>JAOTQP010001546.1:33516441-33556332 GCA_026413545.1 Cichladusa arquata | reverse complement strand
TAAAAAGTGGCTTCTTTATTGTTGTGTTTGGGTTGGTTTTTTGGAGGGATGGGGTGGGTGGGGGATTTGGGGGATTTTTTTGTTTGTTTGTTGTCAGTTTTGGACTTTTTTTTTTTTTAATTCAATATTCTTTTGCCTTTTAGAATAGTTAGCAATCTCTATATGTTTAGTTGTTAATTACATATCATGCATCTTTCTTTGCCTAGTGCAGGTGCCATGGAAGTTGCAAAAAGGCAGAAAAACATAAAATGCAGCAAAAGCTTTTCTAATGATGACAAGGAGCTTTGTACCACCTAGACATGCTCAACTTAAGGCATCCAGCTGAAGTGCCTGACCTATGAACAATTTCCCCATCCTGACATAATGCTATGCACAAGTCTGGAAAAGCATTTCAGACCTTTGGTGATCTGGATCATCTTTCTCACTTTTTCTGTTAACCACAATGCAACATGTCCATACTCTGGACACATTAATAAAAGTGCAGAATGTATCACAATTACACCTACCAGAAACTATCCTAATCCAAACAGCCCAGTAAAATCTTCGGCTCTTTCAAAGAAGAGATGCACCACTATATATGGATATGTTTTCTGGGCTTTTCTTTGAATAGAGACATGGTAAAATAGATTATGATTCAAGGACAAAGCACTCTAGAAGGAACAGTGTTATCAGTTGCTCATATTTTTAGCATAAGTAATTTTTACACTAAATTTATGTTTATATGTTAATAACCATGCCAAGGCAAAAAGAGATGTTACAGTGCTGCTTGGCACCATAGTCTGCTATGGAGACTGTTTTAAGTAAACTAGAAGTGGTGAGAAAACATAATTATTTACTTTTTATTTATGAACTATGTGCTGCATACAGAAATGTATGGGAGAAGGTGAGAGCTGCAGTAGAAGAGACATCACAGGAGGGATCAGAAGAGGCTGATCTGGACAGACAACTGGAAGAGGGCCGAGAGAAGCTGTTCAGCCAGCACAGGAGAGAAACTCTCCATGCTGGAAGCGCTCACCAACAGTCATAGGTAATTTAAACTGCTGCAACTGCTAGCTGAAGGGACAGCTTTAAACTCTGAATGGCTCTTCTACAGGGCTGCTTTTTGAAGGCCTTTTACTTCAGGCATAGAAGTAAGTTCAAGTGCCCTCACTAAGTGAAGAAGTTTTGTCAGTCTCCAAATAGTGTAACACAGACTAGTGGCAGATGATCACTTCAGGACATCCTTTAAGGTTATACTGCAAGCAACAAATGAAAACAGTGAGCGAGCACAACTTGATTTTCACACCTTCCCCAATGAGGCTTTAGAGAGGAACGTTTGGAAAAAACATGCCTAAGGCAATTCTTACACAATAAAACATTAATTTTGTCCTGCTGAAGTTCTACTGGAACAAGTCAGCACGACATTTTGAAAAAGCATTTTGAAAAACAGAAACACTGTAGTTTTACAACACTTTCTTAGCTTTAAATTACCTCTATGAATTAAATGATTAAGCATTTAATGGGGAAGTATAGAACAGTCTAAAAAACTCTGCAGTATCTTTCATCTTTTGGAATTTAAAGCAACTATTACTATAATAAAAGAAAACTAAGGTTCAGTTTACTGTGCAGGACAGGATTTTGACCTTGTTCAAATGCTAAACTCTGTAGCACTTTTGGTGAACCAGAAAAACACCAAAAGATTGCTGAGGCAGAGTAGGACACTCATGAAAAGCAGAAGGGAGAGAGGTACAAAACCTCAAAAGCAGAGCAAAAAAAAAGCTCTTGCTGTTACTCCATATTTACTTGCAACAAACTTTCTTGGAAAAGTCAGTTTTGGATGTCAACATCTGTTGGACTTTTTCCTCCCCCAAAAGAAACATGCAGAGGAAATGTTCATGTATATTTTTAAACATTTTGTTCTAAAGACTCGATTTCTCATGACTTCATGGTTATTTCTTCTACAGTTCCAAAACAAGAAAATAATGTCTCAATTGAACTATGAAATTAAAATCTGGATGTTGTATACATGGTGAGACATACTACCAAGAGTCAATTTTCCTCCAAATCTGAATGGTAATAGTATGAAGATCAAGTCACACTCTAAAGCATAATCATTACATGTTCCTCATCCAAGGTTTTAGGGCAAGAGATTGCAATAATCTTTAAAAAACCCCATGAAAGTTATTTGGAAAATGGTCATTTTCTTGCAATATTTTGGCATTGTAACACAACTATTAAAGCAATAGTTTATTGCAGAATGTAGCTTTAATATTTTTACATAATACAACACTTGCAGTTTGAAGATATTAAGGTGAAAGTATACTAAGAATACAGAAGAATAAATTCAAATATTTAGTTCACGATTATCACAGTTTCTGAGTTGGATGTTATTTCTATTGCTCTACAATTGTTTCAAAGAAGCAAAACCCTTAAGGCTTTATTTTAAAAGTTGCACTGACAACAATGATTAGCCTCTATGTTCAAAGGAAAGTCTTACATGCCTACCCTAGAAAGTTTCCCCTGCAGTAAACACTGCATTTTTTCCAGCCAAGCAATAGATATATCACTCATCCTCTTCCTTGAAGACCTATGCTGAAGTTCACAGTTGTGTGGAAGGGAACACAAGCCCTTGCATGTAGCCTTTTTATTTTAATAAATTAATTTTTTCTTCCATAGAACAAAGTCAGTTGTATTACTTTACTTCAATTAGGAAGACAGAAATACACAAGGTCCAAATCTACCCAAGCAGGGCCATCCTGAGCAAGCTGCCCAGGATCAGATCTAGATGGCTTCTGTGTATCTCTAAGGGTAAAGACTTTGGTTTAACCTTTGCCAGCACTTGGTCACTCACAATGAGAAAGTCCCTGGTGTACAGAGGGAACCTCCTGAGTTTTAGTGTGTGACCATTGCCTGGTCCTGTCACTGGGCACCACTGCAATGAGCCTGGCTCTGCCTACTATATGCCACTCCTACAGGTAATAATTGTAGAGACCTCTCCCAAGCTTCCTCTTCTACAAGCAGAGCAGTCCCAGCTTTCTCAAGCCTTCATTATGAGAGACATTCTCTAGTCACTAATCATCTTTGTCCTCTTTGATGGACACTCTCTGCTATGGCCACAGCTCTCTTGGGAAGCCCAGAGCTGAACACAGTACTCCAGGTCTGAGCAGTGGGAAAGGATCACCTCCCTTCAGCTGATGGCAACACTCTTTGTTTTTTAATGCAGCCCCAAGACACCATCAGCTTCTTTGCTGCAAGGGCCCAGGGCTGGCTCATGCTCACCCAGACAGCCAGAGCCTTTTCTGCCAAGCTGCTTTCCAGCTGGGCAGCCCCCAGCATATGCTGGTGCTGTCTGGGGCTTTTCCTCTTCAGAAGCAGTGCACTCCACCTTGATCCTGCCAGCCCATTTCTCCAGGCTATTAGCATCCTTATGGATGGCAGCACGACCCTCAGGTGTACCAGCCAGCCCACTCAGTTCTGGATCATCAACAAATTTGCCCCATCAACCAAATCATTAATGAAGATGCTCAGCAGGACTGGTTCCAGTACTCACTCCTGTGTACATCACTAGCTGCCAGACTCCAGCTAGGCTTTGAACTACTGACCATCACCCCATGGACCTGGCCATTCAGCCAGTTTTTACCTCACTGCTCACCCAGCCCATATTTCATCCGCTTCTCTATGAGGATCTTATCGGAAGCAGTGTCAAAAGCCTTACTGAAGCCAATTGTAGGCAAATGTCCACTGTTCTCATCTACCAAGCCAGTCATATCTCTATGGAAGGTTACAGGCTTGTCAAGCATGACTTCACCGTGGTTAATCCATGCTGACTAGTCCAGATGACTTTGTCTTTACTAGTGTAGACCATTACTCCCTTGCTTTACACTCCATTCAAATAAAATTTGTAATCATTCATACATATGCATCCCCAAACTATTTCAATACCACATGGAAGAATCAGTATTACACAAATTGATTTCTATAATATTCACATATCACCCCACCAAAGCAAACAAACAAACCAGCAACTGCTGTCTCCAATTAAGCCTATGAATCTTTTTATAAAGATACCCAGAGCTTGACTTTAAAACTGCAAGTGATACGAAAATACTAATTTAAAACTTAACCAGCCTTAACACTAATTATTTTTCCCCTAAGTTTTAGCTTGCAAGTTCTAGATCTTCTACACATTCCTCTTTAAAATCCAAGTATATACCCCATTCAATGAGATCTTTTCTCCTGTTACAGAATTGCAATAAAAATAATCATAACACTACTCTTTATACACTAAACACACTGAAGAAGGTAGAATGAGCTCTTCCAATTCTAAGAAAGTTACAAGCACATCTAGGAGCATTTTCCTAAGAGAATAAGCTAGTTATCATTAGTAAGGTTCTTGAACTGATTGAAAAAAGAGCACTAAGAGCAAGTCAAAACAAAAACAAGCAGAATGCACATCTAACATGAATACCCAAGGCAAGGTTTGGCTCACTGCCACAAAAGCGATCTATATTTTAAAATGACCTGCTTAATAATCAAGTAATGAATATTCCAGTAGCATAATTATTTAGATATATTACCTCTGTCTCACTGTAACCATAACCTAAGAAAAAAAAGAAAACAGAAAGATAACAATGAAATAGCTCGGCTGAAGGACAAATGGTCACTCTCACAAAAAGGGCAGCTGGCACCCTCAGATTACTAGACTGCCCCCCAGTCCCTAGATTCTTATTAAACTCTTGCTAAAATACCAAATACAAATCTTGACACTGCTACATTTTCAATGCTAGCCTTCATGCTAACCAGATTTCCACTGATTCTTTGCAGTTATGCATTTGTTGGTATCCTGCACTTATCTTCTAGATAAATTGAACAGAAAAGGATGTTTGTTTTTAATCCGTGTAACCCTTAATGTACTTTGAGATGCTCATCCAGGCTTACATTATGGCAATGTCCTTTTAAAAATAAAAAAAAACAGCACCACCTCAAAACACATGATCAAATGCAGCCTGACTTTATTGCTAGCTACATTAATCAAGCTATTTAACTGCTATAGTTGATGACAATAACTTATAGCAAAAAAAAATATTGGCTTTTTAATATATACTCTATGTAAAATAAAGTGAAAGAACTATTCATGAGCATTATGACTACAGCACAAGACTATGCTGATGATGTAATATTAAAACTGTTATCTTCGGTAATTCAAGATTCCTGTTCATTCACATCAGCTAAATTTCAATAAAATTAAGCTTTCAATGCAAACCAGCTGGCAAATATGCACTGTGAAACAGTATGAAAGATGACAGGGCAGGAGACCAGAATAGCTGACTATGCCTCAAAAAAGAACTGAAGTCCTCAGCATAGGAGAGACTGGTAGGGAGTTCATCTCATATTTAATCATCACAGGGAAAGTTCAAGCTTCGGCCGAAGATGCTAATTCCTTGTGCAAGTAAAATGTTCTTCAGAAATGCAACACTTGGGAATAGGTTATTATTAACAAAGCCTTAGTGAAAAATCGCAATGGAAAAAGATGTGGTTTATTTTAGATAACTGATTTTTAGATTTACGTCATTTCCTTGGCCTTACTATTTGTAGAACCCTGCCTTTCCCCTGCCTCTGGAGCTGTACCAGCATTGGAAACAGCAGCTGGCAATGGTCTCAAGCCAGACTTCCTATGGTTCACCACAGAGCAACTACCCTGTGGTGAACCATAAGCTGCAGAGCTGTGGGGCCACTGCAGCAACCCAGGGCAGAGTGCGGTCACTGGGGAATTCTATGGACACATCAGAAAGGAGAAACAACTGATTAGCCTGTCAGGTGCTCATTAAGACAGCTATGCTCTTCCTGTAGCAAAGTCAGGTATCTCAGAATGTGCAGGGGTATCCCCAGGGCAGTGCTCTGCTCACTCAGGGGCACAATTGTAGTAAGTTCTCAGTGCTGAGTGTGCTATTCTTCAATTAAACAAAGGCTCAGCATTTGGTGAAGAGCCATGAAGAAGACTGCATGTTTGCTGTGTCCAGTGTGCGTGGAGAGCCATGAAGAAGACTGCATGTTTGCTGTGTCCAGTGTGTGTGGAGAGCCATGAAGAAGACTGCATGTTTGCTGTGTCCAGTGTGTGGAGCTCTTTCAGGTGAGATCTTATGAAAGACAGAAAGTGTCCCTTTCCCTGCAGGCAGCTAACCATACCCAGGCAGGAGAAGCTGCCACAGTCTCAGGATGAGAAAGCAGACAGGCAGAGACACAGCAAGCCCAGGAGGTCCCTGAGAAGGCACACAACAGGTGAACAAACCAGCCACACATGTGGAAGAGACAGCAGCACCTTCTCAAGGTCTAGGCGGGGATTTGGAAAGGCTTACCATGAATCTGAAAGCCTGTGAAAACCTGCCTGGTTGGAAAGCAAAACTCTGCAAGGCAGAATAGAAAGTTCTGATTCTAAACCATTAATGCCAACACTTCAGCAAGCAGACATGAGTTCTTGTGGTATGCAGTTTGACTTAGTATTTTGTACTCTTACATAATCTAAAGTGAAAACTTAGCATTTTGGGAGACACTGTAAGCATGTTCTTACTGTTCTAGCTCAAAGCATTCAAACCAGAAAATCCATTACAGCAAGCAGAAAAAGGATCTTTGCTTCTCTTTCCAAAATGTTAAAATTATTAAGAGTTTAAGTTTTGATGTTACATACATACAATTTTTTATCTAGCACCCTTGCTCTTATTATATAATCTGAAAACAACTAGCCTGAATGCCTATTTTCATCTTAGAGTAAGGAAGGCCTGAATTTCAATTTAAAGTTTTTTGGGAAAAATGAGTTCTGTGGTTTATGGTGTGTACTGCATCTGAATATTTTCACTGGTTATTGCATATGAGTAATCTTGCTGTTAATCACTTCAACTAAGTTTCACTGGGCAAAATTATAGCTGTCATTTTAAACTGGAGGTCAGATTGGATGATATCTTTTGGCTTAAGATACAAGAAACTGGTGTTGGAAAACGCTGTAAACTGAAAATATGCTGAATTTTATCAACAAAAATTATGTAGGAGATGTGGCATAATTAATAACCCTACTAGAACTACTACTCCAGATATAAGAGCTCCTCTTCTTTTAGAGTAATACCCAAGAAACAGGTGCCTGGGTTTCACTAATTTCTACTATTTCAGAGTTAAAGCTTTATAGGCAGCACTACACTCTCCACATTTGTACTGCAGCACAAGGTGAAGCCTGACATGATTAGCAACTTAATAGGAGAATCCCTAAAATGAGTACTAAGTGTTTTCTCCATTGTGTCTTGGCTTGTCCTCTCAAAAATGTTCTACTTGGTGCTGAAAATATTTCTCCTTCCATTCATAAATATTCTTCCAAAAATTTAGAAACTTCAGAATTGGAATATGATTTTAAGATGACGAGCTATCAATTAAAATCTTAAGACCTCTTCTTAAGAAACCTCAGAAGTAGGAATTTATAATTAATGAGCAAAGCAATTGCATGAAAAACAAAATGTTAAGGACATAGTAAAAATAAAGTGCCAAATTTCCTTGAATAATGCAGTTTCCAGAACGTTATTTTCCTGTAAGCTACTGCTAGATCTGACTATGTTACAGTCCAAGTCAGAAAGTTTTAAACAGCATAAACTGTTCTTTCACATACTAAAAATATGACTGGTACACACATTGAAACATGCTTGCTTCAAAAACAGGGAGCTCTGAAATTGCAAAAACCTGCATTTACTTCTCTGTGCAGAGATTGCTACAAGAGACTGATTACAAAAAGTAGAAGATACATGAATGATACAGTTCTGATTTACCAGACCTAAAATGCCTATTTATGAAATTTCAGTATGAATAGATGCCATGTATATATATTTGGAAAGAGGAAAAACTAGTGAAGGAAGGAAGACGAAAACCTTGACTCTCATCAAAGCTTCAGGGAAGATCTTTTATTCCAGGTCATCAAATTATCTAATTACAATGTCCTTTTAGCTGTATCCCAACAGACTTTCAGCCATTACACTGTTCATTAAATAATCAGTTTTTAGTTTCCTCTCCCCCTCCATAATGATTTCAAGTTTCTTTCTCTTTTGTCTCCCTCCAAAACACAAGCAGCATGGTCAGAAACTCCTGGTTTCTCTGGATTTATATGATATACTTTACTTCTTGTAAAAATCATAAACATAATGGAAGCATTAATTCATACCTACCACTTCCAGAACTGATTGCAATACAAAAATCTACCCTTTTAACACAACACAGTATCCCAATGTACTGGTACTCAACATTCTAGCATTCAGCATTGCCCTTTATCATACTTATGCTGCTCTCCAATACCCCTGTTTCAGCTTCTGGTGCAAATGAAGTCCTGCTTTATTACATTAATAAGTCTGTGTTAAGCAAGTGTTAATTACTCAGTATTCCTAAGGAGCAAAGTGAATAATCATTAACATAAAAACAAACTCACTATTTTTGCCACCTTTCTTTCCTATCTTGCTTAACATTATCTGACTCATGAACCACCTATACAGCTCCCATTTAATAAAGTAAGTATGAAGAATTGTTGCAGTAAATTATAGCCAATGAAAACAACGAGGAGACTACAGATCACCAAGTCAATGCAAAAAACCAAAGGGAGAAGAGCTACAAAGCACAGAATTCTTCCCTCAAGTGTACACACAAGGTGGTAAATCTCCATGGGAGAAGCCTCACAGAAATGCTTTAATCTGAACCTTTTGCTGAGCAGCTGACTGTGGGAAATGCTGCTCTGCCCTGTGGTGTTTATTAGTCACACACCCAGGCACAACACAACTCTCTTGCTTGCCTCCATCATATATAGCACATTTTCTGTTCAAAACAGTTCTTAGAACTTTCTGAACGCTTGAATTTACCAGGAAAGCATGAAAAAATTCTTAAACTTATAGACAGCTATTGCCATTTTCTTTCACAGATCTTCATGTATACTGGAATAAGACCAATTTCTTATCAATGCCAAAACCAATTCAATTAGGACTGGTACTAAGCAATTAACTCCCAAATGCTCATCATCTGGCCTTTTGTTTGTTTTACTGAAAATTTATCAAATTCCGCTTTTCTAAAGCTCTTAAGTGTACTTCAACCATGAATATTTTTCTTCATACAATGTCATCAAGGAAGACAATGTATCATAATATCTTGGGAGCAAAGACAATAATGCTTTTCACTGAAATTTTAATGCTGAGTTTTAGAAAAGCCTCTTTCCTTCCTCTTGTGTATCGAAAAGATAGCTAACCCCACTGCTGCAAATATTTACTAAAATTTACTGTCCTTGTAAAAAAGGTCAAGTTTTTATCAGTCTACAGTGTAGACTGGTTCATATATATATATTCCTGAGTAATTTATATAAACTCAAAATAAAGTTTATGGAAGTTGGGTTACTCAGAGACAATTGCTCAGACACCAGGATGGCATTAGGAAAGCCAAAGCTCTACTTGAAACTGGTAAAAACCACAAGGACTTCTGAAAGCTAAAATGACAGCAAAAAGAAGATTAAGGAAAGCAAGAGCAGCTACCCAATGGAAAGAAAGACCTAGCAGTAAAAATATATGGGGAAGGATAATTTACTCTGTCTCCTTTGCCTCAGTCTTTCCTGATAAGGTCTGTTTTCAGCCCTCCTGGATCTTTGACCCTGCACATTCATGAAGATGAAGATCTACATCAGGATGGAGAAAGGTAAAGTTTGATACATCTAAGAACAAACTGGACTTAGAGAATTCCTGAGTACAGAAGAATAATACAGAGCTAGTCACTGTGGAAGCGACTTCTGGGTACATGAAATAAGCAACTCAATGGCCACTGTTGTTGGAATTATACCTCATCACTGCCTACAACAAAAAGACTGGTTTGGTGGATGAGAGGAGAGCAGTGGATCTCATTTACCTTGACTTTAATGAAGCTTTGAACACAGGTCCCCCATAACACCTCTGAGACCAAAGGGAGAAATTGACTGGATAGGTGGAATGCAAGGTGAGTGAATACCACAGCTGACTACCAGCCTCAAAGCAGGGGGCTACAGCCCCAATGACAGCAGGTGACCCCTTAGTGGCAGAGCTGCTCTAACTGCTGGCTCCAAGTGCCTGGCTGGAGCTACAAAGAGAGCAGCACACAACTCTTCAGAGAGATGCCCAGTGCAAGAGCAGGTGCAACAGTCACAGATCGCAGCAAGTGCCACTCAACACAGAAAATGTGCACTTAGGACTCCAGGGCTGGCTTTTCGTTGGTTTGTCTTTTCTTAAATCACATTGCAGTACTTCTCATTCCATATCACTGACCAACTATTTTCTACTGCTGTCTGCAAAACTGTTCATCTTTGATTCTACAAATTTTTCCTAACTAACCAGTTGTATTTTCTCCCTTACTCTAAGTTGTATACACATTTGAAACAATTTCTTGTCTTAGACTACTTTTTTTCTCTTTAGGGTCCATGCAT
This sequence comes from Cichladusa arquata, assembly GCA_026413545.1. Classification (NCBI taxonomy): domain Eukaryota; kingdom Metazoa; phylum Chordata; class Aves; order Passeriformes; family Muscicapidae; genus Cichladusa; species Cichladusa arquata. The sequence continues at coordinate 33,545,897 of JAOTQP010001546.1, read as the reverse complement.
AATTTATAACAACCGCCATTAGCTATAATCACCTATAAGTTATCAATTATTAGTCAGATTGCTAATGGCTCCCTGTGCATGCAATGGAGTACCAGTAACTATGGCACTTCCACATCACATCATACACTGTTTTGTAGTTAATGTCTTTTGATCATCTCCATATGGGAAATTTAACACATAAGTAGAAGTTATTAATTATATCCATATAATTCCTTTGAGGAGGAAAATCAGCTGTTGCCAGAGTGGGGAAATGCCACTTTTCCAAATCATATGGGAACAAGTGGAGTGGGAAATCAAAGCTGCACAGAAACCCGAAAGAATATTACCACTACAATTTTCTGAACAACTCAGAGGAGTAGGAAGAAAGAAGAAAGCAATTAAGCAGACTTCTCTTGTTTTCTAAGAAAAGTGAGAAAATAAAAAAAAATAATTTATTGCATTGAATCTCTTTGCTTCTTCTTGCAGCTGATTATCAAGCCCTTTGCTCCCAATCAGAAGCAGTAAGATGGCATGGGTACTAACTAGATACATCAAAGCAGAAATGCTGTTTACAGCTAGAACTACTAATGGACATTCTCCCAGTAGCATCATTGCAAGAGACAAACTGTTTGTGAAAGGGTCACTGTGTAACTTACAGCAAACTAAAGGCTAAAGACATATGTGCCAGCCATTAACACACCCTTGCATCTGACATGTGTAGCCAAAGTGTTTCTTTCTCCTTCAAGACATCTGAAAGTGGATACAAGTTAAATACTTACGACTTTTAATAGCTCCAAGAAGGTATCAGGAATTTCTCAATACTAATTCACCATTTTCTTTTCAGCTCAAATAACCTCACTAAAATGTAACTGTCCACTAAAATCAGCTGTGGGATAACTCCATTTATCTTCAGAGCCCAGCAAGCCTGGCCCTTTACCCTCAACTGCCTTGGTTGTTAGAGATACTAAAAATACACAAGCACCCTCTAATTTTTATTAAACTCACAGAAATTCATAGTAGTTTCTCAGATTAAGGAATCGAAGCAGAAAGAATATCTCTATTTCAAAGGGCTTAGGAGGAATCCTGCCACACTTACAAGAAACTTCATGAATTCTGTCTTTCTATACTTGCTGAGCTACCAGACTACATATATATAGAGCTGAAGCTAAGAATATCAAGCATTAATATGGTTTAAAACACTAATATGCTTTCAAGGCATGAAGGTTGGAAATCTATGATAGCATGGTAATGTTGCCAAAAATAACTCTAGCTTGCAAAGTTGATGACAATAAAACTAAGGGAAGTATTAGATTATGAATCATCAACTGATTTTTTTAAAGTAAAACACTTTGAAGGTAATGCTCCCATGTAATTGGAGTTCAAGTAAAAGCCTGACATCTGCAAAGATTACAAGGTTAGCTTATATTTACATATTTAACAAAAAGCCCAGTAACAAATCAAGTGTGTCTCATCCTCCAATATTTCCCATTCTTGTTAAAGTACTGTTGAAAGATGCAAGGGACAGCAATTTTAATTCATAACAATGCTTTATTCTACCCTGTAGAAAGGACCCATTTATCCTTGCATACTCAAGATCCTAAGGTAAACTCATGTGATACTCATTTGTAATCCATCTATCCTCCTGCTTTGCCCATAGCTTGTTTATCACCATGCAGATTTCAGCAAATAATGTAAAAAATTACTTGCCTAAGCAGATTTCTTTGTGAGCATAAGGACCTTACCAACTCTTCTCAAGGCCTTCTGGAGACTTATGTTCTGAAAACACAAATCTACCCCAACTCATTGCCCACCCAGAAGAATGGCAACCACTGTTCAATGAATGAGCATTCCACCACCTTTTTTGTGATTACACCTCCAAAACTATTGCAAAATTTACCTGTAAAGCACTGCAACTTTCCCTGATTACTGTGATCAGATTTTTTTACCATGTGCTATCATTGCCTTCGAACACCTTATGAAACTTATCAGGGGGCCAAGGGCAATCAAGACAATTCCTGAAACCTCTCCCGTAGTTTTTAGTGCCAGCTCTGGCACAGTAATTGTGCTCATGCACTTTACACTGAAAATCAACACCAAGTAAGAGCTGCAATGCTGATGCTGAATGTAAAACCAGTAATTTTCATCACACAGCACAAAGCATTGGGAAGTCACCTGCTTTTCAAGGCTTCACTCATGGCAACACATACCAATCTTAAGTGACACCACTCATTTTGCTTAAATACAGAAGGACAAGACAGGTAGCTGTCATTTTTTTCATCCTTCTCTTCCTCTGCATACAAATACATGTGCTATTTTATTGGGATTTACTGATACCAAAATCCAAACACCAACTAGTCCATCTTCAAGCTTATTTTACAATCACCCAGAAATCTTAAAGATTTTAAGAGTACTAGAATGAAACACATCATTCCAAACACATATCAGAGGCAATTCAGTTAATGAACATACGTTTGCCTACAACATCAAAATGATGTACAGGTAAACAGCAGACATAGCTTTGAAATGCTTATATTCCTTTAGCAGGGAAACCATGTTCTTCTATTTGACAGATAAGAATAGAAAATTCCCCTGCAGCAAAAATTAATACACTTCCTGACATTGTATTTGATCACTTTTAATGCAGAAATACATTGGAAATACCTGTTACTCTGAAGCCTTTCATATTGAGACTGCCCTTTACATCCTCAAAACTTGAAACAACTATTCCTAGCTACTCTGACATCCTGAGAGTTTAAGATATGTCACTAGGTAATACAGAACATTTTCTGGGAAGCCTCAGGAATGGGCCTTTTTCATCCAGAAGCAAACATTTTTTTCCAGAAAAATTGCCATAAACTGGGAGGACTTTTATGGGAGGGGGATAAGTGTTACTTACCAGTTATCCTCTTTATTGAAGTCTTCCTCTTCCTCCAGCCTACAACAGAGTCCTTATACTAAGAGTTACGGCTCCCACCTACCAGGAAGCAAAAGAATTGTCAATCAAGGTCAGGGAAGCACCAGCCTGTGCACTTCTATCTCAGCCACATCTCCATATCATGGATATCTAAACTGCATATGAAAATCCAGAAAAACCTCATCACCAACCCATAATAAAGAAGAAAAAAGGAAAGTAATTTCTTGATGCATTAGGAGGCTAGAGAGAAGTATTGGCTTGTTGATATCTCTTTCTCCCCTATCACATATTTCTTACACAGAAATCTCTGTTGAAGAAATCAGAGAGAAAAGAAAGATGGCTACAGTTACCAGAGGCCAAATGCACACTTGAGGCATGCATCCAAACTCGTACAATTTAAACACTAGGGGAACTGATGAAGCTTAATGGGGTGTAGCAAGTTACACAGGAATAGAACTTATTGCTATTACAGACACTTACTGGTTTTGCTATGGCAAGACCATGTGCTATTAGGCAATAAAAGAGTATTTAGCTGTATTGGCTACTGTCCTTTGAAGACAAAGGATATGAAAGGACTTATGCTTCTCTACTAATGCAACTTCCAGAGAATGATCACACAAAGATTATATGCATCATTCCTATATTAAACTATTCTGTCTGTACATGTGTATCAGTAAATACTTTGATTGCATTGTATACACACAGCTTTTTTAAAAGGGTCTGAACAAGCATGGTACTTACCTATTCCTTTTTTTGGAATTTAGGAAACTATCTGCAAGATTGATCTAATCTTTGTACAGAGGGGGAAAAATTATCAATTCTCAGAAGTCTTTGAAGAGGAGGAATATAAAATGTATTGACTAGTGCAAAACACTGTTTTTAGGAACTGTGTGAGCAAATTTAAGACAATTTACCTGTCTAAAATGAGGACATGTGACAAAGTTGTCATAAGAGTTCATGCTTCTAACATGCTTTTTACAAGTATTACAACTGTTTTATCAAAAAGGTGGCTTTTATTTTAAAGTAAAAGTGACAGGCATCTCAGCTACCAGTTATTGGCATTATCACATTTGAAACTCAATCTTTGTGGAACTTAGAGTTATAAAAAGCTTAGCTACAGACAAGAGGTTGATGTGATGATACATAAGATGATGAGAGAAAACAAGAATGAGATCATCTTCCAATTTGAGGTTCACCTTCCCCTGATGTCAACTTTCTTGACAAGAAAGTTTCTCTTAAAGTTTTTGAAATTCCATCTTTTAGGAGCTGAGAATCAAAAATAACCCACTGATTCCACAAATGATACAGTTTTCAAGGACATACACGTTTCTACTATAATTTACAGAAAACACACTATAACTCAAAAGCCTCAAAAAGTAGCTTTTTCTATTTTAGCTCTGTCCATAACATTACATGTAGTTGTAAGCATCCAGAAACTACAGCTACCTAGGAAAGGGTGGTGAAATGAGAAACAACAGTAAATGAGAAAAAAATTATTTGATAAAATAAATTAAACCACAGAAAACATCCTCTATGTCAAACAAATAGAACACATTAATGAAGTTACATCTGTTAGAATTATTGACTTGATATACTTGTCAAGCTCACTTCACTTAGGGTAAGCAGGGCTCAAACAACACCCTAACACCAAGATGAAAAAAGTTGAAGAAATGGAGTCTCTTCTTTACAGACTGCCAAGGAGTATTCCTGGAGGGATACTCACAGGGATAGCTCAAAATGTTAGCTGGAGAAGCAGGCCCACGGGAATCTCATGTGGTTCAACAAGAGTAAGTGCAAGGTGCTGCACTGGCTGGGGCAGCTCTGGTGTCAACACAGGCTGGGGATGAACAGATGGAGAGCAGCCCTGGGGAGAAGGACTTGGGGGTGCTGGTGGGTGAGAGGCTGGACATGACCCAGCCATGGGCACTCACAGCCCAGAAAGCTGAGCTTTCCTGAGCTGCATCAAACAGAGAGTGGCCAGCAGGGTGAGGGAGGGGATTCTGCCCCTCTGCTCTGCTCTGGTGAGACCCCACCTGCAGGGCTGCATCCAGATCTGGGGGCCCAGCACAGGAAGGACATGACCTGTTGGATTGAGACCAGAGGAGGAACACAAAAATAGTCAGAGGGATGGAACACCTATACTGTAAGGAAAGGCTGTGAAAATCTAGTTTGCTCAGTCTGGAAAAGAGGTGGTTTCGGGGTGACCTAATTGCAGCCTACCTGAAGGGTGTCTCCAAGAAACATGGAGAGAGACCAAGTAGAAGGGAATGTAGTGACAGAATAAGGGGAAATAGCTTTAAATTGAAAGTAGGTTTAGATTAGATATTAGAAGGAAGGTCTTTACAGTGAGAGTGGTGAGGCATTTGAACAGGTTGCCCAGGGAAGTTGTGGATGTACCACCCCTGGAAGTGTTCAGTGCCAGCTTGGACGGTGGAAGGTGTTCCTTCTCAGAGTAGGTGCGTTGGAACTAGATGATCTTTAAGATCCTTTCCAACCCAAGCCATTTGCTGAATCTCTAATTCCATGGAAAGGTTGTAGTTTCCTTTCTCCACAAAAATAGAGACGGATGTTTACATTTGGGCCTCTATGTTTTTCAGACAGTTCTAAAAAAACACTCAATCAAAATTATGGTAACATCTTTGCTAGCAAAATGCAAGCAGAAAAACTACAGCAAAGGAAAGTTTCGCTCCCCATACTGAATGGAGAACGAAACAAGCATTAAGCTTGTGTAAGAACAGGAGGAACATAGAAGTGTACCCAGTCTTCCTGCCATTCAAACACACACAACACCCCTATGAAAATAAATTAGCCAGGATAACTGAACAGGAGCTAAAGATTCCCAGTTTGAAGTCAGAAGCAAAATACCTCCAAAACTTTAAAGTTTAATAAAACATGTATCTTTAAGCATGAAGACCAGAAGGTTTAAAAAAAAAACAAAAACAAAACAACAAAACAAAACAAAACAATACACATATCCCAGGGCAGTGAAGATTTAACCCACACTATGGGATCAAAAATCTTGACCCAGTAGGTACTCTGCAAAGAAGTGGTCAAAACACCTTCAAGCACCTAACCAATGCTTCTAACATTCCTTTAAGTGCTACTCCCACTCATTCACTGCCCATTATTATAAAATTAATTACAATAACGGAACATTTCTTCACACAGATCCATTGACCTAGAAAAACAAATTTATAAGTGGGCAATACTGCAGCTCTTCACCCTGACAGACTGTACCTTTCCACTACTCAGTATCCATCTTATCAAATCTCTCTGGACACATTTGTAAACCACCAGGCTGCCAAAAGCCCTTCGACAGGTATTTAACACTACAATGACTTTCCAGGATGGCAGTATCACTTCTGTTAGACGTCATGTTTCTGTCAAAATCAAAAGCAAAGCGAGCCCTTAAAATCCAAACCCACAGCTGACCTTTCTGCCCCGGAGAATTAATACTCTTCACTTTGCTCAGTTGTATCTTCTGTGCTTTTCCCTGTCAGTGATTCATCATCCAGTAAGACAATTTTGTTTAAGAGTGACACTCTTCCACTCGCAGTGACAGGCATTCTTCTCAACCTCTCTGAAGCACCCTGCAGCCTTCTCAAGACTGTCTTATCCTCACCTAGTTACAGAGCTAGGCTTTTCTTTAGTTACTGCCTTCTTCACCTTCTCCCTTTACCTCTTCTCAAAACTGCACATAACCTACACACACTCAGTTATCTTCTTCAGTTACATTATTAACACTTCTTTTGTTACTTCCATTCCTAGACTTTCCTGTGCACCACACCAGCTACCACCACACCTCAGCCTTTCTTTGATACTCACACAGACCTTAAGCTATCAACTTTGTCATCTATTTATTTTATTTCCATTTTTACACCCAAATCATCCAATTCTTGGCCACACCACTGCCTGTTTTTCTTTAGTCAAAGTTCCCATCAACAGGCATCACTGCATTTCTTACTCTATCCCATTTCAGTTTTCAGTTCCTTTGCAGGTTAACAAGACCCATGTACATACACTAATGCTTGTCTGGTATCACTTCACATCTTGAAGGTAGGCATTTCAGGACAAAAGCAGTTCATAAGAGAACTTTTGTGGAGCAGCAGCTGTCTCTCAATATTCAAATAGATGACTTCAAGTTTTCTGTCCCTTGAATTTTTCTGTCTCAGAGCTAAAATTAACTTGGAGAAATAGAACCCCTCAGAGCCTTAAGCTCCAAAATACTACCTGGAGACAGCATGGCATTAACTTCAGTCCTTACTGGAGTTAACAGATGTTTCTATGAATGTTGAATAAAAAAATTGTCACAGAAAGCCCTGTTTACTTCTCAAGGTTCACTATTAACTACATCAGTAATTATAATACAGAAAAGCGTTACCAGGAATGACAGCATCAGAAAAGCAAAATGCTATTGAGAGTTTTCAACAGCTGTGCAGCAGTGGGGACAATTAGTATTTCAGAAAGTGTTTCTGCTTTTGTTAATGCAAGCTAAGTTTGTGAGATAAGCAAGGAGAGATTTGCTTAAAATACAGTCTCTCAAGCCATTAGGAACCATGTTTGAAAACAATGAAAGGAAACAAGGATTCCAGCCTATACTAATGGAAAGCATTCTACATGCAGCTCCCCCTGCTCCACCCCCTCAAAAAAAAAGGAATGAAAAAATTAAAGTGCAGAAGAGTTCTAGGTCTCACTGGGATAAAATCATTAGTGGTCTAAGCGTAACTTCTGCAAAATTTTTCAGTCAAAAACAAACATCTAACACCTGAAGCTACTCAGAGCTATGCATCTGAAGGTGTCTGGAATTGACAAAATTAACTAATGAAAAATTTGGAACTTTGGTGGGGGGGGCGGTAAGGGTAAGGAGGGTTAGGAGGATCAATTCAGAGCAAACAAAACCCAAAGCATCTGAAAATGCCTGTGCAAATTTTTCCAGGAAATTACCACAACGAAAGTTTCCCTAAAAGAAGTTACAAAAAAAATCTATTTTATTACTGAAAGGCTCTCTTGGGCTTACAAAACAAAACAAAAGTTTAATGTAGAGTATCAGTAGTGTATAAAGCAAGCACAATGAGAACAGAAATTAAGGCTGGATAATTATGGTCAAATTTTAAATTTCCACTTCCAGTGATATCAAGAACACAAATTATGCTATATAAACCATGTTAATATTACCTTGTCTTATCAGCTAATCAGTAACAAGAAATGACAGGGTGCTCACTCTGTCCCAACTGCAAATCCCAACTAAATCTAGAAATTTGAGTTTGCATTTGCAGTAAGCTAAGCATGTGAGCAAGAGCAGTTACAATTTAATCAGCTGACAATCACCCTGCTATTATCAGATCATGTATCCCCCCCATCTTAGAGGGACAAACTAAATCTGATGACAGAAGGATTCAAAATGGTTGGAGTGTAACAAACACTCAACACAGTTAGCAAATAAGCAGCAAGACTTCAGTGCAGATCTAACACACTTTCACACATGCTTCCATGGATACTGCAGGAAGCAATTTCCCCCTCCATCAAAAAAAGTAGTGTTTTAAGTATGTGGATAAGTAGAGCTGCTGTTGAGAAATATTCTTCCTGTGAAAGGAACAGGAGAATACACCATAAGGAAGAAAGTCAGTCAAAACAGGTAGCAGGCTAGGGAAAATAACTTCTTGTATTGTCTGAAAGAAATGGACAACCCTAGATCCAAGATGAGAGAAGAGATGTATTAAAGACAGAATGATTAACTTAGCATCATTCAGCTTGAAAAGCAAACATACATTTTCATCTAAACACTAGTCCTATTGCAGGACTGCTAAAATTAAAATATAGACAATGTTTTTCCAATTCATTTAGTACACTTACCAGCATTTGCTGTATAGACAATTTCATTGATGAGTCAGTTGTACTTCCTCTCTAAAGTGCTTTGAGGGGAGCTCAAGTGCATCCTCTTCCTCAATCTTTGAAGTCTTTACCTGTACCACCAGCTTTGAAAGTAAAAGGCAACAGGCAGGCAATGCAGAGACAGGAATGAGGCTGAGTACAATAGTATATTACTCCAAAAATATTTTAGTGTTGCTCTTCAAATCTTACAGGGACAGACAGTCCTTTTATTTTTTTAACTGAAACTTTAAGTATGTTTTAAAATTAACACTTTAGAATTCAGTCAGCAATATATCAGTTGACAAGAATAACAGAACAGATAATCTGAAACCATATACATTATATACAGAAATACATAAAGCAAACAGGATTCTTTTCAGTGAATAAAACCATAGGCGTGTTATAACAGAAAACAATTAGAAAACTCCCAATATTAAATAAAACAGCACCAATAGTGGGAAGTAAGAACTAATGGGAGCACATTGCAATACGAATATTATGAATGTGGAATTACAAAAAATAATTACATCTGTATAAACGTGTCAGAGTAAAAAGAATTCCAACAGTGGTGGAAATACTACAGGTGAAGACTAAAACTGGCAAAGGTTTGTCCACAAAGTGGGGAGGAAGGGAAGAGGGGAACTACCAAAGAGAGAAAATTGACATTTATTTAATATTCACATTACATATTTTATATTCCAAAGTGATTAGAAAAGCTAAAGGACTCTGCAGTCTGTCACAATTACTAATAAAGTTATTTCCAAAATCCAAAAATAAATAAATCTTAAGGAAGAAATGCTTCACTCAAGAATTAAAAAGAACTAGCAAGCAGTCAATATTGAGTGCTTCCATTTTTGTTACTCCTCTTCAAGTTAAAAGGAAAAGCAGGCTGTGAAAGCATGAGAATGAGGTTGTGTCTGAGCTGAAGACTGCAACTAAGGAAATTTCCACTACACTTAAATGCTAGGAAGCTCTCCAAGCACTTGGCATTCATAGTATTTGTTATATGTCTGCTGACCTAGGAGAAGTAACCTGCTTCTTATATAACCTGGAACTTTTAAAAAAAAGTCAACTTCTTTATTTTCTTAATCAAATCTAACTGGCACACAGACAAGCTGCATAATACTAGAGAATCTAAACATGACTATGCAAGAGCAAAATATTGAAAATAAATACAGTTTAGATTCCATCTCTTCTCTATAGGGAAGACATTGAAAGGAAAAGATAGTGGTTGTCACTTCTACCTTTTCCAACCATTGGGGTTTTTTTCATTTTGGAATGTTTCAGGATTTTTTTATTTTCTGAGGGTTTTTTTTTAGTTCAATATAATTTTTAAAATTCTCATTAGTAACATCTAAAAACACACTTTAGATTTTTTTTCCCTTGCCCATGAAAGTACAGAAATAAAAGTATTATAAACAGTGATAAAAACTTATCCTGTACTTCCACATGCAATTAGCAAGGAGCAATTTTAGCATAATATTGAAGTGGGAACATTTCCTAGTTTCTGGGGAATAAAGCACAGAACAAAGCCTTGTCTTGACTAGAAGAGAAAGGATTTTGTTATCAGGAACAATGAACTTCTCCCTAAAATGTTAATCCTAGAGGTAAATTAAGTGAAATGTAAGAATATAAAGCTCTCTCAACTAGCTGAGAACAAGCCAACACAAATGCTAGCATGTAAGAAGGAAAGTGACTACAGTTAGAAAGCTGTAAGAGCAAAATGAGCAAGAAAAGAAGGAGAGAGTCAGATACCATCATGTTTGCTGACTTAACAAGAGGGAGTTTCCATGTCAAGCTACCCACAATGTAACATGGATTATAACAACTCATATTTGCTACATCAGAAGCTTCAGTAGTGAAAGCTACAGTGCATCAGTACTGTAATTTCCAATGAATGCTCGCTCATGATTCAGCACCTGTTTTCCAAGCAAAAAGGATGGAAATATGGCAAGACAAGTGCAGTGTCCTCTGCAGAGATGCTTCAAATGGATAGGAGACTGAAAATCTCTCACTACTTGTCTAGAAAGTGAGTCAGGAGCAGTTTTTAACATTTATTCCTCTTCCCCAGTTTTTAAATTCTTGTTCCACTATTATTTTCTTAACGCTCTTCCTTCTATTTAACTGCTACTTCAAGTTTTATAGATTAAGAAACAGAAACTGAAATGCATTTCAATTCCTATGTAGTCAAGACCTGCAGTGGGGGCAGGTGAGTTGACTCAGGCAATGGTCATAGTTCCTTCTACTGCTGCACGATGTTCACTGTGGAACAGTAAAAATTGTAAATATCTAGATATTATCGTCTTACGCCAGAGACAGTGGAAGTCTCAATCATGTCATTATTTTTGGACATTAAGAACCACAATCCATTGATGAGCTTCTAAACAAGAGAGAGAAAGCTGTATGACATGACTGTACCTGAGAGATACTTAATGTTTTCCACACATCAAACATCTGTACACTTAACATTCCTTTTGCTAAGTCTTGACGGGGCAGTGAAGGCAATGACCACTTATTGCACTTGAAAGAAGGTAATTCTACCATAATCTTCTGGAAAGGAGGTCAGCACCTTCACACACTCAAGAAGAATGCCCTCAAAACATTTGGAAGGCATGGCTCTTGCTCAGCTCAGTTGTCCTTGCACAGGTCTCGGGATCAGCTGCAGCACCACTACTGCAGAGAGAGATGAGTGACAGCATCCATCAGCAGCTTCTGCAGATGCTCGATGCCAGCAACTGCAGTCTGTAATTTGTCTCCCACCCTGTCCAAACAGGACCACACAAGGAAGAGCCACAGAACTGCTCTTGAGCACTCTGTGCTCCACTTGGATCCAGTGGAACTTTGTCAGACTCAAAAAGTCACACTGAAAAACATGAGAGCTATGCTCCAAGTTACAGTAATTTGGCATGTGCAGCATTAGTAATAAAGGGCTAAATACACAGTGCTAACTCATACAATTGCCTCTTCAAAAACTAACTGAAAGTGATGCTGGGTTTGACGGGGTGGTTTTATTCCAAAGAAAATTCCCTTTTAAGGGACTTACCTTTTCCAGCGCCAACGAATCCACAGGCTCAAGACTGATGGAAGCCAGGGACTGCAGAGCTGATAGACTTAATCCACCTGCTAAAAAGGATCATGCTGGAGCTGGTAAGAACCACTGGCTGCACAGTCCAAATCTAATTCACTTAACACAGTGTGACATCTCTAGAGAACCTTACTGCCTAGCTTCTCGGCCAGGTAGAGTCATAGAAGCCCTCTGAAACCAACAGCCCAAGGTCTCTAAGGGGCACAACACACACCAGACCAATGCATCACTCCCCAGATACACTCTTGTAAATAAGCAGAAAAAGAATATCCCACATCAAGCTACACTGGAGAATTAAATTGTTTGCATCCCAGTTAGCAATTACATCTACCGTGAAATGAAAAAAGAGCTGCAAGGATGAAATTAAATTTCTTCATGCAGAAGTCAGCAGAAAATTCATTTGAGGCACAGCCACCATCTGGACATTCAAACAAGCACTGTCAGTCTTCTCTGCATCTTGTTTCAGGAAGACTAAAAGGATCATTATTATAATTTCAGGAATTTCTAAATAAAGCTCACTGCACTCATACAGCCTCAGTACAACCCTATACACCAGGACAAAACAGGGTTTTAAAGCCAAGCCTCTCTTCGAGAGTGTCATGCAATCTCACAGGCAGATATCACAGCATTTCACATATTTCAAAACAAGGTCTAACACGACCCAAGGCTGATGAGTTACACAAGATATTTTCCCTCATGGTGGATTTCCAGTTCTTCTCTCTCTAAACAAAAACCCACCAAGACCCCCTGCAAGACCTCTGCCACAAAGGGAAACATCTCCTCAGTATATTAGTCATTGTCTCATCAACAGGACAGAAATACACCATTATCTCTAACAGTGTTGTTTTTAATGCATACTCTGCAGCTATTTCTTGAATTGTAGTATTTTTGGTGTCTCCACATGCCCACTACATTTCCTTTCAGTAACCTCCTCACCAACACTGAACTCTTCAGCATCTCAGGTCTGCCAAAGCTGTTTAAGGAGTTTATTTTCTCTACCTCATTGCAATAGCTTCATTAGGAATCACCACCACTTCCAAAAAATCAGCAAAACTGAGATGTTACACCCAGACAGCACTGCTCATCCGCTCAGTACAAACTTGCTTTCATCATCAGTTTCATATGCTAGGTTTACACTGTCTCAAATTACAGTAGTAAGATTCACTAGGCATTACACAGATTTTTGTGTGTTGGAGCTCTCAAGTTGCAGCGATCCAACCATCAGCTATTTTCAACACATCACAGAAAAACAGAGAGTCAACAAATTCCCTTTCTGAATGGAAGATTGCTTTCTATGCACAATTTTTAAAGTTCTACTTAAAAGTAGGTAAAACCAAATACAATGTAATTTATAACAACCAACCTCAAACTTCGAAGAAATACTATCTTTCCTACTGTATGATGTAGGAGAACAATAACTTGAGCATAACTTGGAACTGAAGGCATATTATGCATAAATACCCCTGGCTGTTACACCACAAATAAAGCCTGTTAAATGGTCTCCATAGTATTAGTTTGTAGGCAGAAATTATATAAAGCTGATGACATGAACAGGATACAAAAGAGAAACTATAGCATAATTTTGAACACCAAGATGCTTCAGACATTTCTATCAGCATAGTGTATTTTTTAAAAATATATTTAAATGAAAAACAGATGATTTTTTGGTATTTGGTGTTGTTATTTCAATTCCCCATTCTATGATAAAGAGACTGAGAGCCAAAGCAGCACCTTCCTGAAAACTACTCTTTTTTGGCTGCATTTCTTTCTTTCACAGTACATCCTTCAGCACTTCCATACACATTCCATGAAGATGCTTCAAGCAAACACTAGTAGGAACTGCAGAGACAAACAAGTTTCGAAATGTGTGCCAATAAAGAGCTTTTCAAAAAGGCCATGCTGCCTGCATCTGAAAGCCCAAAATCTCCTCCTTAAAAAAGCCCCCCCCAAACCCACCTTGCCCAGGTTAGAACAGACTTGTATCTAGCACCACCAAGAGCACAAGTTCACAAACACCCCTGTCACATCCCCAAAGTGGTACTGCAGAGCTGGGCAGTGGTTGCAGCAGCACTAGCTGTTCAGAGCAGATCCACAGAGCATGAGGTAAGGAATGAGGCATTCATGAGGTGTGGGCATGCCCAGGAAGATCATCAGAAGCAAGGAATGATTCGATATAGGGTAGCTGGAGAAGAGATAGCTAGAGGTAGGCACAGTACATGTACTAAAAAGGTAAAGAGGACGGTGCACAGCTGACTGGAGCACTGAAAGAAAACTGAGGTGGGAAAAAGCAATTTGCATGCAAACTTCTATTTGAACTTACTGAGAAATAAGACACTTGTACAATTCCTCCTAGACACTACATTCAAAAGGTGATTCTCATTCATGTGATTACTCCAGAAGAGCGAAAAAAAAGTTATAAACTAGTTATAAGCTAGTTATGAACTAGATATACTCCAACAAATAGAGTAAACTATTATCCCTTCATATTTCTTTACAGGTGATCAGAAACATCTGAATAAAACTGCCCTCATGTTTCACAGCAGCAACTGTATACAAAATGCCGAGTAGGTACCATATTGTGTTAATTCTAATTAACAGATTACTTAGAGATGAAAAGTTGATTCTAATACCTTTTGAAAACCCTAATCAAGTTGCTTTGAAATCTGACACTTCTGTTTTAATACTCCAAATTGAAATATCTACACGATGTTCCTAAAAATCCAGCACCAAAAGAAACAGACACATACTGCTTTTAGATTAATCAATTAGTATTTATCAGATTCATTACTAAGCATGCACTCATAAATGTCTCTATTAAAAGAGACAGCATACTTATGAGCAGATCATGAGGACATGGATGTCTCCTGCCTAGTAGCACTGCACCCCCTAATGCAAGCTGAGGGCTGTATCCCAGTCAACACAACATGCAAACATAGATAATTGCAGGATTTATCCTGTCCCCAACACCCACAACTACATAGTCCTCTACTGGTAAATAGAGGCAGGCAATGACCTATTCTTGGACTGTTTTCAGCCACAATCTCAGCTGCTCTATAAGTCAAAACGGCAATAAAACATAGCTAAAATTGTGATCTCCCACAATGAATGGATGACAAGCACATTGCAATCAAAGACTAGCACTAAGAGAAGAGGAACCTTATTGAAAAGAATCATTAACAGGTATTCAAGACACATTTGTTTCCCAAATGACAACCACTCAGCTACAAGGATCTCACCAACAGAAATGAGTCACTCCAAAACACTGAGTTTCCAACACTCAAAAATCACACTCCTTCTACCACAGGTTAAACCATTCACCATCTCCATATTCCTGCCACTGTATTCTTCACAAAGCATTCCTCTTAAATGTCACTGTCATCTCCTCATTTCTCATCTATTAACAATGGAATCAAGAAAAAGGGAGAGTTGTGTGGACATCTAAGTGCTTTGACTAGCAGACTTTTCACAAGCGGTAGCAGTCTGAACAAGTAAGGATAAGAGTGTGTTGCAAGCCTTCCATTTTTCCCACAACAGCAGCCAATATGAGCCCAATTAGGATACCATGTAAACATCCCTACTGATGTCTTTTCTCATTACACGATAGCTGAAAAGCATTTTCAATATACTCAGATGAAGAATCAAGGCACAGAAAGAAATCCACAAAATAAATGCAGGGGTTCTGCCACCTAGTGGCATCTAGAGCCTCAAATTGCTGTACCTACCATATTATTATTACTTTTTTTTTATTTTTACTGGAAGCATTTGACAGCAGAGAACAGAATAGAGAACACATAGTTTCACTAGCACTGAAATTACTAAGCCTGGTTCCCTGCAGCTTCCTTTCAGAACTGCATTCTGCAGCACTCAAGATGATGAGAGTTTCAATTGAAGCTTTTCTAGTTGTTCAAATAGTAATAGTATACTTCCCTTCATCAGTCCTCCAGCTCCCACAGATTCTCTGCTGCCTCATACTGAAGTGGATTTCCTGCTGCATAGCTTCATAGTCACCTGCCCATATTCAGTACTTGCAGAATGGTAATAGCTTTTAAGTCCTTACCCATTCGTTGAAATTGTTCAGATCTTATAAATATCAAAAGTAATCATGAGCAGGAAACAGGGAAAAGCAGAGACTGAGAGACAAAAGCAACTGAATGATAAAAGCCTAATTTCTTCACAACACCATCTGAATCACAATTTGTCAGTAAAGAACCTTTGTTGGCCCCAGCACCTTAAGGGATTCCCCTCCCCCAGTGGACATGGACACACAGCATGTCATGTCAAGGCAACAGGGAGAAGGGACACAGAGGAGCAAAGAGATATGAACTCCTTAGGGCAAGAGGCATTAGAAATCCCGCTTTTCACCAGGCCATAAACTCAAAAGCCCCCTTTTCCACTTGGGATTCAAAGCCAGAAGCATTTTAATGCCTAAACTAGGTCAATCTTTGTTTACACAATACACAGATCAGAAAAGAAGTATCAATTCATTCAACTTAGTCAGGATGGGTCAAAACCACCGGACTACATGGCATAGAGCAGCTTGCTGGTTTTTTATTTATTTTTATAAAAAAAAAAAACAACCCTAATCAAAGGCACGCTCAGAACACACCTCACACAGATGTAGCCAAGTAACAAACAATTCTTTTAACTTAAGACAGATATGCTTCCTCTGAAGGAAAATTGACAAAGAAATTTAAAGTGATATCACTTTCTTATTAGGCTATACCCCACAGTTACTTTAGGTTTCAGCTCCCATTTGCCAGCTTTGTAACCCTGGAACACAATGAGGACTTTTGGTCTGTATCTACCACACATAGCTTAGTAAATAACAGATAGGCTGAGGTATTTAGCTTCAGTTCAGGAAAACAAACAAACAAACAAACAAATGCCAAAGAACAACAAAAACCTTCACTAAGCAAAAGAAAACAAGCCACATACTACAAAACAAAAAGTACAAAAAAAAAACAAATCCCAAAACATAAGCAAAATCAAAACCATGATACAGTTGTCCTATCCTTTTGACAAGTATCCTTTGCCTTCTCAAGCTTTTCCTCCAACTCCATAGCAATCCTTGGTATCCTTGCTATCCTCCCCAGAAAGTTCCTTAACTTTACATAGATTAGGATAATTTTGCCATTAAGAGGTGGGGAAGAAGAAGAGGGAAGAGAAAAGCAACAAAAAAAGGGAAGATCTGCCACAAAGGGTTCACAGGTGAGCCAATCCTGAAGGCCTAGCAATGATCCACAGATTTCCATGGAGCTTTTATGAGAAAATAAGATTTCAGTAAGTTTTATTTCCTGCTCCATATTCCACAGATTTGAATTTCAGATAAGTAAAATATCAAGCAAGTAAGAACTACCATAGTGATGGAAAGAGATGCACAAGTGACTTGATGTAAAACCATGTTTGACCACACAGTGATGAGTTTTGTGGACTGCAGGTGTAAAGACAGACTAGATAGCAAAGCACTCTTTCCCTTGTCAATGAGCTAGTAGTTTTTACAGCAATAGTCCCTAGGACTGAGAAAAAAAACAGCGATTGTTGCATGAATGAGTGCACTGGCAAATCAATGCTTCACAAATGCAGGACTCTGAGTAAACTCAGTGCCAGACACAGACACTTCTGTCTGCAGCCTCCTGAACCAAACCAATGGTGGCTTACAGAAAGTGCACTCATGCTCTGGTCTGCACGTAGGACAGCTACCCACATTATTGGAATGTTAGAGTGTCATTCAAAAGAAGTTAGGGACGTGTTATTGTGAAGTTACAGCTTTATCTCAGTTTTCAGGTTTCACTTAATCTCACTTCACATTAGTACAGAACAGCTCTATTGAAACTCTTCTGTATTGTAAGGAACTTGCAGAACACAGTAGTAAAGCACAGTTCCCTATACAGGACAGTCCACATAGACTGTTAACTAGGTTAGCCAGAGTCCTTATTTAACCTCATTTCAATAAACAGGTTGCTCAGACAACAGCATAGGAGAGAGTAAACCATTTTTAGCCAGTACCAATGTGTACCATCCCTTCATATGATGCCAGCTTCCACAGGTCTGGTTTAGGAATCTCAGAAACACCCCACAGAGTTTTGAAAAAGGCTAAGTAACCACATGCCTAGAAAACAAAAATCTTACTAAAGTTAGAATAACTTGATACAGTAATGAAAAGTTCTAAAACAGCACACTTTACATGTTGAAAATGGCAATATTTTCCTCTTCTCATTTTCTACCATGCCTCAGACTCATTCATTAGGTGTTATGTATATCATGTTTTGTAAGAGATTCAGACCTATCAGTGAGCCATTGAGATCACATGTTTCTTTGTAAGGGCCCTGCTAGCCAGGTACAGCCCTTGAGCCAGAATCCAATCCAATCCAAATCCCAACCACCCTTGGTTACCTGCATGCTCTCCCAAATATCCTCTGTTCCTGGGACACTCAGTTTCTTGCTTAACACACCTAAGGTCACACAACGAACAGCATTAGCATGCTGATCCATTAAGCATTTTAACTCTCCAACACTAGGAGGAGATGTCAGGGAAAAAAAGATGGGTATTTCTTCCTCTTTTCATTCTCTCCTCCTCCCCTTCTCCACACACACAGTCTGCACTTTGATCTTGCTTGGCTTACTTGAGTTTGCAGTTCCTAGTAAAGCTGGGATGAGGAGTCCTGCCTTACTCTGCTCTTCTTACTCATGACTTGGCAGCTGCCACCATCCTGCTCAGGGACAGACCCAGTTCAAGGAGATTGACAGGATTTAACTCCCAATAGCTCTTCAGCTCTAGCAGATGAGTTCCAGGCTCAAGATGTTTGTCCTTCTACCGGTTATTGCTACGCTGCAGGACATTCAGAGCCGCATTGGAAGGTATCTAGTTATTGCAAGCTGGAAGCTAAGAGCAGTGGCATGCACCATGGTAAGGACTAGATGCTCAGATTGATGTCACAGACTGATGTAAACACCTTAACTCTTCAACTGATATGGCAGTATGAAATGCAAGACTTCTGAAAAGCAACAGCATGAAGATTGCTATCTTAGTTTTCTGTCACATGTGATGTACCCAGGTAAAGAGTATCCACACTGCCCACAAACTATAGCATCACAGTAATTAGAAAATTTTGTTTAACGGACTTTACATCTTGTTTTCCATCCACCATTGTAGTATGGCATATCAGTCACAAGTTTATTAAACCATTTTGGATGTTTGAAGTGGTTTTCTTCAGAACCATGCAGATTAGCTTCTTAAAAATTTATTACTTTTACTCAAGTTGTAAAACCTTGATATCAGGATTCTATCCTGACTTCTAAACATGAACAAGAGTTTAGGAATTTGTGTTCAAAACTCCCATAAAGCAATAAATACAAATTACAGAAAGACCCAAAGCAGAACGATGAAACATGTTGTTTTTGGCATTGCTCCGTTCCCTATTTACATCTGCAAGAAGCCTGACATGACAACTGCAAAGAAAGACCTCAGATGTACCCATATAAGTGTGCCAAAAGGGCTGGAAGTCCCAGCTCACATGATGAGAATGTCAAGCATTTCCTCTGCTGCTGTGTGTGACTGCACCTCCTAACCAGGGGTCAAAAGCTGATTTGAGTTTCCAGTCTGGAGCTTGGGGGTCTTTTTATACTTGTTTTAAATCAAAAGAGTGTTTTCTTTGTCCTTCTAAAGTTATATGCTAGTGCCAAAAATATTCAACATATAACATTATTAGCGCAGTCACTTATAGAAGCTGAAATTTTGGCATATATATCTGACAAGTAATTTAAATTCTAGCACCTTAAATTATGCAGATCGGTTTGTTACTATGACAACAATTTTTACATGTCTAAAACATATAAAAGTACCATTTTTTCTGTTCCTTACTGAACCCAGGAGTTATTGAAAGCTCTACCTCTTCTGGACAGAAAGGCAGAGCTTGCATAGCATCTGATTCTAGACAAACTATGTAAGTTACTTGTTGAATGAAGAAGGAAGTTTTCATGAACTTGAACAGCTATAATTTTAAAAACACTTTGAGCACAGAACATTTGAGGGACTCTAGAACAACAGGGAAGAGAATATGAATGCAGAAATTCAGGAATGGGTAGAGCTCTTTCTTACCATCATTAAGGCTAAGAAAGTCCTTGAATGGCTTTCTCGAAAGAAAATCCAACCGATCTCAAGGTCAGGCTTCACATTTAAAACCAAAGTTTCTCTAAAAGCCAACTGGTTCAAAGGATCTTGCTTCAATTCAAGTCTCCATATACACATGTATCTTGGACACAAACACTTTGCTGGTAATGCTTCATTCTATTACAAAGAAGAATTAATCTGATGATGTAGAAGTGGCATAGTGTTTGTTTTATTTAGAGAACAACACAACAACTTCAAGGCCTAACTTTGGAGACTTAGTGCTAAAATAGTTAGTCCCATGCTATACAACTGTTCAGAATCACAAAATATTGGTATATCATTCATTTAAAGAGACAACTGTGAAGTTACTGGAGGTGATCCAACAACAACAAAAGTTGATTTTACAATAAACTTTTTCTTATTATTTACAGAGACATAGCCTCTGTACTAAAATTGTCATATTGACCAGTATGTCATTGATACCACTATCACTGCATACATTCATTCAACACTCAGTTATCTCTGTCAGCATCGATGCCACATATATCCAAACAAGACTTGCCCTGTCAAAACAAGACCTGTGACCCAGCCACAGGAATATAGTTTCCTGCTACTATACAACAAGAGCCTAATGTTTACACACCATTCAATCTGAGATCTTTGCTCAGGTCTCTTCTGTCACGTGTAGCCAACTTTTGATCCTTAAAATCAACACTGCATCTGGAAGCGTTCTGCTGAAAGTCACCTGCTCCATTTTCATTCTCTTCCTCAACTTGGACTTAAGTAAGGTCAAGCATTCATTTAAATCTGTAGCTTGCCACTACAGTTAAAGTGGACATATTTCAAACACAGCCTGCTTGCCAACATGCAAAAGAGCTTTTGGAAGGCACAGAATTTATCAAGTGCAAACTCTGACCAGCTGTAAGATACCTGCCCTGTTTTTTTCCTAGTCTCATAGAAGCCCCAGGTACAATCAGTTATTTTGTATTCAGTTTCAGGTGAATGCAGGTAAGCATCTGAAACAGGAAAAGGCAAGAAGAATGCTCCTTTGTCTCTAGGAACAACCCTGCTTTGACCATCACATCTGACTGCTGGCTTTGTAGGAGGCATTTGTCACACTGTCCTGTCCCAGGGCCTACAGTAAAGGTTACACTTCTGTCCACAGCAGTCTTGAAAACTGCCAAGTCTGAAGGCACCCAAAGTGTCACAAATTGAAGATCCAGTACACTCTCCACACCTGCTACATGCCCGAGGATACAGATGTAGAAAAGCAAGTATGGCATCTGTACAGCAGCTCACATGAGCAAGGCAATAAGCTCAGTTACTACACTGCAAAAACACGACACACTTACATGAAAAGGCAAATAAATGGCAAGGAAAAATAAAAAAGGTATACCACTGCTTCCAATAGTAAACAATTTTTGTCATGGTAACACTTTAGGGTTTTTTAACCAGCTGCTCAGTTTTGTGTTCTATATTTAATCTTCCCTCCTAACAGTTCCTGCAATGCAGCTTTTTCCCTGTTAATACAAACTGCATTATTCATAATCTAATTAAACATAAATTTAGGTATCCAGACACATCAATACAGAAATATGAAAGTCAGTTTTCTCTTTTGATATCTTTCTGAAACTTCTACAAGCTTTTCCTCTGGTTAGCTTGAAATCCCATGGGGTAGATTTTGACTGTGTGATATCTTGCCTTAAAAACAGAGGCTAAAATAGCCAATATATTGGCTAAAAAGATCATATTTCCTTGATCAAGGAACAGCTCTCTGAGGAACTAGAGTCAGAAAAAAGTGACAAGTCCTGCAAATGTAACACTGCACTGTCATGCTGTGAAAGCAACTGCACTGCCAGATGTGCCACAGTCACAGAACCCTTTCATCGAGTTAATGATCATGTTCTCTTCCTTTTTTGTTTTGGAAAATTGCTTTGTATATCGAAGTTCGTATTGGTATTCCTAATCTGTATTATATCACACATTTATTATAACACACCACATGTGTTTTTTCCCTTCTGTCTCTACGCATTCAGAAAAAAAAAGCCCAAAAGCTACACTGCTGGTTTTCTCTGTGTTCATGTGGAATTTTGCCTTCAAATGCACTTACTTGGCTCTCATAAGCATGTTCAAGGGTAAAATCTGGATCTTTGCCACAACTGCATTCCTTACTGCAAATACATGCCAACCTTCAAAGTCCAGTTATTTGAGCAAAAACATACGTTAATTGTTGTGCAAGGGGAGTGGAAAGTATATCAGATTAAGCACATCTGAAAGTATTTCACTTCACTCTTTGCTTGATAAATCAGCATAAAGCTGGATCTATTCCCTTCTAGTTTTTCAATAGAGCCATTAAGACCACACAAGTGAAGTTTTACACAAAATCAAACTTAACAACAACCAAACAAGCATTCAGAATAAAATTACCTTCTCATATTTGTTATTCCAAGACTGGTCTAACAGGTATTGCAACATTTGTCAGCATAAAGTTATTCAGTTACATGTAAAAAATAATGGAATGCAAGGCGTGTGTTGCAATAAGCTAGCTTAATAGATACCAGCAACTTAAAAGGTCTTTTCCTTTCACCTATGAAGGACAGCAGTGAATAGCTTGGAAAGGTACAAGCCAGGTAACCAAGAAGCAATTCTTAACAGTTTCAATAATTTAGTATCAGCAGAATGTTTTACACGTGGACAGAGATACAAGTGAAATATGTTCATTTACTTAAAGCACTCCTTCATCAAAAAAGGCACAAATTTTATCCTTCACATTTGTTCTGAATAAAGAGTTTAACTTTGATATGGAAAATGCTTATGGTTGGGATAGAGTAGAATTGATGAAGTTCACTGGTTTCTCCTCTCACAGCTCAAGTGTACACTGAAGCTATGAGGCAAAACCACCATCATTGCTATGACTGACGGCACTTCTGCTCTCTCTGGAAAACATGTTTGTGTCACATCACAACCTGGCATTATCAAAGCAAACTCTTTGAAAGAATCTGCAGACTGAAGTTTTTATTAAATCAGTTGAAGAGAACCCAGCCTGATGTACAGCCCACCTACTGAAAGACTGGATGCACTGACTCCCAACTTTCCCTTCACTTCCCAGAGGGAAGAGGAAATAGCTACTCTGGTGGGGAACTTTTATTAAGAAGTGAGCTATCATTTGAAGACCTGACAATGCCTTTGAAGTGGCAGCTCATAAGAGCACAGATCCAGGCCTGCTCTAGTAAAGGAAGAGGAGGAGCAGGCTCAAGAACATCCTTAGGTTCCTGTTCTTTAAAGATCGGTAGGGCTATCTGAACTGGTGCCAGCCAGGCATAGGAGGAGAGAAAACAGAAGGCCCCAGAACTGGAACACAGTCATTGAAACTAGATTTTCAGCTAATTGAACAGGCACTACATTACAAATTTTCCATGCTACTTCTTATCAATGCCCTACAAATTTATCTTGATTGAAAGAATTACTTCCTCTCTTAATTCCTCATCCCCAATCCTCAGCATCTCACACCAAGTCTGAAGAACTGACTCTTTTGTGCTAGCTGCAGCTAATTCTTTGCAAACTGTGACTGCAAGAATGCATAGTTGCAGTTTTATTAAGACTCCTGTTTGCTAACTGTGGCTCACCAGACAGAAGGCATCTTGTCACTTTCCACCCCCTAGCCATTTTTTTCACAGTCCATCCCAGCAGTCCAAGTTCAACCAAGCTGTCATCATTAGCAGGCTCCTGAATAGAAGCAAGCTTTCCAAGCTCAAGAACACAGGATTTCCTGAACCATATCAGAACAGGCACTCATCAAGACAATAACCAAAAGCATTTTAAACAACAATAACAAAAATGAAACCAAACCCAAACACCCAAACACAGGAATCTATTATTGTTAGTATTATTATTACTAGGTATGCAATAGCTTTTCCAGACAGTTTCTTTCTAGACCCAAATGTGTGCATTTCCTCATAGTAGGATGGTTCATGAACTCTATGCAAACCTTCTCTACAAAAAGTCACTGATGGTCCATGTAGAGAAACAGGCATTTCAAATCTGGTGATGGAGATGGGAGGCCTCTAAGCATAAATGTGCTTTATGCTATATAATCTGTTGAAATAACAACTCTTTAAACACTTCCAGCATGTATACATGAAAATTAGACAGAATTTGGCTACCAAGTTCTTTGACCAATCAAATCCTTTCAATTGTATCTAAAATCCTACTGTTTTCCAGGAAAACAAGGGCAAGGGAGATGAGAACTGCCTTGAGTACCTGCATTAGTGAGATTGCACTTTAGCCTCACCATACTTCCCAATAGAAAGACACCAGTGCCCCTGAAGAGGTTACACACAATTGAGTAGAGATTAATTTCTTCTCATTACAGGCTTTCCCAGTACAGGGTAGAGCAAGTCTCAAGGAGACAAAATAGAGAACATGGCTTCAGGACCTGTCAATGACATCTAAACAATGTGACATTAGAGCCCAGGTGACCTGATTTTGGGAAGGAGGGATAGAAGAAGTCATTTTAAGTGAACTGGGATACAAACAGAATTAAATAGGTAGGAAAAGAAAAGGACAGATAGATAAAGCTGGAATGAAATATGAGGTGCCCAGGAAGGCAGGCAGAACCCAAACCAATAGGAAAAAAAAAAAGATCCTACCTGAAGCTAACAAGAGAAAACTTTGGGTTTGCAGAGTAAGAAAGCTAGAATTGACATCAAGCCCAGAAGGGAAGACCACACACAGGCTGAAAATCTTAAGTATAAGACAAATTAGATAAAGAAGGAAGATGAGTGGAAAGGCTCTTGAAAGGGAAGGTGCTAGCAGAAAAAGGCACAAGAAAATGAAGTACATGCAAAAGCCTCAATCCCTCAGCACATTCCCATACAGCAACAGGATTCCAGATTTCAGCTCACTGTTACTTGTCAGGTTGTATCTATGCAACACATTCCTCATCTGCAGCTTTCAGCAAGCAGTGCAGTTTTCTTCAGAAACTCTGATTATGGTGTATCTATCATTCAGGTATTCAACTTACGTCTTTTTAATCACACCGTGGATCTAATTATCCATGCAAAGTGTGGTGAGGAGAGACAAGTTAGATTACCCTCCCTTGGTCACACTTTCCATGGAAACAGATTCTATTAGAGCATTTAAAGGTTTAAATTACTAGTTTCAAATCTTCCTGCTATTATCTTTAACAGACAAGCCAAAAGAGTGAAGTATACATCAGTACTTTGGATTTCAGGAAAATCTTAATTTGACATATTGAACAGATCTTATGAATCATCCCTTTTTACATGACACTACACTTTAAATTTAGCTTGCCTTTAATAAACTGAACGATTTCTCTTTTTTAACATGCTCATAGAGCCCTTTGGTTTGTGTACTAACTAAGCCATGTTTCAGATGGACTTTCCAAGAGGCTGAATTCCATTTTCAAACTATTAAAATCTGAAAACCTTGAAATATTCAAGCAGCAAATACTGGCTCGGACACACCAAAGTGTCTATTCCATTTTACCTAAGAGACTTGGCTTGCTTAGCAAACAGGGACGTGGCAAGCACCAGTGGAAAAAAGTTATTCTTCTTTTCCATTAGCTTAGGTACAGGATGAAGCATTACTTCGGTTTTAATTACCAAAACAAGAACTAATGCATTTAAAGAAACAACCTCCATTAGCAGTTAGCATTCAATTACCATCCTAGTCAGAGAAAGAGGGAATAAGCATTCACAGTGCAAAACCCAGTAGGCAAGTTTAACTGACTACATCTGAAAAATGCAGAAATCAAAATTGCATTATGACTTCTGCCCGTCTATTAGGAAATACAAAGGGATTTACCTTCCAACATCCCTCAGTGGTACAGTTTGATAGTCTGAGGATGCAAATGCAAATTCACATTCTTAGGAGTAAAAGCTGGACTGTTATAACACTCAAGTTGTAACTGCCAGACTTCTGTAATTTAAAGGTACCGTTGTTGCTTCAACACTTGCATCAGCCATCCTTTCCAACTGTGAAAAATTAAAAAGTCAACAGGCCCTAAACACTTCTACTGGTGCCCCACAGTCTGAGGCTTTGGAAGAACACCATGCCCACTCCACAAAGAAACAAAAGTAATGGGGAAAAAAAGAGAAAATTCCACCTCTGCAAAAACAAATGCACCACAGCTTATACCAGACAGTTGACACATAGAATATTGTTACCCCACGGCTAACTATAAAATGCTGGTTTTAAAATGAAAATTTAGCTGAAAAAAGAGATTGCTGAAAGTGACTCAGAATCAGCCTGCTTCAGCTGTGTCATTCCACAAGCTAAGTCCATTTGATCTGAGGCTGCAAAGTACAAAAAGACAACCCACAGCAGATTTTCAGAGCGAGTTAAACACTCGATGAACTGCCATGCCAGTGGAGTCCTGCTGAAATACTACAGACAGTCACATATTCACAAGTCAAAAGAGAAGTGGTAAGACTGAAGAACACATACATGCTATTTCCCACTACTACATTAACAACAGACCAAAAGTGCTGCCTCTGCTCTTCCTAGAGTTATAAAAGGAAAAAACTCCACAAAAATCCCAGACCAAGCACTTGTACACCTTTAGTGAGCAACATCATGGCCAACGATCATGAGTATGTTCCTTCAGTTTCTCACAACATCTCCGTAGTTAAAGTCTGTAGCACAAAACCAATTTTCTTAACACAAAAAGAGTACAGCAGATGACATCACAGCACACTTCCTTAAGTCAAAGATTCCCCTAACTTAAAATACAGTCAGTAGCCTTATAAATACATTAACTTTTTCAATACAACTTTAAACGTTGGTTTAAAGTAGTCTAATTAAGCAGGTCCACACCACTAATCAACTTCTGCATGTTCCTGAACACTTTGGAGAGTAAACAGAAATTACAGCATCATAGAAATGGTCCACAATCACTCCTTTAATTGCTGCTCAGAACAATCCAGAAACACACCACGTAAATTTAATTTCAGCTGGATATATTTGAGGCAAATAATTTCCAGTTTAGCCATAAGAAACAAAAAGAAAAAAATGCAAAACAAACATGGACGAATGCATAAGCATAAACATATAGGGACTAATACAAATCTAATCAAAGGAACAGAGGAACTGAACAATACGAGCAGTAAGGTAATGTAACATTATGTAAACTTAAAGAAAATAGCAATTCATGCATTCATATAATAAAAAATATGAGTATAGTAACAACTCCTTTTTCTATGCCTTTACTCTTAAAATCTACTGTGTTTATTCATGATTCAGTCACATCAACACATCTCAAGAGTATTCCATGCTGCTTTACAGCTGAAGATAAGCAAAGGTAGCTACCACAAACAGAACCATTTACTCTTAAAATCTGCAAACATCATAGCACACAAAGCATGTTTCTTCCCATCTCAAACTTAAGCAATTGGAATTCCAAGCTTATGAGGTACTATCTTCCTCTAAAACATACTCCTGTTTTCTGACATGTAGAAGACCAGAGTGACTTGTGTGAATCTACACAAGTCATCCTCAAAGATATACACTAGTTTTTCATCAACTGCACATAAAAAATTGCTAACTCAGAAATACTGAAGACAAGTGCTTACCTTCAATCCTTTTTAAGGCTGACAGACAAGTATCCCGGCTTGGAAACTCAAATGGATTATTACAGGTCCGAATGGTGTCACACTCGCACTTCCCGTTGATTATGTTACAACCTGTTATAAGGTTTTCATTGCATGGTTCAAATCCAAGAAGCTGATCATCATCCCAGTTTTCATCTAAAATAAACAAACAAACAATTTTACTATTGGATTCCAGCTGCAGTACGTAAGTTTCAGTTGCTTTGGAGTTGGGTGCAATTCACCTCAAGTTCAACACAGTGCTAAACAGAAGATAACAGATTTAAAAAATAACGTTAATCTAAACAGATTGCCAGATACCATGTCTCACAGCTGTTCTACTGCTAAAGCAACTGGCATTGTTTACTTCCATCTGTATGAAAAACTATGTCATCTCAGGAAAATGCATCGCTGTAGTACAAATGAGTGCTATTCTAACAGAAATAACTTTTGCAGATAGTTGAAGTTATATTTATAATGGAACTGAGAACATTGTACAGAATCTGCAGCTGTTACAGAAGTCAAAATTGAGTCAGAAAGAGAGCATTTTAAAAGATGATTAAAAATGCATCACATAGAATTCACTCCACAGAGATAACATTTTATTACAGAAAAGCTGGAAGGTGCCAGACCTCTGATTCCATTATATGACCAAAAATGAGTTTTCCAGCAGTCCCGAAAGACTAAGAAGTATCAGGAAAGTGAATGGGAAATAGACTGGTGGAGTACAGCCCTTCCATCTCTGAGGGAGGTCCAACAAGAGTCAGAGGACTCCTATGTCTCCCACTGCAATAGAAGGGCACCTGGTGGATGAAGGGGAGTGGAAATGGGTCCCTGCTCAGGGAGGTAATAATAAAAATTCCTCCTCCCATCCCCTAGCCAGGTGCCACTTCAGAATAGGTATGAGGCCCTGGATCTGGGGAGTCAGCCTGATGATTTAGATGATTTAGAAGAAAATTATCTGCCCAGTGAGCCTCCCCATTATGGTTCATCTGACAGAGATATCACCACCTCTGACATCAAAAAGAAAAGAAGGGCAGTCCTAGTGGATGACTCCCTTCTGAGGGGAACAGAGGGCCCCATATGTTGACAGGACCAATCCCACAGGGAGGTGTGCTGCCTCCCTGGGGCCCGGGTAAGGGACGTCACTGAGAGACTCCCCAGACTGATCCAGCCTCTGATTATTACCCACTGCTGATACTCCAGGCTGGCAGTGATGAGATTGAAAAGAAGCATGTCAGGGAATGCTGCACTGGATGGCTACAAGCTCTTCAGAAGAGACAGGAAAAGGAGAAGAGCTGGAGGAGTGGCCCTTTATATTAGGGAGGTTTTTGATGCCATAGGTATTGAAATGAATGACAATGAAGTTGAATGCCTGTGGGTAAGAATTAAGGGCAAGGCTAACAAGGCTGACATCCTACTGGGAATCTGTTACCATCCACCCAACCAGGGAGAAGAGCTGGACAACTTTTCCTACAAGCAGCTGGAGAATGTTTCAGGATCATCAGCCCTTGTTCTTGTAGGCGACTTCAACTTGCCAGACATCTGCCAGGAACTTAATACAGCGAAAAAAAGGCAGCCCAGGAAATTTTTAGAGTGTGTGGAGGACAACTTTTTGATGCAGCTGGTAGGTGAGCCCACCAGGGGAAGGACTGTGTTAGACTTGTTTGTAAATACAGATGTGTTGGTTGGAGATGTGGTGGTTGGAGGTCGTTTGGGGCATAGTGATCATGAAATTATAGAGTTTTCAATAATTGGTGAAATCAGGAGAAATACTAATAAGACTTTTGCATTGGACTTCCAGAGGGCAGATTTTGGCCTATTTAGGAGACTTATTCAGAGAGTTCCTTGGGAAGCAGCCCTTAAAAACAAAGGAGTTCAGGAAAGGTG
>JAOTQP010001546.1:33501406-33514350 GCA_026413545.1 Cichladusa arquata | reverse complement strand
TGGTGAGGGGCTTGGAACACAAACCCTGTGAGGAACGGCTGAGGGAGCTGGGGTTGTTTAGCCTGGAGAAAAGGAGACTCAGGGGTGACCTTATCACTCTACAACTTCCTGGAAGGTGTTTGTAGTCAGGTGGGGTTGGTCTCTTTCACCAGGCAGCAACTGACAGAACCAGAGGACACAGTCTCAAGCTGGGCCAGGGGATATACAGGTTGGATATTAGGAAAAAGTTTTTCACTGAAAGAGTGATAAAGTACCGGAACAGTCTGCCCAGGGAGGTGGTGGAGTCACCATCCCTGGATGTGTTTAAAAAAACCTGGATGTGGCACTTGGTGCCATGGTCTAGTTGAGGTGTTAGGGCATGGGTTGGACTTGATCTTGAAGGTCTCTTCCAACCTAGTTATTTTGTGACTTATCAGACATACTCTTGGAGAACTGATCAAGAACATTGCACTCCTTGCTGCCAAGGGTCTAGGGACAGAGGGGCCAGGACGAGTCTCTCTCCTTAAATAACTCTGTTCCTTTTGAATCAGTCCTGTGTGTAACTTGTGCTCCCACTCTACAGCTGCCCATCTTCCTTTGAGAAAGCCACATGCAACAAGATCTTTTTTTCCTCCAGAAAGAAATGCAAATCCAGTCAATCCAGAATTCCAAAAGCTTATCAGTCCAACAACATCTTGGTTTCCTTAGGTCAAGTGCATACAGCAACATCCCACCAACTCAAAAGATTAATCAAGACAGAAAAAAAGAACAGCTTGGATTTGAAGAGACCTTCAAGACCATCCAGTTCCAACCCCCTGCCATGGACAGGGACACCTTCCACTAGACCAAGCTGCTCAAAGCCCCATCCAGTCTGGCCTTGAACACTTCCACATGGCATCCACAACTTCTCTGGGCAACCTATTCCAGTGCCTCACCACCCCCACAGTAAAGAATTTCTTCCTAAAACCAAATATAAGCCTATTTTCTTTCAGTTGTAAAGCATTCTCCCTTGTCCTGTCACATGCTTTTTAAAGCAAGATTGAAGAAACTAAACCAGGCATTAGGTATTCTTTGCTACAGAACATCAGATGTTTTATAGACAGACAAGCCTGGAAAATTAAGTGCTACAAAACAGTTGCACAGAGTCCACTAATTTCTACTAATGACAAAAGGAAAAAAATAGATATTTTTTAATCTTTATATCCTTGCATTCATGAGCAGCACTCACATTGCACATTTTAAGTAGTTCACTCCAATTTTATTTATTATCAACAAGTAAGTTTCCAATATAGATCCTGCCAAGAAACACTTCAAAAAAGTTAAAATATCTTCCACTAATGCAGAGTGGATTTCTTCTTGTTGTTGGGGTTATCAGAGGCTGTCATCCAGTATGAGAGGCCACAGCCAATACAAAACTGTCATTTAGTAGTGTGATGCTCAACAGAAGCCTAAAACTAATAGCCAATAACAGTATATATACACACATATGCTGAGGTTGGCAAGTAAATTCTTTCCACTCATGGAAATACGCAGAATATCCACAAACTTGAAGTTTTTCCTGTTTTGGGGGAAAAAAAAAGTCTAGAAAGAGCTGTTTACCAATTCAGTACTGTACATGATCTACAGGAAGAGTCACAGCAGATTCTTACAGGTATATTTCTCCCTGTATAAGAAACTCCTTGTCTTCTATTATGAGCTGGCAAAGTACCCTGCTGACAAAAAAGCACTGATAAATAACAAAGTCCATTTTAGATGTGAAGATGGGAACTTCCATGGGAACCTCATGGCTCTTCTCCATAAAAATAGCAAAGGAAGAGTAGTCATTAACCCCAGGAAGTAATTTTTTTTCTTAGCTTAACCTATCATCCAATGCAGCAACTGTATCAATGAAAGTCAAAGGAAGCACAGAAGTTCCTGAAGAGGAACTATTAAAATTCTTTCAAAAGAAGATGCCTCTCCAGTAATGCTTGGGACACTCTCATTGTGATGAGGTTGTGCATACAGAGGGGGAAAAAAAAAAATAAAAGCCCTGAGAATTTGGAGAACAATAATACATCCTGTTTTTGAGAAGCCGGAATACAGCCTGGACAATTTGTATTTTAGAAGTCACAGCAGTGATCCATGTAATGACAGGAACAAAAGCTACACCTACGGTCCAAGGCTCTCTGTTTGAAACTGTGTAACAGCAAGAACCACAGCTTGGCGCAGACCAGCCCAACAACCCAAAAGAGTCTGTGCTGCTGCCTGTTTTGGCAGGAGCATGCTCCTGGGTGCAGGGCAGGAGCCCAGAGGCAGCGTGTGCACTCTCAGCCCTGCCTCCCACGCCACTGCAGCACAGGCTGGGACGACACACAGACGGAAACACTCTGCTGCTTTCCTAGCAAACCATTCTAGAGCACTTGTGCTGCTCTGCCTTGTGGTATTTCAGAACTAGATCTTCTCAGGGCAGATAGATCAGCAGGATTTTGTCACATGAGAGCTGCCCACCCCATGTAAGGTGGGACCATGGAAAGCAGAGTCATCCCTTCCCCGTGGCAGAACACCTCGATGCAGATGCACTGCACAGTGTGGCACTACACACACTGATTTCCAGGACAGGGTAGTGGTTGGTACCACATCTGCCAGCTCGAATAAGTTTCCAGAAAAGGAGGTACACAGGAAGCACGTGGCCCAATAGTGGGTGCACCTAAAGTCTTCACTGCCACACACCTCAAAAATTAGCTCAGTAGCCATTAAAGTCTTAATGAGAAGAGAAATCCCTCAGTAATACTTGTTCAGACTGTACTTCTAACATGTTGAATCTTCAAACAAGTTATTTTTCATTACTCAGTGTGAATAGAATAAAGTCACATTCAGAAGGAAGAATTCAAATCCAGTTTTAGCCTGCACATCATCTACCAGCCTGCTTTTCACACAAGTTTATTTAGAAACAAGATTTCCATCAATGAAGTAGCAAACATGTAGCAAGAGCTTATTTTGTTCAGTAATTCAGTGCCAAGTCTATCGTGATTTTTCATGCAGGCTACAGACTGACTCCTTTTCCTAGCTGATTCAGTCCACATCAAAGTGTTCATATGAGCTAAAGGGATGAATCCAGCATATCCCATCAATTCCAAGCTCTGGATACTGGATGCAAAGGCATCTAGTCCTGTCGTTGATGCAGATAAACAGTGGTCCAGTACAGCATGCTCGCACCTTTAGCGGTCAGCAATATTTCACCTGACAATGGAATGAGATCTTGTACAAAACTTATAACCTAGCCTGTCCTGGGGACTATTCAAAAAATAAACCTGTACACACCAGTGATTTGGGACCTAGGACAGTTCACAAACTATTCCAGGCTGCATACATTTGCCTGCATGCTCTGCTTGACCTCTATGGCTTCATTTTCAGAAGACTGTCTTTTTATGCCTACCTCTCAAGACTAGATAATGTGAAAAAAGAAATTGAAATGCAATAATCTGTGAATGCTTTATTTCTCTGCAAGCAGGGCCAACAACCTCCAAATATAAGAATCTATGCCTCAAGCACATGCTATCCCCTAGCTACTTCTAGAACACCTAAAAATACAAAAATCAAGTATGCAGTTAACAAGTTAGAGTTTTTAGAAGCAATGCAGCTGAAAAGAAGCCCAAGTAAACTACTAGTTTTCATCCAAACTGATCTTTGTTTAGCTGTGATTTTCACCACCTCATTGTGCTGGCACTATCAGGTAAGGGCAAAAAAATCAAAGGGCTGCACTTTTTAGCCATCCTGAGTTGTCACTGGAGTCTTGTTATACAATCACTCAAGTACCTTTTGCACACAAGCCTCAGAGAGCTCAAATGCTCCCAGCAGGCTCATAACTACAGCTTCAAAGTCATTTATCTTTCAAATAATTTCTATCGACATGCAGCTCCCCACTCTTTCCAGTTCATTCAAGGAAGTTCCAGATAATAAAGTTTCAGATAATAAAGTAGTTCTGCATTTACTCAGATCAAAGTTAAGTCAGACATAATACCTTTTTAATTCTTCTAACTGTGCTTTCATACCAAAAGGAAGCCACAGGAAGGGAGAATTCACATTAATTCCAAACTTTTTTACTTTTCTATTATTCATATAATCACTTGCTTTCTGCAAAGCAGATGTTTCAGCATGCTAAAAATTCACATACTGCTCTGAGTTGCTGAATTCTCAAGTCCTGTCATAGCATGCATCTAAAGTAGGGAAGAGGATTAAGGCATTAACAAGTTGAACAAGAGGTCCTTAAACAGGTCTAGTCTGGGAAATAGCCTGAGAAATATGTCTCTGGTAAGCAGCATTCCATCACTTCTTCCATACTAAATCCTACATACCAGCACTCACAACACAGCACCATGCAAGGCACAATGGTCATGATTGAAGCATTCACCTTCTTTGCCTGAAGAGCTGCCTGTGTTTTTAGAAAAGCATGCTACTGAGAAACTAACTTTAAGTCTTACTTTCAAGGCACACACTACCTCATTATATTTACATTTATTATTTGTTATTCCCATTGGCAAAGGAACATCTCAAAACAGGTGCAAGCTAAAAGTACAAGGAAAGACCTTTTTAGACACTACTTCTTCATTGCTTAAATTTTTGCTTTCCCTTCCTTCAAGCTGTCAATTCCTTCTGCCTGCCACAGAAACTTCTCTTTCATGCCCAAACTCTTCTCTTACCTTCTGGACATTTAATAATCATAAGCTATTGTTTGGAGAATGCTATACTGCTCACCTTCACAGCTGAGATAATACATCATCTCAAAACAGCAAGAAACACACTGAAGTGATCACTAAAGTATCACTGCTGAAAATGAATACACAAGCATTTTGCCCACAATAATCTTATGTTTACCATCCCACCCTTTGAACTGTAGTTTAACTGGGGTGGATTGAGTCAACTCCCATAATTAACTGCAGCATGTTACTCTGCAACTTCTGCCTTTTTTTTAAGCATCCCAGGTAGCTCTTAAGATGCTGAAACAAGCAAAGACACCATATAATACATAGGCGACCAGAAAGTGAAACTGTCCAAGTCACATCTTACAGACTCTTGCATCCTTTTAAATCTGCATTTGAAGACGAGAGAGAAGCAATCCTTATTGAGACTGGCACTGCTCTCTGGGAACTGGGAGGCAGAGGGGGGAACCTTTCAGAAACTCCTCCATGAAACTAGACCCAAGGTCTGAGCCCCACCAATCCAGCACACTGGTACACACAACAGCATTTTCAGATCAGTGGGACTCATTAAGATGGTATGAGACTCTGAAAGGATCCTAACTTGCTAAAATAAAAAAAGGAAATGCTTCTTGCCAGTAGACTCTCGCTTCTCTTTGAACAGGAAAAAAAGAATGATAGAAAGGAAATCCATGTTTTGGAGCAGCTGAACAATAGAAATGACTAATTACCACTAAAGAATGTTTGAAACCCAGCCCCAGACCTTGAAAAGCAGCAGAAGGAAAGGCTAGCCTTGAAGTGAGCTTGAGCTCATACACTGGCTTCAATCCTTTCCTCTCTTGCAACTCGTTCCTCCACTGAAGTCATGAATCAAGGACTAGAGCCGGCAGAAACTTTTATGATAAGAAACACAGCTGAGAGTTTTGTGAGAAAGCATTTTTTTTTCCACATTTCAGAATGATCCATTTTCCAAGATCAAATGTGGAATGTACAGCAGTACAAAAAGGTTTTGCAGCTTCCTGAGAAAATTTCTAGTCAAAGCTAGAAAGCAGAACAAAAACATTTAGATAACTCAGGAACACATGCATGTAATGCTTGTCTCCAACCCGACTGCCTGCTTTATCTTAGCATGTATCTCAGGTGATCCAATCCCCAACGTAGTGAGAAAGATTTTCACTGCAGCAGCTCTTCATGTGTCTGAAGACAGTTATTTCATACCAAGGAATGCAGAAAGTACTTAAACAGGCCAGCTTTCCAGTGAATTATCAGAAACTCTACAGAAGCATTGAGGAAGGCAAGGAGATGAATGGAAATGTTCAGTGAAGCATGTGACATGGACAACTACTGCAAATTTTGAAGTTTTCTTTTCCCCACACTGTCTGGAATATTTTACTTCTCCAGGTAGCCCCCCACTCCCCACCTTTTTTTTGGGGAGGGTGAATGGAGGGAGGGAGGAATGGGGAGGAGTGTATTTTGTCTTTTGGGGTGTTTTTGGACTTTCACTCTTAGGGCTCCCCACAGCAAAAGTAAATGGTACTTCCAAAAACCTTCTTCCCAAAAGATGGTCTGAAACAATAAACTATGAGTTTTGAAGTCTGACTCCTATGCATTTACACACCTGAAAAAAGACTTACAAGCAAATTATTTTAATCTGATGACCAGAAACGTGTCTTATTTGTAAATAGGTGACTGAAAATACTGCACTGTGTCCCAGGATTTAATAGGTCAGAAAAAGCCTCTGCCAGTACTCCCCTGATTAGAACGAGCATGGACAGCAGTGTTTCAGCTGTCATAGCAAATTTTTCCTCTAGCTCTAGAAAACTCTTTGCAAAAATAATTGCTAAAGCCTCAGAAAAGGGCCAAAGCTTCCTAACCATTTTCCAAAGCAGTCCAAAATTCCAATTTTTTTTCCAAGCTGCCCTCTGCACCCACACGCTGCAGAAGCCTGCATGTACAGCAGCACGCATCAGCTTCACCGCAAACAAGGAGTTGGCTGGCAGCTTGCTGAAGCTGCTAGGCAGAGGCAAAGCTGACAGGAGTAGGAAAAGTTTTGTCAAAGACAAATTCTGGAACAAGGCCATGAGCAAAGCAACCTGTACCAAGAACAGTCCACACTATTGTAAGAAATCTGATATCCTAAATATTTTGCCACTTCTCCCCCAAGTCATTAATGCAGCACCACTGAACACCATAATTACAACATATTTCAGAGGAATTGCACCCCATCTCTTAGTCACTGAAGAGTACAGGAAAAACTCAAGCCTGGTTTTAGAATTACCCTCAAGGCTTCTTTTCTTTTCCTAAAACCTAACTTAGAGATAGACATCAAGTTTGGCATTTCTATT
Source organism: Cichladusa arquata (assembly GCA_026413545.1). Classification (NCBI taxonomy): domain Eukaryota; kingdom Metazoa; phylum Chordata; class Aves; order Passeriformes; family Muscicapidae; genus Cichladusa; species Cichladusa arquata. The sequence goes on along the minus strand of JAOTQP010001546.1, from coordinate 33,507,350 downwards.
GTGAAAGCTGCACAGGTTACATCAGTGCATGTAACTCCAGCTTTTTATCAACAGCCCATCAGTGAGGGGAAGAAATACCTCCACACACATCCAGCCTTTCTGAAAAATTCTTGAGCAGAGTACAACACAGCTTGTAGCAAAACACTGAAATTCAATTCATTTCAAGGATAAATGACCAACAGAATGGGCTCTCTTGGATTTAGAAACATTACACTTCCTAGATTTTTCACCAATAAATAAAACAAACAAACCCACCCAAACAAACCTAAACTAACAACTGAAGCCTAATAGTGGCTATATAAGGCTTAAAGTTTAGGAAATGAGTAAGAACATAGGAACTGGTGCATGCCTATAAGCCAGTCAGTGCTTTTCCTGCACAATCATGACCCACAAGGTGGTGTTAACATGATTTGCAGATCATCAAGTTAAGTGGGAATCTGCAAATTCAAAAGCTTTCACCCAGTATACCCAGTGAAAGCTGCTGGTGACTGACTATTGCCTCTGGTAAAGGTGTGACCTGCTTCCATTCTTCTCAAAACATTAGGAAGGGCTTAAGTGCCCAAAACAAGGCAAATCTAGTCTGTTTAGACAAGAGCTCCCCCAGGGACTATTTTTATTCCGCATGCTTATGTGGAATTTATTTTAGATGGCCTCCATGCAAAGTTATCTTCACATCTTAGTTTATGTTGGTATTGGAAAGTTTCTCCATGTTGGTAAGTTTCTCCACATACATAAGCTTTCTGTCTCAGTATCAGTCATTTTCCAAATTCCAGCATTGTCAGACACAACCAGTGTCACTCAAGGTTTCAGGCAAAACCCTGAGTTCACGATTTCCAAGTTTACATTCCCTGTGGATTAAATGCATTCTCAAATGAAAAGCAGTTTATAAGTCACAAGAGATACTTAATAGGTCACCTCTACAAAGTATTTAATCCATTAAAACAGAGAAACATTTGGTTCTGTCTGCAAGATCCTATAAACTTATTGAGATGAAGAACCCTTAAGGGGTGGGGGAGGCCACAATGTAAGGAGGGGAAGAGAACAGCATTTTTGAACCATATTAATGGGTTAATTATTGCATAATATGCCTGTCAGTTAAATGACATTTTGGTTGACTAAGTACCAGGCAAGAAGTTAAATGATGCAAGAATCCTTGAATTAGCTAGAAGGTGCTTAAACCAGCAAAGATGCCTACAGGCAAGTTTGAAGGTAGTTTAAAAAAATTAAAAAACAAACAAACAAAATCTTTATTAGCACTATGATTTTGGGGAACCTGGTGAAATTATCACTTTCTCTGTAGAAAAATTCACATAAGCAGAGGATGCTTTCACAAAGTTTTAAAATCTAAAAATAAATAAAAAGAGAATATTCCTCTTATAAAAGTTAAAAAACTTAGTAATCCAGCCATCTGCAGTGAGATTTCTAGTTTTAAACTAACTGTGGTGATCCACAACAGCAAAATCCTACTAGTTCCTGCATCATATCTGTTAGACTTTTCCATTTAATTTTTGCTGAAATACTGGAACCAAGTCATTTCTAAAATTGAAACACGATGCCCAGAAACAGAGAGGAAACCATTTCCAAGTCAAATAAGCACCTGATCCAATTCAAATTCCATGCCACACTCAGAGTTACATGTTCTTACTGATGTTGAGATTTCAGCATTGATGGAATACAGAGTAGAAATAGCTTATAAATTATCCAGTCTGTGTGAAAGAAGTCAGCATTCTCCTTCTAAGTGTTTTTGGGGGCAGCAGGGAGGAAGAACAGGGGAAGGAAACTGTTAAATTTGATCAAGACTAGCATATCAGAAGCTGAATATTCACCAAAGAACTACTTCTCATTTCAGTTTCACAATTTAAGTAATTTTTCTGATAGTTTTCTTTTTTGACAACATAATATTTTTTCTGTTTGTCTCCCTGATAGTCTGGATTGCTGACAGCCTTTGAATAAAGTACTTTGACTGTCTTCACATCAACAACCATTGGTACACCACTTAATATTGGTAAGCCCCCAATTAGATCATCAGTTCTAGCACTTGATGTTACTGAAAGAAGTTCTTCACACACATAGACATTAGAACCACTTGGACATTTCCCTAGCCTTTCACTGCATAACAAAGAAAAAAACCCAACCAAACAAAAAGTCAAAAAATCTGGGCAGCACTGTTCCAGTCCAAACAGATGTAAACAACTGGGTTACCCACATGCAACTTCCAGATTACTTGAACTTCAGTAACTTGTACTGAAAGCAAAATACTGCCTGATCTTTAGGGGTCTGGACTGCATCACAGGCAAGAAGCCAAGGATGTGGTATAGCAGTCTGTCTGGAGACAGAGCACCAAGTTGAGGGCTTTGTGTCCATTGACCCATTAGAGAGCACAGGACTGAAAACAAGGTTCTCCAAAGGGTACTAGCTACCAAAGTCACTTATGATTAAATACTATCAAGTCTGCAAGCAAGTTCTTCTTACTTCACAAAGCAGGGAAGAACTGCATTAGCACACATGTAAACCAATGCTAAAAAAAAAACCCAAAAAACCCAGAAGCTCAGCTTTCCTCTTCCAAATTTTGAAAAAAAAGCTAGGCTTTCAAGGTTTAAATTCTTCTCATCAGATCCAGTTTCACTAAGCTTCAGTTACATGCCATACACTGTGCCCTTATGTATTTCTCAGGGAGAAAAACTAGGCAGATTTGTAGATGGGGAGAGGACAATGGACACATCCAAGCGCTCCCAGCTTACCCCAGCAAGGAGTCAGACAGACTGTAATGCTCCAAACTCCCAAAAAGATGCAGTTCAGTAAATGAGACTAGGAGTAGCCACAGTAAGGAAAGCTTCTGCCATCATCCTAGGAGATTAACACACATACTTCCCAATGCTTGCCTAAAATCTGCTACAGCAACCTTCTCCTGGTCCCATCATTTCAGAAGTGATGCACTAGGCAGACAAGCCTCAAGTACTCAAGGCAAGCCTTAAATTACCTACAGTAAGCAAAAAGAATACAGCAGTAACTATACCCTCCCCACCAAAAAAAGAGACCCATCTTACAACTAAAGCAAAAAACACCCACACCCCACTAAAACCAAACCAATAAACCAAAACCAAACAAAGTAATAGGTATTATCAGTAAGCTAGTGTCACAGTGGTACCTTCTTTCCATGTCTACCTAGAGGCTAATTCATATGTAAGAATATTCTAAAGACAAACTAAGAACACCTTCAGACTAGCAGTTTTGTTAACTATACATTTCAAATATATCACAAAAAGATATATTGCTGTAACACAGTTAAAAATAATTTCCAGTCATTTTCAGTGTTATATTATTTGCTACTATCATGACTTCGAAGAGTTTAGCAAGCACTCTAGACCTCCTCATCTAATAGCACCAGAAACTGGGGACACAGAGAAACAGACAAGAGAGAGTCATCTCAAGAAATGCCTTCACAGAGTAACCTAACTTCTTTGGCAGAGCTTTTTCAAGGCTCTCTGATCCTCTGGAAAGCTAGAAGAGCCCTGCCCAGCTGCACTGCTGCAGAAGCCAAAGCTAATGTGTTCCTAGAGAACTTCAGTCTAATTCAGTGATGGCTCTACGACTACCTCTAAAGGTAGAGAGTAAGGGCAGCTCCTGCTTTGCATTCAAAATTTCTAACCTTAAGAGTCTTTGGAAGGGGGTATAGGTTCTCAACATCTCATAGAACCAACGCAGCAAACCCCTGTAAAAGATGTTGTAAAGTCAACAGAGGCTGGAGGTGTGCCAAATCTCTCAAGAATGCCCTTTAGGAGGTGTAGCTACCAGCACGAGGACCTCAGAACTATTACTTTATTACTATTATTACTAAGAACACATCTGCATTCAGGAAAGGCATTTACTCACTTCAGGATAACAACACAAATGGAGCGATAGAACTGCTTATAGTTATAAGAATAGTTAAGGCAGTAAGATAAATGAGAACTTCCTTTAGCTTTTAGAATGATAAAGGAAAAAACCCTCAGGATTAGCAACAGATTTCATTAACAAACAGTGCTTTAACAAAGAATAGTCTGTTTGTAATTTCAGAAAGAGAAGCTACCAGCAACAGTTGCCACAGAGACTTCTCTGTCAGATGTTACAGAACTCATTTATGTCAAGTGTGTTAAACGCTAAAAACAAGTCAGAAGACAAGTATTTCTACCTGTTGCTATTCCAGCTCTCAAAGTCTTCTATAGCCTAGCATGTGTTGATAGTCTGAAATAAGACAGGGATGAAGCTTCAAAAATGATACAAAAAAACCATGCTTATAACTGTAGCCAGTAGGGGTCATTTCAGTGTAAAAAATTGCAATGAAAGAAAAGGCTAGAGACAGGAAGGAGAGTAAAAACATGAATTTCTATTCACACATTTCTGTAAGACATTTACATTTCCTCCCTGGTCTGGGGAAGGAAAGGGTTTGCACTCCCAACGTGCAAGACAACAACAACAACAAAAAAAAGCTCAGCCTTTATTCTGTTAATGGATAAAGGCATGGCTTAGTGCTACTCACATCAGGCATCATCAGCCTAGCCTGTTGCATGTGTGCCTGTAAACTGAGCAACTGTTTAGGTCATCACAATCAAGAAAACAGAGCTATTCAACCTCACATTACAGATCAGAGGCAGTACAATCAGTACCCTTTTATCCTTGCTGCCACCTCATGTGCAAAACATGCACCATGAAGAACATCATATTACCTCTGTTCCTTAAAACAAGGCAGTTTCCTGACAATTCACTAATAAGCATCCCAGGACTATTTATTAGGCTGACAGTTCAGCTCTGTTCCTTTTCATGTATGAGAATGAAAATTAAAAAGATAAGTTAAAATACGAAAATTAAATAGGAAAGTTATCTCCCCTAGTTATAGTTAATAGATCGTTATCTCCCTCCCCTAGGACTATTCCTATAGGGACAGCTGGAACTAGTTTCTAACCACAACACTAATTGAAACACAATCTTGCCAACAAATGCTTCATACTATTTTCAACAGTAGATGGGACGTGTTACGAGTTGAACTACAGCAACGTACAGATTGCATCACTTCAAAGGAATGAAATACTCCTAAACTGCCAGAGATGTCCATACTGTGATACAGAAAGGGAATTGGAACATTAAGGCCTTTAATGACTGTAGGCTTTTAGTTCCTTTAACTATCGAGAAGCGGGAAGCTATTTTAGCTCAGCTTTTACTCGAAAACACACACTCCTGCAAAACCAGGTAAGTTTTCCAAGTACCTTTGCTTGTACTTTTCTATTTACAAAAACTTTTCTAATACATATTAAAAATAAGAGACTACAGTAATGTACATATTCAGCAACATAGTCTCAACCAAGGTCTTCAAAATAGTTTAGGGCCATTTTAAAATGTTTAACAATCCAGCTTTTAATCTGGAGCTCATCCTACCCAAGCATCAGCTCCCGAGGCTGGCAGCATTGGTTGTAGCAGAGGCGGGACACACTGCTCTGCTCTGCTGTGGTTTGCAATTTATTTGTTATGGAGGCAAATGGAGTTTTAAACTAATAATGAGCGTCAGGACAAAGGTCAGCTGCCCACTAAAAATGACCGGGTTTAGCTTTCTTAAAATAGTGCATCATGTTAAATGCAAGTTTTTTGGAACAGATGCTGCCTCACCAGCTCTCTGGACTTTCTACTGCCCTCTACCCGCCGAAAAGAGACCGCCTCCGACTCCTTTTCCAGAATTGTCGAAGCTCCCGCTCCGAATCACATATACATTTATACATATCCCAAACTACTGCTTATTTGTAGTCTCTTTACAGCGCCATGTTTTCCCTCAACCTGGGGGAAAAGGCAATTGGAGGTACAAGAGAAAGAGAGATTAAAAATTTGTCTCCGGCCTTTCATTAATTTATAACATAAAAAAATAAATCTTAGGAACTCTGAGAGATAAAAAACTGAAGGTTGGGGGGGGGGGGCG
>JAOTQP010001546.1:33487934-33498636 GCA_026413545.1 Cichladusa arquata | reverse complement strand
GGCTGGCCGAGCCGCCCGGCCGAGCCGCCTGCCCCGAGCCGGGGCGAGGCGCGGCGGGACGGAGCCAACAGGAGCGGTGCTGCCCAAGGTCAGAATGCTGCCTTGCCTGCGGGCGGCGAGCACCGGGCGGAGGAGACGGCAGAAAACAGGAGGGAACAGGCGGCACAAGGCAGCCCCTCGGTGTAATCTCAAAGCGGGACCTGCCGCTGCCGTGTCCTGCCCTGCCCAGCTCAAGGTGCGATGGCAGCTTTGGGAGCGATGGATCCCGAGGTCAGGAATGCCCTGGGGTAATTTAGGGTATGAAGCCATTGGCTCCGCGAGTGGATTTTGTCAGCTGCAGGGTGCTGAGCCTGGGAATACTTGGGTTGCGTGTACCGGTACCAGCAGCTTGGGAAGGAGGTCTGGAACCTTAATAAAGGTTATTACAGAGAGGCCAAGGTATGGTTTCTACATTTCTCTAGTCCCACACACATGTCCACTTTGGCACAACCAGTTCACGTGTCAACCGAGGAGTTGCTATGGAAGAGCAAAGCTCCAAACTGGCGATGCAAAGTTGCCGTCAGGAAGAGACGACACTATAGTATAAAGCTTTGTCAGCACTAGCGTACATTTAGGTGAGTTTTAAAGCATTGTAATTCACTGTTGTTGCCTCCAGCCTAAATACCTACTGTAGCAAAGATTCCCTATTGCTAGAACGGGCCCATTGGTAATGGAAACAGTGCAACCATGTAACATGATGTTGAAAAATAAAGCATTTCCATATTTGTCTAAAAAAAGCGTTTTCCACATTTGTCTATTTTAAAAAAGTAATAATGGTTTTATTGTAGCAGAATAGCATTTTAGTGTGACCCATTCGTAATTTAAACTAAATTGTAGGAGATATTTTTCAAGAGCTACAGTGTTTTCATTAGTCTCAATAGTTTGCAAGACATTGGTCTGTTTCTCAGTGAAACCCCATTATGGCAATAAAACACTTGATAGAGCATACATTACATGGATTAGGGCCATTCAGCTGACATATCTCAACAACGAATAGACAAACAGCGATTTACTGGGCAATAGAATCTGAAGTAATACTGTGATATATTTTTTTAACAGATTTAGAGAGTAAATGACAAGCTGGTCTTGCAATGTGTTTTGGTATAAACAAACCCAGTGTATACACTTGCCAACAACCAAAAACATTGTATGTTCCTGCATTCTGGAAAGCAGTAGGTCAGGAAACCACACTGAAGGTCATATTAGACGAGGCCTCAAACTCTGTTATGCAAATGAAAAATGCGCTTTGGTGAAGCAACACACCAAGTAAGAAGTTTTGTGCTATTTCCTCAGAAATGCATATTCTTCCTCCCCTCATCCTCAGCCCTCTCAGTTTGTCAGTTTGCCGAAGCACCTGCAGGGGTCAGAGTACTTTTGATTCACCAGAAATTTCCACCAAAAAACCTGCTGTGATTTGGATGAGAGTAGTTTGTAAAAACCTACTGTTTCCTACAACGTGGAAACACTGCCTTTTGGTCATTATTTTACTGACTAGGTGCATGAAGGGGTTTTGCCTTCCATGTATAGCATTGCTGAGATTGCTTCTTGAATGAGGCATACAGTTCCTGCGACTGTATTTTTAGAACACTGTTCACAAACCTGGGATTGTGCAGAAAGGAATCACAACAATGATTTTAGTGCTGGGGAGGGTGCTGCACCATACAATACATGATCAGAGGCTTGAATTTAATAGGCTTAGTTTATCAAAAGATGAAAAGTGAACTGATTACAATGTATTAATCCCCTCATGTGAAAAAATGAACTGGTCTATGAAAAATACGTAGGTATTTTTCCAGGACTTGTGTACATAGTCAGCATGGAAATCCCAGACATGTTGGATTGCATGCTCAGGCAGTTCAATATTTCCCAGACATGCCAGACCTACCCGTCATGTACTGTACTGATGTACAGTATATTCAACACACAAAGAATTCACTGGACCTACTGTGCCTGTTTGCTTGTGTGGGAATGAACAAAGAAGCTCTAGAAGCAGTACAAAAACAGATGAAGAGGAAAGCTATGGACAGCTTAGATAAGAATGTTGTAGGGCCCTGAGAAAAAGAGAGCAAACTTTTGAGCTGACTGCCAAGTGAGAGAGGCTTCAGCTGTGAACAGGATTAGTATCCTGATTCATACACTGTTTATCCTGTGATGGCTGCATGTAAGAGAAGAAAATACAGAAATATGTATGGAACAAGCACCAAAATTTAGGCTTCTTGTCTCCTGAGGTCTTGCCCTTTAGGTACAAGTCACAAATTATTCATGCTTATGCTTGTGTTTCCCTCTTCTGGCCCCAGGAATCAAAATACTTCATTGCACAGTGGCACAAATTCAACAAGAAAGGTAGATAATTCTCTTGCCCCAAACCTGAGAGGAGTCCATGGGGACAATGAGGTACTCCTTGGAAATCAGCAAATCTGATACCTGATGACTTTACAGGGAAAGTGAATATCTCTGCTTTCCCCAGCAAGAAGCAGTGGATCAATTTGAAAGATGGATCCTTACTGGGAAATTCACTTATCCCTGCTCCTACTGCTTCTTGATTTATTTAGGGTTCTACTGATCCAAATAGCTTAGCAGTAAGTGGATTCAGCTACTGAAGTGAAACCCAGCTCCTTATTTCCCCTAGAAACAGGTTAGTAACTACTGCTGAATACAACTGTGGGAGGAAGAAAAGCATTCTGATAAACAGGCTGTAGCAGCTGAAATTTCCTGGGCTTGTTCTCCTGTAATGTTAGCGTTGTATTGAAGCCACATCTCGGTTGGATGGAGTTGCAGCAGTAATTGAATGGACCTGTATATCTTTCTTGGTCATCATGGAATGTGGAGCTTTTGCACAACCACACAGTGATATGAGAAAACTACCATCCCCTTCATTGATTCCTCGGTTCTGTACTCACTACCCTTCCTTCTGGTAAATCTCCCCATGTGAAAAATATGTGTTCAGTGTCAATTTCCTGTAAGTCTGAAATTCACAATAGTGATAACTGAAATGATTTCATTTTATTACGTGCTTGAAGACATTTATACTACCAGAAACACCTCCCCCCTCAACACTAAATAAAATATCAAAATGTCCCCATTTCAATTCAAAAGACTGTTTCCACTGTGCTGATATATGCTGGTAACTCCCTATATATCTCTGAATTTGGGAACATTGGTGCTCTTAATACGAAAGTTGTATTTTTTTTCCAACACAAATGTTTTGTTTCTATTCTGTACCGCATTCTGTCTTCGTTGCACATTAAATTTCTTTTTTCATTCTTTAGTTTGTTAAGATCATTCATGTCTCCTTTGTAGGAGTCTCTTGACATAAACTCTTTCGTAAACAGGTTATACACATGAGCAATCTCTACTACCAGAAAAGACAAAGGATCAAGATCAAACCTGCCACTAATACAAGCAGTGCTGAATCAGTCTAAACCACATGAGAGTAATTTCTCTCATCTTCACAGAAATATCATGGGCTTATTACATTAGTAGCTGCAAGGTGTTTCAAAATCCCTAAATGGAAAATGGTGGGAAATTGAGAAAGTGAATATAAGAGTTCATTTTAATACAAACAATCTATGTAGGAATTGTTTTGGACCATTTCATAATGAATAAACATCCCATCAGGAAGTCTCTGAGGTGTTTTTTAGACCTGCAAGTTTTTCCTCTCAGTTGAATCCTTAGCTTGGGACAGCTCAGCAGTTCAAAATTTAAGTCTGGAATAGCTAACAAGCAGGTTTGCAGCCTTTTTCTAATACATCTTTGATTCCTCATGTGGAACATAGAAGTAAAAGTATCTGTTTTTTGGCCTCAGAGCAACTGCATAAGCAATTTTAAAATACAATTGCATGACAAGTTTACTTGTGAATATTTTTTTATCAAATTGAGAAGTTATATATTAATACAAATTGTAAATAAATAAGCTATAAGTGAATAGGAATGGCCATTTACACGTGTAGCTCTTCACATTGCACTCAAGTCACTGAAACTGTGCATTCAACCCAAGGATTTTTTTCAGACCTTAACGTGCTAGAATATATAACTTTAAACTTGCAAAGTTAAGGAACCAGGGAGTCAATATCTATTTAAGGATATGTACCAGAAACATATTGGGAGAAATAAGTACTATATCTAGAACTGCAGTGTTGTATTTAAATTGATCACACTCAAGGTCACGTTGGATTTAGCTTCTTTAGCATGAAGAAAATATTCTTAACAAGTAAGCATATTTAGCAAAGAAAGACAATTTGCTGTCAGTGTACAGAAGAAAAGTAGAAGTATTTTAAACTGGTATGTCATTCTAGGTATTATTTGCATTTTTATTACAGAAAATCTGGCCACCAGAAAAGTAGGTGGATTAGATCAGCATCCACAATCCTCTTCATAGTTCTGCATACTGATAAGATGTAAAATGTTAGAATATAAATCTGAAAATACTGTGTTTATTTCACTGCAATCTGCTATGTATCAATAACTGCAGTATAAAATAGATGAAATCAAATAGGATCAGGGATACACTGGATGTGAACTAGGGTTTGCCATAGCTAATCCCCTAGTTTAGTAGGTTCATGGAAGGTTCATAGCATTCTAGTCAAGGTATTTCCTATTCTGAATACGTTTCAGCTCAAGGTTTTGAGCTCTTGAAGGGAAAGCAGGAGGGCTGAAGCTGGTGGGTACAGACAAAGCTGGTGAGTAGCTGCTTACCAAGGTAAGTCAGGGCCCAGCTGTAATATTTTCTATTTTAGCTCAAACTCATCAAAGCCTGTCTGAGCTTGAAACTCTTCAAACGGCTGATTCAAATAGGGGCAGAATGGCTTGTCCTCTGGTTTTCAGCTCAATCAAATGCTGAAAAGGGAGAAAAACAAAACACCTGAAACCCAACCCTACCTCAAACCCCAGGAAGTACAGGATGAATGCAAGATGGTCTATGAGATCACTCCATGAGAATGAAATGGGGAAAAGAGAGATCTGGTGACAGCGGTGACTGCAGAGGGTGGGGACCTGGTATGTGCGGAGCACACCAGCATGTCGGTATCCTGCCAGCACTGCTCTCCTTCTCAGGGGTGGGAGCTGGCTCATGCAGAGCCTTCCAGGAGTCTCTGGGCTTGCAACACGAGCAGTCCATAACCCAGACAAGCCATCAGCGGTTCATTGAGAGGCAATTACAGCTGATCCTGCTTTATGGCAAGAGGGCTATCTCTATAACCCCCTGTGAGTTTTCTGACAATGTTTCTATAACTTTTTCGGGCACCATTGCATATTCTGGCTGGAAGTCATGGGTGCCAGAGGCTGTTAAACAATCTCAACCTGCCCCATTACTTGCTTAGCAAATTAAACCTATTTTTGATGTCTTTATTAAAGCTGGATAGAAGCTTTCATTCCAAGAAATCATAGCAAATTTCCAATGTTTTTTCTAGATCTTTCTAGATTTTAATGCTGATAGATATAACTGGCCATAAAAGCCACCTATCCCTACTGACTTGATTCCTTTCATGATTATTATAATTGCCTTCTCAATTTCTGTGGATGATGATGTGGGTCAGCAAAAATGTTTAGGACAATCTGAAAGGCTGTTCTGATTACAGCAACTTCATGTATGCCAAATTAAGAAGTTTGTCTTGTGGTATCAACCAAGTATGTTGAGGGAATCAGATTTTGCTAGTTCATCCATTAATCCTAGGAAGATAATATTGCTTATGACAGTAAAGCAGAGACATTTTCCCAGATTAAACATGTACACATTTCTATAAATTGTTTGAGCTTCTTTATTTCTCTTGATGGATAGCTAGCAGACAGTCTATCTGCTCAGCTTTTTAATATATTGGTTAAAACCACATACAGCTTAGATACCATTTGCAAAGTCGTTATATCTAGCATTATTGAGGTGTGGTTACATACCTCAAATACTAAACAAATACTAAACAATTGTTTAGTGTGTGTTAGTTTTTGTAACATCTTAGGGCAAACCCCACAGATGATTGTTTTTTCCAAGGATATTTAGGCCTTACTTATTCATTACTGGGATTTTTTTTTTCTGTTAATATTTTCTTATTCATGCTATGATACAAATTGGCCTTCCATGGCTGATTTCAGTATATTAGCAATATCTATTTGCTAATCCCCGGGGTTTCTTTTCCTGTACATAATTAGAAATATGGTGATTCATACTGTAAATTGCTAAATACCCTCAGAGATCTTGCAAGTCTGCATTTTGTTGTAGGCTTCAACAAGTGTTAATGCACCCATCCAATGTTAGGAGATACTCAACATCATGCCAGTTCACACACCTTTTCTTTCAGTGTGCAGGAAGACATGTTTAGTAGATTTCCTGGTCAGGCTTGGCTGCAAGAAGCAAATGAATATAGCTGTACATCCAGTGCTTTGAACAGCATGCATCTATTCAAGTGTGACCTTGGAATCTTAACTTCAGAGACTTGGATGGGAGCTAAGGAGACAAACAGGAAGGTAAGATGACTTGCTTGTAACAGAGGCAGTGATGCAGTCAGGATCTCCTGCTTCTCAAAACATTTCTGCCTCACAAATTACCATTCCACATGAATGTGAATGATGGTGAGAGGAAACAAGCCCTGAGGAGCAGAGAAGTCTCAGCAATAAGAAAGATGGGAAGGAGGAGGGTTTGATTAATTCAGACAAGACAAGACAAGAAAGATTTTCTCAAACTAGGGGGATAGAAGGGTTGGATGGAGTTATGGGGAATCCTAGCATTGGTAGGAACTTGCAATATAGTAGCAGTTTCCTAGATAATTCAAATTCTCTCACTTCCTAACAATAAAAGAATAAAACCACAAGATATTATCAGTATTATTCTCCCAGTCCTTCCCTCTTAATATATAAGGGATAAATGCCAACAGCCTACTATGCCATCCCTCTTAAATCAGAAGGTTTCTTCTCTCTATGTTCAGGTCATCATTGCTTTTGAGCTGAAGCAGACCCTCTTTCTAGGAAATGCCTTATTTTTGGAATTATATTAAAGAAACAATTCCCATCTCCTTTCCTAGGTAGTTGTCTAGCCCCCACAGCTGATTACAGCCTTTTGTAATCTGCCCCCATGGTAACTAGGTTCTAGAGCATGTAGGCAGATTTTAGCATGCTTTAACTCATGATAGTGAGTTTAGTTATAAAAGACTTTGTAAGGTCTAATACAATCAGTGTATTCTCTTGAGTGTTTGACTGGATTTTTTTCTCTCTCTCCTTACTTTCTTATTATTAAAAAAATTTTTTTTTCTTTCAGGAAAGAAGATACAAAGCATTTAGGTTAGAAGTTTGTAAAAAGAGTTAATCAATTCTCACAAGCGAATTTGAATTCTACCATAAACACTGCTACAGGCTCCTGTCACCTTATGGCAGAGAAGCTGTTAGAATTTTCCTACTTAGTAATAAGGAGAAAGATTTGCTGTTATGCTGTGTCTGCTTAACTCTTCACAGCCATGCAGAGTAGGAGTAAAAAGGTATTCTTTACTGTCCAGCTGATTTGTTTCTACAGGTAATTTTTCATTACCAGATTTGCAGGCAGCAAGCAGATCACACTTGTGACTATTGTACAGGCTATATACAGCTTTTTCACCTTCTGTCTCAGCTACAGTCCATCTTGGGGAAGTCTAGCACTGTCAGTGTACTGATGTGCATTTTGGAAATTATTTTCTCAGCCCTCAGATGGATCTTGTGGTCAGATTGAGACTAGAGTGGTGTTCCAGTCCTGTTGACATACTGGTCTTTGTAGTAGATTTTATGAGGATAAAATGATTGGTACTGTCTCAAGAACTTGAGGAGGCAAACAGGAAGAAGACAACAATTTGCAGTTTCCTTGACTTACATGAAAGAGACTCAGAACTGCTGGCAGTGGGATGTAAAAAAGTCCATGTTCTCTCTACACAATTCTGTGTTTATGTTCAGCATCAAGGCAGGAAAAAACCATCTTGAATCACTTTCCTTTCTTTGGTCGTACAATATTACTTTCAGCATTTCAAGGTGCCAACTCGTTATTTTTTTCATAACATTTTCTTATCTCTCAGGTCACAGAGAGGGTTTGGTGGGAGTTTTGTTTCTTTGCTTTGTTTTGGTTTGGTTTTTTTGTTTTCACTTATACAAAAAAGTGTGATCCTCGATTCAGCTTAAGTGATGTAATTGGGTTTGGATCATATGTTTTATAGAGAACCTTTTGGAATGAACATAAACAAACTATACAAACAAACTATTCTAATTCTTAAAGCTCTGTGAGTATTCATTCTCAATATAACAATTCTGAATAAAAATATGAAAAAGATAAGGGATATTTAATTCTTTAGCTGAAGCTTAAAAAGACTGTAATTATGCAGTATGCATCTGGGTATTTATTTTACTAATTATTCCATAATACCTTTGATATTTTCCATTTGTTATAAGAAAAGGGATTTTTAAAAAAAATTTATAAAATAGGCAAAGAAAAGTAAAAATTATCAAAAGGAATACTCCTTGGACATTCATTATTCTCTCCTAATCACTGAATTTTTCCAGATCACCCTGAATAATTCAAACAGACATCTTAGTTTATATTCAATGCTTTGTCTTTTTGCTATTAAAATGCAATTTTTAGTAAGTGAGTTTTAAAGCCTTAAAGAGTGACAAAAAGAGTTTGGTTTAACTATAACTGTCTGATGAACATATTTTAGTAGAAAAATCTAATTTGTCTCACTCCTAAAACCCCTTGAAGCTAACGTCCCATTACAAGAACTTTATGCACGTAACTAAAAGACAGAACACCTAGTGAAGCTGGTAAAAATGCTCTAATTAACTTCATGAAGTTCTATCTAATAATTACTTATGTGAAATACATGTAACTTTATTCAACTATGATTCTGATTTCTCCTTTCTTTTTTTCCCCTTTTTGGTAGGCAGAGAAGGAATGTACAAATCTGGAATTCTAACTTTCCTTCTAAATCTAACTGCTCTCAGAATTTTTGTACATATGTATTAATAATTTAGCTGGACTGTAACCATGACAATATTGATAGCATATGTAGTATAAATAGGAAACAAGACTACTTACCCAGGAAACGTCAACACATAGAATATTAGCAGGATATTTGAAATTCTCAGACGTGAACAAGCCATTAGTTACTAATAATGTTTCTTATATTATAAGCTATTACAGGTTAATTTTTTTCAGTTGTTTTTTCTCTATTATACATTTGTCTATCAATAGTCTCAACCATTTAACAGTCGTGACATGTAAAAGGTTAAACCTGACAGTTGTCCTTTAGATTATATTGCTTTAAATGCCAAAGTGTGTCTTTCTATTTAAACCTTCTGCTGGGGAAAATATTAATTGAGGAATAGTGTTCACTATTCAGTGAAAATATTTCACTGAATATATTCACTATTCAGTGGAAATATTAGATTACATTGCAGCCATATTATCTGAAATTACTGTTTGGAGTTCAAATCAGAGCAATCAGGTGCTCTGTCTTTTGTAAAACTTCCCATTCATTCCAAAATACTATTTCATTTCTGCCTGTTTTCACAGATACTTTCCTGTTTTATTGTTCGCAGCTTTAATTCATTGGAATCAATACCAAGGTGCACTAGGGCTATAAAATTAGCTTTTTCAACAATTTGGGGACAGCACAGACAACGCCTGTCACCTGTTGTGACGTATTTCAGATGAGTGAGATGAAAGCTCAAGTTCTATCGACCTTTAATTCTGGATAAAACCTAAAGGAAATCAGAAACTGTCAATATGTTTGGTGAAAAGGGACAGAGAAATGCTTCTTTGGTAGTCCCAGGCCTCCATTTAGATGTATTTTTATGCTAATTTCACAGCTACAATGTGTGCAGAACACTTCCTTTCTCTTTATTACTATAGTTAGAACAGCAACAAAATCACCAGTATCTTTAAAAATAACACTGAAGTGGCCAATGTTGATGTTAGCCAAAGGGCTGTTTATATGTCTACATATATTTGTCAATCGTCCTTCAGGATATACGAGGGTTAAAACTGTACTATTAAAATATTCCAAATGCAAAAACTGAAGAATAAGCAATTACAAATAAATACAATCTCAACCTAATATAAGAAAAAGGTAATTTCTATAGGCCACTAACTAATGCTGAACTTCTAGAATGGCGATTTTCTGCCAGAATTGCATGTTAGTTTAACCTCTGTGTTGCTTTAAATGCAATTAGAGCCACAGCCAGCGAAGGAAGGGAGTGGCAGTGGTGGAAGAGGAGGGCTGGACATTGTTGCATCATTTGAGTAAGATGTGACAGGGAAGTTGGTACCTGGCACTTTTGTCCTGTTTGGGTAGTTGGAGTACCGCTGGTCCCTAATCTCATCTGTCAGGTACTGGGACCTTAGGAGAAAGCACCTCCAAATCCATCTTTAGCTGGAATTCCACTAAGGAATTTCTAAGGCCTAAGGAAAGCCTTACTAAATGGAAACAAAATTTCTCTGAGATACAGGTACGTATGCATGTGTAAAACAATGGAATTTGGACATTTAGGGGGACTATCTGTAAGCTGCCTTTATAAAAGAGAAGGCAAGGGACTTTGCACCTCTCTGAATATCCAGCCTTGATCTTCTTTAGCATCCTGGCTTCAATTCCTCTCCTCTCCTCTCCTCTCCTCTCCTCTCCTCTCCTCTCCTCTCCTCTCCTCTCCTCTCCTCTCCTCTCCT
>JAOTQP010001546.1:33467739-33485129 GCA_026413545.1 Cichladusa arquata | reverse complement strand
TCCTGCAATCTCTCATCGCCAAATTCAGGGAAAAACCAGGATTTAAACCACCAGAATGTCCCCCCGAGGTGATCTCGCGTCAAGGAGAAACCTCGGGCTCGGACAGGGTCCCTTCCACTTTGCATTAAAGCACAACATTGAGCCCAGATGTTTCATGTCTTTTCCAGCCACCAGCCACTGTATTGTCTCTAGGTGTCTCTTTTTCTAATAGGTCTCTCATGATGGACAGTCACAGCATTGAGAAAGCCTCAGTCAGAGTGTATTATAGTGAGGGGATAGTGCCATGCCTGAGAAACACTAGTTCAAAACTTCTTAAGAGGTTGGAGGGCAGCATGCATCTTTCTTTCTCATCTGGATGATGTAGCCCTTCTTTTCTCTGCCTTTTCTGTCACATACTTAAACAATATTATGCTGAAACAATCCATTATGTAGATATGTCAGTTACTACTATTTGATATTTTAAAAATTATTCTGCTAATATTGCCTGGCAAATTCAAACCAAACCTGTGACCATTTTCTGTATGCTTTGGTGACATCCTCCCAAAATGTTATTAACATATAATGTCAGTTCTTTTGCAGCAAAGCCACTACAAGAAGTCTAAATACATTCTGAATGATGTTAAACAAGACTTTAACAAAATATTACATATAGGTAAAAAGCTATACTGCATTACATTCCTACTGTCCAGGGAAAGCCATTTCCATTAGAATATTTACAGAATTATTGCACACAGAGTAAATCAGAAATTCGTAACACTTCATTTCTATTTCTGCCTTCTTAAGAAAAAATAATAATTCAGATAATCTTCCTTGACATAGTTGTTTCAAGTTACTCATAGACATGGTTAATTTATGTAATGAAGTCTGATTTCTTGCTATTTTGGTAATAATTTGATCCAATTTCTCACTTCTATGGCAGTCAGGTCTCCTTTACAGCAGTCTTCTTTTTCCTGACATATTTTGGGTAAACCAAGATGTAATGATGTTTCCTAAGCTCTGAGTGTCATGCTGTCCTCTTTAGCTCTTCACAGTACATGCTGATCTTACAGAAAGAACTTTACCCAGAATTACTGCCACACAAGAAAAGTAAAATAGGAGTCTGCTTATAAATATTTTAAATTGAATACTACTGCCATAACTTTTCCCACCTTCCCACCTGATGCCTTTCCTCCTGACTGATTTGGCTTCAAGTACAATCAGCAACCACTTGATGACTTTCTCTTAGAATAGACACCTCAAATGCTCACACTTTAAGAAAAAATACATAATTTTCTTTATATATATATAATTTTATGTATTCCATTTAGCAACAAGAGAAGGAGAACTTGATAATACAATTTTTTGAAGAAGTAGATAAAACGTGCCACCAGATGACACGGGAGTTTTATGTCTGATTGCTGCTTCTAGACCCTGATGAATCCTGTGAGAGCCCCTTGGACTGGGCCCACTGATCGTTCTGTGGGAACACAACCCCTCTTTCTCCCTACAAGAACAATACAGCAGAAAATCTGCTAAGACTTTGCCACGGAATTTCCATTCCCCTTGAAGGATTTTCCAATACAGGATTAATCTGGACAGTTAATGGCGTCTTAGCTGAGCTTTAACTTAGGTTCAAAAGCATATGAATGCCCTCTTAGGTGGAATAGAAGGCTACTGGAGGATATGAAATATTTCCTCAATGGAGGCATTTACCATGACTCTTTAGGACTTCCATGAATCCATGAAAGCCAAGCCTTCTGAATATTCTCATGTTAATTTATATAGATGTTTTAAAAAAGGAGTCATGGAATCCCATACCTCATATACATTAATTTTCCATTCAGCGGAATAACTTTGGCCATCTTGCACTTCAATGAAAACCTCCTCTGTAAGCAGAGTGTTACTGAATAATGGAAAGTTTCATTTCCAAAATATAATAAAATTGCAAGAATAGTGAAGGAAGTGAACATTACTTGCACTTATGGTACACTCATTTATGACTTTATGAATATGAATTTGTGGTTTCATTTTATGCTGTTGTTTCGAGTAAATGAAATCTACCACAGCATTTAAAACTGGATTAAAATGTTTCTTTGTTTCTGCTTTTGAGCCTCTTACAAAATAATTATATTTTAATGTTAATATTATAAATGCTTATGCATGGGCCTAGTCCAATTCCCTCTTAACTTGGTGGAAGGATCCATTTGATGTTGATGGGAGCAGGATTAGGCAGATACATTAGTATACAAAATTTTTAATGATCCATAAATTAACGAAGATATTCCTGTCATCTGATTTTCCAATGTAGATACATTGCCTAAATCAAGTAGTTCCATAAACAGTGGAATTAATGAAGCCTTATTTTATATTATTTTTTTCTGAGGGTGAATTTCCATGTGGATTCTAACCATGATTGCACTCACACTGCAGCCTTTGCTGCCAGGACAGCAATGTCTGTATTCTCTCGACCTTTGCGGCCAGTTATTTTCATGAGACTTGTAGGAAATGTACACAGAAGAGTCTTTCAGCTCCCTTCTGAATTTGGGCAGAAGTAGCTAACAGATTTTCCAGGGGCTGGCAGATAGGCAACAGGAAAGCTTACAAATGCTATAGCTGCAAGCCATATTCCTGGGGAAACTGGACTAAAAGTAAAGGAATGCACATACTGGACTTTGTATCATCAGACTTTGATAATATGCAAAAGGAATGGTTAATAAGAAACCACAAATGTGGACTTAAAAGGAACAAGAAGTAATCTAAGTTTTAATAAGCAACACAGGAAGCCTGGTTATCCCCGTAAGCACAGCTCAGCATTACACAACCTCATGACTTCCCAGGGGAGGCATCTTGTTCCACTGAGACCTCAATGCCTCCCGGAGCTTCCCAGCGTACAGTTGGTATTTGAAATATTTATGGTACTGCTACATGCCTTCGGGAGCAGTTGACTCCACCAAGAATTAAGACTTTCTTTATAAGCCAGAACAGGATGGGAACAGACCTTGGCTTGGTTCCCTCTGCCCTTTGGTAAGCAAAATAGGGAAAGATTTTACTTAATTTCTGGGGAATGCACTCTTAAGAATGAGGAAAGCGTCCTTAAACCAGCTAGAAGAGGGAAATGAAGAATTCATAGTGTCAGACCTTACGGTCTTTTTTTCATTCTTCTTCATTCTTTCCATCCTTCTAGTCTCCATTTTCAAAAAGACTGCCACAGAAGCAATAGTAAGTGTACTGACCATTGGAATTGACCTTGCTTCAGTTATTCTTGGAGGAAGTTGATCCTTACATTTTTAAAATGAATTGATTAATAACTAAAAATTGAGAACATATTATAACATTCCATAAAAGTAAAAGCCTTAATTCCAACACATTTCCTCATTATGGAGTAGATACTTTTATGCTGCCTCCCTGGCAGCATCCCTGGGATATTACCAGGAGGCTCCCTGAACTATTTCAGCCCTCTGATTATTATCCTCTGCTGGTTGTCCACATTGGCAGTGATGAGGTTGATAAGAAAAGTACAAGGACAATTAAAAAGGACTTCAAGGTTCTGGGTTGATTGGTTGACGTGACAGAAGCGCAGGTGGCATTCTGCTCACTTCATTTAGTAGCAAGGATGGATGATCAAAGGAACAGGAAAACCCATGTTATCAATAAAAGCCTAAAGGGCTAGTGCCCATCTGCACAATTTTGGGAGCAGAGTAATCCAACTAGTGATCTGCTGAGCCACTTGGATGCTCACAAGTCTATGGAACCAGATGGAATCCATCCTAGGGTGATGAGGGAACTGGCAGATGAGCTCACCAAGCTGCTCTCCATCATTTATCATGGGTTCTGGCCCACTGGGGAGGTCTCAGATGACTGGAAGCTGCCCAGTGTGATGCCTATCCATAAGAAGGGCTGAAAAGGGGATCTGGGAAACTACAGGCCTGTCAGCCTGACCTTGGTGCCTGGCAAGGTTATGGAACACATTATCTTGAGTGCCACCACACAACACCTACAGGATGTCTGGGGGGATCAGACCCAGGCAGCATGAGTTTAGGAGGGGCAGGTCATGCTTCACCACTCTGATCTCCTTTTATGACCAGGTGACCCACCTGGTGGATGCAGGAAACGCTGTGGATGTTGTCTACCTGGACAACTGTCAGTCCATGGCTTGGACAGGAGCACTCTTTGCTGGGTTAAGAACTGGCTGATGGCCAGGCCCAGAGAGTGGTGGGGATTGGTGCTGCATCCAGCTGGTGTCTGGTCACTGGTGGTGTCCCTCAAGAACTGGGCTCAGTCCTGTTTAATATCTTTATTGATGATCTGGATGAGGGGATTGAGTTCACCACTAGCAAGTTTGTAAATTACACCAAGCTGGGTGCAAGTGTTGATCTGCTGGAGGGCAGGAGGGCTCTGCAGAGGGACCTGGACAGACTGGATGGATGGGCTGAATCCAACAATATGAAGTTTAACAATACCAAGTGCCAGGTCCTGCACTTTTTCCCCAACAACCCCCTACAATGCAATCAGCTGGGGACAGAGTGGCTGGACAGCAGCCAGGCAGAAGGGACCTGAGGGTACTGATTGACAACAGGGTGAACATGAGCCAGCAGTGTGGTCAGGTGGCCAGGAAGGCCAACGATATCCTGGCCTGTATCAGCAATAGTGTAGCCAGCAGGACCAGGGAAGCAGTTCTTCCCCTGCACTTGGCACTGTTAGGCCATAACTTAGGTCCTGTGTCTAGTTCTGGCCCCTCAGTTTAGGAATGATGTTGATATGCTGGAGTGTGTCCAGAGAAGGGCAATGGAGCTGGGGAATGGTCTGGAACACAAGTGTTATAAGGAGCATCTGAGGGAGCTGGGTGTGTTTATCCAGGAGGCTCAGGGGAGACCTTGTCACTCTCTACAGCTCCCTGAAAGGAGGCTGTAGCCAGGTGGGAGTTGGTCTCTTCTCCCAGGCAACCAGAGACAGGACAAGAGGACACAGTCTTAAACTGTGCCAGGGAAGATTAAGATTGGGTATTATGGAAAAGTTCTTCACAGAAGGAGTGACTGGACATTGGAATGGGCTGCCCAGGTGGGTGAAACAGAGGATTCACATTTATTCTTTGTTCCAAGCAGATTTTTTATGCTAACTTAAATTCAAAAGAAAAACAATGAATGAAAGGTAAAGAAGTGTATCTGCAAATGTTCTGTCATCTCCTCACAAATCACTATTTACTAGAACTCTACCACTGCCATCAAGATTAAGAGACAGAAAGAACAGTCCTGAAATAAGACAGATGAATGTGCCAATCTAAGGAACATCCAAGCAGAATCGTCTAAATTATAAACCTTTGAGAATAAAATTTCTATATCCTCAGTAGAGTTTGTTAAAGATGTACTGATAAAGGTCCCAAAACTTCTCACTTGCAATTCCTGACTAAACACTTCAAGTGGGTGTCATTAATTTTGTGCACATAATGTGTTGTGTAACCTTCTTTTGGCTAATCTATATGCCTAATTTACGCCACATCCCTCTCTGCCATTTAGAGTTTGAGATGGATGGTAAATGAAGCAAAAGAGACAGAATAAAAAAGAAAGAAATTTTCTCTTTTACTTAGTTTTACCAAAGTGAGATCTGCAAAAGCTTTACTTTGCCAGGAACTTTTGTGTACTGCAGAACAAGACTGTCACAGTGCATATGTTCAAGTAGGTCAAATCAAAGTTCTTAAATTTATGACATTTTATCATTTTCCGACTTTAGTGTACTTTTAAGACAATTTTTTATTTGAAATCAAGTGGATCTGATTGCTTTAAAATCTACTACTACCGTTAACAGACCATAATTTACCTGTGACATACATTAAAAGGTTAATCCATTGTTGTTCTTTAAAGGATGTTAGAACTCATGGTGCTCTAGGGAATGATTTGTATCCTACTGGATGCTCAAGAGGGTAATTTTTCAAAACTCTAAGTATATCAGTGTTTTTCTTGCAAATGGTTTTCTGGTCATAAAATGTAACATGGAGAATATTATATCCTGAATAGGTGGTTTATTGTTCATTTAGTAGAATATCATCTTATGAAATTGTTGCCATATTTTTGTGACTGTGTATCCATCCTGTTGCAGACTTCCTCACAAAGTATTTTTGTGGGGGTTTTCCACAAGATGAATGTTTAAAGAGTTTGAAATCAATACTTCATGCTCTGCCATGTAGGTGGTATCCAAATATCTCTTCCAAATATAGCTATGTTTTGTAGCACCTGTTTCACAAGTTCTTGGCGCCTGCTCCCCTAGCATTTACTCCAGTAGATAAAACATCTGGTCCAGTTTTTGTTGATAGTCCCACACAACATCAACAGCTGTATTGCTAGAAGAAAAAAACATCAGATGAACATGATATGCTGGTCCACAGGTCCTTCTTGTCTTAATCCTTTGGCTATTTCTATTAGACTTCAGAATTTACTACTCTGGGTCAAGTGAGGAGGATGCAAAAGCTACACTTCCCCGTGGGATTCTGGCAAAAACAACAGGATACAGAGAAAGAGTTTGCACAGTATGGCTTTCACAGATGCCTTATGCAATCCTCAGCAAATTTTTTGTTTGTTTGTACCATAGCATGCAGCTGATTTGGGGAAAGGCATGGGCAGCCAGTGAGCCTGTACAGTCTACCTCTGCCACTGTGGAGGTCAGAGCAGCTGAGGTCTGCTTCATTTGCTGTGGCTTTGTGAGGCTGTGAAAGATCTGTCCTTACCCACTGACATTATTCTGAGCAGCAGCATTTGAGGCTTAGCAAGCAAGCATTTTAATGGAGCACTGCAACAGGGGCCAGAACTGCACACGTGAATGTTTGTGCTGTCTATTGTGACAGCTTATGAGATCAGAAGAGTTTATGTGTAAATTCTTAGCTAGAAGTCTATCTTCTGCTTACAAAATACCCACAAGTGCAATGGTGGCTACAAATTAGGCTTCCTGATTTTTTTATTACAGTATTTCACAATAAGTGCATATTACATCCCTGGGAAAACTCTGATTTATGAGACCTTTGAGGTTTTAAGATTCTTTTAGCTTACCAGAACAGAATATAAATTTTTAGCATATTTGAGAAGCAGGGACAGAAATTTAAACTTTGCTGGTACATACTTGAGCATCACTGAACAGACTGACAGTCTTTACTATTTAAAGGAAAATTGCTCTGACAATTACCAGTGACCCTGCCTTGTCTCTTATTGTTTCAATTAAAAATAAATATAAGGATTGTAGTATTTTCATTAAACATTTTAAAGCACTCTTCAGAAGAAGTCAAGATAATAATAACAAAGAAGCTGAGGAAGAGCAAGAACCAAAGGAAAAGAAGAATATAACCCCCCAATGTTTTTCTCAGTGTTGCCAGGTAGGTAACACAAGTAGTCCATGCTCCCACTATGGGGCATGAAAGGACAAAAATGCAGATACCTGTGTTGATCTTGCTTTACAGCCCAGTGCAAAGCTAAAAACGGGACAATCTTAGCTTCTCCTTTGGAGGAGGGAAGCAACACATTCTACCCCTTCCTTCCCCTTTCATCTCAGGATGAAAACCTGTGAGAAGTGCTCTGTACTTTAATGGCATAGTTAGTCCTTAGCATATGGTCTGAAATGAAAATACTTTGCTGAACTTAATATTAGCTTCTCAGGTGAAGTTAGTTTACTACTTTTTCTACACCTTAAGAAAAAAAAGTAAACAAATTCTCAATGTCCAATGCATAGCCATTATTTACTATTAAGATTCCTGCATTCTTGAACTGGTGGTAATTTTTTTCCAGTATTATGAATCTTTATTTGGCACAAATTGACTGCATTCAATATACCCTAATTTGTTCTATGCTATCATTGCCCTTGCAGCTGAACTTTAGCATTGATTCTAAAAAAAATGAGGAGTGCAAAAGCAACTGTTTGCAAGGCAGAGCTAGACAGAAGTTTTATCAGAGTAAGAAGTTCAGGATTTCATCCTCTGAGTAGATTTTATTTTCAAGGCAGTTTCCCAGAAGCCACACAGAAAAGGGAAACAAAGCTAAAATTGGGACAAGGTCAGCTGGATATAGAAGTGACTGTAACAAACCTCAAATAGTTCTGTTATTTTTGTTTCAGCTAAAGTTCACAGAATTTTTATTAGGAATCTAACTTAGATATTTACACAGGAATCGGAAAGAACAACTTTCTAATGGCTGCCCAGCAGGGAGGTTGTATTCATAACTGGTGTTAACTTCATATTTGATGCTGACAGATACCAGTTTAAATATTCAAACATTGGGAAGTCTCCCTTTACTAAGGGTATAACATATTAGAAAGTAAGATATTGGAGAAATATTTTGAGCCCTTTAATTTCTCCTTTGTTGGAAATATGTGTGTATATATATATACATATATATATAATATACTCATGTAAACGCATGTATTTTATCAGAATAAAATATGGTTCTTTTCAATTTTAAGGGCTTCACAGTCAATGTGAATAAGAATGTCAGCTCTTATTTAAACAAAACACACATGCAGATTGTGCATATTTTCCAAGCAGAAAGTCACGATTTCTAATCAATTGCTAGGGCTAGTTTATTTCCATTAAAGAAGGGCACACTTTTTACTTTCAACACTCCTCTTCTAGAAGGAACTTACTCTATCATAGATGGAGCAAATACTTGCATGCCTATGGTGTCTTCATGTGGGACTTCACCCTGCTGCCCCCCCTCCCCCAAACTGCTCAGAAACATTAGGTATCAGATAACATAAGTCACAGAGGTACTCAGAATTTCCTCTGTTGCTAAGAATAGACATTACTGTTAGAGGTTTCTCTGAGAAGGTGTCTGCAAATTAGAATTCATTTTCTGTCCAAACTAAAATAGCTTAAATTTATTTGTTCTCCTAGAAGGCATGCTACTTTAAAATGAAAAATGCTGAATATCCCGAGTTGGTGTTTACTTGGAACTTTTAGATCTGGGAAGATTTAATTTAGATAATTTCTACATTTTGTTGCTGATGTGCTTATACAAAGAATATTCTGTCCTTTTGACTTTCATTTTTTTATGATTTTGTCGTTTATTTTTCACTGTTGAAGCATACAGATATTATTTTATTTTACATGCATTTCAGGAAATATTAAACGAATATATAAAATACATAAACAGCATACTGGGAACATAGGTATACTCTGTATGCTTGTAATGAAGGCTGCTATCCATTCTTCTGAAAGATGACACCTGACAATTCATGCGACATGGAAAATACAGAGGTTTTAAATAGGGATACAGCTAAAATGCAAAACTCAGCCAAGGGCAACAATATCCCTTGCAAACTGTTTTTAATAGTCGCAAACTGCCGAATCCTTTAACAACAGAATTAAGTCTAACTGACAACTGAAGAAAAGCACACCTGATACTTAGAGATAAACATGTATCATTTTCAGTGTCATAAAAAAGGTAGGCTAGATCTAACCTTCAGCCTGGATTCAGAATGTCATGATATAAAGAGAAACGCAGTTTCTTTTCATTCTCTCTTGGTCGTTATCATATGGGCTAAGTCGGGAGCTGTCTCTAAGTTTTTCTTAAAAATGGGAGCAAAAAGGCAATTTAATGGCATCTAACTGCAAATATGCCAGTAGCCTTCATACTTTGTGACGAATCCTAAGGACCCTGTGAAGACAGGCCATGTAGAGATCATCTCAGGGACTCTTATTTTTAAAATCATGAATGTGTTAAATTTGTTCACAAATTATGGTTCTTATTGTATAATTAGTGAAAGCTCTTGATTCTCATTGCATAAAATTGCAGTAATGCACAAAGATAGGGACTAAGAGATGAGCTACTTTTTTTCCATTTTACAAAGGGTAAACTTAGGTGCAAGAAGATGGAGAGTCCTGTACAGGCTGGGCAAGGAAATCTTGGCCAAGCCCTGAACTCTTAACTTTCATCTGGGTACCTGACAGCTGTAATTTTAGTTTCAATAAAAAAGTTATTTATTTACTAATTCAATGTAATGACAGTTGACTGAAGGACTAATTTCAAGCAATTCAAGTAATTTGAAAAGTGAGGATTTTTTTCTGCTGTCCACCTTAAAAGAGCACGAGTAAATTAAACAATTAGAACTAGTTACAAAGGTAAGCTAAAATCTAAACATAATAAGACACTGTTTTCAGCATTTCAAAAGAACCAAATACAACACATCAGCAGCTTCAAAATCCTTTTGAATAAGTGCACTCAGAAACAACTAACTAGCAAACAAAGCTTTTATGAAGACAGTGTGGTCAGTGAACTTTTGGCATGTCAATTCTATAAAATGTAGGCCTCTAGAAATATTCCTCACATTTGAGTAAGTAGAAAAGAGCCAAATTTAGCAACAGATGCTCTGGATGGGGCATGATGATTTGCTGCTTTTTACAAAGTTTGACAGGCAAGAATTTCTGTAAAAAGAAAAGCATACTCCTTATGTATTGTTAAAAGTATGTAATTTTTCTTACATTTTGAAGGATTGAGAATAATAAAGTGATCAGAATCTCAGAGACCAGTGCAATGATTTTATCAGATTACTTTATTTAGGTGAACTTCTATTCTTTTCAAGTAATACAGACACTGATCAAACAACATCCCATATCATGGGATAGCTGTTCTATATCCTAGCATTTATCACAATTTCTAGGCAATAAAGCTAATTCCATCGATAGATAGATCAACTTAGTCTAATAGAGTGGGTCAAATGGTACAGAATCACAGAATATTTTGAGTCAGAAGGGACACACAAGGATCATTGAAGTCCAGCTGCTGACCCTGCACAGGGCCAAGAATTGCATCATGAGCAGTACATAAAAATGAATGTCCTTTGAAAATAAAAAGCCTTAGGTTTGGATTTTGGTTATTTTAGCTATTGATTTCATGTAAATATGCACATGAAGATTTATAGGAGGAAAAAGTGCTTCAACCTCAGTAATAACAGAAGTGATAAGAAATAAGTAGGTAACTGTATCTCATTGTCTTTGGTGAATGTCAAAGCAGAATCAGCATAGTTTCAGCAAATGTAGTGCTGGGATGTTTCCCTTCCTGTGTCTTTCAGAAGGGCTATTTTACACCTCCAATAGGAAATCTTCATGCTTAAAGGAGGATTGTAAAAATGCCAAATGAGAATATCAATTATTGAAAGGATAAGGGCATCAAGGTGGATTGATTATACTAATATGATACGAATTGCTCTTCCAAAAAATCTATTAAAAATTGCACTAACGAAGTTGATTTTCTAGGTTTTGATTCAGGAAAATTATTAAGAACATGCTTAAAGTTAACTTTCCTGAATTGGAGGCCCTTAAGAATTAATATGTGCCTCTGAAAATGGGATACAGGATATTCTGAAATATGCTAGGCTCCCAAACAAAACAGGGCAGAAGTTATAAGCTGATGTCTAACAGTCTCTTGTACCACCAGAACTACTAAAAGAAAAAGAAAAGAACCACAAAAGAATCACAACAGCAAACGCGAAGCCAGAGATGCATCTATGCCTGGCTTCAGCACATGAGAAAAACAGTCCTACCTTTTTGGTTTTGCTCTTTATTAGTTCTTATTCTGCTCAGAATTCACAACAAAGTTGCTTGTACCATCTGAATATATAAATTACTTTAATAAATTTTGCTGTAACTTTGAATTGTTTCAGCACTGTTTATTTTGTTATGTCAATTGTTTGTTTATGTTAATTGCATACTTCAGAGTTACATAATCTGTTTGTTTGATTTCTGGACATCATTTTTTTAGATGTTGCATGGATTCTTAAAATAGGAAAGATATTGTGTACACTTGTGTCATTAGAACATTGTTCAGCATATTGTTTCATTAAGAATGGATATGTTGTAAACTTTTAATGGCAATTACTGCAATAGAAGCCCTTGTTTACTTTTCTTAAGTTTTCTTCTCCACTTGGTTTCCTATTATTAAATTTAGATAAATTTTTATGGTGTCACGGTTCTCACAAAACCTTCATAGGGTTAAGACATGTTGAGATGAAAGATACAAAAAATAACATGTTGATATAAAATCAAAATGGAAACTCTAGGCAGCATAATTCAGATCCCAATAGTTAAAAATAGAAATGTAGCAGTAAATGAGAGGGAAAAAGAAGAGGGAAGGGAATTAAGATTAGACAGCAATTCAAAGCTGATAAAATATGTTTAAAAGGACAATGCTGTTCCTCACTGGCATCTATGGATATAACTAAAATTAGCTCTGTGTCATTTTGATAGACATAAACATTTAATTCAAATGACAAATGTATTTTTTCTTTTCATGAGAGTTATTCAAAACAAGTAAGAGTGCCCTCCCCAAACTATCCACAATGAGAATGCATTCAATGCATTTTAAAATTCAATTATAATTTGCTCAAGTATCATTATTGAACATTTGAACTGGTATGCTTAATTGAGTAGGCATGGTAAGTCACACATTATGCATGTTACCTGATAGGATGAGCATGTAAGCAGGTATTAAGTAAAATAATTAATGTTTTAAAGTCTACTTCTACAAGCCCAAGTCTGCAGTTTTTAAGTTCAGTAAACATGAATGTCCCAAATTTAATTGCTAAATATTCCCAGAAAATACAAGCTGGGGCTGTATTTATTTTTTTTAAAACATGAGTGATTGAATAATTGTTGAGTTTTGCAACAATATCCTAATATGCTTGTTTGTTTGTTTGTTTGTTTGTTTTTCTCTCTTGTTTTTTGCCTGATCACTGTATTAGGCACAAGCTCAAAGCTATTTATGGCTAAAACCACCAATGATGAAACAAAAGCCAGAATACAGAAGATGTGAACAACTTCTTAAATATTTTACAATACTTTGAAAAAAAATAAAGCAAATTCAATTGCTCAGACTAGGATATTGAATTTTGCTAAATCTGCAAATACAGTAAGGATAGACAAATTCCTCAAAAGGGAAAATTTGCTACAGCCTTTGAATCCCCAACAATCAGACTTACCTAATAATTGAAATATAAGTATGCATTTCTGTGGAATGTAAGTACTGAAATGAATGAAAAATGTGGAAGAAAATCAATGGAAAATAAAACTTCAATGAAAATGGTCATGTATGGGATATGTCTTTTATCATTGGTCTTTTATACAATATATTTGTTTTCCTTTACTGTAAAGCTGTTGAAGAGAGAAGAGAAATGTGCAAAGCCTAGGTACTCCTAATCATCATTCAGAGCACCTAAATTTGACACCAGCTTTGACTTTGATATCACTTTTTTGAAGCTGATCTAATACTGTTGCCCTGGAAAACAGCAGTCCTGTCTTTTCCCTCTCCATCCCACCCAGAACTGTTTGTTTCTGCCCACTCCCTTGCAGTAGCTACAGTGACTTGTTCAGTCTCAGGGAGATCAGGTCAATGCATTACTGTTGCTTAAAACTCATCACATTCTTCCAGGGTTAACTTTAAATTGATTTACCTTGGTAGTAGAAAAGAAGCAGCAGAAATGTGGTGAAAGCTGGACTATGCATCTCAGCATCAGGCTGTCAGGCTGCTTTTAGGTCAGCTTAAATTCATCATGAAACTGACCTTCAACAAGATGTCTAAAAAATATGATATGAACAGGCTTTGGTTTCCTCACTTCAATAAAAAATGCTGATGATATGAAATTTCTCAGCCAACTCTGACTCAGGCTTTCTTTCACTTTTCTTGCTTGTTTAATGACAGGGGACATAGAGAACATTTTTCATTGTAGTTTCTGCTACATCTGTTGAACACAGCTTCCAGAATCACATTTACCTTCTCTCACTTCCTCAACTATAATCCCTGTTTTCAATCACTCACTTTACCATGGTGCTGCTTTTTATATCAGTGGTAGATATTACTGTCAAGGCTTATATTGATACATATATTTTCCTATTTATATCAGAACTTATAGTTTAATGCTTAATAGCAAAAGAGATTCCACTTACTGTGCTCCCAACAAAACCTCTTAAAACCTTCTCATATTCAAGCTCAGTGGTAATTCTCCATCCTTACACAGCAAGTCTTTCCTAGACAATAAGTAGCCCCATTTTCTCATGCCATGATATCATTTAGACTTCTCTGCAACTGTGCTGTAGTGCTGTGCTTAAGCCCACAAATGTTTCCATTATAGCATCTCTGAATATGCCATTTCTTTTTACCCTGTAAGACACCTGCTACATCTCAAAACTATCCTTGTTTTTGACATTTACTAATATTTACCTCTTCTTTTTTCCCCTCTAAGGTTGACAAAAGGAAGGAGATCCATTGACAATTCTGCTGCAAAGGCGGATTTTCTCTTTCTTGTCTTTGACAGACTCATCTGTTCCTGTGCATCAAGACGTGGCCTCCCTGTTCCTCAACCATACAGAGCAGTGTCCTGCTCCTCCCACTCAGGCTTCCTCCTGTGTCATTTCTCCCACTCATCTCTTTAGATCAGGTTTAAAATCCTGCCTCCGCTTCCTGTCACATTAAGATTCTAGCATCTATCATCCACCTGTTAACATTTTGGATACGCCTTTTCCGAGTTTGCTTTCCACATAGTGAGAAGGCCGTGGCTTGTCCCTGTGAACCTGTGCAAAGTTAGCACGTCATCTGCAGGTAAACATTTCCTTAATAACCTCCTGGGCAACATTTTCTGAAAACCTCCTGAAAGCAGCCAGATTCTGTCAAAGGCTGTCAATCTATCATATTAATCAAACTGGCTTTTCTGCTTCTTGGACTTCCCTGTTTTAACTCCTGCACTACAAGGGACTTGCTGTATGCACCCTTAAATTCAAAGGCTTTGGGGAATGGGTTATTTTTTCCTGCTTTCTCCTATGGTACAGTACTTATGACACAGAAATCTCAGCTATGGCAGAGGTTGTGGCTGCCATGGTAAAAAAAAATCATTATAATTAACAATTATTAATTTGAGCATATAAAAATAATATACCATAACCAAACTCTAAGTCTTTTGTTATTGCTCTAGTATGACATTTGTGCCAAGTGTTAGTGTTTCATCAAATTAAAAATTTCTTTATCTATGTAAAAATCTCTTCATTCTTTCAATTAAAATATTACAACAACACAAAAATAGTGGTAGAGTTTCTCTACATTAAAATTGCAAATGATGGAAAATGCACTTTGGGATGAAAGTCACTGGATGGCACACAAAGAAGTGGCTTTCTTTCACTTCTCCTGGTACAGCCCCTAGTCAAAGAAAGGGGCCATGAATGGCTATGGAAGTTGCTGCTGGTATTATTATGGTAGGAATTCTAATAATGTTTTATATTTATATAAAGGAGAGATCAAGTTATCTAATTATCTAAGAACAAAAAAGTAACTAATTGCAGATTTCAAATGTATGTATGAATAAAGAAGAAACACTGTTTTTCCAGATTGGATTCTTGTTTTCTTATTATACCTCACCCTAAACATGCTCCTTAAGTTGTGTATCCCTCTGTGTGCACACAGACAGTAGGCTGATGTTCTGCACAGAAGTCCCCTTTCTCAACACCCACCTTCTAGGATAATCCAGAAGCAGCAGCAGTAATCTAAGAGGGCATTCCTTCATCCGTGATGCCATCAGAAAGAGCTGCTTGTGTGACCTCAACATTTGAGAAAAATGTCTCCATGTATAAAGTAAATTATTAAACAATTTGTGTTTATCCTACTACAGCTCTACTGCTTTCCCAGTTCAGATAAGAAACAGTGACAGCTCTTCACAGAATCTAGTAGTAATCCATGAGAACAGCCATCATTCAGAGTACTCTGACTTTTAAAGGGCCTTCTGTTTGCAGTGTCATTTCAGTTGCTGCAGAAGAAGACATACTGCTCAAGGGAACCTACCCTGAGCTCCCTCAGGTCTCCAGTCCCTTTGGGCTGGGGAGGTCAGGGATGGCCTATGACAGCTTGGTGAAGAAGTGCTCAACACTTAGGACAAGGGGAGCATGAAGGAATGATTTAACAGATGTATTTGTGCCTGCAGAAATTTATGGGCATGTGGATATTCTGTGCCAGGACTTTTGAGCTGCTGGCAAATATCCTTGCCAAAAGTCATGGAGCTCGGATTTACACAGAGTATATTTGTCATTAGGGTTGGTATTCATCAAATGTAACCTCGGTATCTTGTATTACTAAATGTCTCAATGTGAGTTGTTTTAATTTTTTCCAGAGATAACCCTGGAATTATCTTTAGAGCACTCAACATTCAATCCCCTTCTCTGGTTTTGCCTTTGCTCAACTCCCAGCTCTCTGTGTTGAGTGTGATTGGTGACATTTCTAAAGAAAGCCATCATGACTGAAAGTTGTTTCACTGTCAATGTCCATACTGTTAGAGTTTGGAGGCGATGGATTTTTTTTTTTTACCTTCTGAAATACCATAAAAGCCTTGGCTTCATAGAAGATCTCACACCACTACAATATGACGATTGCAACTTGAGGGGGTGGCCTCTACAAGCCACTGGCATATGGATTAGGGTCTGTAAAGGAGATACCACTTGCAAGGATTTACAGTGTGCCAGGACTGTGTGCCAGATGGTAAAAGCCATACGAGTTGCAGAGTTCTTGAAAGACTTTTTTTAGTTTGTTTTTGTTTATCGTAGAGAATACGCTTCTGGGTTCATAAAGTTTCAGCATGTTCTGCCTACTGCGTCATGGAGAAAAATATTAACTCCATCCTGAATCCAGGCCACCAGGAGAATAAAAATAGTATTTAAAAAAGGAGGTAGGCAGGCCATTTCCTGGGACAGAAAAAATAGTTCTTGCTATTTTAATACTAAAATGAATAGTTACTGCTGGTATTCTCTGAAACGATTTATTCAGAAGATTAAGCAGAGTTCTTTGAAACAAGTGTATTTAAACACTCTGCTTCTCCTGTTCACCAGGAAATGCAAAGTTTTTCCTGTTACAAAGAATTACTCAGATTTGAGTTTGAGCAATATATTCACTCAGTATCACGGAGGGGCTTTCCCTACCACAAACATTTGGTATAATACAGCAAGCCCCTGTGATTTGAGCTCACAGGCCAGGGAAGCACATGGGACGTGGGACTAGCAGGAACTGCAGCTACACCCCACAATAGTATGGGAGTAAGGATACAATGGGAGTAAGGATACAATGGGAGTAAGGATACAATGGGAGTAAGGGCACGGTGTGCATGGGATCGCAAACCAACCCCAAAACAGACGTACTGCGATAAAGAGGACGCAGCATCAAGGTATTTAACTGGACTGACCATCTCCTTTGAAGCCAACTACCGTGCTTGTGAAAAGTCATCTAAACCCACCATTTCTTCACAAGAAAGAAAACAGGAGACCGCCAGGCCGTGGGGACGGCGGGCTGAGGGCATCCTGAGGGCAGAGAGGCCTCCGCGGGCCCAGCCCTCAGGCTGCAGGCGGGCGCTGGGCCGGCCCGCCTGGAAAATGGGAGCTCGCCCTCCTGGCTGGGGCTGGGGCTGGGGTTGGG
>JAOTQP010001546.1:33438899-33457497 GCA_026413545.1 Cichladusa arquata | reverse complement strand
TAAGATAAAATTGGGGATTGGTTGAAAGGCATTGATAAAATGTAACCACTTCCATGACACAGAGTTCAAATGCCTTTATGTTACTGGTTGTTTGAAACAAGAAATACACACAAACTAAGAAAGGGATAGAGAATGCAAAACCAATAAGGTTTGCCAAAACCAAAGCAAGCTCTCACTGAATTAGTTAATTTCTCAGCCTATGAAAAATATATCAGGCTTCATTCCAAAATACTCTATTGTCATTCTGAGAAAAACAACTCCAAACAACCTTGGAATGTCTAAAACAGTTTGAAATGAATCAGTTAGCATTGACATTTTGGAACAGTTCACAAAAATGTTGACAAGCACTATATTCTTCTAACAGGTTCCAGATTTGATGGATTTAGGTCTTTACACAGAGTTTTGGTGTTTTAGATTGAAGCCTGTTTCTCTTTTTGCAGCTATCCAAATTGACTATTGCCATTGCCCCTGCAGCTCCCACATTTTACAGGGAAAATGCAAAACTGAATTGAGGAAAAATCAGACAAGGTCACTTCTGTGGGCTGCAGAGGAGGCATCCATGACCTGATAGCCTAAGCATCAGTGTCTGTTGTAATAACTTGTGCATTGTCAATGCTGCATAAAAAGTAGTCACAATAAGATCCATACTGTTGTGAAAGTTTAAACAGTGCTTTCAGTAACTTGCTTTTTAGCCTGCACACAGCTGAGAGCCTGATGCTGTGGGGTGCAGCAACTCAGAGTGTGCATGTGCACTGTTCTGGGATGCTTTTTCACCAGGAGCAGGTGGTGCATTGTGGATTGTAGGCTGCAGCATGGTTCCCCATGAACTGACAGCATCCACATCTCCCTCTGGGGGTGCCTGCAAGTGTCAGGAGAGGACAGCTTGTGATCCACACTCCACTGTACACACACTCCACCTTGTGTGTGCATCAATGTGTACTTAGCTGTGTGTATGGGATAATAGTCCTTCTTGGGATTACTTGTAAAAAGCGATTTAGAAACTTATGGGTATTTATGAGCATTTTATGGTATATAATATTATGGTTTATTTGTTTTGTTATTGATATTGGTCATGATTACCAGTTAATGATGTCACTTACAGAACACTTTTATTCTAGATTGGTTAACCTATGTGCAATGAGCACGTTTTGCCAGGGACAGGAGAAGAGAAGAGAAATCTCTTTTGTTTCAGGAATAGGAGAGAATGCAGGCTGCCGAAGAAGAGTGGATAAGCAGCCCTACATTAGCAATACAAACGGAGTGCCAGAGGGGGATTCATGGGCTACATAGAAGAAAAAAATCTAACCAATATACATCATGTTTATGGTAGGAAAATTAAGCTGAAGAGTAAGACCTGGAGAATTTTTGGACAAGCCCTGTAGAAGCATGCTCTCACACATATTGGTGGGGGTCTGAGTAGCAGAAATAAAGGTGAAAACAGAAACTTTCCTGAACCAGGGGAACAGTCAGTATTAGCTGCATTTCAAGGCATTGAGAGATACATCATGAAGAGCCTGACAAGTTTCATGGAACAAGTGAAGTTGCCAGCTGAGGTAATGAAGATATAGAAAGAGCAACATCTTTGACTTAGTAAAGGAAAGGACTAAGGAGAGATGCCCTGGTAAATTATAAAAAAGAGCATAGACAGGAAGGCTCATTTCAGAAGTGGAGGTGAATCTACTGTTTTTTTTCATGGCTTTAGATAGAACAAATACTCCAGGTGTAGACCTGAGCAGTAAGAGCTAGGTTGTTCTAAAAAGGAGCATGACTGCTCCATATTCTGTATCTGTACCACTGCTGCAGCACTTATCTGTGGATGCAAATCTCTGGCAACAAGACTACAAGCTGAACCTTGAAAGAATTACAAAACCTTGGTAATTTTCAGGAAAATTAGGGAATGTGGGGCATCACTAAGATTATACCAGTAGAAAAACCCTACCACTTTTTACAGCCATATGATTTATGGGATTCTATATTTATGTGGTGGTATTGTTTATTGTGCTCACATAGTAGCTACTTCCTCTTCAAAATTGCTCATATTTAATAATCTCCACAGACTTTTGGCTACATTGAAATGTTACATTCTTGAATATTTCTTAACTTCATCCAACTTTACTAATGGCAAGTAAATTTTTTTTCTTCAAGATGTTGGTTTGCAATCAGAGACTAATGATGGCATTTCTGATCAAAAATAAATTGGAAAATATTAGTTTTTTGGTATAAAAATAATAAAAAACAATTTAAAATGTGCTGATTTGGAAATATGGGATGGCTTACTGAGACTCAGTGCTATTTCTTATTGTGATAGTATAAATAAAATTAATAATTCTCAATAATTTTCAGATGTTTCAGTAACAATCAAAGCCCCTTTCTTACACTTTAACTTTGATAAAGTTTAGCAGTATGAAAACATAAGTGTATTAAAATTATTTATATATTTATATATATATAGCTTTCAAGTCACAAGCAAATTTATGCAGAAAACTTTTGAATGAAAATATAATATTGTGATATTTTTTACATAAAGTATAATTGTGAAAGTTATGATCAGATAGGTAAAATAACAATGAATGGGCTGTTGCTTTCACATATACTTAAAAATCTAATGTCAAACTGACAGTGACTAAAGTATTGTTGGAAGAAGTTGATTCAGCATGACTTTTGGCACCTTTTGTTCCTTGTCTGATACTTTCTTGAGTTGAACACTTTTTTCCCTTTACCGGTTTTATGAAAAGTTTGTTAACTTTTATGGCTCTTCCTTTCCTATCATAAATTAAAGGGCTTAGGGAGGAGTTGCTCCCTCGAGTTATTTCTAAGTTCTGAAAGTTTTGGCACAACCAACTTTTAATGTTCAGTAATTTTCTAAAGAATACGAGCTTTCTGAGAGACCTGCAACAGCTTCATCCTGTAATTTTGGGATTGCACTCACTGTTCCAAAGAGGAGTGGCCTTTCAATTTGGCACAGAGACAGTGTGGTCTGATCAAGTGTTTGCTGCTCACAAGTTATTCGAATGAGGAGGTAGCCAAGAAAAGTTGCTATGGTAAAGGATTGTTTTGATTTTGAAAAAATAGGGAGGAGGGCAGCACAGACCTACCACCAAGAATGACTCTGTTGTGATGTTGTATTATAAATCAAAATAATGTAAATACTGTGTTAGTAAAATGACAGTTCTGAAGGCAGTGGTGATGTAGGGCTGAAAACAGATTCAGGTGAAAAGAAGTGAGAAAAATTGCCTTGGGAATTAGTACAGACAGGATGGAAGATTTAATTTTTAGATCAGACCTATAATTAATTTTCAATTGGTAGTGAGTAAGCTGTGTTGTATGAATGGTAGTAGTTTAAAAGGGAGACTAAACTTTAGGGATAAACCTAATGAAACTGTGACTAATTATTACATAGGTTTTGAGCCCCCCAGAGCATTTTCTGTGGCAATTTCAAGACTTCATCCTGTGCATTATTTAAATTATTTTTCAGGTAAACCAGATTGGCTTCATCTTAACACTGCAAATTTCTCACATGGTTAATGAAGCCATTGTCTTTGGGGTGGCTGGTCCCCTCCCCTCCACTCAAATTAACAGAACAATGGTCAAATAAGCAAACCATCTTGTCATCCACTTTAATTCAGTGATGCTTTTGAACTTTACTGGATTGGAGAGTGCTCCTTATTTTGAAAACCTTTCCTCATGGGGTGGGGAACCAAGTTTTACAGAGTGAGTGATTGCTTGGAGATCTGTACAAACCAATGTTCATCCAATTTACTGTCAGCAGCTTATAGCCATGCACATCCTTATCAGATGCTGTGCTTCCAGACAAGAAAATACATTGATGCTTTGGTATTTCTTTTCTTTTCTTTTTTTTTTTATTTTTTTCCTTTTTTTTACCAAACTGTGCCAGCTCTCAACAGAGAGAGTGAGGAAGTGGGAGGAAGAGGTTTTTACCTTGGCTGGCACAGTGCAGGTAGTCCAGTGGGGGTCACTGCCCAGGTGACACAACAAGGGATGGATCTAGTGAGACATTATGTCACATAGTGGAGTGTGGGAATGAGAAAGGAAGCACCCAAGCCAGTGAAGGTTGGGCATTGGGGTACACAGGACTTATGAAGACAGGCCCAGCTCTAGAATGGGCCAGAACTTGTGATGGATCTTCCACCTCAGCTGCAGGAGGTGGGGGAATTGGAACAAGAGTTTGGGCAGTGAACACAAGAGAAGCACTTTTACTGCCAAGAGCATAGTGCTTATTTGATCACTGCTGTAAGGGAGCTTAGACCAGTATCTACACAGCTGAACAAGACAAAAATAAATTACCCCTAATACCCTGTTCTTACACAATGCTCTCCACCCATAGATTTCAAACTTCTTTACAAAGAAGCCTGACATTATTATTCATACTTTTCTGAGGGGGAAGCTGTGGTAGAAGACAAGGGAATGACTTCTCCATGGTTACCCAGCAAAGCAGCGATACACCGGGGACAAGGGCACAGTTCTCCCAAATGCCAGTGTGCAACTATGCACATAGGAAACCTGTGTTTCCATTTTTGCCGGTGTTCTGCTCTCTAGAAACAATTTTCCTGGTAGTAAGAATGTGTTCCTTAATATTTCAAGGTAAATAGTAAAAAATCCTGCTAATCTAATAACTAGCATACACAGATTTCATGCTTGAGCTTAGTATTAAACTAACCATCTTCACAGTTCTTAAAAACTTGACCAAAAAGTGGAATCCATTTTGCCTTTTCATTCTGTGTATCCATGTGACTCTCAAACAACCTCTGTAGGAGATCATTGGTAGCCTGTGATCTGCCCTTTTACCTTTGCAGATAGTTTACTGGGGTTTTTTTCCTAAATTGTTCGATGGATGATGCAGGACTGTTGTCTTCAGTAAGTTATTGGTGATATGGGCTCAAAAGGTCAAACCCATCCTCTTTCGATGGAGCAGCAAAATTTGTGGCTGACAAGTAGGTTTCAGCCTTTATTTTTCTAGTGGGCTAAAACCACATCCACAAAGGCCACTCCTTCTGAACATGAAGTGATTCAAAATGCCTCTGGCTGTATCTCCAGGCCACAGAGAATAGTGTAAGTATATGGCCATGCACCAAGGCAACCAGACATCAAAAAGCTATGGAAAATTTGCAATGAAACATTCCTGGAGTCATCCTTTTAGCAGAAATTATGTGCAACAAAAGGACAATTGATGTTAATAATTCATTCAGCTCTAGAAAGGACTTACTATGTTTTCCTTGATTGAAATGATAGCTAAATGATGTCTGTCCAAGATTTTGTGTGCCCAGTGGGGAAGATGTAGCCTTGATCTGCATAGAACCTCCAGTAAATCCGTGACTGCCTTAACACATCATTAACAGAGCAGTTTAATACATACAGTATTAAAATGATCAGATCCTTTGAAAGTCAGCCAAACAACACAGAAACTCATTTCCAGCACCGACTTCTACCTCTTTATAGTTGCCCTCCCTGTTCTCTCCAAAAACCACATGGTGAGAGAAAGTCCTGAATTCTTACCTTTTTGCCTGAAATCAGGAGCAAATTCCCAAGCTACTCTGCATGTCCTAATTTTAAGCTGAGATAGTCCGCTACTTTTTTCTCTAGCCTAGGTGTTGTTTCAGCATGTTTGTGCACTATGTCACATGTGCAGTCCAAGGTGCAGAGAAAAATCTTCTTCCACCCTTAGGCTGTGCCTCAACTGTTCTGTTTGGAGCTTTCCATGGGAAAAGTACTTGGTGCTGATCAGGCATTGAAGGCAGTACAGGGCTGAAAACTGGGGGAGGCCTGTAGGAAATATTCCCCAAGAGCCCTCAGAAACTTGAGCAGACAGGGCATAGTTGACATTCCTGGGGCAAGGAAAAGGCACAGATGCTGTCAGTGATGAGTTTGGGGAGCAGCCCTGCCATTAGGTGTGCTAGTGGGGTGGATGGATTATTGCTGCACCAAGAGTGCTGGCAGCCAGTGCTGGGGCAGGGCTGGTGCTTCTGGAGTGTTCTTTTCTTCAGCATCCTTGACTCCTCCAGTCTCTCACACCGTGTCTGTCAGCAGCTGTGCCTGCATGCACCAAGCCAGGCAGGGATGGGGCTGAATGCAGCTGGTGGCAGCAGCTTGAGTGGGAATAAATTATACCTGTATGAGAAGCCTATGAGTCGCTGTCAGATCCCCGGTTCTGTTTTCCTTGTCTATCTTCATTTTGCAAAATGGTAGGTGAGGACCTGAACTGAAAGGCTATTAAGAGTCGAGTTCTTTAATGCTTTTTGGCCACGCATTGGGAGAGAGAGAAAAAACTATTTACTGAGGAATTTCATCTGAAACCTGGAAAACTGCTTGCCAAATCACAAATGAAATGAACACTCTATGTCACAGTCTTTAGGAAACACTGCATTTCGTTTTATTTTGAAGCAGCTGGTTATTGCTGGCTGGTGACAAGGCACAGGATGGCAGTGGAGGAGTCACCCTTCCACGGAGCCATTTGCCAAGCTCTGATCTAAAGGCAATCTTTTAAAATAAATGAAAAGGGGAAGCAGTCTATATGAATTCAGAGATGACCTAGCACACAGTTTAAAGATGCTTAAAAGAGGAGAATTCACTGTGTGTGTGGGATGCTGGAGAGCTGCCCTGTGTTTGGATATGCAAAATAAAGATCTGTTTTTTAAAGGAGCTGAGCACCTGGAACTTTCTTTTGGCATTAGCCTACTAGTCAGATAAAAGAGATAAATGCTAATCTAATCAATCTATTAAATAATTATTTTTCAATGAAATAGAAGTTAGAAAAAAAAAATCTTAGTAACAAAGCTCTCTAGTCAATACCTTTGCCTAAATAGTGTGTGTGGGTACAGAATGCTAAATTGAGGCTACACCGATATTTGTGTATACACACACATATATGCCTTCTCCTACCCATATCTATACTAGAAAAGAAGGATACCTGATGAATGAGCCAAGAAAAACACTTGTTTTGGATGATACCTTTTTAGAACTGACTTCTCTGCAGAATTCAAAAAATGTGTTTGAAATTAGAGAGGGCTGTTTATAGAGGATATAAAAAAGTAGATGGAAGAAGAAATCACTTAGAGAAATGCTAATCTCCTCCTCCACAAACTGCCCTTTGCTATGACCCTGACCTTTACTTCTGTTGGTTGAAAAGATCCTTAAATATTTGTTGTGATATTTTGGGAATAGACAGGTACAGATAGAGTTATATGCTGGCCACTCTGACTCATTCCTTCCCTATAGATTAAGGTGGAAGGAAAAATCTATCTAAACATGCATACAGACACATTATTTTTCATGCACTAAGGCATACGTGTTTAAATTAAAACAGTCCCTCAAAGTTATTTATTTTTATTAGTGCAACACTGAGCTCTGAAACATGAAATAAATAAGTAGTGATTTCAGTAATCATCATAATTGCATATTTTCTTATGGCCAAGTTACTTAACCTCTATACTGTCTGTGCTCACATGGACACCGTCTTTGCTGAGCACATTTATTCTGTCACAGTCTGCAGTTGCCTGTGCTGTAGATGTCCTGTTTGTCTACACCAAATGGGGTTTCACACACGAGAGAGACTGAGAGACATGCAACTGTGAAAACAGTTTCCACTTTTATTAATGCTAACTGTTACCATGCCTGCCACTGCCAAGTGCTGTGCAGCAATGACAGTGAACTACTT
The DNA here is from genome assembly GCA_026413545.1 of Cichladusa arquata. NCBI lineage: Eukaryota > Metazoa > Chordata > Aves > Passeriformes > Muscicapidae > Cichladusa > Cichladusa arquata. The sequence goes on along the minus strand of JAOTQP010001546.1, from coordinate 33,449,825 downwards.
AATACAGTGGCCAGTGGGAGAGGGGGAGACTCTTTCTCTCTTGGTGGCACAGTCAAATGCAGCAGCTGTTTTAGGGGTGAAAACATGCACACAGCTGGCTTCTGGGCAGTAGCTTTTTTTCACTAAAACACTCGCTGTAACTACACATAAGCAGAGCATGAATTTCACATTCTTGGCATTATAGTTGAAGATCTCTTGCTGATTTTTTGGAGAGTGAGTTTCTGTCATACACTCCAAGTTTTTATTATATGAACATCAAACAATGTATGTGTTGATTGTGTTCCTTAAACTCAGGTTCTGAAAGACTTTGGAACCTATCCCTCTTTCCTTTGTGCTAATCTCAGGATGTAACCAAAACTCTTTTGAATAAGAAGGTAACTTGGAAAGGATATATTGACCTAGTCCAATGCATACTGGCTGCTACCCCTTTGCAAATAAGGCTCCTTTCAGATGTGTTGCTGTTTGTACACCTGAAACTGCTGCTTATCTGTGCAAAACTAAGCCACTGTTTAAATGAATGACGGAAAACATAAAATCAGTTGGATATCCTGTACAGAGCAGTGGGGAATTTTTTTAGTGTTATCACTGGGGGATTTTTTTAGTGTTATCAAGTTTATGCCATATCAGCAATTTGAAATTAGTGTTGAGCCAATAGCACTTATTTTAGGAAGAATGAACCCTGTGATAATTTTTGATATGATTATTTGGTTTACTGTACAGCCACATTATACTTTGTCTAATTGTTTCTTTCCTTGAGTTCAGGGTTGGGTTGCAGTATTTCATACCTACTTTGCATGACCAGAAATGACCCATCACACATATGACACATGTGACAAAACAACCAAAAGCCAAACTGATACTTGTAATTTTATAAACCCTTAAGAAGTCATTGTAGCCTCCTCCTAACTTGTTGTGTTTATGCGGTTTAAAATCTTACTTATTATAACTAAAAGATGGGTTTTGCCAGCTAATTTAAAGCTGAAATGTGACTTGTCTTCTGTGTGTCACACAGAAGAATGTACTATCTCTTAAAAAATAATTTATCTTGCTTCTTGGAATTGCTTTGCAGCTATGCTGCTGAGATAACGGTGTCAAACACTCCTCTTTTCAAAAGAAAGCAAGCAACCAGCTGGGAGTGATTCCCCAAAGCGTCATGCATCGTGCAACGTTCAGAAAGTCACAAGTGGAGATGCAAACATCTCTCTTGCTTCCAGGGCTGCCCTACATATGTAGGACAATTGACTTCCTTACAATAGCAATTGGAAAACTGGAGCTTCTGCAGTTGTGTGCTTAATTTTAATCAGCCAGTGTAAACTCAGAATCTCAGAAAAAGCCAATAGCTCACAAATACAGCAAAAATGTGGATTTATGATGCATAATATCAGTTTTTGTCTTTTTTACACAGAAAATCCCTCCCTTTTCCTCCATCTCTATATTCTTCTCAAGTCAAGCTGATTAGAAACAGCCTGTACTAATATCTTAGATCACACACTCTCTCAACTGATAAGATCTTGGTCAGAGAGATTGACTATTGATTAATTAGTGCTCTTGAGGTCTCATATTTAAAGGAAAAATGTTGATATTTTGAACATGTTTTAGTAGATTCTGATGTTTTATAAATGAAACTGACAATATAAAATCTGAGGTTCAGTAACATATAGCACACTGAAAAAGCCACATGCTGTGATTTTACCAGGAGTGAAAACTTACATTTACTCTAGAGAGTACAGAGACTTCTCATAGTTCAAATAATAGAAAAAAGAGGAGTGCTTTACTGGCATTTTTAGGTCATATTTCAATACATACTGAAATATTCTCTTTTATTCCAGAGTTGTTCCAGATTGAATTATTTTCATATTTCTTCCAGCAAATTCTTTAATGGAGTTTTGAACTCTCATTAGAGCGGTGATTTATTTTCTCCTTTCAGTTGTGTAAAGCTGCTGGAGCTGTGTGGCTATATTGGGAGCTAACTGGGTGACAGATGTACAGAGGTATAATTAATACAAACCAAATGCACATCTACTGTAAGAATTATATTTGCACTTAATCTAATATGTATTCATAGCATGAGTGAGGAGATGGCTTCTTACTCTTTCACCTTCAGAGTTTGAAGTAATAAAGTTCACTATGCAGGAAAAAGACAATGAATATAGAACTCAGTAGTATAAATGAAGGAGAATCTGCTTTCTTTTTTACATGTAATATGTTGGGATTTTTTTTCCAAAAAAAAAGAAGGTGGCCAGTATAACAAGTGCTGCTATGTGTGGCTGTAGCAGCTTCCCAAGTGAGTCATCAGCTGTTTGGATCCAGACTTTCAATTTCACTGCACAGACACCACTGACTTAAAGGAAAGGGTTTCCTATGTTGGCTGGCAGAAACAGTCTAAGGATCGTCTACTTGAGGAGAAAGAACTAACACTGAGTTGCAACTTCAGGAATTGTTTCATGGCTGTGTTTAACAGAGCCTGTCCTGAGGTGCTGTGGCTGCTTGGTTCGAGGGAGAAATGGACGGATTGGTTTCACCTCTCACTCTGCAAAAGATGCAGCCTCTGGCTCCCCATTTGCTCCTCGATAATAAATGCTGCAAAGTGCATGGCATCACCACAGGAAGCTGAAATACACAGTTCAAGATCCCCTGTGTAAGGTCCAGTATGAAGTGCTACCTGGACCTGAAATACAGAGTAAAAGGATCTTTCCCCTGTCCTTAGAATTATGCATCTGGGTGTTGTTGGGCATGCCATTAGATGCCTATATGCATTTTCCAACTCCTTTCAGTTTAAAAAGTCTGTATTTCAATATCTTTTTTTTTGCCTGTGAAGAGAATCTAGAATAAAGATAAACCAAGTCTAGCCGTTACAGAAGGAATTAGTTCTTCTGCACAGATTCTGAAAAAGAGGAGAATTTGGTTACAGTTTCTTTTGACAGATACTGTAAAAGATGATCCTGACTTAGTTAAATATAATATCAAACCTGTTTTGATAAAGAAGCCTAGGTGGGTTTTCGCAGGACTTTTTTTTTTTTTTTCCATTTATACTGATTTTTGTGTAAGTAATTTTCTGTATGAAAAGTCAAAATGCAACAGGAGATTGACGTAAGTGAAGATGTCAGATGGCAAAAAATCCCAAGCCACTTTCTGAACAGTTGTATTGAGCTTGGGACTATTCTGTTCATCTCAGTGGAGTTTTAGTAATTTCATGGTAATTCTTTTTTTCCCCGTAAGAAAGGGTAGGATTGAGGATCTGCACAATTCGTTGTGATTGATATCTCATTTTGGCTGTCAGTCAGCAGTGGGCTTTGCTCCCAGTGGGGGTCAGCTGTGAGAAGGCAGAATACCCAAAGATACCCCTCATCCTGGGCAGAGCCCAGCCATCATTTCCAAGCCCGGGGGCTCTTGGGTGTCTCCTGAGATACCTGTAATGAAATCTGGTTCCACATGTTCAGTGGATGGACTCAAAATGAGCTGCAGCAGCTAGTTACAATTTTTTTTGTTCATTGGCCCTAGCAATATTCCTTGCTGATAGGCAGTGTCAGTACATGTTCTCCTGCAACGAGCTATGCAAATATAAAATTACACAGTTAAATAGTCAAAAGTCATGGTGTGAAAGCAGAGTGATACCTTCACTCAAATACCATTACCCCAGAGTTTTAGCTGTTTCTTCATGCTTCTTAATCATGCTTGGCTCAGATGGATTAAAGGCACATTTCCCTTTGCATGGAAGTCTCATTGAGCTTCCTGTGACACGGGCTGATTAATCTCATTCAATTTATGCCTGTTTCCTTTGGGGACACACATCAGTGTCTGGGAGGGCAGAGTCCATGTGTGCCTATAGAGATCAATCACATGGGTGCAATTAGTCTGTAACAGTTCATAGCCTCAGATCAGTTCTGTGTGAGAGTGTTTTTTCACAGCTGCCTCTGACTTGCTTCTATGAATTCAGAGTCATATGAGTTATTAAAAATTTCCTTGCGAAGTATAAGTTTTACTTGCTGGACAGAAATAAGTGTTCATATGTCAATTTCTGGGATATTTCTCCTAAGAGATTTGCTTGGTGACAAGAAAACTTTTTCTCAGCTGCAAGTGCAATCCACTTTTTAGTACGACACTTTTATAATCCCGGGCTGGGAACAAATTCATCAGAAGGCTAGAATTATTTTTAATTCTTATAATTACCATTTTACATATTGTAACTATGTTGATTTTTTTCTTTTAAGAGGCTGAAAAAATAGCAAAAGCCTACTCTTCACTTCTTATTAGTGTTTGAATGGATAGATACTTCAGACTTTTAACTGTGCTATTATTGTCATGTATCACAGACTATTTTTATTCAAAATAAAACATTACTTATGCAAGCAAAATTTTCCCACATTATCGCAGCTTTATATTTTGATGAATTTAAAGGGACCATTTCAGGCTACTAGAATAGATGAATATGTGGTCTGACAGAGTTTGGTCGTTTTGATGTCCATGTATAAAAAACTAAGATGACTGGGGGAACAAGTCCACTTTTAACCTTAAAACACAGACTGTTTTCATTCTCCACACCAAAAATGTGTCAGGTGTGTGGTATCAAAGCACACTGACTTACTTGCTGCCCTATGTTGTCAATGTGCCCTGTACTAAGGAAGTGCCAGTGTGTACTGTTCTGTGCATGCTCTGTACAGTGCCCATTTACACCAGGAGCTGCAATCTTGCACCTTTGCTCTCCTGCGTTGCAATTGAGGTATTCCATGTAAGCTGGTTTCCAGAAAAAATTAAGCCATATGTCATACACTGATAAGACTTTTCCACATGGCTACAAATTAAAGTGCTATTCTGCTTCCTTGTCACAGAATTTAATTAACTTACACATCTGTGTCCACAGAACCAGTTTGGCCACTCGGTTAGTCACTAGTTCAAAACCCATGCAGAGGCTTGCGACCCTCTGCAGGCTTTCCATAAGCCAGTATCTCTAGCATGCAGAGAGTCCAAGCTATTTGAAGAAAAATTATCTTTTTTTTTTTTCCCCCAACAAAAAGATATGTTACTGAGGTGAAAACTCAACGTTATACACACCATGCAGCAATTTTATTGTAAAGAAGTTCTTAGATAAGCATCCTGTGGACTGCTTGTACCTACAAAGGAGTATGTTAATGGAAAATATATTAGCTATGCAAGCAAAATACCTGCAAACAAAATTAACTCTCAATGTGAAACGTTAGGAAAACAAAAAACCAGAACACATTTAAAAAAATTGAAGGTGTCTCTTGGTGCTCCTTCCGAACAGTCAAATAAAATTATTAAGAGAAGCACAGAAGGGGCTTTTATTGTTAGTATTACTTTTTCTTTATTGTTATTATTACTTTTTCCTTATTAGACTTCAGTAAACTGATAAAAAAGAAAAGCTATGAAAAACATATGAAAAACATCCAGCTGTAGCCTTGAGTTGCATGAGAGCTGCAGGAAGGCAGGCCAGGTGTGTGGATGTTAGTGATGATGAGAAATAAGAGGGAACAGGGCTGCTCTTGCTCCTTTAGAGCCACAGTCAAGGGCTGCATGTCCATGTGAGGGCATCTCCTCTGCTGCTGATCACCAAGTGTGTGGAAATCATAGGGTTGAATGGTTGATCAAGGTTCTCTTTCTCAACAGAAGTAACTTTTCTGTGGCCTTTTTGTTTAATGAATCAGTTATTTGAACTACTCAGCAGCGATCTGAGGTATCACTGCAATGGCAAAAACTGCTTTGATTGATTTTGCTTTTGGTTCTCACTTGAACTGCTCTCCTTTTTTGTCTCTAGAAGGCTGTATTGGGTTCATCATGCAAAGGGAAAGAGGCTGCAACAAAAGGCTGAGAAGCATCTGTGAAAATAAACAGTGGGAAGTAAACTTTTCAGTGTGTTTTGCCCCTGCCCTTCTGAGAGGTGAGGTCTTCCTTACTCCCAGGCTGTACAGTGATTTACTGTATTCCCTGTAACTTCCATTGGTGTAAAACTAGTTACTCATGGCTGCTTGTATTCAGATATATCAGATTCTGAATATTTTACATGTCTACAGTGAGAGGTCTTCATTCATCCAGATAATAGCTACATGCTTTGTCCAGATAAAGGTAGTTTAGGATTTTTGTCATTTCACACTCTTGAGCTGCACAGTTCTTAAAATTTGTTACTTCCACAATTCCATAAAGCAGCAATTAGCTAAAAAGGAAAAGGAAAATACTTATTTCTGTTTAAGCATAAAGAGGAACAAAATACACCTGAAAAAGTTCAGTGTATAACTTCTCAGAAGTTTACCAGGGGTGATCTGGCCTTAAGGTTTAAAGTAAAAAATACTGGGAAAAAATAAAAATATTATTTTGACAAAATACTCTGTCTTTCCTATTTTCTCCCATGTATTTTTAAATTTTATTTTACTGAAATCTCAGTTATGAAATTTATTCTATCTAACAATAGGTTGAGGAAGTAGGTCAGTCCTTTTTCACACCCAATTGCTACTGCCATATTCTATTCTGTCATATTCTATATTCTAGGCAATTGTGTAGATATTTTAGTATGTTCAAGTGGACATAAATTATCTTGGAGGACACTCATGGTTGTTTTGGGGTGTGCACTAGAGCCAAAGCAGTATTGCTATGGAAAATCATCGAAACAGTGATGCCTCAAACTTGTAAGTCTCCATAGCAACTTAAAAAAATAATGACAGCTGTACCAAGAAATTTGCTAATAGAAGGCCTTAACACATTTGTCTAGACTCAGTCATACTTCATACTCATTATAACCTGTAGAAGGATTGTGAGAAAATGAAATGTAGAGAAAAAATAGGGAACATCTGCTTTTCCTGGAATTTTACACTGGCTTCATTTAAATTACCTGACAATGTCTATGGCAAATATAACCATTACAGTGAAATCTAAAAATATTTAATAACATAGAATAATTGCAAGTCATTTGATTCTAATATGTACAGCATTTCATTTATTATGTGCTATATACACGGTGGAAATTTCTCAATAATTAGCATAAAGCTAGATGTTCTGAAAACAAATAGGAACATTCCCATGTTGATAATGTTAAAATTATTGGCTGTAACAATGCTGAGAAGACTGAATGAAAAATGCAGCAGTGTGAGAGAGATTCTATTTTAAAATGGCCTCGCTCAAGTTCAAATTACAGGCCATGGATAAAAAAAAAGAGGAGGGTTTTGTAGGATCAAAGCACAAGAGAGTTTGCTAGCTTTGGTCTGCTAGAAATGCACAAAACCACTAGAGAATAAGAAAATTGGCTGTGCAACCATTAAGCTTCAATATGTAGCAAGAACAAATATTTTTATGGGTTGGCATCAGTTTGAAAGACGTGATATAAGTTGCTGATTTTAAGGCAGCCTTTGAATTTTTAAAATTTTATATATAACAATTTCCTATATAGGCAAAAATTGTTTCTAATGGGGCAGAACTCTATTCAAGACCTTACAAAGTGAAGAGTTAATCACAGAACTGAAAAAATAGATGAAACTGATTTTATCTTGATTACATTTTTATTGTGAGTTCTGCCAAGAATTCATATTCTCAGGGGGTTGAAAAGGACAATTTAATAAAGCTGAAAATAATATTGAGACAATCAACTGGAGAAAATGTAAACAGAAACATGAGAAAGATAATTGTCCATTGTTGAATAACATTTTACTAGATGCCCAAATTGCACATTTCAGAATGATGTTTTTGCAGGGACTTAAGGAAAAAACAGTATGGGTCAAAGTAAAATGAAAAACATCTCTAAATCATAGTGAAAGTAAAAAAAAAAAGCTGGAACAATCATAGTAACAAGTCTCTTGGATTTTAGGAAGTAGATAGTGGAAGGAAAATATTAAAGACAAATATCTATGGGTATCAGATCTAAGAATGGAAAGGCAGAGAAAGGAGTTCCCAGTTGTATCAGGAATCCTCATAGTATTATTGCTCCATGACTGTATGATGACAGAAGAACTGACAAGAATTCATGGAAAGCAGAATCTCAGTCACTTGGAGTCTGCATTTGGGGAAAACCAGATGGTAGAGTCATATGACATGTTGATGAAATCCTTTTAATTCTAACCAGTTACACAGCAGTTTGTTGAAGTTAGACATTTAAAAAATCTGCACGTCTAATTAACTTTCATCTGATAGTTTTAAAAGAACTAGCAAAAAAAACTCATAGGCATTTTATTTTGGTGATTACAGGGTGGAAACATGGGAATTTACAAGTTGGGAAAAATTTAAAGTCTACCAATATTTAAAAATTATAACCAGACTAACTCAGGAGATTAAGGGCCTATCAAGATGAGATTGCTTAAACACAATTAATATCCATCAAAATTAGTTTCACAGAAATAATTTTTGCCAGACTAATTTGATCCCATCTTTTGATAAGATTGCAAGTCCTTTTCAATTAGTATTGTTGATGTAATTAATTTTTTAAGGACATTCTCTCACTCACACTAGAAGACATTTTGTTAAGAAAGTAAAGGATTAGAAAATCAATCTAGCACCTATGAATTTTATTAAAAATATAATATAAGTGTATTTAAGTATAATTGCAAATAAGGAGCCATCATGGTGAGAATTTGATCCTCATGAAGTTCATCTCCCTTACACTTTATCTTTCTTAATGAGACGAGAAAACATGACATTTTCTTCATGAAGTTTTCTTGTACCACTAAAACTAGTGGAGGGTTAAATTATAAATAAGGCTGGTGAATGACAGAGCAATCTGACTTTCTCAACAAAATGGAACAAGTTATTTTTTTGGAATCCTGTGCAGTGAGGAACAATGTGAGCCTGTAGGATGGAACACTTGTAGGATGGAAAAGACTCCATGCTGGGAAATAGGGACTGAAAGGGATTTGATTTTATAATGGATAATCAGATACACGTGGAGCTCCTGCAGTGTGCCACAGCCCAAGTGCTAAAATGATCATTGGACTATAACGAGGAGAACATGAATAAAAGCAGAGAGCTTGCATTGTTCAGGTGAAGCTTTACTGTGAGGGAAAAGGGAAAGTGCTACACAGCCTGTAGCCCCTTGGCAAGGGAAGACTGGGGTTCTGTCCCTCTGCTAGAGGAGAAAGGGAGGCACTGCAGAGCTGCTCCAAGTGCCACTGCTGGGGTCCAGCAGCCTGGACCGTGCTCCATCACCGCTCACCCTGCCTGTGGAAAAGGATTTTGGTCTTCTTCCGAATTTCTTTTTGAAAACATTATTATTTATTTGGTTTTCTTTAGAATGAAGGGTTTGAGAGCAACTCTGGTTGAGCTTGAAGGACTGGAAAATATACTGAAAATGAGAGACTACAGTTCAAAGTCTTGACTTACTAAAGAATGGTAAAATGGTAAAAAGGCATCTCTAATTTCTCTGGGAAAGACTAGCAAAATCCATTGCCTGGAATTAGAGAAATTAGCCTTGAAGTAATTTACCTCAGAGAAGGGAACTGACAACTGGAAAAACTTACTGTAGCCTGCAGTGGGCTTGGTCTGAAGAGAAAATTTGAAACCATGATCAGTTTTTATTCTGGTTTAGCTGCACTATTGGTACAGAAATTCATTTAGGGGAGCCCTGTAGGTGTGTGATATAAGAAGTCACATTAAATAATCAACAGAACTCTTCTGATATTAACATATATCAGTCAAAAATATGAAATTATAATGTTATTCTGTTGAGATGATCTGCAATAAGGTCTTAGTGATGTTTTGTTAAAATTTACTTTGCAGATAATTTTAATTTTTGAGCTAAAGAGCACAGATATAAGATATGAAATCTTTAAGTTCTCCACTAAGTAAAAAAAGGCTGATTTTTCTGAATGACATAAACAACAGAAATTCACCTAGATCACAAAATCTGGTCTTTTGTCTCCAAATAAACATGTTCAGAGACCTCAATTTCTGTCCATGTAGGAAGAGGGAAGCACAAAGCCCTGCAGCTCTAGAGGTTAATTCTGCAAGCCAGGAGGCTTTGTTCTGCTGTGGGAACACAGCCCCCAGCCCCAGCCTGCCCTTGGGACATGCAGGGGATGTGTTGGGGCTGGGCTTGGGGACAAGGGGCTGGAGTAAGGGCATAGATAGAGACTGCTGCCACGACTGTGGTGTTAGAAAATCTTCTCCTTTATACTTTCAGATTTCTTAATTTCCATAGTTTGCAAAGTTTTGGTTATTTTAATTTTTTTGCCAGTTCTATTCCAAATTACATATTACCTTGAGCCATTTAGTTTCTTCTTTCTCGTTGCACCTGCTGGCACCAGTTTCACCTCTGCCATAATGTCACTTGCCTTTGAGTATTGGAGCTGCTTCAGCCACCCACTCCTCTGCCACCCTGCCCTTCCTGCTTGAAGTCATTCAGAGCCTGGCCTTCACCAAGAAGTTAACAAAAAAAGAAAGAAAGCCTTTTAAATCACACCAACACACCCTGCTTCTTGTATGGTCGGTCATTTTGGTCTGTGTTACAGGCATGCTGCCTGCACTATCAGTGAAATGACAAAATTTGTGCCTTCTTGTATGTTCTTTGTTGGCAAAAATTTCCAAGATGATCTGCACAGTTTGTGAACAACACCTCTTCTAAAAGAAAGAAAGGCTGAAGTGACTAGGGAACAGGATAGAGTGGATTTCAGTGGGCTGGGGAGTGGTGCTGTGTTCCTTGGGAAAAAGCACTGCTGCAGGTTGTCCCTAGAAAGGCCAACATCCCAAAAGACGAGTGTTCTGCTGATGTAAATGGAGAAGGGCAGGTCTCCTGTCTTCTTCAGCCAACTGATAGCATCTTCAGAGGTTGCCTCAGAAAACTTACCTTTGTAGGTTATCTTTGTTTCATTCTCCAGGTTTTAATTCCCCCCAACCTCCCCTCTCTTTCTTCTTCATCTTCTTCTTTTCTTTTCTTTTCTTTTCTTTTCTTTTCTTTTCTTTTCTTTTCTTTTCTTTTCTTTTCTTTTCTTTTCT
>JAOTQP010001546.1:33425964-33436364 GCA_026413545.1 Cichladusa arquata | reverse complement strand
TTTTTTTTTTTTTTTTTTGTTTTTTTTTTTTTTTTGCATTTGGTTATATATTGTTTAGTGCATGGGAGCTCTTTTGTTTGTTCCAGCCACTGCTGTGTCTGGGGTGCCTAAACCAGCTACCACAATGAAGCAGTTCATGGAAAATCTTTGCCTAAGTGATCTGGCCAGCTCAAGGCTTCAGTTATGAAGACACTCAAGGGAATAGCAGTGAGTCCAGGGAAATTCTGGTACTGAAGGTAGGTAAACAAAATCTGAAGAATATTAAATCTGATTTATTTTGTTTATCTTTTAGAACTTTTATAATTTGACTGTGCACAAGCTTTGCCTAGGTCTTCTTTTATAGCATCCAAATATCTCACTAGTACCAGTGCATTTCCCAGGTGGGAAAGGAACATTATCTTCAGTTTATAGAAATGAAATTGAGAGATGCAGGTAGGGTAAAATAGCTCCCCAAGGCTGCCTATGAAAACTTGGGCTGGAATCTGGACTGTCATCCCACTTGCTGCAAAAACTACTGAGCCATCTTTTTTTGCAGTCTGAATTTTCAGTGTATTTTCTAAATAAAAGAATACAAACCTTGCTCTAGGATGATATTGTCTTCTTAGGCAACAGAAACTTGGTGGCTGTAGCATGCCATTTTTTGTTGAGCAAATTTCTATATATCAATCACTGAGGAACTGTGTGTAGCAGATCTGTGGAATATTACAGTCCAGGATCAAAACCAAACCTATTGCCATTTGAAAGGGTCATGTTAAGCATCAGGTTTATAATATGTGTTACCTAAAATATTAATGGAGTATGTAATAACTATTAAACTAAAGCAAACAGAAGCAGTGAAGAAAATATCCTGATATGTTACCCAGAAGAGCAAGCAGGAAAACACTCCAGGGAGAAGTATTTCAGTAAGAGCCTATGGGTGGTGATTAAAGGCACTTAGACACAAAGAATTTCATCCAGATAGATGTATGGGGAATGTAGCTTTTACCAAAAACTTGCTGATAGTGTCTCCTTCAGTCATCTCTGAACACCTGGAATGTTCTCTCTTAACTAGGAAGGAGAAGAGTAGCAGATGTTTTTCTGCTCTAAGAGTTGGAGAAACAAAAAATACCTGAAAGAGATAGTAAGTGTCCATAGAGCCACAGGGCGAAGGAACAGGAGTACAGGGACTAGTGATGTTCGTTTGTCAACAAGCCAAAAACTAAAGGGATTAGCCTGCAGCAAATTAGATTAAATATAAAGGAAAAACATGAATTAGTCATGAAGGGAATATTTTAGAACTAACATCATTGAGACTAAGAGGCTAAGACTTCCTAAAGCACTGGAAACTGGAGATGGTGTAAGGTCAGTTTAAGTCTCCCATCACTAAAAGGATAGTTCAGCTTGCTAGGAACGGGCTCCTCTCACATTCTAGCCATGGGCTAGAACCTCGGCGAGGGTTTTCCTCTCCCTTCTGGAAAGTGACTGTCTGCTGGAGCCCTCTCTCCTTCTTCATATTTTAGCCCAGTAGCCGTACACTGCCTACACGGCTTTCTCACATGCATCTGAGGAAAAGCAGCTGTCTGGAAATGTGCCTTGCTGGGGAGGAGGTGGAGATGTTCATTCACAAAGGCATGGCATTTTCTGCAAGACGGGCGAGCAGTCGCCATCCGAGCTTCTTTAGAACCAGGTTTTGAAGACAGAGCCAAAGGAGCCCAGCGCAGTGAGTGAGAAGTGCTGCGCTGACCATTCCTTCGGGAAGAGCCACGTGCTCCTTCCCGAGCTCGGTGCTTCACCCCGAGGTGGCTATTGCTCGTTCGTCTCTGCTGGCCAGGCTGCGGCATGCCCTGCTCAGCTGCTCCCCGCAGGATCCCACCTCGGCCGCTCGGGGCTGAGCAGAGCGCGGCTTTCCCCGCGTCCCGGCGGGAGAGCCGCCCGTCCGTCCGTGCCCCGGGGCTGCGGAGCGGCACTGCCGGTGCCGGAGTGCCCTCTAGCGCTGGCAGCGGGCTGAGCCCGCCGGGAGCGCGCCCGGCACCGCGCCCGGCACGGGCACCGAGGGACGGAGCACCTGCGCCTCCCCCGCCTGGCAAACCGGCCCGTCAGGGACCCACCCTGTGCTAGAGCAGCCGGGACTGGCCATAAGTCCACTGTCCTGCTTCTGCCACAGAACAGTCCTATTTTACCTTAATTTCCCATAAAACAGTTATGGGAAATACATGGGAAATGCTTTATTTTTAAATACGGAAGACGCAAAGTGATGGGCAACCCACACTTGCAATATTGTTGACGAATAAACCCTAACCATTTTAATTTATGGATACAGTTCTATTTAAACTCATTGGAATCTGAAGGGCATATTCACTGAATGTGAACAGCCTGCTCTTTGTAAGGGTGACCCTGTGTTGCCCAGCAATTTGTGTACCTGGGTCTGCTTGACCTAAGAGAAAATGATTGGGTATGTGTGATGCAAATAGACTAAAAACGAAGAGGGAAAAGATTTTTAGTTCTTGCCTATCCTCACCTCCTTTGTCTTGTATTTTAACTTCCCAGCTGGTGGGAATTTTATTTTTGAAATTACAAATATGAGGCAGCTTTATAATACTGATTATTTCCAGGTGACTTTTGATGCCAAATCTCATCTTTTCAATACGTAGGTCTCCTAAATTCTTACTAGAATTAAGATGAAATTATCTACTTTGCATTAAGTCTGCTGCTGGAAAATTATTGACAAACCAGGGACTGCAGGGAAAAATCCCCATGTGACATGCTAGCTGTGGAACATGCCACATCTGCTCTTAACAAGTCACTCACTGTAGTTTGGGTTTTCTTTTTGAAGCAGATACTACTACCAGTTCTTACTGTTGTGGAGATAGTCTTGGGATGTAGGTGAAGCTCCTGTTGTGGTTTGACACACAGGAAGATGGGGTTATGAATAGGCTCAAGAAGCTCAAGAAAGTAAGTAACGTGCTTGTTGAGCCCAGATGGGGTCTTCAGAGGAGAGCCTGGGTGAGATCTTTTGAGAAAAGCTTTACATCTCTTCTCTAAAGATTTGCAAGCACTGAATGCACTGCTCTTTTAATGACTTAAGAAATTATTGACAACATGTCTTCAAGCACTTCTCTGGTAGGAATTTCCATTTTGTGTTATCTTGAATGTTAGTCAATCCATGTAATTCCATTTGTCATGTTACTCACCGGTGGGAGTGAGGACTGCTTCTGCAGTAGCCATCATTTGTTACTTCAGGTAGTTACTAAGGAACCAAGAAATGGTTATTTAGCAGGGCTACATCACAGGGAATAAATCAGTTATGACTACATGAAGACAATATTTACCCTCCCTGAGAACTTCAGTGTATTCAGTACCTATCTGGAAGATTTTTATGGAAAGTGTTAGGAAACACTTTCTGGCATTTGAACAAATATTAAAAAAACAAATAAACTGCTTTTGATATAGTTTTCAAATATGACATCTCACCACATATTTAAACTCTTTAGCAGCAGAAGATTATTGTCTCAAGAAGCTAAGAGCCTCTTGGGGAAGAAGACCATCAAACTGGTAATAATAATGATGAACACGAATGTGCTATTGTGAATTAAAATTAGTACTCTTTTTCCTATGTTTGAAATAGCTCACATTAGATTTCTATCTAATCTGTTACTTGGAATAACAGAGGGAAACTACAGCTTTAGTACCTCTGCATGACAGCACTTATCATTGACAGCAGAGCCATAATTAACCAAGTGATTTATTAAGGGAAGGGACTTTAGAAGAATGACTTGGATTAAGTTGTGTAAAACACTGAAGCAGCTTCCTGAGATATTTTTCTTTGGCTTCCTCTAGAGTTTCTTGAACAACTAAAAGTTTTTTAGGTGTCAAGAAGTCTATTGGCTTGTGAAACTTGTAGAAAAATGACAGCTAGGTTGAAGTGACTCAGAAATCTGTTCAAGGATTCCTATTGAACTGAATGTTTAATCTACTTAAAATAAAAAAAAATTGCTTTGACTTTGGTTATTTTAAAAACAAACACCAAAATACTGTAAAATACTGTTTCACTTTGACCTTTTTTTATATGTCTTATGATTTTTTGGCATAGCTACTGACAATAAAGCTGAAGAAGAAACCCAGAGAGGACTCCTATTTGGTAGGGCAGAATGATGCCTTTCATAATTGCTTTGCAAATGCTCTTCTTGTGACAGTCTTGCTTATGGGAGATTCTGGGAAAACAGCAAAATGACAAAATCAGAAGCTTTTCTCAAGTATTTCCCTCTTATTGAGTGATATCTTCATTTGCTGAAGTCAAGTGCTTGTGTGGAAAGTATGTCAATCTGTACCTGTGTGTAGGAAAGAAAGGCTGAGGTCACTAAATAATTTCTGGGGGCTTTGGGTATGTTCTGTTGATGGCAGTGCTGTAAAAATGTTGATAATTAGTAATATTTCCATAGGAAGAGATTTAAATTGCTCTGTTATCTTTAGCATGTAGTGTCCCATGATTTCTGCTCATAAAGTTTTTGCTTATGAGCTGGCCCTAATGCATATACAGGCCAGGTAAGCTTTCTCTAAAATTTCTAAAATGCTGCTACAGACCTAGTTTTAGTGGATGTTATTTGCTTGTTTTGGACATCTAGAAGGCCATGTAAAGTTTATTTTCTTTCTCTGAAATGATGTGGTTCAGGACTTCAAAACATAAGCGGTATGCAAAGTTTTACTTCCAAATATAAAGATTTTAAAATGCTGAGCAGATTCATTTTGTTTCAGAGAGTTCAGTGCTTTAGAAAAATGAAAATTTTTTTCAACCTAAATTTAGACACTTGCATTAAAAAGCTCTGATGAGTGTTCCAAAGAAATAAGTTAATAGAAATTAATTATCACCCTAACACTTAGCTTTAAAGAAAAGTCTTTTGAGTAATAAGAAATCTGGTAAAAAAATTCCTACAGATAAAAGTACTTTAAAATGTGAAAATTATTAGAAACCAATGTGAAGGCCACCTGGAATAATTTCTTGACAGAAATAGGTACAACAAAAAGCAAGATGGTAAGAACAAACACCCCAGACACAGTGGCAAGGCTCAAGTGGCTTTTCCTAAGCAATAAGGTGTTCTTCAAAAATGATAGTTTTACTCAACAGAATGAAATGGAGGACGAAAAGATGAGAATTCAGAAACGTGGGGAACCTGGGATACACAAATAACCAGAGATAAAGAAAATCAAATAAAGCTTAAGTCTTCAATAAAGTGAAATCAGAAAACCTGCACGAAAACCTGTAAGTTTGCTGTGCTGTAGCTAAGGAGAATGAGCACTGCAGTATGGTGAAAGATTTGTCTGAATCTTCACCTTGTGAATTAATAGCAGATATATTTTTCTGAAGCCTATTCTTTATAAGGAACAAAAGTAAAGGATGTTGTAAGATCAGGGTGCTGACACATGGAGACACTGAAACAATATTCAGATCTTTTTAATCCATGTTGTGCTTCATGTGATAAATTGTAACTTCTGTATTAAAAAAACCCAACACCTTGAATAAGTTAACAGAAATCTAGTAAAGAACAGGATGGCATTTAAGCTGGATTTTCCTTTCAGAAAATTCTTCGTCCCTCATTAGAGTTATGATTAGGGATAATAGGTTTTAATGGACGAAGAGCTGAAGTCCTGCACCATCTTGGCTGAAAACCAAGAAAACCTCACTGAAGTGGGATTAAATGGTTAAATCTGAGTAAGGGCAAAGGTTAATACTAAAGTGCCTCTGGCTCCCTCTCTGCATACACGTGTTTAAATGTATATTTTTCTTGAAAAGTAGGTGAACACTGAGATGAAAAATATGCAGTAGGCAAAGTGATCAGGGTTAGCTTGGATGAGAGGTGTCTGAGGGACTTAGAGGAACTAAAGCATAGTAGAGAGGAAACTGAAAAATATCCCTGAGTAACGCAAGGCAAAGTACACAGAAAGAATAATTAGAAAAAAATAGCTTCATCTACTCTGGAAAAATGAAGAACAAAGTGTTATTGCTATTTTAAGTGGAGTTCAAAGCAAAAAGAAACATGTTAGAAACCTTAAAAGAAAAAAAAAACAACAAAACAAAACCAGAACCCAAAGCCCTGGGATAAGCCAATTCAACAAATTAAGAACAACTCAGTCACAGTTATGGGTGATATTTTACTGCTAGAGAAGTAAGTGGAAGAAAATATCCTGTTGACAACTTTAGTGTTAGGAATTCAGTTTTTTTCATTTAGTTATGATTTTATCACAAGGATATTAAAGTTGAAGACCAAGTTCATCACACAGCTGCATTAGAGATGTGGTTGTTACAAATTTCACCCTGTGGACCACCGGTCAATCATTATTATTCTTTTGGGAAAGCAAGCACTTTCTAAAACTCAATTAGAAAAAAAGGGGATCCTATGCAAACATGTCATGGTTAGAAATTCTCAGTGGAGGTTTATGATAAATATATTAAAATGCGTGGAAAAATTTATTAATCTGTCACTCATTTTTCATGACAGGATGACATCTTCATCCACTATTTATCTATTTTTGGACTTAGATGCATGGGTATAGTTGCATTTGCCATATCTCTGTTGTTTTATAAAACTGCTGTGTTTATAAATAGTTGTGTAATTTAATATTTGTAAAGTGTGAGCTTTACAGAAGCACAGCACCCTGGTAGCTGTCACTAATATTACCTTATAAAGCCGATAATATAAAGTGCTTTAATTTATTTTTAATGTAATAACCACAAAGCTGTAGGTGTGGAGCTGAATGCAAAGTCAGTGAGTCATTTCAGTTCCCCAGTGATTTGTATCATCTCTCTGTTCAACACTGATCCCTTGCCAGGCTGCTGGCTTTACTTCACTGTATGTGGCACAGCAGACACAGCACATAACAGAGCTCTCAGTGAATCAGCTTCTACCAGGGGAAAAAGTGGGTGCAGTTTTGGCCTTGATCTTGCCAATATCACAGCCTTGGCACGTAAATGTAGGCACTACCTGGCTTTCCTCTAAGGCAGCCTTCTGAACAAAGAAAGGAGCACAGCTACTGGGGAGTTTGGGAGAGCAAAAATGGCTATTGCATTTCAGCTTAAGCGAGAGAGAGCTCACACCTTCCTCTTTGTCTTGGTATTGCAAGAATAAGAGTCACAAGTTAAAAAAGAGAAAATGTAAGCATGTGTTGCCTCTCAGACTTTGGGAAAGCTGGCACTGCTCTCTAGAGAACCAGAACCCTTTGTTCCCTTTCATCCCTGCAGGACAGCAGTGTCTGGTGCCAGTCAGCAGAAAAATGATGCTGCTCTGCTTCTTCACCAGGTGAGAGCAGTGCTCTGGGGGAAGGAGGAAGGTTCAGCAGAAGAGGAGCTTGTTTATCTTAATATTTCAGAATGCAAGCTCACCAGCATAATGGCATCCACTGGTTTGCATTCCTGCAAAGTTTGTAAGAACTCCCAGTGTGCATTTTTTGCACTGATTTCAATTAATTGGAAGCTCACTGTGTGGGAAACCCAACTCCTCATGAGGTTGAACAACACCACTTGCAGAAGTCATGTTTTGCCAGAGGTATTTTGCTTCCAAAATTTTCTGTTTCCGCTTAATATATTATCTAGCACAGTACAAAGGTTTTTATTCTTTTCAGGGCTTAGAGGATAGTCTGTGGGGTATAATGTACTCTTAGCTACCAAAACAAACCACCTCACTGGTTCTGAGGAGAAGCTTGTAATAGCACCATTTGTTCAAATACTGAAATAAAAGCAAAGCAGTTAATCTAAGAAGTTCTGACAGACAAAAAGCAGTAGCAATAAAAGCTAATTGTCTGTTAGCTCCAGGTATATTTTTATTGAGTGTTTCAATCCTAGCCTAGAAGCATATATTAAGAAAAGGCTCTGTGATTTTCACAGATCAAGCAGCAACCGGAGCAGGCTGCAGTCTCATTTCTCTCTTTACTTTCCTTCCCAGCCCATCCCTCCCTCCCTCAGCTGTCTGCTTCCATTGCAAGGCGCTTTTAATGCCCTCGTGTAGCTGCTACTGAAGCTTTTCTCAGTAGCCACAGTAATAAAGTGATTTCCTGATATCCTCACTTAAATCTAGCAAAGCTAGAGGAGGTCACTGTAGCTCATATGTAGAAGGAAGGGGCAGCTCGTTTTCACAAGAGTTTGATTTTTTTCTGTGACAGAAAGCATATTTTTCTCAAGGTCAGTAGCATAATCAAGGCTTTCATTAATTACTTAATGCACTTTGTGTATGGCACGCTTTAGACATTTCCTTGGTAGGCAGAAGATCTGCAAATTTTACGTATGCTTTTGTGTCTGGTTTTGTTTAATGCAACCTTTCTGTTGGGGCATCAAGAAACTAGATTTTTTTTAAGAAGAGATGCCCCAAATCATCTTCTATCTTCTGTGACTCTATTTATTCTTGATTTCTGTCAATGGAGCCTGCTCAGGTTTTCCACTAATTTGTTTATTCACCCAATAACAACAAAAGCCACAGACTTCAGTGACTTTAAGCTCCAACCCCTATCTTGAAATATCAGGGATTTGGTTTTTCTGGTATATTTATACTAATAATTAATAATAAATCAACTATTTGCTTTTGCCCTCCAGTAATGGATTATGACCAGTAAGACTGTGCACATATGAATAAAAAAAGTTATTTTCTATTTGACATGTTTCATGAATCAGCTAGCCCTTAGTAGACCAAAAATGGGAGATGGGTTTTCCCTTTAAAATACTCTGTCATAACCCACATTGATCAGCACTGTTGTGAACATACTGTATTTAGTTATTTTTATCTAGCACGTGGCAGCAACTTGTGCATCACTACTGAAACCATCAATTGAGCTGTTAAGAAGGACGACACACTTAGTAATCCCTGCAGTTCTCATCACAGCAGGGCTAAGTCTAACAGTGACGTTAGTTGCATCGGCACTGAATTTCAGTGATTTTTATTACATTGGCCTTGTTTCATTAGAATTCAGCATTCTTCAGGCTTCTTACAAAATATACACTTTGTACTTTGCAAATTCTGTTGGCTGTTGTGAGTGGATTGGTGTGACTTGAAGACCAAGTGACAGTATTCACAGAACAGAGGGAAAAATCAATTTAACTTTAAAATGTAAGCACTTATTGAGGCTAGAGATTAAATAATGGAGGCAGGCTCTTCTGCCTAGCATGACAGGGGGATCTGAAAGCAGAATAAAATACAGAGGAAAAAGAGAGTAAGCAGCTGGAGCAACATGCCATGTTTGTTAGGCAGGAAATCAATAATCTTTGATGGGCAAATCTTATACAAACCTGTATTCTGGGCCTGCTATGTTTGGAAATTGCAACAAAAGAAACAAAAGCTTATTACTTGGAAAAATCCAACCTCTGGTTATGCATGTTTACCAAGCTGAAGGAGTGCCTGGAATCATTCTTTTGCAGAAGAAAAGCAAGTGAGGAGGATTTTGCTGGTGAAGGCTGCCTGCATACTCCTTTGGGAACGGAAAAGACGTGGATTTGATCACACCCCTTTTCCCTGCTTCCAGATATCTGTGCTTGCCTGAAGAACTTTACTCTCCTGGGGTAGTTCAAAAAACCAACGTGGTCATAAACTTTTCCAAAGGCAGCAGTGGGGAAGCAGAAGCTCAGGCAATGCAGTGGTTCCTTATGTGGCCCTGGGGAGCTCCTGGTGCATCTCAGAAGAAGGTCATTTCAGGAGATGCAGTCTGCTGGGACCACTGGCAAGTGGACCCTCAGGAGCAGCTGGATTGTAGGAATATGTTTTCCAACCTGCTTGCTCAGATTGCAGCACTGCCAATCCCAGATGTTCACAAATCACAAGAAAAGCCTGAGAAAGGCCTGAGATTGGTTAAAAACTTAAAACTCAGATTTTAAAAATAAAATAAGTTTAGGGTGTGGTTTATTACCTTCAGGTTTCTTAGCCTTTAGGGTGCACTTGAGTCATGTTTTCAAGTTTCTCTTTGCTACTATGAGGTCTAGGAAACTTACTTAAAACCATAAGCCAAGATTGTCACCTAATCATTGGGCTGTGGAAGCTGAAAAATACAAACTTATGAGAGGTGCAGCACTGACTGATGGGGCCATGCATATGACAAGTACTTGGGAAAGAGTATTCTCTTGGAGAGGGAGGGGAAGCAGCCTGGGAAGGGGGTGCAGCAAAAAGGCCTGGGAATTCAGTGGGGATAAATGTTGAGAGGAAAGTGAAGTTAACATACCAAATTCAAATTTGCTAAGGAGATGGGAAAGTGTTTCCTACAATGAACTCCATCAGTTAACCCCTATGATTTCTGTTTACCAGGTGAATTTGCTTTCCCACAGAGATTATTTGGTCAATTTTCAGGGACAATGTGCCAGCATAAGAATGTCACCAGCTCAAGGGAGGTGACCCTGCCCCTCTGCCCAGCCCTGGTGAGGCACATCTGGAGTGCTGAGTCCAGTTCTGGGC
>JAOTQP010001546.1:33413629-33425832 GCA_026413545.1 Cichladusa arquata | reverse complement strand
AGAGGCACTGAGAGGGGAGCTCATCAATGTCTGTGAGTATCTGCAGGGAGGTGCCAGGAGGATGGAGCCAGGCTCTGGTCAGTGGTGCCAAGCAACAGGACAGGAGGCAATGGCAGAAACTGATGCACAGAACGTTCCTCCTGAACATGAGGAAAATCTTCTTTACTGTGTGGGTGACTGAGCACTGGAACAGATTGTCCAGAGAGTCTGTGGAGTTTCCCTGACTGGAGATATTCAAGAACCATCTGGACACAATCCCATGCCATGTACTCTAGGACGACCCTGCTTGAGGAAGGAGGTTGGTCCACATGACCCACTGTGGTCCCTTCCATCCTTGCCCATTCCATGATTCTGTGGTTCTGTAATTGTTAGTCAGAGAAGTGGGCGCTTGGTCTGAGCTGAGGATGATGAGTAACAAGTACAGATTAAAACTAACTGATAAGAAGGGGACCTGTGGGAGCCCTAACTTAGCTTTTCAGCATAATAATATAGTTTTAAGGTCATGAACATTTACATTTCTCAATCTTTTAAAATACCAAGTCAAGACAGGAGTGCATGAGGATGTTGAGAGCTGTGAATTAGCCTCACTTTAGCTGTGAGGTGCTTGCAAATGCAGTGCAGAAGTGTAGACAAGGCTGCCTCGCAGTTCAAGCACAAGGTGAAGATTTTGGAAATTGCAGTCCTTCTGCCAACCCAGTCACCACTGGCACGATGAGTATACTCAGTGTGACCAGTGTTATAGGTGAATTTAGGGAGCTGTGTATGCAGATCTGAATCACTCTTCCATGCCCTTGACTGTGGAGCAAAGAAATGGCACAAAACATTCCATCAGTGGTTTTCCTCACAACTCAGCCATCCCTGCCTCCTATCAGAAACTCCTTGGCTGAATGCAGAAACTGCATTTGCATTTCTGCATGCTCTGTGGACTATTTGCATACAACTTAAGAGGACTGGACTCTGACAGGTAGAAGAGATAAGTTCTTGCCAGTGGTGAATGTGAGCACAGCCTTCTGTCTCCTCATGCAGTGCACGTGGGCTCTAGCTGGCACTTCAGACAGCTACACCTGGGTGTGCAAACACCCTTTTACTCTGTCCAGAGGCATCCTTGGGTGGCTCATGGTATGCAAGCATGGAAGTTCTGTTCTGTTTTTGACACTGTTGAAAAAGTTACTCTCAAAAATAAAAATAAGTCAAAAGGAAGCAGAGCTTTTCCACTCCTCCCCCAAAACCTACTGCATTGGATGAGGCTTTTGTTATGGTTACTGAGCAAACTCCTTGCTGCACTGAGAGCAAGTTAGCATTTTGGGCTGGCCAGCTCATACTTTCCCATGTCTTCAAAGACTCTGCATGATGCTGCATACTGAAAAAATTGTGCAGATTAGGCACTTTTGAAAATCCCATTTGAAGGATCAGTTCAATATATTTTGTTAAGAAACTTGAAGTAAAATAGAACCGTGAAATCAAAGCCAATCCAGTATTAATATTCCACGAAAGTAAAAGTAGAGCATTACAGGCATCAAATCAAAATTAAGTCAACAAATTGACTGTGGCACTGGATCAGAATGGAACCAAATTGCCAACTTGATGAAAACTCACAGTATTTATGAACTCTGACGATCTATGGACGCACGTGTCTGTTTATCCAGGAATTTCAAAAAGCACATTTTCCCAGAGCCAGACAGAAATGTAGCACTGAGCTGGGTTATTTTATGGTGAAACTACCATTTCAGAGCCAATTATCTAGCTTCCTTCTTCAAATTCTATTCCTCAGTAATGAGTAAATCCTACCCCTGCCTCCCAATGTGCCATCATATGTAGCACAGTCTCAGAAAAGGACACTCCTGACAAGCAGAAGTTTGTTAAAAGTTATTTACCAGAAATTGCAGATGACAATTTCAGGTCTTTCAGGATCAAACAGAAGCCCCAGAAAATACATTAAAGACCAATTTTATGCAGTTTTATATATAACTTCTAAGCTTCAGGAACTTTCCTTCCTACCTCTTTTTCAGAAAAATTTGTGCATATCTGGAAATATAAATCTGGAAATATAAAGCTGCATTTCAGCACTAGGAAACTGAAGAGTATAAATGACCTGTGTGTCTTCTACCTAACAAAATAAAGAAAAAGTAGATGACTAAGACAAATGAGTGTAACTGCCTCCTGAACTCTTACTCCTTCACGCCTGCAGAAGAGTGGTGAGAACTACCGCTGAAGAGGGAAATGGAAGTGGTCACAACCCAATTTGAAATAGTCTAGTTGGGGTGTTAGGGCATGGTTTGGGACTCCATGATCTTGGAGGTCTCCTCCAACCTAGTGATTCTGCGATTCTGTGTGAAATTAGAGGTTTCCTGCTTTTGGAAAAGACTCATGAATTGCTGATGCTGCTGGCTGGTGCCATAATTCCAAATAGCCAGAGTTTTTAGCAGATCTTAAATTTCAGTCCTTTTCCAACACTACAAGCTTCTGTCCTGAAGTCAAAGCATCTTTAAATTTTCAGATGTCCCTCAATCAGATTTGTAGTACTTTCTTCCAAGTATGAGCTTTGCAATTTGGTATAACAGGGCTCAAATGCACTTTACACATCAAGTATAATTTGAAAAAAACCTTTTAAAATCACAAGAATATTCTGCTTTAAAAGTCACAGAAAAAGATACCTTAATAGACTCAAATGCATCATACGGATACATATCACTAAATAGCAGAACACAGCTGACTGCTTTTGAAGGAACTGCTATTATCTTTGGTGAGGCAGAGGTTTCAAGATTGCACTGTACCTTTATTCTATGTAGTGCTCTCAGCATTCAAAAGTGTTTTTTAAAAGTAGTTGTTTGGGAAAAATAAACTCCAGAACAACTTTGGCAACAAGGGGTGTCGATACTGTCTTTCTGCAAAATTAAGAAATAAAAATATAATGTGTGTCTCATCACCACAACTACATTTTAGAAGTTCTTGCTTTAGGTCTTAGAAATGAGCCAGACAGCTTCTCAGCAGGAATCTTTGTCTTCATATGCTTTTCATATACCACAATATTTATCAATATGAAATTTACCATGAAATCTTACATTTTATATGCAATCTGCATACAAGCTACATTTTTCAAAACTGTATTTTAATCTCATATTTTCACAGTACCATTTCTGAATTTTTTATCATTCCTCATCCTCTTGATTTTTATTGCCAGTCACTGCTAGATATTAAAATGCCAAAGGTCCAACACATGGCGAAAAGGGCAGTGTGGTTCCTGCCTGAAACCTACTGATTTGACATCATGTGTGCCCAATTTTCAAATGCAAATTTCTATTTTTTTCAATTTTTATTTGGTATGGTAGACAACATTCTGTCAGCACTGTGGAAGGAATTGTGCATCTCAAATTCTCACCCTTCTAGCTAGCACGAGTGCACACACACTTGCTTCTCCCTTTGAACAAGCTATTGCACCGACTCTTGGCTCTTGTCTGTGCAACCAGGATGACAATAGCAATTTATCTCACATGAAAGACTGATTTAATATTTGAGATGTAGGCATTGTGTATTACCCATTTTATTAAGAGTAAAATTAATGCTTAGATTTTAACTTCCCCTCCGTGGATATATATATATATGTGTATTTTTATTTTTCAAAACTGTGCAGAACACCAGAGAAGAGGGTGACTGAACAAGTATAAGGAGAATTTGTGCCCAAGCAAGAGTAACTTAAGGAGATAAAGCTTAGGTCAATATTTTCATCCTAATAAAGTTCCTTCAGAGTTAGGAAACATTGAGGTTTTCTTTATTTCTTTATTTGAGTGAAAACTCAAGATTAAAGTCAGCCAGTAAAAGAGAAGCCTGCCTTGAGAGATTTTTTGATTATGATAAATTTTATCAAAATAACCTTCCACATTGAAGCTCTTAAGCTGAGTTTACTATTGAATTTAACTTAGAATGCACTAGAATGTTAAGAAATGTTAAATATAAAACCATCTCCAACTTAAAGATCCCACAATCTGGAATTGTTTTGAGGGCAAAATGGCAAAATTCTGAGATAATATCTGAGATAATTGGAAGTTTAGTATTGCCTCCAACTCCACAACACCATTTTTATATTTTAATAAAACCTGAGTTGGTCTCTTGCTTTGTGGAGCTTAGCTGAAAAAAATCCCCAAAACAAAACAGAAAACTGTGCCCATATTGAGTCTTAAGGTTACAACATGATGCTGTTATTTCTCTTGCACAAAGTTTTGCAAAGGAAATTGCAGTTGTGTATAAAATGTTTGTTCAAAAGTAGTTTTCTATAAGGGAACATACTAAGCATAAACACAGGGCAGCAAGTTAAATTGGAGCTTTCAGGTTAGCTTTTTTGGAATGAATTTCCTCTGTGGCAGAGAGAGGCAGCTGAGATGAATGATAAAGTGACTGGGTAACAGCTGTCTTCCCAGTCTGTGATCCCAGAGATCACAAACTAAAAATATGGGATCATATTGTAAGCCCTCAGAGCCTTTCTCTAAAACTGCAATTATGTTACATATTTTAATAAATGCGTAATCCCTGTAATACCTGCATCTAATGAATGCAAAGCCTAATTCCAGTGCTTTCTTTCGAACAGAATGTATTTTCTGTCTTTTTAATAGCAGAATTCAGCAGATATTTACATCAGTTGATGCTAGTGGCCCGTTCCACACTGGCTCCAGTGAGGACTGGGACTGATTTTTGTTACTTTCAATACTTGCCTTTTTATGCAGCAGAAGTCACAGAGATGAGATTTCTTTTTGAGGAGAGAGCTGTGAGTTTCTCTCAGAATTAAACTCAGGTCTGGTTGTCTCCTGCCTCCTTGTACCCCCATTTTGTAGGTGTCACTCACCTCATCCTTCTGATCACAGAAACAGCACTTGCAGTAGTTACTCAGGTTTTGAAATATTTTCTTAAGAGATTCTATGCTACAGATTCACAGGCATTTCTTTAGTTTGGAAGAGGGACGTCAATCAGCGGCACTGCCACTTTATCAACTGCTCCTATTTCCAAAATCACTTCCATTGTTACAGTCTGACAAACTAGCCAAAGAGTTCAAAAAATTGCTGGCTGCAGGGGCTAATTCAGCTCCTTTTTTGTGGCGTTTTATTCTTTTGCCCTGCCATGATTACTGTCCAATTTTTCCGACGGTTGCTAAATCACCAACTAATTACGTATTATCAAAGCTGCACATAACAGTGGAGCTTGTCTCGGGGTTGGTGTATATAAAAACAAGGCAGGTGAGTGAGTCAGTCAGGGTACAGATGTGCCACTCCATCCGGTGCCTGTGTTAGCACTTATTCACGCCTTCCCTTTGTTCTTCTGGGCTCCTTTTGCTTTTTACTGAGCAGCTAGAATAGCTACTGACTGCTGCATTATGTGTGCTTTAATGTTTTTTTTGTTATTACCATGGGAGAACAAAAACACTCATAAAGGTGCATTTTCTTTCTGGCAAAATTTCTCAGCAAGGCAGTGGCTTCTTTGTTGGGGAACTTGAACCTTGGAGAATGTGACAAAGATTACTAGATGCCCACTTAGTTTCCTAGCTGCTCAGGCAGTTATTTGGAAGAAATGAAAAATCTCTAAGCCTCCTTCCATGCTGATATGAGTTCAACAGTCTGCAAATATCAACGCAGAAATTTACATGCTTATCCCTTGAGAAGTCTGTGCACATATGGTATTCTTTTTCAAATTATTTAATTAAGGCTCAAAAAGCACATGAAATCTGGAATGCTCACTTCCGAGAACACCTACCACATGAAATCAAACTCCCCAGGTTGAAACATGGAGGGATTTAAAAAAATGTAATTTACTTTTCCTTTTTGTATTCTTCTCCCCCCTCCCCCAGTTCCCTCACCTCTAGCAAAAGTGAGAGACCTAAATTCTCTTTGGCAATTTATTCAATTGCACAAGTGAACCTGTGCAGAGATGAACCTCTGCAGTACTGAAATATGGAAGTTTCTACCTTACATGTTAACTAATTTCTTTTTTAATACATAAAGAGGTAAAAATAAAGGTGTTTGTTGTCTGCAGAGTCTTGTTCATTTTGGTAGGTAGAAATTCTAAATTTTCAGGTCTCAATGTGACCTGACAGCATTCCTTCTATGTTTGTTTAGTACTTGGCAGTTGAGGAAATACACAGCAAGGGAAGACAGAGATTACACACTCTGGGGTAGGAGGTTGGGAATTGCCTACTATATTCAGCTGCCACTACTTAAAAAGAGATAGTGAGCTTGCCAAAGCACACTGCCTATAATTATTAAACCTATCCCTTTGATTTCTGCTTTGAACAAATGGGGAAAAAAAAGGACAAAATCAGAGAAAAACACTAATCCTTGGTAATGAGATTGTAACTATTTTTCAGAAGAATGTGATTTCCTTTGCCAAGATGCTTACCTTGGTACCTGCATGCATGGGGAGCAAATCCTGGATTTTCACTGGGCTGCTCTCAAAGGAGCATATGGAGCGTGTGGAGCTGTTACTGGCTTTGTAATGAACACCCACAGCCTTCTGTGAGAAGGTTGTTCTACCAGAGCCCCTCTCTCTGCATCATTGACATGGGCTGGCAGGTTACTGTGAAGTCTACAGCCCTGTCTGTAGTGTTCTCTGCCCGGTGGACTGCTTCTGTAATACCCAAAAGAAATGGGCTCAATTTCTTCCATTTCCCGTGTGGATTCAATAACTTCTGCCTTGTGCTGTATTTCATGCATGTTCCAAAAGGATCAATGTTTTTCAGCTCCAGCCTGTATAACTCAAGTGTGTTTTTAAAGAGAAAAAATGGAGCCACATCTGCTCTCTTGCCAAAACTGCTCCTGATGCTCATGTGGACATGCCCAGCCTGGCTGGAAACAGATGACAAAGTAACTGTGGCAGCTGCAGAGCTGGGTATCTTGCTGCCACGGCTGCCTGCCCAGCAATGCTTCAAGTGGGTCTAAAATGCTTCAAAAGGGGTCTAAAGACCAGCTCTGTCATGGTGCACACTAGCTTTTGTCACAAGCAAGTAAAAAAATCTCTAATTACATCTGTAGGGGTATAGCCATAAATACAAGAAAATGCAAGTCAGTGAAACCCTGCATTTCCACAGGATACCTCATTCCCCCTGCCTTGTTTCCCCTCTCAAGGTGTCCCTCTGAAAATATGCAGCTAATTGCAGCTTGTCAAATTACTGGGGAACTTCAGCTAGCTTAGGCAATTAGCAGAAGTTTCATTTTGATTACTTTGTGCAAGTTTTGTGCAGAAACGATGCTCTGAAGGCTCGTTTTAGGGAGAACGCTGTTATATCAATGTAGGTGGTGTTTTCTCTCTGATACAAGTAACTCTTGGTTTCAGTGAGGAAAACTCTGTGACTGCCTCTTCCAGCAGTGAGATCTGATGGTTCTTAAAATGGGGGACCCTTAAAACTGGGTTGTGAGAAGTAAATAATTAAATTCAGTTATAAACAGTGCTAAATTTAGTAGAGGCACCATTAAAAGCTGTAAAGAGAGGGTTCTACTACTTCTTTTTTGATTTTTGTGCCATAGCCAGACAGACCCATATGGCTGAGGGAACCTGGCAGTGAAAAACGCTGTTCTACAACATTCACCTGAAAGTGACAGCCCAGAGAAAAATAGGTTCAAACTTGCATCAACAGTCCTTGGATTATTTTCATGTGAATGGCAGAGGGAAATAATTTGTGATTGCAGATAATGCGTGAGCAATTACCAGAAATATGGTATTTTGGCCCAAGGAAATTCGTGTTCAGGCAATAATTTCAAATGTTTTAAATTCTACACTTCTGTAGCAGGTGACACAAAATCCTTTTTTGGTAATGATTATATCACTAAGTCTGTCCTTGCATGCCCTTCCTTGTTAGCTATTCAAGCATTAAAAAGATTTATTAACCTTGTCTTAGTTTCAGTAGCCTCTCTTTTTCTACTTTTTTTTTAGTTTTGCAGTATTTGACGTGCAAAAGGCTTTTTAAACCAGGTGCTCCAAGTAACAAAGTACTGCATTTAAGAATAAATAGATGGCTTTACTCTTCTCACTTGGACCGGGAGAAGTCTGTACAGTTACAGAAACCCCAGCATCTCCATTCTTGGTCAGCCCAGTCCAGCTACAAACAATGAAGCTGATAATATTAGATGTTCCAGAGGTATAAGCAAGATATTTAAAGATGAACTGTATAAAGCAATCAATTCTTTAATAATACACTAAGAATAATTTGTGGATGTTTATTCTGAATTACTTTAAAACCTACCCAATAACTTTGTGAAACTTTGACAATTCAAATTAATTAATAGACTTTCACCAAGCCTTGAAAGAAATTCTAGTCCAAAAGGGTAGCATCTTTCCTTTTTAGCATAGAAAAAGGATGTATTGAATTACTTTCTCTAAAAATCCATTATTAGATATACCTACTGCATATCATCTTTTTCATTTCTCTCTAAATCTTTGCTGTCTGTCTTCTTATGGATAGTCTTTTAGTTTCTTTATCTTTCAAAGTGTGTTTTCAGAACCCATCCTATATCTACTTTTTTTAAAAATAACATGAGAAATACAACATTCCATATACAACACTGAAAGAAAATAAAATAAAAATGTCAGTATTTTTTTCTCATTCTCTGTGCTCTCTGCATTTTGCATCCTTTCATAACTTCTGGGTTACACAGGTTACTCCCAGTTTTTTTTTTTCTTCTGAATACTGCTGCTTAATTTATGTGCATAATATTCGAGGAAACTAGAATCAAAATGAAACAAGAACAGAAATTGAAATCAGAGGAAGAAATAAATGGAGCTGCAATAAATGACCAGAGAAAAAAATAAAGAGATCAGCCAACAGAACCCAGGCTTTTCTATTATTAATAACTTCTGGGATAAAAATAAATTGGCTTTCAGGAGACATGCCTCAAAACTTTTAGCTCGTGTAAATCTTAGAGCCATTGCCTCCATTGGGAGTGGGGAACCTGTGCAGGGACGTGCAGTGGACACAGACATTTCAGCAGCTTTTCCAGCCTGAAGAGTGACAGGTCTGCAGGAGAGAAGCAAGCTGCAGTTCCTCAGTTTGCAGGGAGAGGAAAGCCAGGGGTGGCCTTTGCCTCACCAGGGTTTTGCATGACTAGAGGTGTCAGCAGTCTCCAGCAGCTGGAGGGAAGATGCTGGTGGGAAGCCTGGGTGCTGTGGGCTCACTTCTCTGCCGCCACAGGCAGCTTTGGAGCACACCCAAACGTGGTTCAGGTACAATTGCAATGTTTACTGGTGAGGGGAGTAAGTGCCAATTCACATGCCCGAGGTTGTGGAGGTCTCATCAGTGCCCAGAGGGTGCAGCCCCAGGCTGTGCCCCCAGCACCACCCCAGTGGTCACAGCTGGGGCTCCTCTCCTTGAGGCACACCAGGACCAGCCCAGAGCTGTGGTGTGTGCACATGGGTGTATGGGCACTCCTGGGCATCCGCCCAGTGTGAGTGTAACCTTCCACATTGTCTGGGGTGTTTCCCTTCCTAAAGTGTGGGCAGCCCCACATCCTGGGGTGAGCCTGGCAACCCCTGCTTTGCACAATGCCACGTTGTTGATGAGCTGAGGAGCTCACTGTGCTCTGGAGTGCTCCTGCAGATGGCCTTCATCAGGAAAGAAACTCTGATTTGGGGTCAGAAATGTGAGGTCTCTTATTTCAGCATCAGCCTCAGAGGAATGCAGTGAGCTTGCTGCGCAGCACACAGGGCTTGGCACTTTTCTGCTGCCCTTGGGAGGGCACTTCGGGGTGATGGGGGAGCTCTGGCAGTGCCAAGCCTTCTTTTCTGGTACTGTTTGGGGCAAGGCTGGCATTGTGGGGTCAAGGGGAAGCTCTGGCCCCTGAGGCAGGAAGCTGCCTTCAGCAGGGAGGTACAACATGTGCCTACTGTGCCTGCAGCACATGGGAATAGAAACGTGGGAAATCACACACAGAATCACAGAATATCCTGAGTTGGAAGGGACACACAAAGATCATCGAGTCCAACTCCTATGCCTGCACAGGACATCCCAAGAGTCACGCCATGTGCCTGAGAGCATTGTCCCAACTCTGTCAGGCTTGGTGCTGTGACCACACCCTGGGGAGCCTGTTTCAGTGTCCAACCACCCTCGGGGTGATGATCCTAAACCTTCCTGACACAGCTTCAGGCCATTCCCTCGGGTCCCGTCACTAGTCACCAAAGAGAATAGATCAGTGTCTGCCCATTCACTTCCCATTGTAAGGAAAGTGCATGCCATCTACCCTCAGTTTCCTCTTCAAGCTGCACAAGCAGCTCTCAGCTGCTCCTCATACAGCTTCCTCTCAAGGTCCTTCATCATCTCTTCTGCCCTCTGGATGCTCTCTAATTGCTTTATGTCTTTCTTAAGTTGTGGCACCCAAAGCTGCCCCCCAGCTCAGAGCAGAGCAGGACAATCCCCTCCCTTGCCTGGCTGTGATGCTGTGCCTGATGCCCCAGGACAGGGTTGGCTCTCCTGGCTGCCAGGGCACTGCTGGCTCATGTTCAAATTGCCAGTGACCAGGACTACCAGGTCCCTTTCCAAGGAGTTGCTCTCCAGCTTCTTGTTCCCCAGTCTGCAGGTACCTCAAGGGCCGTCCTGTACAACACTAAGAATGCTCGTCCTACCCCAGATGGGACACTAGCATGAGCTCTAACAACACACTCTGTAATACAGCTCTCTGCCTTAAGCATACACGGCATGCCTGGGTAGACGTTATTTCATGACGACCTGATACCATCTGTACATTTTCTTTGGATAACAGGGTCGAGAAGCCATTCTCCCAGCTGTGGATGAAGAGCTGAAAATATGTGCACATATTGCTTATGTGCTGTGGATGTGTTAAAGTGCTTTTTCCCCTCCCAGGAATGATGTAGCGTGACAGGGTGGGGATGCAATCAGTCACTGGTGTTACTGTTAGTTTTACAATAATGATCTTTTGATATTTGCTCTTAAACTCTGTCACATATTTTTTTATTCCATCTTCAACAGGTGTTAATCTCTGCAGAAACAGCTGAGCATTTGTCTTTGCTCAGCTGTTTCTAATCAGAGCCAAAGACAGTCCTGAAGCAATCATAGTATTTTTCTTTTTAAATTGTCTGTGCATATTTAAAAAGAAACATTGAATTTCCATGCAGCTCTGGCTAAAAGTATGTTTTCCTCTGCCTCCATTATACCTGTTTAAAATAATGCAGAGCAAGCTGCCCAAATTGGCTCTTTCAATACACAATGTCCAGGGGACAGACACAAAGTAGGGGAAGAGCCAACCAGTGACTCTCCCCTTCATTTTGATTTGCAGCAGGGACCCAGTACTCTTCAAGGTGGTTGGGATGGATGGACAAAGTCCCTGAAAGTTGAGATCATCTACACAGTGGTGGTGGTATCATGCAGAGCAGGCAGCATCACTGGCTTTAATAACTGGAGGTTAACATTCAGCAAAACACCTCTAATAGCCTTGGAAACTAATCACATGGAGAACAAAGAATATATTGGATGTCTGCCACAGAAACACACCCTGAATGCAGCAGCTCAGGTGATCTCTGTGCCTTGCTGAGCTTGCAAGTGACTTTGGGGGTGTCATTGCCTCCTCTCCCTGACCATGGGTTCATCAACCTTCTGGGATGGCCACCAGAAGAAATGTCATCAAGCTGCACCGTGTATTTATTGTCAGTATGCTGAAGGAGTTTTGGCCCTTGATGTAACTAACAGCTAATGGGTTTTATAAGTCCCATCAGACATTCTGGTCCATCATGGACTTGCATATGAAATTTCTGCATTTGAGGACCATGTTGTTACAACAACTACAATGCTAGCTCTGGTACAGGGGTATTTGACTATCTATAAATCTCATACTGCTTTACAAAGGAAGTTCTAGAGTATAAATCCTGGAAATAAACAGTAAATATCAAACCTGGAAGAAATCCAAAAACATACTGGAATTAAAATGTGCATACCTGAGAAACTCTATTAATTTGGTTTGCAAAGCAGAGAGGGCTGGTAAGAAGCCTGTTAGGCATTCCCTTCTATTGATCAGGAAGTATCCCTATAGAAAAAACCTGGAGCAAGGCTATCTCAATGAAATAGTTTGTGGTCCTGTGGCAAACCAAATCCTCACTTCTCTCTCTTTCTCTCTGCAGCTTCTCTGTCCCTGCCATCTGAAATTCTTTCTTTCTTTTCTTTCTTTCTTTCTTTCTTTCTTTCTTTCTTTCTTTCTTTCTTTCTTTCTTTCTTTCTTTCT
>JAOTQP010001546.1:33339374-33413529 GCA_026413545.1 Cichladusa arquata | reverse complement strand
AACATTAAAAAATCAGTTTCAATTTCAATTCTTGAGCTTTTTCTTTTAAAAATATGTTTATATCTTGATCAGGATGTATTTACTTTTTTTTGTCTAAGCCTTTATCAATATTAGATTAAAAAATGATCTACAAATTGCTCCTATAACAATAAGAGTAAATTGCCCCATCTTCCTCAGGGCCCAGTTGTCTTACCAGTGCTTTCCATCTAACACAAGTTGTATTATTATGCTCATTAAAGTAAGACTAATGCTGAGTTTGAGCTCAATATTAAGTAATACACAGGCACATTTTAGGAAGCATTTGCTGTCTCTAGAGCACCAAGAGGGGCAAAAGGCAGGAGGTGTGGGTGAGTAAAACTGCAGAAACTGTGCATCACAAAGGATGCTCCTACCTCAAAGCCTTGAGGCTCATTATTACACTTCCTAGCACTCAGGATGGCAAAAACCTGCCAAAATATGTTGGTCTGATGAAAAATCACACCTTGCAGCAGTCTCACTTTTCTGCCCTGCTTGGTCCTGCTCTGAAACCATTACTTGTCCTTAAATGTATCTCCAGTGTTTCTCACCCCTGTTAATAATCAGGTGCATTTTCTCTGAACCTCACCTGGTCCAATGCATTCTACTTTTTGTGCCTGTCTCTGTTGTCTCCCCTCTGACCTCTCAGGTGCTTCTTACTTTCCTCTGTCCTTCTGCTGGCAAGACAGGGTGCTTCTGGCAGCATGTCTGGGGAATTTCCTTGTGTAACACCCCACTCCCCAATGCCTCCAACCTCCAGCACCTCTATTAACCTTTCCTGACAAGATTGGCTTCCTGTGCCTCTGCTTCATGAAATTACTCTTATGGAGGGAAGGGATGGGGACATTTATTTCCCTCTGCTGTCAAGCCTGCTGCTGCCTCTGTGAGCCTTTGGAGATTGGAGAGGCAGAATCATCCCCCTCCTCTTTGGGGTGACTGGCTCCCCTCCGTATTTCAGTTTATCCATGATCCTTATTCCTTAGGTCCTATAGACATTAAATTAATTAGCGGTGTTTCTTGGGAGATCCCAGGATATTGTGCTTAGGATGGAAAAATGAAAGATTTTGCACAAAACTTATTGAAAACCCCATGGGATTCCTTTTGTTCTTTGAAGAGTCTCAAGACTGAGCCCCACATTTTCCAAATATTTGGGATTAAGTTGTTTGCAATGCAATGCTGTATCCTCTGGAATGCATGTCTTAAAAAATGTGGCCCATATTATTTTCTCTATTATAACAGAGAAAAATGTCTGATGAAAAGAGCTTCATTCAGGTTTGTGTGTGAGGGGAATTGCTACCAGAGTCTTTGGAAGTCAGCCTAGAGTGAGGATAATTTCCACATTTTTTTTAAATTGTCTTTCCCTTTTCTATACTCTTTGCTAATTTCTTACACATGCTTTTTCCCCCCCAGCATTGATAATTTGCTCAAAACTTGGTTAAATGATAATAAGTCTCTGTGCAATTTATCTACATTATTTTAGATGAAATCTAAAGAATTTTTAGAATTTACTGTCTAGACTAATACTGTGGTAAGACAAAAAAAAAAAATACTTGAGCATCTTGTTAGTAATGGGTAAACTAATTTCATGTCAGCTGCAGAAACATTTTGAAGAAACTTTTTTCTTTCATGGAATTTAAAATATGGAAAATCAGGATCTAGGTTTCATTTTCTTAAAATGAAGCCGGTGTAGTAACTCAGACACTGTCTGGTGTAATTGAGAGATGAATCTGATCCTTGTATTTCTGCTGAATTGTGCCCTTGCAGAGAAAAATGGAAATAAATGAAAAAAGCAGGCTCAATTTACTAACAATCTGCATGACACAATCTCCACAAATTGTGCTAATAGAGCAATTTATAAAAATTGTGGTAGTATATTAAGGAGAACAATTTACAAAATTCTTTTAGAATAATAAGCTAGGAATTTCTGGTAATGCATCTATATTTTCAAATACTGTTTATGTATAAAACAAATTGACTGTCTGTTTTTGTTTACTCTGTGTTATGTTCATACCAAGTATAGACACGTGCAAATAATGAAATACTCAGATTTTTGTTCATCTACAGATTGCAACACATATTTTAGATGCATCACACTTTTTTATAAGAAAAAGATTTCTCAGCTGGACCATCACTGGGGTTTTTGTTTATGAGTTACTGAAAAATGTTTTTCTGAAACTGTTTATTTTGTCTGATGTAAAGCTCAGCATATGAAATTAATACACTAGGACTGCAGTAAGCCATGCTCAGCTAAATGAAATGCTTCAAAATCCATTTGGAGTTTAGTTGTCCCTCCCAACATAACAATGAAGATTTAACAGGAGATGCTACAGTGAAGTTTTACATGGCTGACACTGTGTAAGGATTTAAGACAAATCCTTAACAGACAAAAAAATGGAAAGACTGCAAGGTGTGCTGCTTTATCCCCGATCATGGAGGGATAAATGCTGCCCTGCAGTTGCTGAGCTCCTGGAGGTGGGCTCCTCTGAAGAATGGTGCATTGTCCCAGGTTGTTTGGAGAAGCAGGATGACATGAAGGCAACTGAGTTTGCACCCCAAGGGCAGGGGACTCCTCTTGGCTGAACACAGAGCCACTTGAAGAGCTGGGTCTGTCCTGCCAACCTTATGCTGCCTCCTCCTCACTCACTTTCTTCTCCTGCAGCACCTTGCTGCGGTGTGTGGTGCCCCTCAGCTAAGCAGAACAAGCTGGAACCTCTGGCTAAAGCTGGCCATAAGGGACTGCAAAGTGTTGTGCATATCCAGCTACTGATAAAGCCAGGATGAGGTGGCTGGGGGGAACAATCCTATCTGCTACTTTCAAGGCACTTGTATATAGGGTTTCCCCCTTGCTAAGCTCTAGGATGCCAGAAGCTCACCCCAAGCAAGGACTACCCCATAACTTGGGTGAGTTAGAATGAGTCAGGGTTGAAGACAGGCTTGGACTTGTTTAAAGAAAAATATATATGCAGTTGTGGGATTTTCCTTCATGTTGTTTTATCTGGCAAAGACACGTGGCACTGCACAAGAGCAAAAGTAGGAATTGAGGTGGGTCAGTGTGTGCACATATGGAGATTATAAATATGATGACCTGCTCCAGGGGTGGGGTTGATGGTTTAGTGCTTCCCATCTCTGACACATCAGGGTGGTGGAAACAAGTCTGAAGCTGCAAAAAGGCCCTCAGGCAGTGCCTTGCACCTCCCTGCAGGGAAGCAGCATGTACAAACTCTCACTGCTTATGGGTACAGTCTAACTTGCTCTTTAACATCCCCTCCTGCAGAGGACTGCTCAGCTCTTCCCATTGTCTGCACATTCTGCTGCCACAAAGACAAATAATTTAGTTAGTGCCCTGGGGCATGTAGCAGAGATTCATTGCATGATTCTTAGTTGCTTTGTGGTGACTTATTCACCTTTAAGGAACCCTACATCTGCATAAAACTGTGCAAGGGATTTTTTAAATAATAGCATAAAGCTGAAATACTACAGGAGCCGTGTCTTCCTTCTCATACTATTTGAAAGAGGTCTACGCCTAGCTCTACCACTATTGAGCACCTCAATTTTCAGCAGAAAATTTAATTTAATTCTCTTCAAAAGGAATTGTTCAGTTTACTTTAAGGAAGTGGAAGATTAGCCAACCAGTCCCTCAAAATTCAGGAGAGTGAAGACAGATATATTTGCATATTCTTTTAAAACACTGCTGAGAGTGAATGTTTCATGATAACATTTTAAATAGAAGTTAGAATAATTTGTAAGCCAGTACATATGCCTGAAAGAAATCCTAGTAGACAGGGACATGAAGAACTACACAGACATAAAATACGAAATATTTTCAATACGTACTATTTGACTTTTTAGTTTGTAAAAGGTTTTAGTTTGAAAAAAGGTTTTTGAACAGTGAACAATTCCAATTTATCAATTAATTACTTCTATGCATACAAACATGTGGCACTCCTACAACATATATTTTTATGCCAATAAAGTGTCCGTATACTTTTAATTCCATTCTTTGCTTTTCCATCTTCTGAAACCTTATTTTATTTTGATGCCTTTCTTCTCTTGCACTTCAGTTGTTTAAGAGATTTCTGGGATGTTGCCTGCTGTCACTGCCAGCTCCTGACAATGGCTGATAAGTGGACATGCCTCCAGTCACTTCTGTCTCTGTGCTGAGCTGTGAAAGATGGGGGAGCAGGAATCAGAGCCCAGGCACACTGTGCACACAGTGAGGTGGACTCCAGCCACAAGGCCTGACAAAGAATGTGAAGAGAAGATGGAGATGGAGTGGGATTTTCTTATTTACTAAATGAAAGATGTTATCTCAACATTACTTTGAAGAAAGCATAAATGTATGGCTGAGACCAGAGTTATCAAACAAAAAACCCCTAAGACTTGACCTGTCTTTGTCAAACCATCCATAGAAAAAACATTGTACACATCACATGTTCAGTCAGTGTATTAATTTGAGAAAATGTATAGTACTGATACAATTAAGAGTTTATTTTCTCTGTGGTGAGAGTTACAGAATGGTCTGACTATTATGGAAGCATCTGATAGAGGAAGGCACACTGTTCCTAACCACTGAGATTTTTCAGCTAGTTAAAGGTGCCTAACAGCCTAAGAACCTTGGGCATTATAAACTGGGGAAATTATAATTAATAATCTGTGTGTCAGATTACAGTAAATTCTGAAGTTGCCATGAAGTTCGTACCAAAGTACTTGTCTGAAAAAAGTGGTGGCCATGGATGGCCGTCTCAGCATGTCCACAGGCTACAGAAGCAGTAACATGAGGAGAGTTCATCCATTCTCTGTAGATGTTTGGGGGGAAGGATGGGCATAAGAATCTGAGTTCTTGGGCTTTGTGTGGAAATGGACACATGCTAGCAAAATTCAAGAAAGAGAATACTAACCAGGACTAAAATATTAGATTTTCAGTTCACTGATTTGATTCATAAACTTCTGTAGAAGTTGAGGTGCTTGTGACAAATCTCTTTGTGCTTGATGGTATTTAATAGAAACATTCGTGGATATAATTTTTGTAGCTACAAACCAAATTGCTGGTAAAGTTACATCTTTGCATGTAACCTAGAAAATGTATCGAATGGTACTGGAATGTCTAATTTCACCATTTGGGTAGACAGCAGAGTATTGAGCAAAGAGCACTCAGCCAGAAGGCAAAGCTCTTATTTCCTATGGATTTCCTAAACTGAAGGAATAGCTTTTTGTAATTTTTGGGCTGAACACAGCTTATTCTTTCAGAAGGCAACAGATTTTGGTCTCAAATTATCCTCAAAGCACTAGATGACGAGGCAGATTCTTTCACTGGTGTAGCACTACAGAAGTCAGGGTACTCACATTTTCTGGCTAGCTAGCAGGACATCTGTGTCAGCTCAGAAACTCATACTTACTGTAAAAACATCCCAACAATTTGTTGGATCTTTCTATATGAACTATTTACTCTTGAAAGAGACTTAGAAATCAGGCAATCACAAGATATGAACCATACCAAAAGTTAATAGTTTTTCCAAGTAGTTCAGGTGACCCCACTTTTAGTGGGGCAATGGACATTTTTCTATAATCTCTTTTAAGGAAAATATTTGATTCAGCTTAATTAATTTTAATGGGTGAGATGGAGAGAACTGGTAGATGATGTGGCAGTGAGTAGTTAAAGGGAGAGTGACTCATCTTGTGGAAGCATGACCCGACACATGAGAATTGCAACCTTCAGGCTAGGTGTTCAGAGAGCAGGATAATGTTACAAGGGGGCAAAGAGTAAAAAGTGCTCTTCCCATACCAAAGATTAGAAATCAGAGACTTTACACTCATGGGGTAGTAACTGCTTTCAAATACCTTTAACATTTTTATTGGAGAAGAAATGGAGGCTATGATCAGGTAATAGTTTCCTTTAGCTAATGGTGATGTAGACATGCTTTGGAAAACGGATTGCAGATGGATAGGCTATTTTGTTTTCTAAAGAAAACATGAATTCTCCTGATTTTCTACTGCTAAAATGATCATTTAATGGGTATGGTGATAATTGGTTCTGGCTCTGTTTGTAACTAGTTTAAAACCTGGGCCAAGTATTCATAGAAAATTTTGTCTTATTGAAGGAAATGAAGGACTGCTTTCTGTAGAGTCTAATAGAGTGCAGGGGGTGGGGTGGGTGACAATAAACACAGTGATGTAGGTGGAAGGAATATGAACCCAGTCATGCAGCATGTAGCATGGTGTTGTCAGATCAGAGAAACACCCCCTCCACCCTGTATTTCCCTAGAAGAAGGAAACATTCACAGAGTGCATATATCCCTAGTTTACATGTAATAAAAAAGGAAAAGCAGCAAATCTGCTCTCAGCTCACAGAAACTTCCTGAAATAACTTGGGGAATTCTTTGTTCTGAAGTACTTCAAAAATAGAGATCTGAGACAGGAAAGTGTCACGAACTTCTTATCTGATAGAGTGACCAAGGGAAGAAGAAATAGGAAACTTTGCCATATCATTCAACTCATTAGGAGAGCCAATGGCATCAATTATATTCTTGTAAGCAGGTGCTGAAATAATGGCCAAACCAAAACAGGATGGGATTAAAGTGGAAGGGTGGTAGACCTTTGGAACAAGCATACACACCCAGGTACAGATAGGGACTTTGTAACAGGTGATGAGAGAGAGAAGGACATGGGGCTGTGCAAGCTGAGGATAAAGGGATCTGAATGAACAGGATATCCTGAAAAATGAGGAAATCACTGCAGGTATGCTCAAAGCCTCTCAAGGGATTATTGGCACAAGTGACATCTCCTGGATATCCCATATTCTTAAATCTCCTTTTCCCTGAGACTTCCTTTGAAGATCCCCTTCATTTGTTTCTGGGATAGAAGTTCCTGTGTGCTTCCCATAAGACTCTCCTGCCAAGCTGTGCCAGGGGCTGATGGTGGGATTTCTTTGCAGTGCTGGTGTTGTGCTCTGTTCTGAGAAAGACAAGGGTGTCCCTAGTGCTGTGAGCTGTGTGTGCAGTCCTGGGAGATGTGATCACTCATCTCAGCTATATCTGGATAGTGTTGGCTCATGTTTCCTATTAATGCAAAGTAATAAAAATATTATTATTACGAAAGTCAGGCTCAATGACAGCCTGAAATAATGAGGGAAAATTCTTGGCTGCCTAACAAAGTCCTCTTCTGAATAGCATAAAAGTAATTTTATTTTTGTTACTGTTTTGTTTTGAACACAAAATGTGCCCTGGAAGTAAAGGGAATGTATTGTTTTGCAGTGCTTCAATAACACATGAGCTCAGGAATTCTTTTTCATTTCTAGAAAAAAAAATCTCAGCTCAGGATTTGGAAAAAAAAACCTGAGAGCAACAGGAGCAGCAGAACCACTCTGAAATAGCACAGGGTCACCTTTGGGATTCCTATGGTGCTTTTGTTGAGTAGTGAGCACCTTGAATTTGATTGACAATCATCAGCCATCTCCCATCCTTTCCCTCAGCTAAGCATGTTCAGTGTGATTCACTGAGAAAAATTTCAGCCTTTTTTCAGTTTTTTTTTTCCTTTCTCTTTTCCCTGCAGTAAACAAAACCAAGCCCAGAATCAGAGGTGTTGGGCTGGAGCTGCTGTGGCTGGAGGGGGAGCAGGCATTGCTAGTGGAGAGCTTCCACAGAAAGTCTGTGTGTGCTGCTCAGGGTGGTCTGCTAGGGCCACATTAAACACAGAGGAAAGCTGGATTATTGCCAGGCATGGGGCTCTGGAGCTGGAACAATTCCATTGACTTCAGTCCCGTTTTGGCCGTGCTGCTCTGCAGAAAGAGGTACAAGGTACAGGGTGAGAGAGGACCCTTCACAGAAAGGGTGGCAACAAGCCTGTTTATCAAAGGTTATCAAAGGTGTACTTAGTTGCTCTTGGTCTTCCCTGTGGATGCTTGCCTGAATTAACTCTGTGCAGAGCTAAGCCCAAGATGCTGCCTCATGCCTGGACCAAGTCAGCTTTTCTTCTTTTAAGAAGGCCTAGCCCGTCTTGACAAAAAAATCACATTTTACTTAACAATTAAAAAAAAAAAAAAAGAAAAAATAGACAGAAAGGAAAGAAGGCCCATCATGGCTCTACTTCATTTCAAATGTGTGTAACAAGATTTTGTCAGAAACTAAATCCATCTGAAGGGACATTCTCCTCACAATTGCACCTGAAAGTAAGTACCTGATTCAGGGTTGTAAAAAGAGACCTGAGACTGAGGTTCCTGTTCAAGTCAAGACACAAAAACACTGATATGTATGAATGGGAAGGGTGGAAATCATTATTATCCAGTTCTCCAATGTGCTGAACTCAGCCAGATTTATGAACTGACCTGTTTCACCTTGGTAAAGAAGAAAAAGGAGTTAAACAAAACGGCATGGAGTGGAGAAAAGACAGAAGCAAACTTCCCTTTCTGTGGCAAATCTCCCAAAGTCCCTTTCCATTAGCAGGATCTCCAACATCCAAGCACAGAGTTACAAGTCCCAGTCTGCCTCTTTGTCCAGTATTACTCATGTAAGATAATTGCTCAATCTTGTAGTCCAGCTACTTCACTCTTCCTCTGTCTTCTCCATGGGATTCAGGGTATATTTACCTTCCCAAGGCCATTCCTTGGAGAATGAAAAGCTGTGGAAATTATTTAATGAATTAAAATAATACTGTTCAGATAATGAACAAAATGAAAATGAACATTACTAAGCATTGGATTTCTATGTTATTTCTGCTCGCTCTTGGATGCTGAAGGTTTATGCAAAATTCAGTCAATCTGATGCAAATGTCAGGAAATCCAGATGTGAAATGATGCCAAATCACAATATAGTTTCAATAAGTGTAACAGGCTAAATTAATTAGTTTGTTTCCTATTTTACAGCACCAATTTGTTCCTTAGTGTTTCAGATACCAGAATTCCTTCTGATCTGTTGTCTACATGTGTGTGTCAGGTGTGACTGGAAGGCCATTCCCATGCCCTGGGTCAGAAAAAAGGGTGATAAATCTTGGATAGAGCAATCCAACACAATGACTAAAATAAGCAGAGATGATGTTTTATTTCATTTGTATTTTTCACAATAAAAAAAATACAGAGAGCAATTGCAAAGACATGCAGCAATAAAGCCTTTATGTTCACACAAATCTGTCCTCAAGGTTCAGAGCTGACCTCTTGATGCTGTGCAGAGCTGTATGAAGCCTTACCTCAACAGACGGCTTTCCCAAGTATAAAGATAAAATACATTCATATTATCAGCATAAAAATTCAAACCTATTCACCAGTTTATTTGGGTAATTAATTGTTAATCTTACCATCATAAAAGTAATTAATCTAAAGTTTGTCATTGTGTTTGCTTAGAGAAGATTTTGTGCCTAAAATCTCTGAACAAGACTTAAAAAAATGGGAAGTTCATCTCCAGGTTGGGTTGGGGAGCACGGGAGGAAATATAGTAAGAAAAACAGAAGACTGAAATTTGTGCCTCAGAATTTATTTTAAATTAAAGCATAAAAGCTTGGGAATTGTACACTCAAACAAGTCTCCCACAGGACCTGATTAGCATCTTCAGAAGGAAAAAAAAATAAATCAATTTCTTAGATAATACAGTCAACACATTATAATTAATGAATTAAATATGTGCATTCCTTAAGGGCACGTACTATGTTAGCAATTATGATTTAAGTAATTTTTGCAAAAGAAGCTGCATGTCATTATATAACCTTTTAGACCCATGTTATTCTTTCATAAAGGAGCTGGTTATCTTGTTTATGGATTCTTGAGAGAGCAGAGCTGGAAGCATTAAGTATTAATGCAAATGCCTGAAAGTACATCACTGGAAATTCAATATCTTTCTTTTACTTTTCATACTATTTCCTTTTTCCAAAACTGGTTTTGCTGCATTCAGAACATTACATATGTCTATGAAGAAACAACTTTTCATTTACAGAAACTCTAGACTTGTGCTTTTTACTCAGGCAAAACTCCTGACTTAGAATCCTTCTCTCATAACATGTAAATTTCAATAGTAAATATAATAAATATAATAATTAGTATAAAACCAAATTAACTCTTAAAATATCAAGGGAGAGAAAGGATGCCTCATGTTACAGTGTTAAATTTGTATTTAGTGTCTCCTGGCAATTCACAGAACAAAGCAGGAGATGATTAACTCTGTTCTCAAATAATTTAATACGGTTCTTCAGTTACTTTAAGCAGAAGCAGAGCTAGAATAAAAGGAATAGGCTTTTGCTTTCCTCTTTCAGTGCCCAGACTCTGAATTGCATTAGATACACTGATGACAACTTAGAATTGCATCTGAAAAGTTGCAAGTAGAAAAGGCAGGGCGGTGAAAGCTGTTTATACAGAACAGACACTTTGCAAGTTTACACCAGAGTGAGTTTTATGCACTCTCAGTGTTTGGATCAAGTTCATGAAGAGGTCATGCCCCTGAGTGATTGCTGTGTGCCCTTCTTTGCCCTGTGCTGCCCATCAATCCAATCTGCCAGGCAGTACCCTTGGGGAACACTGAAAACACAGAAATGTCCACATGTAGGAACAAGTTGGACACTCCCTGGCACAGGGTTAGGGCACAGCTCTGCAACTGCTTGAGATTTCCCCAAACACTGTGACAGGTTCTGGCTGAGGAGCTTTTGTGCGGGGCTTGCATGAGACCGTATAAGGAGCCTTCTGTGTAAAATGAGGCCACTGTGTTTTCTGACCTAGTGTAGGGCAACTCAGAACTTACATTAATTTGAATTAATGTAAATAAACACTCTGCTGTTCAGCTGTTCATCTCCAGAGATCTGTGCAACCCTGAAGATGCACACTAAGGCACTCAGGGTTTCTCAGAAAGGAACTGGAGCCTCCTTTCCTTCTCCAGGTTCTTTTGAAATCTTTCTCATCACAGATATATCTGTAGAGACTGAGAATTTTCATGCCCTGATTGACACTTGCACCACGATGCTACCTCATAGGGAGTAAAAAAACCAAAACCAAATCCCTTTGCCTGTCAGCCAGAAGTTCCA
Organism: Cichladusa arquata; assembly: GCA_026413545.1. Classification (NCBI taxonomy): domain Eukaryota; kingdom Metazoa; phylum Chordata; class Aves; order Passeriformes; family Muscicapidae; genus Cichladusa; species Cichladusa arquata. The sequence goes on along the minus strand of JAOTQP010001546.1, from coordinate 33,402,519 downwards.
GTTTCTCTTACCTAACTTTAGATGTTCATAAAGTCATATGAGTCATGCTGTGATCACTTTATAATCAATGGAAAAATAGAGGAGCTCCAGGAGGGAAATTTATTCCATCCTCATGTGGAAGTCAAAAACTGGTCAGATGAAACACACCCTAAAGGACCTATTTTCTTCCATTGACTATAAAGACAAAGATTTGGCCGAGGTGTAGATATGTTTGCTTTAACTGTGTGAGGTTAAAAAGGGGAATGCCATCCCAAGTCACTTCAGTGAGCAGTGGATCAGGTCTGCTCTGAGCGGTAAGGACGTGCATTTGAAACCTGTATAATGTGCTTAGATTTTCCCTTTGAATACAATACCACTGTGTAGCTTTAATGCTCAGCAGCCTTTTGGAAGGAGGGCAATAAAACTGGGACTGCTTCAATGATGATATTGCAGAGCAGGCTTGGCTTAACCTAAAGGTCAGGAGGACAGACTGTAATTCACTGGTTTCTACTTTGCTGTCTGCTGGTTAAAAGGTTTCAAGGAGGGAGAGATTGTGCATAGTATAATTTGCAATGTCCAGTGACCCTCCCAAAAATGTGGAGTCCAAATAAAAACTTTTGATAATCACTCAAAGATTAAAAATTGTTTTACTCAAATTATTTGGTGAATCCTCATATTCAGATCAAAGTCCTAAGCTCTTGGACTATTTGAGAGCATGCACAAATTAGAAATGTTTAAACATCTGTAAATTTGCTTGTGGGCAGGAGAGATAATGCTTGCAGGATCAGGTTTTTAATTTGAAAAAATAATACTATAACCAAGGAAAAAAATAAAACATTTATATGGATAAAATTATATTGTCTGGTTCACTGGGATGTAAATTCCATTTTACTTACTCAACAACTTCACAGGGCACTGAGGTAGCCATCATAATCAGAACTTCTCTAGATAAATACATAAATGAGAGTTTATCTTATTTACAGTACAGCAATTTTCATCCTGTATATAATAGAATTTTCCTGTATTCTGTGCCTGTAATTGCCTTTTCTCTTTATAGAATGTAATCAATTACTTTTTATAGTCAGGTACTTCCATTTAAGTGAATTGAAGTTTTATCATTAAATTGCAAGTGTTCATCAGAATTTACGTTCCTGCAGGTGAGAGTAATTCCTGGCCTTCCCCAAGAGAGGCTGAAAGCTGATGTCTATTGATTTAGGTGCTTCCCTGAATTTAGCCCTTCTTGCATACATCCAAATATTTTTAATCAACCTCTTCCTTTATACCCACAAGCAGTAGTCTTTCACTCTTGGCAGCTGAGTCAGCCCTGGATCCTCTGTTGTGTGGCAGCGACATGCACCAGACTTCAAACATGATTTATTGCAAATATAGTGCTGATAGAATACCAGAGTATGAAAAATTCCCCTGCCAGCCTGGGACTCTATATTATGCTCTAAATGTGATCTAATAGTGTGGCTGTGTGTATATACACACATGTATGTACTTGGCATGGAAAAATGTCCTCTCAAAGACCAGATTGATTGGGAGATACATATTTATATAAATCTGTTATAGAGCCTCCTATGAGGATGTATTCATTGGATATTCATGCTCTTTTCTGTTATCCCACATTGCTCCAAAAGTCGAGGGGAGATGCCCTCCATCTATGACTTCTTCTCTACCTGAAGAGAAGCCTTTTCAAAGCACCTGTCGGAGCTGAGGACACAAGGATTTATGGAGAGGATGAGGAGGAAAGGGGAGTCAAGAGGGTGGCAGTTCCCCCACCAGCCCTCCAGCAGTGCACACGCGTGCCATGGTTGTTTTTGCCTAGCCTGTTTTTTCATATTCTAGTTGTGTCTTCCCATAAATGATGCCTGTCTTATAAATTAGTATAATCTTATGTGTCAAGGCTCCTGGGAGGTCTAGGGACTATCCAGTAGTCTTTACATAACTCTGGTTGCTAGGACTTTGCATTTTAAGTTAACTGTTGCAGTAAGTTAACGCTCCAAACTATTGAAAGGCTGTTTTCCTGCGATTATCTTTTAAATATTCAGTGGGAATGAGGAATTCAGAGCTTTTATTAGTGATCTTCATAAATTTCAGGAAATTTCTTCTTGAAAGTGAGGAGCAGTTCAGTTATAAATGGAGGACTTATTCCCTCATCATAGAGAAATGGATAAAGCCTGTGTGGAAGTTACAGACTGAGATGTAAGTGCTGATAACTGTCTCTTGTTTAGTCAGAAAAACAAGGTCCTAAGCTGACATTTCTGTTAAATCCTGAAGAATGAGAATATCTGTTTCCTCTAGAGCTGTCCTGTTCCAGTCTTGCTTAAATGTTCCTTTGCATGCCACGGGAGAAATGTGACACTTTGTGGTTATAACACTCCCTTGTGGCCTTAGCTGTGAACCTGCTTAGCCATGGGGACAGACCAACAGGGCGTGGCACACCTGCTCTGCTCCCTTGGGAATCTTGGTAGTGTGCTGCTCTGACTGCCACAGGGCACTTAGCCTATAGCAAAGAGATCCTGCCATGCTGCAGCAACCTGCACTGTCACAGGCAGGCCCACAGACACGTGAAAATGCTAACAAAACATCCACAGGAAGTCCCTGCTGCAAGCACTATTGTATGAGAGGACATAAATCATGTTTACATTGGAAGGGAAAGGATCTTGATTATTTAAGAGTTTCCTTTAATTAAATCCAACTTAAATCTTACCTACGTAATCTACTGCATCCATCTTTTTATGGAGGGTGGGAGTTAAAGACAGATCTGCCTGAAGGATTCCAAAGCAAGCTGAACATGGGATCTATTTATATGTTGGGGAGAGTTGCATGGTTTTGTTTTAAAACCACCATTCACCAAAAAAAGAGAAGTTTTTGAAAAAATAGGAGTGCAATGGGCTGTTGCCAGGCTTTGAGACACACTGTGCAGTTGGTGGGCGTTTCTTTTAGAAGATCCCATCTGGAATTTGTACTTCCATTCAAAGCTCAGTGTTCACCAAAATACAGAGCTGAAGACCTCTATATTTGGGCAAAATAATTGTCAGCTCCTTCTACTTTTCTTGGACTCTTATGTAGTGTCAGTGACTTTTCCCTAAATTGTTGATTATTTTATATTTGTTTGCCAAGTGATTTTAAACAACCTTCTCTGTTTTGTGCAAATTCCTAAGTTGCATGCAGTGAGTCTGAAATTCAGTAGTTTCTTTTAATCTTTGTGATCTGATTCATAGGATGGCAGTTCTTTTTCCTAATCAGATATCCAGATTCAATGAACAGAACAGCTGATTAAGAAAATAATTGCAGGCTATCCAAAAAGAGCGAAAAACTGAGCTATTGAGCAAAAGAGATGGCTTGCCTAGGGAACTACAGATACAGATTTCCTTCATAAATCTTTCCCTCACTTCACTGTAAATTGAAACATCTTTCATAATGCTTACAGGTTTCAGTTGTAAGTTCCTGAGCCTGACTCTTGTGGCCATTCCACTGACCCCAACAGTTGCTTCCCAGTTAGGGAACCCATTGTACACTCTGCCACATTGACCTTTCTCAGTGAGGTGCATGGGCTGGTTTGTGTGTGATAAACTCCTGAGCCTAAATTTAGATATTTGAGGAATATTTTGGTGTGTCCACTTAAAAATAGCTGTACTATACTTGAGAAAGAGAAAATTTGCAGTCCATCTTGGTGCCTACCTACCTCAGTTTATATCCTGCTTTATTTTATCACTGTCACACTATTGCAGTAAATAACAATCATTTACTCTGGTTATATTAAGGGATTAGATGCTCTGACATTTATTTAACTTGTTCCATGTTAATATGCCAAGACTCTGGTCACTGAAAATAGGAAGCTGCAGTGTATTCTTTGTACAATCAAACACATCTGCCACATATGTGTCTTTAAGTCCACAATCTTTAATGGCACGTCATTATCCAAGCCTTTCACTTTATTGTGCAGCTTACAAAGGGTCTCTCAAGACACTGCTGTGCCTTTTCCATTGATTTTATTGTAATAGAAGCAGCAGACCATGGGTAAGCCAGCAAGACTTTGACAGTGGTATTTGCTAGGGGATGTATCTGAAATGCATTTAAAAAATGTTAGGTGGTTTCTTCATGACCAATACAACAGGCAAAATTGAGAATGAATCAAATAATTATGAAAAGTAGATTTTACTCAGAAATAAAATATTTGCAAACCCTCTGAAAATGCTCAGCTTCATGTAAAGCTCTGCTGCTGCCAGATGAGAGTGGTAAGAAAGGAGCTTGTCCAGGAGAGATGTGGCTGGATCTCATTCCTATTTTTCCAGCAGCCAGCCCCTGGCCTTGCTTTTGCAAAACCTGTAAATTAACACAGGTGGACACTGTTGTTCCAAATAGTGTTATTAAATACATTGTTTACTGGGATCATTAATTACTGCTGTAAAGTACAGAAAAAATTGCAGCCTGGTTGCAATTTATCCCTCTTCAGAGTGAAGGAAAACAGTGATCCTTACGTTGACCCTTTCCTTATCCTCATCAATCACAACTGGAAATGAAAACATTTTAACTATCTCTTAACAGTGCCAGGGATTTGTCGCCTTCTTTTGACTTCCTTTGTCATTCCTCTCTCTGGGTGATCCTTGTGGGCAGGACCAAGCTGTCAGAGCAGGACTGCGTACCTGCCTGCTTGGTCACCAGGTTATTGCTGGCTGTAGGCTGGGCTAATGAGTGTCTGTTTTGTGTGGCTCACTGCCACGTTAAAGACAATCACATCTGGGATCATGCAGCCCTGTGAGCTGTGGAAACCTTTGCCTATGGTTTGTCTGTGGTTATTTAGCATCCCAGTGCCTGTGCCAATGAAACCTTTCGGGTGGGAGCCCAGGCTCTTTATCAAGAGCACACGAGAGACTTCGCTATTAGGTAACTGTATACATTCATGAACACCAAGAGACAGAATGAAATATGAAAGCACAGGAGAGAGAGCAGAAAGAGTAGACATGCAGGCAGGTTTACTGCCAGGTTTGGGTGACTTATGGCTCCTCTGGTGCCTGGGAGCTTCTGGAAAAGGTCAGAAGGTTCCTCCTATTTTGAAACATGAAACCAGCACTCAGGAAAGGGCTTCTCGTAAAGACTGCTGTACAGAGAGCAAGGAAGGTATTTAGTGAGGATGTGAGGATGTGGGAGATAGTGGAGATGGTTTTAGCCACTAACAGTAAAAATATTCCATGGTGTGAAATGGGCCAGCAACTCTTGTGTGTCTTACTTCAATTCAAGGACTGAGCCATGCAATTGGTGGAATACCTCGGGTGAGCCTCAAAGCCAAAAACCTGTCAGATGCTTCTGAAAGGCAACTTATTCATAGAATTGAGGAGGAGGAGGAATTCTCCTTATGTAGGTAAAAGTGGTTAAAGAAATGCAAATAAAAAACTATAGCTTTGCGACAGATTTTTCAGCTGTGTTTCCTTTTTTTTTTTTTTTTTCTGGTTTGATGGCACCAGAAACAAGCTCTGACCTGAAAGAATTCAGATGATAGTGAAAATGTATCAATAATTTCGATAATTGTAGCAATAGATATGAATTCTTCATACAAAATAATCTCTATTGTGAGACCCAATGTACTGTGATGAAAATAAATCTGGTTTGTAGGAACTTCTTCTGGATATGAGAAAATATTTTAGGTGTTGTGAGACTGATTGTATTTCTTGCAACAGGCAAAGCTGACAGTTAACTGGGAAGAGATTTTGAGTAAGTTTTGATATTTGGATATCCATTCTTTTACACCTGTGTAAACTTTCTACAATTGCTAGTACTATGAGATCTTTGTTTTTATAGATCAACAACATAAAAAAATTAAACTGAAGAAACCCAAGCTTTTGGTAGAATTTTCATCACTCCTTGGTGCAAATGATCATTGTTTGGTTTTGCATGCTCTTCTATCCATATATAGATGTTTTGAATACTCTAATAAACAAAAAAAATGTCCTAGGCGATCTCTTCATAAATTTCATGCAAACACTAGGCACAGTTTTTTCATTATTTGCCTGCTATTCAAGTTCTATTTTGTTTTTTTCTTTGTGAAGAGGTGGGATTTGAGGAAGGAGGAAAAGGATCTGGTTGTATATGGCATTATCTCTATATCAGTTTAGGAAGGGACACTTTGTTGTGGGATAGGAAGAGAACATATAGCACAGTATTGTAATGGTAACAGAATAACAGAAATAACAGTAATAGCACTGTCACCACAGCTGAAGTCCTCCCCTACCTGTATTTGTCGTACAAAACAGCAGAACAATTTTGTCCTGGAGCACACAATCTCCAGAAACTTTTGGAAAAGAAAGGGGAGACAGTAATTACAGCTTGGGCACATCATCTCTAACATACGCAACTGCTACCTGGACTTGCAAAAAGTTAGAGTGCTCCCTGTGGAACAATTAGCTTTAATTAACTAAAACCCCATTATGTTCTCGGGGACTTTTCATTATTTGCCTCATTTTAGGGATAAATTTCACTCATCCACAAGTAAAAGGAGTACAGTAATAGTTTAAGTGAATCAAAGAAAGAGCAAAAAAAAGGAGGAAACTAAATTACACTTTCTATATTAAAAAATCAAGAAAAAGGAAAGGTTGTAATTTAGCTCAGTTAAATCAAAGACAATACAAAATACAGTACTGTACTTCATAAAAATAATTCATTTAAGTAGCATAAAGCTCCCCAAAATAAGCACTAACATGTATTTGTAAAAATATGATCCTAAGCATTTAATGAAAGGAAACCCTTCATAAAGCCATTAGAACTCTCCTTTTTAAACCTCTTTATGGTTTATTAGCGGGATTTGTTTACAAATAAAAAAATGCAGGGGACAAAACTGTATTTAAAAAAACTGATATTAAGAAATGTCCAACCAGTTAAGCACATACTTATCTTTCAGCACACAGGACAGCCATTCATTCATATTTGGTAAAGCACTTTGGCATGTGTTTACTTTCACATATGTGATATATCAGCTATATTTGTCATATGGGGATACACTTTGAGCTTAAATTTAAAAAATGCATTGAAAGTTAATCATGTGCTTAATGTTTTGCGGAAGTTAGGCCAGTTCACAAGAGAAGCTTTGTCTGCTGTAATATTGAAATGCTTTTGTTGGATACAAGAAGAAAGGAAAGATATTGGAAAAGCCCTCTCACTTGCTGAGGGCTCTTGGAAAGTGTTTGAAAGGGTGGAGTGGAATAACCACTTGCTGTTTAGATGATATAAACTTGGGCATGGGGATACATAAATCCTGAAGATTCAAGGTACAGTGAGCTATATTTCAGGAGGATTTCCTTTGCATTAAAGCCAAGAATGTTAACACTAACCTTTATTATTTGCTGTCCTAAATGAAACTTCCAAATAAGTGCCTTGGTTAAATGAAAACACCATGGCTGAAAAATAACTGCCACTGGACATAAAATACCTGAATATGCAGATACATAATTGTATTTCCAGTAAAGCTAATTATTTTCACAAATTTAATACATTTAGACAGACTGTTTGAATAGTTCTACAGATTTAAATTGTAACAGGGTAAGCATGTAGTACCAGAAATTCTTATTTCAGTCTCCTAAAAATTGCCTAGAATTATAGCTTCATTTACAAAACCCAAACTTTCTAAAATCACCTTACAGTGACTACAGCTAGGTAAAATGTATATTTGTCTATTCTTTTTTTTATACTCTCTTCAGGGACAGAGGATCACTAAAATCTTTTTATCGTAAATAACCGTAACTTACATTTTGGAAATAATTTTTCAAACTTAGCTTTTAGAAACATTTCCAATAACATTGTCTCAGTCTTTCCAAAACCACTAAAATTTTTCATATGTTCCATGGTGGTTTACAAAACCAGATAATTAAATGTTTCCTCTGTGGTGCGTTAACTACTGTTATTTAGCCAGTTAAATAAAAATTAAGGAAAATAAAAAGAAGTCTGGTTTTGTGAATCAAACTAGCAGCTTGCCTAATAATAATAATCATCATAATAATCATCAAAATAATCATAGTAGCAATTTTGCCTGATGTGTCTAAATATATAATATTTATGATGAATGTTACAATGGTTTATATCACTGGTTTTCTGGAGTGTGAGGCAATCTAAATCTGGTTCACCATTAGAGATTTGATCACCTGTGGTGACAGTGTTAAGCCTGTCCCCTAATACACCGTATGTGTATTCAACCATAGCAGTTTCTAAGGTCATAACATAAAAATTCGTATCGTTTTTAGTCACACTGGAGATGGCAGAAGGTTATAAGGAGAGCATCTTGGAATCATAGAGTCATTTTGGTTGGAAATCAAATCTAACCACGAACCCAGCACTGCCAAGTCCACCACAAAACCATGTCCCCAAGTGCCACACCTACACGTCTTTTAAATGCCCCCAGGGATGGAGAGTCAACCACTTCCCTGGGCAGCCTGTTCCAGTGTTTAACAACCCTTTGTGTGAAGAAATATTCATAAACATCCAATCTTAACCTCTCCTGACACAACTTAAGGCAGATCTCCTGTCCCAGGTGGTGGGGCCCATTTTCAACTTCTCCCCTTGCTCTCTGCAGCCACTTTGGCTCAGAGAGTTTTGAGGTCTTTCAGCAGACATGCCTCAACAATACTTAATGTACATTTAGGGCGGCATGCAGAGAGGATTTTCTACTTGTTTTCTGATGAACTGTGAGGACATCTGAAAGGCTGAAAAGTGCCAGTGTGAGCTGACTGCATAAGGCTTTCCTCGCTGCCAGACTCCAGTGAGTTCTTGTAGAGAGTGTTGTGCTCCAAACACACACATTTCTCTCTAAATGGACACGGCACTCCCTTCCTGTGCTCATGAAAAGGCTTCCAAAGGACAATTAACAGATTCTTTCCTGTGCTCTGGTGTTCCCAAGAACATTCCCAGCTACTACTCTGCTGGAACGTGTAGTCCTGCAGGAAGGTAAAGGCAGGAGTTTTCCACGCCCAACATCACACAACAGAGTTGTTTGCTGTGAAATAAAATGTTTCAGCCCATTTAGTGACATTTAAAAGACATATAAGAACATATTTTAACTAAACTTTCTCAATTTTTTCCATGTGTTTATCCACAGCTAAAGACTTTTTTTGTCCTTTTATAATTCTGCATGCAAAATAGCTTTATTGACAGGTCGTGAGTAGCCACCTGCTATTTAGACTATTGCCTTTCAGCATAACACCTGTCTAAGTGCACAAACCTGATCAAAGTGCTGGAAGGAAGCAATATCACAAGTGGCCAAAGACGTGTGCCAGTGTTATGCAGGAGACACACACTCTCAATATCAGATTATGTCTCCTCAGACCACAGTGTAAGAAGAAGACACGAGGAATGTCTTCAGGATATATATACATGTGGAAGGAAGAGCCCAGATTCCAGTTTCTAAACTGCACTGCTGAAAGTCATGCTTTGTACTCATGTCAGTCAGATGAACTCAAGGTAAGCCAAGTGCAAAGTGTTTATCCTAGATGACTTCTAGATCTACTGGCAGAGCTGGCCTCTCCTGAAGGAAGCGGCAGGACCAAAACATCATCCCTTCTTTATCTGAAACATCCTGTTCCTGTTGCCTTGGCAGTAGGTGCTGGGTGTGTGTCTGCATCCCACTGTATCTCATCTTTTTTGTGTCTAGCATGCAAATAGGTCAGGCAAAAGGAGGGCCCTGTGTGAGGGCAGCCCTGAAATATTATTGGCTGGGACAGGGTGAATAAAGTGCAGGAACATTAAAGCCTCCAGAAGATACATTCTGATGAGGTCTACCCTTCTGCAGAACAATCTCCATAGTAAATGGCAAAAGCTTAAATGCTTTGGTCATTTTAAACTAAATTTAACAACAAATTGTGTGCAGACACTTAACTTTTGATTAATTTTAGAGTGTCGTATCTATGAAAAAGATGACCTAGCTGGTATTCACTCTATGTGGTTATTGAACTCTGGGATGTTGTAGATAGTTGCAGTTTGTACTCCGACTTTTGAAACTAAATTTTACCAAGCTCACCTCTATTTGGTAATTGCCTGCACTGAGCAACATGGAAAAGTTAGTTTCTCAGCAAAGAGCACCACTGATCAAAAGCATTTATTAAAGTTTGCATCAAACAGGAAAGTAATAAGAAAAATGCTATAGTTTTTTCTTATACCACTTCTTTGTATAAAACCCAAATATTAGTGCAGAGAAGAGTGGCATAAAATAGTATAGGATTTCATTTACTTTGTTGAAGATTGAGTGCCATGTAATAGAAAGATTTCCAAAGGACGAAGGTCAAAAACATTGAAGTAGAGGAAGTAATTGTAAGCCATTGCATTTTATAAAAATAATTGATTTTTCATGCCAAGCGACAGCAGACTAGCTTCACAGCTGGATACATAGGGAATATGCAAACTTTATCTGTCCATTAACAGTGTTGAACTGGGAAACTAAAACTGTCAAATTGCTTACAATTAAGGCAGCAAAAGAACAACTTAATCAAACACAGAGCAACATACCAGTTTAGCTATTCAACACAATTTAGTGTTAAATATGCACTACTGGGTCTGATTCCATTTTTAGACATGTCTAAAGGGACACAAGAGAACATCTGAAATTTCCATGATGAACTACAGATAACAAAAAGATGAGTTTGCTAGCAGGATTAAGCAACACCTTAGCTTTTACTTGGTACTCAGAAAATAATGAAAGTGTGCCTCGTAATTAGAAAGGAAAAATCCAGCAATGAACCACCCAAAGACCTGTATATGTTGTTTATATTGCTAAAAAAATAGTGGGAAGAATTACTGCACTAGACTATTACTTTATTTCTTTGTATTATATATGTATACATCGAATATAAAGTATTTAGGATGCAATCAGTATGTTCTGAAGAGAAGGCAGTATAATCTCAGTTTGAGAGTCATCAAATAATAGTTCAAAAGAATTGTTGAAATTAAAATGAATTGTTTTTAGAAATATAATCTAGGCTTCCTGAGAGCAGCAAAGTGATATTATACTGAGGACTGTGGTTTGCACCCTGTTACAGGGGATTTCTGGGGGGTTTGAGACTGGGGTGCTCCCTTGCCTGAGCCCTTGCCCAAGCAGTGGCCTGGAGGCAGAGGAAAGCTTTCCTAGGGATGAGCTCCATGACCTGTCCAGGACTATCCATTCCTGGATGCTCCACACCTTCATCAGCACTGCTTGCGAATCTAGTCTTGAATCTAACATCCAGATGAACCTTGTAGATAATCCTTGGAGTCCATCTTGTTCCTGGAAAAATGATAATATTTTGGTTTTGAATAACATAGATATCCTCCAAAGAGTCTGATAAGGAAAGAAATGGCTTTCACTTAGGCTCCTGCAGAAAGTGTAAAGACAGAACTGACTGGGAGGACAGGACAGAAATGGGAGGGATCCAGGGCATAGGTGTCCCAAACCAAAGTTTACTTAACACCTAGCTAGCCTCTGGCTTGCCTGTGAGGTGGAAGCTGACCTCAGGAGCTGTGGTTTTTGGCATCGTTCTCACTGAGCAGCAGCTACATCAATTCAGTTCCATACAAACAATTTACTCCTGAGCTGGGGACACACTTGCCAAGATTTAGCCTGATGTGAATAAAAATGGCCACATTATAAAACACTCAAACAGACAGGTCTTAATAAGAGAGCTGAAAGAGCCTATGACCATTCAGTGCAACTTCCCAGTTGGGTGCCACTCTCTTAAACAGTGAGAGAAAACAGGCCTTTGGAAAAAACCCATATTTATAAAGAAAAGTTAATTGCAAAGACACATGATGTAATGTCAAGTGCCTTTGGAACGCAGAAAGATTTTATTTTCTTTTCCGGGGTTTTAAGAAAGGCACCCAAGAGACAGGATTGAACAGAACTCTCTGGAGGTTAAAATAAACAGCACAACTATTATACTGAGACCTAGATTATACACTAGCACTGCTTATGAGATTCAAGGAAAGTAAGTTCTATTGTGTGTTATTGTGAAAATGTTCAGTTTCCAATGGAGGAGAGTAGTGAGATATCAGTCATCTGCAGCTTTCCAAGTAGCTCACCTACAACTGAAATAAAGGTTCCTTTGTTTTACTTTAGTAATTAAAATAAAGATTTATTCATTCACTCCCTGATCAGTGACAGCCACATTTTTAACATAAATGCAAATGTAAATGTTCTATGGTTTTCCCATGAAAAAAATTCTATTGGAACATAAAATTTATATAGCAAGTCTTACTGTAAAATAGTATATGATAAATAAAGTGTTTCAATTCTATTTGAAAAATTTTATTTACCAAAGTGCGAACTTCTATTGGATTATCATTTATACAAATTGAATTTACATTCTTCTACAATAATTAATTTGGCAACTTTATGTATAGTTTATAGTTTTCTCATATGCGGCATTATCAGCAAATGTTAAAAACACGAGAAGGTTTCAGCTATAAACCCTCTTTTCTTAGACTAATAAATTATTAAGAGAGATTCGTTTGTGCAGGTCCTACTTTCTTTTTTTGGCTTCCACCCAAATGCATATTTTTGAAAGCATGATTAGAAATCTTTTTATCTGGTTTAATCTGGCTAAGGAGAAAATCGAATATGTCATTGTACACCTCTCAGAAAAGAAAAAAATTCCACAAACCACCAAGTAATTTTTAAACAAAAGGCAATATTTTATTAGACTTGATTTAGGTTAGCAGTGAGAGAATTTGTAGAAGAAATGACATTATAGAAAATAACTGTGGACCAAGTGAACATGAACTAATCCCATTTGAGACACAAATAGGACAGCTAAGACTAATAAATTGAAAAGCTTAAGTTTGATTAAATGTGGCAGATAATTTTAATGAGACTGGGCTGGAGTATATAAAGCCTCAATGCAGAGAAGGGTCACAAAGCTGTTTGTATCATTAAGAGTTTGTGTCAGAAGTGACATGGAAAGATTTTTCAAAAGAAACACTGGATATTAACAGATAAATAACTACCTTATTGATATTGAGCCTGGGCAGTCAGACAGCCTCTAAGAAACAGAAAAATTTTGTGGTGGGTGAAGAGAGCTGTGTGTTATAAGTGAAAAATTGTAGTGCTGAGGTGAGAATTGCTAAGTCAAGCTGACTCATAACTCAGAAAGAACACTCAGAAAAAAGGCAGGAAGTTCTTCAGCTGCATATTTTTAAAGAAAATAGTGTAAGAGAAGGTGAAGTGGATACAGATTTAGAATAGGCAGGCATTACTCAAAACTCAAATAAATACTGCAACTTCTTTTCCATAGATGAAACGAGGCTGCATACAGAGTTAAAGACTGGTAGCAGGAATACATCTGGCAATGGATGCTAGAGGCAGAAGTAAAACTGCAAGAGGTTCCTTTAGTCAACGAGAGAGAAATGCCTTCCCAGGAGTTTGGCAGAACTTTTGCATGAATTTGCTTGTCCAACTCTATATTTCTTCTAGAAAATTATAGAAGTGTGTTAATATCATAAAGTTGAGTATTACCAAAGATAATACATGTATTTAAGAAGAGGGGAAAGAAGGCAAGGTGCTGGCAAACCCATTTTTGTGTGCATGGATGAGATCTTTTGTGGAAATGTTTAATCTTGCTGATGCCTTTCAGCTCTGCTGGGTAGAGTCAGAGGTAATTCAACTTTGCTGTCTACTGAGGGCATGAAGGGACTCCGGTGTTTTATCTCTTTACAATAAATAAATACTCTACAAGATGAAAATTTAATACTACTTTAATAAATGTTGAGGGCTTTTGTGGCAATCAATACTAGTTTAACAAAAACTATTGTACAGGTGACCGAAAGAAAAGCCAGGATATCCATAGGGAATAGGAAAGAGGTTTGGCTAAATTTCGCAAAGCTGGGAGAAAATTCTCAGAAGGCTCAATAAGTAGAGAAAGGTATTGGTCTGAAAAACAGGACATGAATAAAAAAGTTTTCAGATTCCCAAAGGAGGTCAGAGAGGGTTAATCCCTATGAGATTCTTTGACCCCTCAGTTTTTATATATTTCTTAAGCAGGAACTGAATTTTGCATGAATGATGAAATCATCCAAAGTAAAACTAATAGTGGTAATAAAAGGATCCCACAAGGCCTGAAACTTTATGTTTTGGAGTAGAAGGAAATCTTTGATTTAGGAGCAAGGAAGAAGACTTCCTGTTTGCAGACATGGGCCATTGCAAAGGGCCTCTTGCACTGTTTTCTACAGCCCTGGCTCCCTTGAGTAGGAGATTGCAGTGGGAGGGTTTGTGGTGACCTAGAGTGTCCATGACTGGATATTGGTTTGCCCTGGCTCTGTGCCTGCTCTGTGGGGCCACGTTTGTCACCAGGTCACATCAAACCCAACAGCCCAGACCAGGAGGCAAGGAAAATTTAGATCACTCTACCCTGTAAATGGGTTAATTGTATTGTTTTTTTTTACTTTGAGTTAGGATTAAAAACATAAAGGAAATTAATTTTTCCTGATCAGACTTGGTTGTTTATTACATATTATTTGAAGTATAGAGAGTTTTGTAACACTTTTAGCTATTAGCTAAAAGGGAGTAAAATGGAAGCGAACTTAGTTAGTTATAAGGTCTTTTAAAGATAAATAGTTTAATAAAGAACTGAACCTATACTATCTATACTTTTGACATAATAGCTAAATTTTGGGACCTGTAGTGTCACAAAATTTTGCATTAATATTTAATCAAAAACTACTTGAAATCATGATGAAGGAAGAAGAAGACAGAAAGAGACAACACTTAAAACCCTTCATCTTGTCCTATACCTATTATTATTTTATAAAAATCCCAAATTCAAAACCCTTCACCGTGTGAAATCACACATTTCTAATTTAACTACACACTTGTGACTCTAACTCCATTATTCAAATCTGAAAATCTTCTCCAAGACCTTAAGTCAAAAACAATATTCTCCTAAGAGTTAGTATCAAAAACCACAAGAAACTCAAAACTCCTTTTTGGGTTCCAACATCGCCCAAGCAATAAGTATGGGAAATTTACATTCTGGACTCCTCTGGTGATTTCTGGAATAATTGTTTTATTTCTTAGCATCTTAATGCCACCTGTGCCAGAAATGGGGCAATAATACCTGCTTTGACTCCTGTAGATCGATTGTAAACTTTCAGACACAAGGACTTATTTTTTTCTATGTAAAGAGAACCTGGAAAAAAGCAATGTTGTTATCTCAGCTGGAGCCTCTTTGTGTTACTGTACTACAAATAAATCCTACATGCATATTCGCCTTTAGACATCCAGGAAAAGAAGGCCTCTTTCTATGAGAGACCTCCTGCTGTTTATGCAGGAAAATTCACTAAAGTCTAGAGGTTGTTTACACTGATTATCAGTTGTTACATCACTTTCTTTTCCTCAGAGAAACTCAGAAGGATGAGGAAAAATCAAAAATATCCCAAAGTAAGGTATTTAGATAAGACCAAAGGCTGACATTTCTTGTCTGTGGAGTAAAAATGTAATTTCCTATATGATATCTCAGCTACACAGAGGCTTTAGGTGGTACCATCAGTTACCTTTACACAATTCTCGATGTAAAGCCTCTTTTTCTGCTCTCTGTGCTTTCCTTTTCCTCCTGAATTTTTAAAGTGCTTTTATCCAAACCATCACATGAACAATTCTGCCCTTCCTTTTCATGCTAATAGTGAGAGGCAGCAGGACAAACCTGGAACATTAAGGTGAGAACCTCAGAAGAAGAGGCTTTTCCTAAATATGTCCTGACATTAAGGATTCTGAGGGCAACATCCTATCATCCTCTTCCCAAATAACATCATTTTCTCCAGGACACAGCCAGAGGAACTGCAGTCCAGCAGGGAGCAGTAGGGATTTAGGAACTTGCCCATATTGGATAAAAAAGGTTCTACTGTTGTGCTGCGAAGGGGAGGCTGAGGTTGAAGAGAAGGTTGATGTGTAACTTGACAGTATTCATGGGGACATGAACATTGCAAAAAGCACAGCCCATACATCATCCCTTATACAAGCAGCCACCCTCACCTTCTGGGTTGTAATGGAGTTTTCAATATATTGTGCTTCATGGAAAATTGGTTATCTATTAGGAAAAAACCTAATTCCTTCCTTTGGTAACAAGGAAACCTGTATGAATTCTGGCCAAACTGTTCTGTGACACACTGCTAATAAAGTTAGTTAATGCCTATTTTGCACTTTGAAAACATGATTTATTTTGCTTATCATATTTCCAAAGAACACTACATCCTTAAGTGTTTAACACCTAACTTGATGAGGCAACCCTTTTCCATTTTTATATGATGTGGAAATAGTTCGATATGATGTGTGTATTTATGATTTTATTGTTATTATTTAACAGAAGCTAAATATGTTAATTTTTATGCTCTACTTGGATATTTGAGGTCTCGTCATAAAAGACACAGTTTGACGGTGAGGCTGGCACAGAGATGTCTTTTGTGAGATTTTGCATTTTTTCTTATAAAGAAATCCTGCAGCATGGTAGTAACTAAACTTGCAGAAAGGAGGAAGAAATTTGGTGAAAATTGTATGAAATTCTTCTTGGCAGAGTTTAAATGCACTAGCAACCTGGTTCCCCTTTAGGGAAAAGATGAGGGAGAAGAGAAACATTAAACGGCTTAGCTCAGTCTAAGCTTCGATGAAAGTAAAACTTCTGGGCCAACCTGACATAACCAAGCCCTCTTTCCATGTAAAACTAGGGATGACTTTAAAGAAATATTTTCTCCCAGGGAAAATAATAATCCTTAAGATTTCTCGCTGACTCTTATGTTGAATGTGCTTCTGATTTTACCCACTTTCCCCACAGGCCATCGGCTACCTCTCAGCATTTCCATTGAGCAGATTAAAATGTGAAGGGATAAGAAGGTAGGAGAAAAATCAATTCACTAAATACTTACAAAACCCCTTGACTTTTAATAGGAAAACACCATAAATAACAGAAATTCCACTGCGTGATTCTTCCAAAATCCTCTTTCACTCCTTCCTGTCAGATGAGGACACTCACAGCCAACTACAATCTGATGCTTTGTAGATGTCCAGGCTGCAGCATAAACTGTGGACAAAACTCAGAACTGGAAGAAAATCTCCATAATTTTGACAGAGACCTGCCTTAAGTGGGCTCAGCCTCCCATTAGGTTGGAGTCAAGCCCTAATTAGTGCCTCTCCTTTGACCCTAAGTGTGGCAAAAACTCCTAGCCTCTTGCTGATGGGTCTTCTCTTGATGGACAGGAACACCATCATGGACAGATGAAAAGTACACTGAAACTGTACAATCCACCAAAGCTCCAGGTGCCCAGGCTTTTGCACAGGGCTTCTGCCAGTGGAGAGGCGGATCCGGATGAGAAGGTGGGTGCTCCTGTTGCTCAGCTGCAGCTTGAGGTCCAGTTGAGGCATATCAGACGATGTGCTCATTTTCTGCATGTTTTGCTAATGCTCTCTTGGTTCTGTAAGCATTACAGATGGCACGTCCTGAGAGTTCAGTCTCACTCAGATACATTGCTCAGCAGAAGATGACTTTTAGCGAGAAGCTGGTTGCCAGTGTTCTGTAGGAGGCCCCTTGGGAAGCCCACCTGGTTCCATTTCAGCCCCACACACCCATTAATACTTGTGCACTTTCAGATGCCACACAGATTTCAGTATCAGCCTGCTAAAAGCTACCTTTTAGCCTAGAAGTGCTTGCTGAGGAGTAAAGATGAATTGCAGCTGCTGTAGTCAGTTTTTGGTGCCTACATTGCTTAGCCTGAAGAGTTAATAGTTGGGGGATGACAGTCATCTTCTTGAGAAAAATGGTAGGGAAGGAGTGAAAGTACAGGTGAATTGCAGCCTTTCCCCTCCCCATCACTGTTATCTGTTATTGCCAGGGTCCCTACTGAATCCTCTGGACTACTTCTGTGTTTGGCAGCAGCTGTTTCAGATGCCTTGGGATATCAGCTATCTTTACATGTATTCATAGACAGACTGATGCACTGGTAGCTGCCTGCTGCTGAAGGTATATGGGAAGAGACAGCAGGCAGTATTTTTAGAGTTTCTAAGTTTCTCTCTGGCTAAGATTAATTCACAGTTTTTATCTTCCTTTCCTTCTGGCCCTGTTCGAAGTTTGCCACATTTCCTTAGCACTCAGATTGTTCTTGGGCTTTTTATTTATTATTTTTACAATTTTAGTTTCTAGGACCCCGGTACTCAAGGTAAAGCTAGAGATGGCAGCTAATCATTTGATTGATAATACCACCATTAAATTAAACTTTGTTTTTTTTCAATCCAATAAGTTGTTCTTAAGCTCACGACAGAACATCTCTTAGAAGGAAAATGGTCCTGTAATTTAATAGAGACATTAAAATAGCTAAAAGAATGTCAAAGCGCTAAGCAAGGGAGTCTGCTTATCTACTGAAGGAATTTAATAACTCAGAAATCTACATAGCTGACATTGGTTTTAATTGTAATTAAATCACATTCCAAAATTGAGCAAATAATTCTTGTTCATGCCTCAGTTACCTCTGAAGTGGATAGGGGAGTATTCACTAAACATTCAGATATAAAGGCTCCAACATTTCTTATTAGGGAGATGAAAGTTGTCCCCTGGCTGCTGATCTCACTTTTCTGCCAGAGCTACTGACCCAGCACAGTGGCCAAAGAGCATCCCATGGACCTGCCCCTCTGCTGTGGGAGTTTGCTGTTCACTGCATCGGGTTACAGCATTTTTTAGGCTTATATTGAGTTCCACAAGGTATGTGGAAGTCTATGGACAATAATTTTAATTATTATTTTTTGAAATGGAGGAGTAAAAATTTTGCACAAGGAATCAGAACAAAGTCCTGATTTTACTGACTCAAAAAAATATTGATTTGTTGGAATCCTCAGTGGTACAGCTGAGGATTATCTATACAGCTATATAATGGTATATACAATGATTGTGTTTGAACTCTTTCAGCTAACCTAGTAAAGGTCCAGAGTGACACAGGGTGCCAAAGAATAAGTGCATGAACAAGTTACAAGGTTATGTTTCATGGATTGTTCAGCTACTAAATAAAATGACAAAAGGATTTCCACATGCTCAGAAGACAAGAAGCCTTATAAAAATTAATACCTCTGAGGATTAAAAGGAGTATATGAACTTCACCAGTGCATCAGTGGAAGTGGCAGAGGTGATTTCTCTAAATGTCTTCAGACAGGGTTGTTTTAAATAAAAACCAACATTGTGTGTGACAGAGGTGAAATAATGGTCTATCAAAAGATAATGAAGCTGGAGTATGACAACAAGAATGAAATGTAAGGATGACAAGCTGATGTGGCAAAACAATGTGGTGCATACATATGACCAGAATGGCACTGGATATGCTTGGACAGGATGTTAAGAGGAAAAAATAACTGAGGGTTCTGATAGTACAGCAAGGTATTTGTTAAAAATTGAAAAGGAAAGAGTAGTGCCATGCTGCATTTACCTGGAGGTTTATTTGGAAGTTAACCTCTTAACCAACATATGAGGAGGCAAGAAGTTTGCAATCTCCCTTGACATCACATTTGATGCAAAATTAAAGGGTGTATTAAAGACCTGCCTCTCTAAAATTCTCCTTAACCCAACAAAAGTTCTCCCTGTGGAGCACACATCTCTGTCTTTGGTCCATTGCTCTAAGCAGCCCTTGACAGAAGTGCTGCCCACCCCTGTACTGTGTGTTACAGGCAGTGGCCACAAACAGCTTTTACACAATCTTGTGAATTTTTTTGACTGCCACTGGCTGAAAGACATTCACTCTTTCTCCCTGACCTTCATTCCTAGGAGAAACTGCCTCATAACATAAGAGTGAATGCTGCAAGTGGTATAAGAGCAGGGAGAGAGAGAAACGTTCAGGAAAATGTGCATTTGCATGGTGAGAAAGAGCAGTGTCCCAGCCTGAGCCCTGTGCAGGGCTTCTATTGCAGAGCTGTGCAAAGGCACAGGAGATTTGCCCAGACACATTTTAGCCTAATAGCCGTTATTTGGGAATGAAAGAAAAATATTTGGCTGTCGGCTGTAAGTAGAAAATTATAATCAGTAATCAAATAACTACCACCTCCTTCCACCCAAAGTTAGGCAAGCTTTAATAATTAGCTGTAGTACACGGGTGTAATTCATTACAATGACTGATTATTTGTAAATGTCCGTAACATTTTGCCACAGCAATTAGTCATTCTTGTTTTACTTATCTGAATTCTTACACGACAACCATGAAATCGTAAAATGTAAGTATTGACAGCATTGATAGTTGGCTTAAGAGACTACGTTTTTGAGGGCAGGTTTTAGAAAGATCACAATTCAGTAAGTACAATGTTAGCTTACCACCCAAGTAAAAAATAATACTCTCACAGAACAAAAATATAAATACAGATATTATTTTTTTTCCTTTCAGGAAGAAATATAAATTGTAGTCCTTCATGAAACAACAAAGCTTGTTCTTTGAAAGGAAAACAAACAGACTATTTTGTCTGCATGCAATTCAGACATCAACTTAACAGTGACCAAAACACCCCCTCACATGTTGAACTGATTAATTCTTTGCCAGGAAAGATCATGAGAAACCTGGATTGAAAAGGCTTTTTAAAACGTCGTTTGTCTACAAAGCCTGCTGCTGGATTTTGGTCAGTCAGAAACCTGATATCTATTCTCTAGTAAATACTAGAGAAGAAGAAAAGCTGTATGCTTCATTACAATATGTGATCCACTCTGGTTTGTTCCTCCTGCTCATGTTTGCTATCTTGTGTATATTTGTTTTCAGATGCAAGACAGGTAGCAAAGGAGAAAAGGCTTCATGGTATAGAGTGGATGGGTGAAAGGGAACCCCTGGGATGTGAAAACTTGCTGAGCTGGGTACAGATCTGCTCCTTCAGGTGTCTGAAGCACATGTCCCTGTGCTCACCTCTCTGATGAAGTGAGGAAATAAAATAAAAAAATAGTAAGAGTGCTTCAAATAAAGCTGGTGAATATATTAAGATCTTGTTCCTTGGGAAAAATAATTAGGATTTGTAGGTATTTCTCACATAATTCCCACACTAGGCTAATTTCTTCTGGGGAAAATTCCACAAGAACCTAAGCAAACCATGAGTTCAAGTCCAGTTTTTAAATTTGACTTGTCCACAGAATCTGAAATGCCTAAGGGTAATAACATTGTTACAAACAATTTTGCATTGCAAAAAGCAATTGGAAAATGAGAACTTAATACTTCTCAATGCTATTTAATGCTCCTAAGTTTTGAACGTTTGGTGCAAGGACACCATTAGCAACTGCAAGGGGCTGTGTGACTGGTACCCATGTGGTGGGATGGTTTGCCTTGCTCTGTGCTCTGTGCTGCCACAGAGACAGGGTCCAACACCTCCTCAGTCCTTTCCTGACATCCCACTCACCAGGGCTGGACTGAAGCATGTTGAAAGGATATTTAAGCTATCCTGAAATTACCTGTGCCAGCTTGGACAGTGGCCCCCTGCACTGCTGCCTCACACCCATTCTCACCAACCCCAAGTACACAGATGTCTTGGAGGGAAGACGGCTTCATGCCTGTTATTGGGATTTTTCTGTCTGTTGCTTGTGGCATGCTATAAGACTTCTTTCTTCTGGGTAAATTATGAAAACTCTTCTGCAAAACAAGGTAATGAATGCCTGGAATATTTTGTGGAGTAAAAAGTTGCACTGAATTTCCAAGACTTGCAAGAACATTTAGAGTGCAGCCTAGACACCTGAATGCTTCTTGAATATTGAGTATCATGAAGCTACAAATTAGGGTAGTCTGTGCCTGTGGTTTTCATATGAGGAAGAAAAATTCAAATGAATTCTTATTAGAATTTTTTATCCATCTTTAGCTACAGGACTAATAAAGCCAAAGCAGACTAAGCTAAAAGAAAAAACTGTATCCCCTCATGTGAAGATAATGTCTGAGCCCCAGTGCACATGACTATGACACCTGTGATTTAGTTTGGACCTGTATTTTAAGCTTCACATTTCACTTTCAGGTCAACATTTTCTCACCACACTGGACTCCTAACAACTGCCTAGAACTTTTGCAAAAATACACAGAGTACATGAAAAGTGAAGAATAATGAGTCTGCTCCCAGATGCCTTTTATCAGCCTGTTTTTCCTGACACATTGGATGTGATGCACAGCCAGCTTCTCTAAAAGCAGGCTGAGAGCTCCCACACTTGATTGTGCTTTCACAACTCCTGGGCAAAGTCATAACATTACTAAACTCCATTCCTTGTTTATTTCCATAAAGCCAAGATTTTACCTTCAGAATATATTATTTCAGTTCATTTGCAACGCAAAAGTTTTCCTGATGAAATGTACAAATTTAAGGCTCATTATAAATGAAAATTGTATTTACAGATCTTATTGCTTCATTTTGATAATAAAAGTGCAGAGCCCTTACTGTTCAATTTCTCTGTCACAATCACAAAAGGGCAAAGAGAATTTGCACTTATTTCAGGCTAGATTTTGTGTAGGCTTAAAGACCTTCTAATGGGGTTGGTTGTAGAAAATTACCTTGCATTGTATGAGTGGAAGTTAAGATTAAGTTTAAAATTAATAGAGTCATTTCAGTAAGGCAAAGTTTGTGAAACTAAAGGCAGTAGTTAGTAAAGTCAACTGGACTGAAGTGTACAGGGGTTTGAGTGTGGAGGAGGCTTGAACTCTCCTCTAATCAAAATCACAAAACCTAGAAGGAATTTGCCAAACAAGCAGAGGGATAAAATTGTAAGAAAATATTCCCAAAGCTATTTGAGTCAACAGCTGCCTGTAAATGAGGGTAGGAGTGAGCATATCCAGCAAACAAAAATTATTACAGGGACATATCAGGAAAGAAGTTGATTCATACAGATCAGAAAGCACAGGAAAAAGTAAAAACTACCAAACATCAGGGTGAAATAAGCCTTCTAAAAAAAATGTTTAAACATATTGAGAAAATTATTTAACCTTCAAGTGATGGGCTTGAAAAAAGTAGTACAGGCGGAATACCTTCAATATGGGGCAGAGGTTCAAGTTGACTAAGTGTAGCTCAAGTTCAAGGTTTTTTTTTTTCTTTATCAAGAAAGAAGGGGATAATGGCTCCTAGGAATCAGGAGCTGCAGCAGAAGGCATTAGAAGAGAGAAAAAAATCAGCTGGCCGTAGGAATTTTTTCCGTAATTCTGAAATGTGTCTGAAATATCACACCTGCTCTTTTAGGCATGGAGGGAGCAGAGCATGTGTCCCTGAGCTCTCAGGGATGTCCTAATCGAGCAGCTGGGAGCTCAGCCCTGGAACCTTCAATCTCAGCCCCTTTCCCAGACCCTGTAGCACCAAGGAGGAGCTGCCTGTGGAGCTGCTCTGAACTTCTGTTTGCAGCAGAAGCAGAAACCCCTGGTCCTGGAGTGGGTGGGAGTAAGAGATGGATTTGTGCACTCCCCAGCCCTAGGTGGGGCTGAGGCTCTCCCTGCAGGGCACTGGGTTCTGAACACAGATCAGAGACCAAGGGCTGAGTGAGGAATGATGGAGCCAAAGCTGAGAGAGAGGGTGCAATACAAAGACTGGGCACACATCACAGGCAAGAGCAAAGAATTTGGCACAGGAGAGCCTTAGAGGACAGTCCTGGAGTTTCTTCTGCTCTCTCAGCATGCCCTGTGAGTTCTCTGTATTAGGGCAGCACCAAAAATAAGTACAGGATTTGAAATTTGCCAGTACTAGCCAGATTTTAGTCTCAGTAGAAATTTAAAAAGTAGCAGTTCTGAATTTCCTGTATTTTAACTACATACCGTTAAGGTGTGGCCTACCCAGTCTTGTGATTATAAAATTATGGCACCCAGATGAATAGCTAGCTTTTCAGGCTAATGGCTCATTTAGTAACCTTCCATAAACAAAACTTTAGGAGCATTCAGTAGAGGAGGAAAGGATTTTGAAAGAAATTATAATGAAAAACATGGGTGAATGGAACAGAGGACAGAATTCAACAAAACCTGCCAAAGAGCAGTTCACACCAGACTAATCCGATATTTAAATATTGATAAGGCTAGTGATTTTCTGGGAAAGTGAAAAATAGTACATGCACAAGATCAAGGAGTGAGATCCAGAATGTGTACAGATAACATGATGCCTAAATATTAGACTTGGAATTGAATTAACTCTCAGGTGTCAGGCTTGTAGCCTCCTATTGTGTATTTATAGTGAAGTGGCACATTTATGATCAATTATACAGTTGCATATCTAAGAAGAAACTGTATAGAAGCCAGGATGTTCATCAGGGGAGCCCAAAAAGCTAATTTGTAGAAGGTACAACAGATGAGTCCAAAACACTCTTTCTTGCATCATTTTAGTACATATGTAAACTGGGCTTCACAGTATAAATCCTTTCTCAGGGCTTACACACTTGAACTGTCTCTTTTGAAACCAAGCAAGGGAACAATTCTCTTTTAGGTAGTTTTCCTGAAAGAAAACCCCTGGGTCTTGCAGGGAGTGTTGCTTCTTCTCCCCCTCCTCAGTTAGCTGGAATATTTTCTTCCTGCCTGTGGCACTTCTCTGCAGTTTTCTGATGCCCCCTGTCTCAAGTTTTCATACCCCAGCATAGGCTCTTGCTGTCCCTCTTGTTTGCATTCTGTTACAGGACAGGGAAGGGTGAGGCAGCCTGTGGGCAGGAAGAATAGTGTGCTCTTCTCCCATCCAGGAAGAGCTTTCTTATCCCATTTGCAGCATGCTGTGGTGCTCTCCTTTGAAACTCAATTTTCAAATTAGGCTACTCCTTACAGCAAGTTCTTCCCCCTGGAAAACTGCAGGATTTTCCCAGTCAAAGTCCCAGAGGCAGAGAGGTACCAGCCCCTAATGGCTGAGAGAAGCAATCATGCTAATTAAGATCTGCTCCTCTGTTTACACATCTCTTGAAAACTCAAAGGGGAAACCAGCATTTACCCAGCCAGTGAAACCCGCAGAGGAACAATCTGTCCCATTGCCTTCTGAAGGCTGCTTCATCTCCTGGTCAGTGGGACTCTGCTGGACAGAGTATCTTGCATTTCAGATCACATCTGAAGGCCCTCTGTCTGCTATGGTCAAAGTTCCTCTTTCAGTCTTTTAAATCTGTAATTGCTCAGATTAGAGAGAAGGACAGATGATAGAGAGGATAGACAGGGGAGGGCAGTATGGGAAAGACTTGGATAAGCCCTAACAAACAGGTCAGAGCTCTGGCCAGCTCTTGCAGCCTGTCCTGTATTCTTGTAAAAAAGAGGAAGGTTCACACCGAAGGCCCCACACATCTACAAATTTATTAGAAATGCCAGAATATCTTGAACTGATTCTCTGTGAAAAGGCCCTATGGAGTGCTGGCACCACATTACTGACCAGGATCCTTGAGGAACAAGGAAGCACCTCAGAGGAGTACTAAATAGAGAGCTGTGACCTTCAGCTGTTGACTCATCCCTCCAGGACTAGCTATCTTACATACTTCAGCTTGTTTCCTTGCAAGACCATCTCAAAGCTTGGGCTCCAGACACATCTGGACATTAGTTACTGTCTCCTCACATTCTGAAGATGTGATAATGGAACCCGATGCATTGATCTTCCCAACCCTTTTGTGAATTTAGTACCCACAATAGAAGCTCCTCATATGGTAAATGCTGAAACTAATTTCTTAATCAAGTAATATTTTTTTCTTCATTTTCTTCTCTGTGCAACCAGACTTCAATTCTGATGAGTTTTTTAGCTGTTTTAAAACTGCATGTCTGATGGCTAAATATTTTGCAGAAAAATGTCCCATGCAATCTCTGTAACTGTGAAAGAGTGACTTCTTTCAATTATAGTGTTTCATTTGCTCTAGGTCAATGTTCTTCTTATCAAAGCCCATCTGCCATGTTTCCCTTGCCTTCTGCTGTCCTTATCTGTTAAAATTGTGGTGTTCATATCAGCAAACAAAGAGACTGTCAAAAGAGGCCAGGATTCAACAATTAAGTGGAGGAAACAATTTAGGCATGGCCAATATAATCACACATGTTTTCGTTGACTAACATTATTTCAGAAAAGATATTTTTCTAAGTGGCTCCTAGGTGATTTTTGCTCACCCCAGCTGCTACAGGTTTTCATTCCTTGTCAGCATCCCAGAATATGTATGTTGTGAGGAGGAATTTGAAGGAAATAAGAAGCATCTTTCTGGCTTGATTCAGGGAGCGTGTGCAATGGAATCAGTGAGGGAAATTCGCCTGAAGCTTTACAAATACACCAGCAAAAAAGAGAGAAATATGCATTCAAGATTGGCAAATCTAGAGCTGGAGAGCCAGAAATTATGTGACAGGAGACATGATAGATATAACTATTATGGTAATGCTGCTTTGGTCTGCTAGAAGAAAATTTAAAGCCATACATATTTTTGTAGCCCATTCACTTTACTTTTTCAGGTATGCCTTGATGTAGGGCAGGATGTTCTGCATAGTGATACTGAGAAATTCTGTTTGCCTACAGCTTTTCAATGCTGCTTGTATATAGCTTCTTAATCCATTACCAGGATGGATATTTGACACATTCACTTGAATTAATTAAGCAGATGCAGGAATAGAAGGGTCATTTTTCAACAACCCTTCAGGACTTGTTGGAGAATCCAATGGAGCAATTCCATATTCTTTCCTTAGGAAATAATAGGAAATGAATGTTGCATAGATTATTTGCATATTTAGCTAGTTATCCATTTAAAAACATTTACTCACTTTTTTCCTCTTATTCCTGCTGTTCACTGGTAAAAAAATGCTCTTTTGAAGGGGGAAGTCCCTATTAAAATCAAATACTTTTATTGTTATTATGAATTTATAAGTAATATACTATTTATATTTTGCAATATTTTAGAAATGCTTTATCAAAATTAATTTCTAACATCTTGACAGAACTCTGCATTTCCTGAAAATGGTATCTTTATTTAGAAATGAAACCTTTCTTTCTTGCACATTCTGAAAATAGATTTATTATATTGAGCAACATTTTCCAAAGCATACAGTGTAAATGATTGTCACACACCTGTGCTATAGCCTCAAAATCATGAAAGTGTAGCACAGATCTGATGCCCATGTTGATACAGATTTGAATACAAATGTGGTTAAGGTAGCACAGCTATTTTCTTTTTCAGGACTCCTTTGATAATGCCTTTGTTTAGAGTGCTATTTACTTCCAGGAGGGCTCCAGGAGATACAAGGCTTTCTACATGCCCTCCTCTCAGTTGTTCCCAAGGAAAACCTTTGTCTTGAAAAATACCCTCCCTCTTGTTCTTATCAGCAACATTTGCTATTTAAAAACTGTTTATCAAACTGTGCTGCAAAATACTCTTCTTGTATATGCAAATAAACCTGGAGCATGACATGTTTCTCAAAAGTGACACTGGCTCTGCCTTGAGGAAGTCTTGAGGCAGCTAAGCTCACAATGAACCGTGAAGAAAACAAACCTTGCTCTACTTGTTGAACTTTCTTAGTACTTTGATTTGAGAACACGTTCAGGTTATGATAACTGGAGCAGAATTTCCAGCAGATATCTGCTACAAACACAATAACCTCTTTCTTTCTGTGCACTAAAAGATTTTTTGTTGGTGTCTTTTTTTCAATGTAGATGCTTTCAAAGAAAGAAAAAATCTCCCTGAACTTAGGAATCATAAACTCTCATAGGGCAATATATACTAGGGAGGAGATTTTTATTCAATACAGCCAGATTCTAGATTCATGATACAGGGTATGAGCAAATTTTGATCCTCTCCAGTTTTGCAATGTTTTTTAGTTAGGCTTCTTGCTTTTATAGATAATTTACTAACATGGGATAGAATTTTTTTTCAGCACTTGGACCTTTTCAGCGTTTTCCAAGGGCTCTGATTAATGAACACATTTTCAAGTCTAAAGAACTCAAAGTATTTGTTTGAACAAACCCCTATTACTTTTCCCTATTTTTTTTATTAAAAGAAAGGATTTGTAAACAAATTAAGTAAACTCAGTTACTCATCTTGGCCTAATTATTCTTGGAGATTTTTCCCATATGAGAATTGGTAAAAATCAGGGAAATATTTTGCAATTTGGTCACTTTACCCTCCGTGAAGGTGAGGGGTCCTCTCCAGGGCCTAGCCAGGGGCTGGGGCAGCTCCTTTCCCATAGAGGCATGGCAGGATATTTGGAGCAATCATGGCAGTAATGTTATAGCATGTGCTCTGCATCTTACAGCCTCATTCTATTTTGTTATCAGTGGACACTTTATTGGATGGGATTGAAGAGGCAGATGTAGGAGGACAGTTCGGTTCACACTGTTTGGAGCTCGTTTTGGCTTCTAACAGCTGGGCTGCATTTGGGGGACCTCACAGCTGCACTGATGTAAACAGAGCTGTCCCTCAGTGGGATCTGGCTGGAGGAAGCACAGCCTCCCCCACAGCTGCAAACCGCAGGACAATCCGCACGCTGCCCGGCGGAGGAAGCAGCAGCTTCCTTCTCTGTGTGCTGTGGCCTGCTGGGGTGTGCTGGCTGGCCCAGGGGATACAGGAGCCCCTGGGCTCCCCCTTGGCTCCTGCCTGGGCATGGCTGCGCTGTGGATGTGCAGGGCGAAGCTGCAGCCCCGGGATCCAGCTGTGCCCGGCAGGCAGCAGTGATGCTGCACAGCTGCGGGGACAGGGCTGTGCTCCAGGCTCACTGCCTCCTGCTCTACGGCTCTGCCCAGGAAACCTTTTATGTGCTCATCCCTGCTCCCTGCACGCCCCTGCCACGGCCAGAGACAAACAACCTCGCTTTATTGTGTTACCCAACGCAGAAAACAACCGCCCTGGCTAATCTTGTTTTGTGTCAAGGGAAAATAAAGTTGTTTTTGTTTTTTTAAAACCCAAATGAAATCATGGTGCTTTATGGATATTTGTGTCATCCTAAGAGAATGATTCCATTACGATTAAAACAAAGGCTTCTTTTTGCTA
The DNA here is from genome assembly GCA_026413545.1 of Cichladusa arquata. Lineage (NCBI taxonomy): Eukaryota > Metazoa > Chordata > Aves > Passeriformes > Muscicapidae > Cichladusa > Cichladusa arquata. The sequence goes on along the minus strand of JAOTQP010001546.1, from coordinate 33,373,675 downwards.
ATAACCTTTGAAATGAAATTTGTTTTCTCAAGAGTTCTCCTTTTAAATAGGAGTCTTTCTCTTAACTCCAGGGAAGAAAAACTGGTATTGTTTTTCATAATTAATCAAAAGAAATCTGTATTACGGTAAATATGTGGCTATGTTTCTCACAATGAGCAATGACTAATGTTACTAAGAGATATACACTTTAATCAACTCTTTCTCTTTAAAAGCTTAAGAAAAATTGTTATTTAAATTCAGAATTATTTTCTTAAATGAATCAATGCATTTCCTAGGTAGCATGAATGTGTTGAATTCAATGTAATCTTTGATAAAAAATGGTAAATTATTTATTTAAGGCAATGGATAAAGTAATTTCTATATGCAACAAATGTGATTGTAAATGAAATTAAAAATCACAGCTGAAATTTTGAAATTTGCTTACTAAATAGGTTATAGCCACATAGATGCAAGGAATATAGGAGCTGCATAGCTTTTAATCATCTCTTCTTGTGCTGCTGTCAGTGCAGATGTTTGCAGTGGAAACAACTGCTCCTTGTGGGACTCGATACTACAGATTACTTCCTGGAAAATTTGGCACGGGATGGTTTAGAGAGAAGTTTGCAGATTTTGGTTTTGCACTGGCATGTGGGAGAGAAAGAGAAAACAAACTGTGTAGTAAGTGAAACAAAAACACAGAGAACTTACACATCCCTTGCCAGCTTTTAGGGGAATGAAAGCACTTGAGATTTTGCAGTCTTACCGGAATAATTAGAACTACATAATATTTGGAATACTTAAGCCCAACAAAATCTTGGGAATATTAAAAGGGTGATGTTAAATCCCCTGTCAAGGAAGGAAGAGCCTGGCCAGGCTTTGAAAGGATGCACAAAAGGGAAGATCTGTGGTCTGTGCTGGATGTGCTGTCTCACTGCTAACAAATTCACGCAGGTGTGAGAAATACAGCATGAATGAAAACTAAAAGAAGATCCATCTGGAAGAAAAAAAATAAAGTGATGCATTTATTTATTTTCCCAGCTTCCTACAGGTCTGGCAATGCAGGCTTCCCAGCTTCCACTTTTGTCAAACTGATTTTATCACCTGGAGCTGTACAGTGTCAGATAAGGACAGTGTGTTGGCATTTATAGGGGAAGTTGTTTGCAGTGTCCCACCTGTCTGGTCCTGCTGCCAAGGGGTCAGTGGCTGTTTAATGATAGGAACTCTCATTTTGAAAAGCAGTGTGACAAGTGTGATGCCAAGCCCGTTTCTGATAGCTTGGTCATATGCTGTGGAACTACTCACAAACTCTGCTCATGCTTTTATGTACTACACACCATGAATAGTAGCAAAAAACTGGACAGCTGGGAAATAGTTAGATCCGTGGTGGCAACAATGTGAGTGACCCCAGTGTCTTAATCCCTGAGCTCAAAGATGGGGATAGAAAGACTGCTGGCACAGACCCACAGCTCAGGAACAAATACATGTGAGGAGGATTACATTCAAGATTAGACAGGCATTTTTCTTGCCTTTGATCTTGGTTTCATAGATGACAGCAGGTTGCTAAAATCTTCAGGGCTTAAGTGAACAGAGAGGATATTTCATAAAAGGTGGGAGTTACACCAGTAAAATGCAGAAGGGATGAGTGAGGTTACCACTGGTGGGTTTCAGCTGCCTGGCACTGACCAGCACAGTGAGTCATATGTGGTAAGGGCTGTGCTCAAACTCGGTTCAGATTTCAGCATTCCTCCTTTCTTAGGTCTGAATGAAACTGGATACTTTCTTCTAGAAAGTCACTCTTTGAGCATGAATTAAAGATAGGTGTAATTCCAGAAGGTTGGAGGGGAAAAAGATCTGCTCTTTTCTCTCATCCAGGGTATGCACTTTAATTTATAGAAAATCTGTCTCTCTTCTTACATCAACTGTTGTCGTCAACAGTTGCACTTGTATCAAGTAGAAACCCAGGAGGTGCTGATGTTAGACTGACCCCTGTGTCTGCAGTCATGGACCAGGCTCTCACCAAGCAGACTCAAATCAAAATCTGTAATCTGAGTAAGATAAAGCAAGGATAAGATACCCTGCTTGCTATCCTCATATCACTGTGGGGGCAAACACTTCTCTCTGTCTCTTAACTTGGAAATGTTCTTTAGACTAAAATGTCAGTTTTTAAAAGTTTGTATTTTGCAGTAAAGGAGCTAGCCAGAAAATTCCTGGCCAGTTCCACTCACAATGTCAAGTCCCATTTGCCAGCATTTAGCTGAGACTAGAAAACGTTTACTTTAGTCCTAGCAGATTTAGCATGATTTAAGCAAGGCATCAGAGGTGACAGAAGAAATGCTCTGATGCCAGTTACCAGCTGCCATCTTGATTTGCAGGGAAATTGTCTCCATGTCATCCTTCTTTCTTTTGAGGAGGGAAGCACACCTATGTTTGACCCACCAATAATAATTTTGGCATCTCTAAGACACATATACACTGACTGTCTCAATCTGCTTCATGCCAAAACCTAACATGACCACTGAAAATATGAGCCTTGCTTTCCAGGTTAACAAAGGGAGTATTAATTCCTTTTCCTAGTGTCCTAGGTTAGGCTGTAAGATATGAACAATTTCCTTACTGCCCCCACAGAAGACAGCAAACTTCATTTCTGCTCCATTGTGTTGCCTGTTGCAAACCTTTTCCCATCTAACTGCCCTACGTCACCCTTGACGATCTATTTCCTCCAGCACAAAAGCTTTTCTGAGAGCTTCTGTGCTTCACTCTGCCAGTGATCAGAACTAGGAGGCATCTTTTGGCTCTTGCTATCTGTTTGGGCTTGAGTCTTCCCTGCAACACATGTTGAACATGTGCTGGGTGAGCATTTTCCCGTCTAACATAAGTCACATTCCTGGTACTGCTGCACTGGCAGCATCTGACTGGCTGGGAGCAAGGAAGGAAACAGTGAATGCATTTGAAAAATCACCGATGGCCAGACAGCTGAAGGACATGACATATAAACTTTTCAGAAAATGCTTTAAGGGGCAGACATTCACTTAACCCCATCTGGAGCACGTAGCAAGCTGTTTGATTTTGTTCATTCTTCTGGACAATTCTAGTGACGACAGCACCGGCTACTATTTTTATGAGGAAAACCGCGTTGTGAGCACCTGCATGAGTAATGCTCTCAGTCCACAGCATTTTGTCTTACATGCTCTTCGTAGTGTCATTTTCTGTGCTGAGTTGCACAGTTTTTCCAGTTTAAAAATCCAGAATTGGTATTCTTTACCAGAGTCTGCAGGACAGGTAAAACCAGCCAAAATATATAAAAAAATCTGAGTGCTGAGAACAAATGGATTCTTGAAAAATGTCTGATCTGATCCTGACAAATTCATTATGTTGTCTTCATGCAAAGGCATGGGAAGGAGGAAAGCCGTGATGAGCATTGAAAATATTTGTTGTTTTTAATGAGAGAGGTTAAAATGTGCTAACCAGTTATCAGGTACACAGAGAGGATATTGTGCCAGATGCACAGATTGATGGGTTTTAAAATGATTTGAAAACTGAAGGTCATATAGATGGCATACTGCAAATTAGGCATTTAAGCAGATGGCATGGGTATTCACTTGTCCACCTGGCTGGAAGAGGGAATTTTCCAATGCTGTACAAAAATATCAGCAGACAAATATTAAAAACCAATTCAGATAAGTGGGCTAAACTGTTGTAATTACTTACTTGCCATTTTCCACATTCCTGATCTTGGTAATTTTTCACTTGCAACAGTTTGTTTTTCTATATGGTAAGTCAGCCTAGTCCCAGGCAATACAAGACACCAAGAGCATGGAGGGGGGAAATTCTGAGTGAAATTTCATGTCCAATTAGTATGATACCTACCTTTTAAAATTTTTCCTCTGGGAGTGCAAAACTAATTAGTAAGAAGGAAAGGAAATTTAGATAGCCATTCTTGTACCTCGTCACTGTCAGAAGCAGCAGAGAGGGGGCACATGGAAAAGTGAACAGGAAGGGGAAAAAAACCCTGTGAGAAGGTCAGGATGAGCAAGAGATAAAGTAATGAGATAGAAAATGTGACTCTCTAACTGCAAACCCTCACAAAATTCCCTGTGTAGAGACATGATGTGGTTGACTTAGCACAAAGGCAGCATCATGCCAACTATCTGGAAAGTGGAAATAAATGTAATTTTGGTTTCGAGGCAGAGCTAGGAAATTTCTGGCACCTGGCTCTCCCAACAGACCCCGTGGTACCTATTGCTTGTCCATGTCACATATGATCCTCTAGCTGAGAGAAAGCCACCTTCCTTCCACCATCAGTTCTTGATGCAGATACACTGTAATAGAGAGGGAGGGAAGTTTCATTAGCATCACTAAGCAGTGGCCCATGCCCTTTCTGGGATGGGATTCATTGGCATTAAAATTCAATGGCAACCAGCCACACTTACACAGGAGAGATGCTGGATTGATGGGAATGGTTTATATTCTCCTGCTGTTCTGTTTTTCGTGGATTTTTTTTTTTTTATATCAAATAAGAGGCTCAAGAGGAAGTGGATGCTGAAGAGAGACAGCACAGTGTCAGACAGCTATGATCCCAACAAGAAACACATTACTGAGGCAAAAACAGAGCCTCTTTCTCTGCTCCTTGAATAGTCTTAGTCAAATCCTGAGAGTGGAAAGGTCAGAATAATTAGACAGAACCACTCAGCTTGCTATTCAGTGGTGAGAAAAGGGAACTTTGAGAGTGTTTTGCACTAAGACAGGATGCATTGCTATGTGTTCTTGTTAAACACAGTTCAAAATAAATCTCAGCTATAGAAGTACATGTCATGGCCTCAAGATATCTTTTCTTTCTTGAAAGAATATGCAGCTATGTTAGAGATGAAGGCATTACCTAGAAAATGAGGGGTCCTGGTGCAGAAGGGGCATGACAGTCCACAGCACTATGCGACAGAGCTGTTTTCCACCACGCCCTTCTGCTTGAGAGAGAGGTCTAATTGCAAGGTTTATTTTTTTTCCCCAGCTGACATAGTATTACTTCAAGAAGTGTTCTCAGAACAGCAATAGACAAGTATTCTCAGAACAGTGACTTGGCAGTGGCCTTGTTTTGAAGACAAGCATTGACTTCCAGCAGAGAAAAAAAAGACTGTATTTTTAAGATCGTGATGAATATTGAAGGAAGAGTAAGACCCTAAATGTTTTGTGGTGTTTTTAAAGAAAAGTTTTCATGCAAAAATGCATTGACATTCATGAACTTAAATGATTAATTGCTTGCCAGCTAGTATAATGACCTTGTTTCTAGTCAGCAACCTGATTGAATGTACAACAGCCCAACCTGCAGGTAGAGGGATTCATGTGATTTTGAGATGTTCATTGTTAGCTATCAGGATAAAATTTGTCCTCTACCTTCCCACCATGGTGAGATCTCAGAATAACAAGGAAAACAGTTTGTTGTCCTGGGGCAGTGAAACAGTTTAGCTAGTCCAGTTCCCAGTTTCCTAGAGGAATGACTGGATGCCTTGGAGAGGACATGAAGCAAGGGCCAGGCAATACTTCCCTGGACTGCTCTCCAGCTCCCAGCAGCTTATATTCCAGACACCCTGAATTAGAAATAATGTCCTTATTGTATTTAATGTCCTTATTGGGTGCTCTGCACAACACTGAGAGAATGGGGAAAAATTGCCTCTTTTGGCAGCAACCTGCCTGCAGGTAAGTGGGAGAAAGCAAAGCAGAAGGAGCATCTCCTCTCAATTACACAGCCTACAGGAAGCTGAACTTCTGCTGACACACCCCAAACCTTCATGCTTTGACATTCTTCAAGGCCTGTGGGTTTCATGGAGTGCCATGGACTCCTGGAATGTGAAGCCAATATCTTCCTGTTTACCTTAGAGGACACCTGTGGGGATGGGTGGGTTCAGAAGAACACGAGGAAATGCATCCATGCATGACTGCTTGCTACATACCTGGCTCTTGGGGCAAGTCCTTGCCCCACAACTTTGCAGCTCAGGCCTGCATGCACAGGTTCTGTGCTCATCAGGCACCACAGAGCTTTTCCTCACTAAAAAATGGCATTTAATATATCTTTGAGCTTTCTGCTTATTTTTAAAAGGATTATCTGCCACCAAGTGGAAAATGTTATCACTTCACCAATATTTAAAGATTATTACCAGTAATAATCTTAGCATTAATCTTGCTTATTACTATAAAGGAGTTCAAAACAAGCAGACAGATAGAAAAATGTGATGCTGAAACAGAACATCAGTCGTTTTGCTGGTTCCTTTTCAGCACAGATTAGAGACCTTGCTGAGGCACAGCCTGCTGGGTGCCTAAACACAGAAAAATGACAGAGGGGCTGTGGTGTGGAGACAGCCTTTCATTCTTCAGCTCTACAGCTGGGCCTCTTGACATCAGAGATAATTCTCCTGAAATACAGGAGCAGCAGAAATTCACACTCAAATTTGAAACTTCTGGAGCATTGGTTTCTAATTTTTGTACCAAGCCTTATCTGTTGCTTTGACATAAGCCATTTTCAACTAACCCTAGCTGCAGCAACAATTAATGTGTTTAGTTGCAGAAATCTTAGGAGGAGTGTCCTGATGTATCAGTGACTGGTGAGAACAATTGATTTGTTTTTTCCTTTCTCATCCATTATACTTTTATAACAGCTTCAGCAGGGACCAAAGAGACCTCTGAAAAAGAGACCTCTGAGAAACCAAAGAGAATTTATTCTCCTGGCCTGTGGATGTGTTGTCAGCAGTTCCTGGCTGCTCATGGCCAGAACCTCAAATGGCTAAAAGTCAGCTCTTACATTTCTGGATATTTCCATTTCAACTCTGCTCCAGGTTCTTAACGTATTTCCAGACACAGCAGAGGTGACATAAGGGAAAATAACATGACACAATGGCAATGAAAGGATAGAGTAAAAGAAAAACTAAAAGAAAAAAAAAATCAGCAACATTTGGGTTTGATTCTTCAAATAGGGCCAGTACTCCAGTGTGTTTTCTGGGATGGCCAGGTAGTACAGGAGATGGTCCCAGCACTGCAGCCCAAACTTAAAAACAGGCAAGAGGTGGAGAGGATGGACTTGGGGAAGGTCTGGTGCTGATGGAAACCTGAAACATTACAGAACATGAGGCCAAAAGACGTCTGTGCAAGTGCTGATTGTGCCTGTATTTAGGAAGCCACACGTGAGTAAAGTCAGTGGGCAGCTGCTGGCATCTTCCATGAGTAAGCAGTAATTTTTTCAAAGCTTCTGTGCTTAAACAAACACAGGATGCTAAAACAAGTTTTGTTTGCTACTGGTGGAGGCACGAACAAGCAAGATGCAGTGACATTTTCTTTTGCCACTGTCTGGACCAGCAGCTCCACAAAATGACTTTCTTCTACTTAGGAAGACAGGCAAAATGTGTAGGAAATTAATGAGCTTTTAAAAATGTCTAGATAAGACACATTTTATTCAGCTTTGGGTACTCTAAGATAGGTTAGAGGTCTCTGCCCAAAGAAAAATGCCATAAATGCAGAAAAATTTAATAGGTAGTAGGGAATGTTTACAAGATGGCTTTTGTATAAAACAACATTACTTTATATGTTTGCTTGTAGACAATGCAGGCTGTGCTCTTATGTGCTCAAGGCTGTATAGCAAGTATTTTCAGGGAGGAACATATTGATTTTTAAAGTAAATACTTTTCTTTAGTTATGTTTTCTTATCTGATCAGTTCTCCAACATGGAAGGCAGTAAAACACTTTTTAGATGGAGGCTGTACAGGGATGCTGCTGATTCTGGTTCCTTTAGACGTTGCTGGCTTGCTCCAAGGAGCAAGTTCACACCTGCCAACTTATATGAGTATGAAGCAACCTTTGATTCATACTATAAGCTTATCCTGCAGTAGCAGTGGTGACCCTTAGCACAAATGTTTGGGCTTTGAATGATAAATCCTGGACCAGGTCTCAACTGTGCAAAAGGTAGGTGAAATGATAATACTGGAAATACTTTATCTCGACTGTAGAAAGAGAAATCCAGCCAAAGCTAGTGATGTTCAATTCCATGTAAATTTAAATTAGGACGTAGGAAAAATTATATGCTCTGTAAATAGATATAAATTTTTATTCTGTGTATGTACTGGTTGAAATAAATTTATTCATAACTCATATATTTGAATGTCCTCATGAACTATTGAAACTGCATGATAGGTGCAAAAGCATAAAGTTGTTTATGTCTCTACCTAAGCAGTCATCAGAATTATTGGCACAAACACCTCGTGGCACTCTGTGTGGATCATTCTCCATGAAAACCCAGTCCACCTTGGGCTTTCATTAGGTTTACATAGTCATGATGTCATCAACTGTAGGGAAGGTTCTAAAGAAGCTACCTATATTTTTCTGTCCTGGCATATCATGTTAGCAAACTCAATTTCATAGACTTTGGGAGAAACAGAGTTCCTGATCTTTTACCCAAAAAGTTTGTACTTTCCTCCCTTGAGGGAGTGTGTAGTCTCCCACCTCTTCCCTATCTCCTGTCAGCTAGAACTGACTCCTGCCTTGCTGCTGTGAGCTCTCAGTCCCTCAAATCTTGGATTCTAAGCATGCCCACCTGTGTGAAACACAGTTTTGCAAACACCTGGCAATGATCTCAGTTTGTTGCTCCTTGTGGCAGGAGTGGTTTGTTTACCCTGGCCACAGGGCTCTTGCAGCCTCATCAGAGCTGCTTGGCTGCTATGAAACTGTCCCCAGATGCTGCTCTTCTGTGCTCTGCCCCCTTATTTCTCTGGCACTTCTCAGGGCTGCCCACACATGCAGCTTTAATTGCTTTACTGCCACCCTGCAGCCTGAGCACTTGCTGTGGGACAGTTTTATTCTGGTACATCCTTTTCCACAAGTGCCAGACACACTTAAATCAGTGTCTTAAAATCTTTAAGGATATCTCTAAAATATTTAAGGATAAGAAAGACTGGAACCAAGTAAAAAAGGAGAAAAATGCAGTTTGACTCAAACTCAGCCAAGAGGTACCTTATTATGTTGTGTACTTAATCCAGTCAAAGCACATCCCGGCTGCCAGATGTCAGCCCTGGTCTCCAGTGCCCACAGCAGCAATCCTAGCCCCAGGCAGCAGCCCCAGACAGATGGAGTCTGCAGTGACACCCTTTTTTGGACAGCCTTACATGAGGTTTGTACATATATCCTGAGGACTGATGACTTTATATGGGATTGGACATTAATCGGATGCTTAATAGTGACAATTTCCTCCTTGCCCTGGCTAGGAGCTTCCAGGAGACATCTACCTGGATGCATTTCTAAAGCATTAAAGATATATTTTTTAAATTATTCATATGTTCTGCTGGGTGAACGATGTAAGCTGTTGTGTCCATAATGAAGTTACTAGCAGCATTTATTAGTATTTATACCAGTAATGGGCTTTATACTCGAGGAAGCCCATGGTCTCTAGCACATTGCTATCTGTGTTTGGAGAGCACACATGGCAGGTTGCTAACATGGAACAGATCTCATTGGAAGTTGCTTTGCTGGACATTTCTGAAGGAATAAGCTTTTCTTGAACTTGGAGGTCACATCACACCACTCCATCATTCTCCTGGCCACCTGCTCTGCTACTTCTCAGCTTCAAGATCTGGTTTCTCCACACCTGCAGGGGCTTCAGCTGCTGTTGACTTCCACAGCTGTCCTACCTCCCATTCCCTCTCTCCCTGGTTCCTTCAGCCTCTTTGTACCTCTCCAGCAGCTGCCTATTGGCTTTCAGCTCTCCTCTATCCATCGTGGATATAGGATATATCCTCTAAGGCAATACTGCTCTGTTAGTCAAACTCTTACCAACAGCAAACAACTGCGGTACTTATTCTACATAAATGGCTGAATAAATTTGGCTGAACAATCTCATTACTTCAGTGATAACTTATAATCCATTGCTTTACTTTCTTGGACCTTGTAATTGTGACAAATTTGATGCAAAATTTCCAAGGAAGTGATCATGATTAAAGTTGATCTGCACTGATAGCTCCCTACGACTCTATGGAGCGCTATACAATAAGCCTAAAAGGACCCATTAAATTGGGTCTTGAAGCTGAGAATACAGCATTATCTTTAAAAGTTCAAGAAGTATGTTGTCCTTATCACAAATATCAGCATTATCAAAGTCAAAAAATCCAGATTTCAGATTGTTAAAAGGATATCATAATGTCTTAACCTAGAGGATATATAAAACACCCATATAGGTTTAACTCAGTCTGGCCATTGGAACAACCAAAAAAATGCCATTAAGAATTACAGTAAGAGTGAGAAACTGGGAAGAGCTAAAGAAATAGGAAGGGAAGGAGGGAGAAGTAGAAACTATAGAAACTATTTAAATGTATCCAATATCTAAACTCAGAAATTTAGTTTAGCAGTTGCAGCTAACCTGAGATGGTTTGGATAACAACTTACTTTAGTTTGTGAAATGACTGAGATGTTATTATTTTATTCCAAGTGGTCGTATGGTAGTTTTACCTTCTTCAGGGTGTTGAGGAAAATGAAGGCTTTTGTTTGTCATAGAACAGATGACAACTTAAAGAGGGAGTTTTGTTGAGTATACAGGCAACATTAAAAATGAGAACAATTTGAGTGAGTAAAATACAGGGGTTACAAGGCAGATTTATCTGCTTCACAAAATATTTCAACATAAAATTGAGTTGAAGCAAACTGATTTCAAGGGTTTGAATTCAGCTCATCAGTCACACACTTATTTAAAATATTGCAAACCAATATTTCATTATTTGCACCAGAATAATTTGATCTTTCAAAAGGCCTTTTAAAATTACCTATGACATATTTATTAGGAGTTATTCATTGAGTATATGGGTAGACATTGTTTACAACATATTTCTGCTGTATTTTGTTTTCTCTAAATGTTTAAAAACTTTAGGGAGCTCTATATTATATATAACAATGTGCAGTGGGTAACCTGAAAAATAATGCATTTTTGCTTACTGCATTTATGCAGAACTTTTGGTAAGTTTATTTAACAAAATTCAACAAATGCTTTTAAAGATTATATAATAATAATAATAATAATAATAATAATGATAATAACAACAATAATTTCTATGTTCTCATCAGGAATTCAGAATTGCCGTGCTACATAGTATTGGGAATGATGCAGATCTATAGGAAAGAAGACAGGAAAGTGTTACCATGCCAACTGCATGTGATTAGTGATGGCAGCCTACTGTCAACCATCCTTAGCCCTATGGTCTTGCTTAATTTGAGGTAGCTTTATATGGGCGTTGTCTCAAAGGCACTTCTATTCTCTCTTCCTTGAGATCAGTCTTTTAAAATAAAAACATACAATCGTCATTATGAGTATTTGTTGCATTGTGTCTCATTATTTAAATATTTGTATTGACGACCTGAGCCCTAATTAATGTAGAAACATCCAGTACAGATGCTGGAGAAGATGTTCCAATCATCTTTGTGTGACCCACGGGTCTACAAGTTGTTTGCCAAAGCTGGAGATTTGAACAAGATTTCTTAGGCCAGCAGAGAATGTGAAGCCTTGAGAAAACCCGTCCAAGCCTGTGGATATTTTAGGGGGCTTCATGGTTCTTTCTGTTTTTGATTCACAGCAGAGAAGATTCTAACATTGCTGGGAAAACCATAACGAAGCAGCTGGGTGATTTATTTCTCATTGTTACAGGTTGGCAGCTGGGTGACCTGGAGGCCATCTCAGGCTGGATGGAGAAAAGAAATACTGGCTTTCAGTTAATAATACAGTGATAAGGGATTTTCTCTACATTTCTACAAAGTACTACTTGCTTTCATCTTCAAAAAAAAAGAAAAACAAGAAATTAAAACAAGAAATTGTATTCCTCTGTGGTTTAAAATGTGACAGTGCATGATAATCAAAATGTGACTATAAATATAGATAAATTGCAATGAATTTGTTGTCATTGGCTTTGTAAAAGGCAGCAGTAACAAAATGAGGGGATAGAAGAAGATGATAGAGAGGATTTGCCTTTGCTTTACTGTTAATTGATTTTAATCTTGCTGCCTTCTTCTGGTGATCAATTCATGTCTGACTTTTGTGTATCCTTCTAAATGCCAAATCTGTGCATGACAGAGGCAGTATTCATGTTACAGACTTTGATAGCATCTCTGTATTCTTGCCAGGTGAATTCACATTAGCATTCTGTATAGGAATAATTCATTTGATGCATCATTATTCTTTGTAAAGAGGATTTAGATATGCTTTTATGGAACTGAACTAATATTACTTAAAGAATATCTTCTTGGGACAAAGAATTTTAGAAAATTGTGTGGAAGAAACTTTTTTCATACAAAAAATTTCTGCTTGCGTGCGCCAGCACGTTTACACTTTTTGCAACAATATAAGATAGGCAACTTATGTTCAACCTTTGATTGTCCACAAGTCTCAGAGCTCCTTTCCTGAAGATTTGGTTCCAGGTGAATATTTCTACAGAACATTTTTTCTGTTTGCTAAGATCTATTTTGAATTCTTACTGCATATTCTAATTTACTGTGTCATATGAGAATGTAGTAACCATACCTTCTGCACTGTTTCCAGGCTATTAATAAAGAGTAGTGTGAGCTCAGGATATATGTGTGGCGAAATGCTGATTGACACCTCCTTCCTTTTCGACTATGAACCTTCCTCTGCACATCTGAGCAGCTTTTCTCATCACATTTTAGTAGTTTCACCTGGACCAAATTTCTCTAGTTCCTTTGCTATATTACTCAAGAGAATGTCAAGAACCTCAAGAAATGAAGACTTTTGACATGTTTTCCTCTGTCCACAAAGCCTGTTCCCTGTCAAAGAGGGAAATTGCACAGGTTCAGATTGATATGTGCTTGACAGACCAACCTGGCCTCTCACTTGCTTCTTTGGAGTCTTAGTTTTACAAATAGTTTGTCTAATTTTCTGGCATTTTGTGGGAGCTGATGTTAACTGAAGTCTCCATTCTCTTATCTACAGCTTTTGAAACAGGTGACTTGTTTGATCTTTTTCAATTTTCCAGACCCAACCTTTATGAAGGCAATCACTAATGACACTGAGACTTACCATATTTCAGCAGCTAAGGTGAATTCTACTAGGCCAAGAAATTTGTAAAAGAATAGAAAAGCAGACCCCAAACTAGAGAACTGGAGTGCTCTATAGCTTGTCTCTTCCTTAAGTAACCTAGGTTCTTTTTCCTCATATATGACAGCTTTTCTTTTCATGTAGGATTTAATGAAGACTTAATCAAAGGAATATACTAGGCATTTCACCCTTTTGGCTTCCTCTGTCCTTTTTAAAATCTCTCTCTCTCTCTCTCTCCCTCTCTCTCTCTCTCTCACACCTCCTGTAGAGGACTTCTGGATTGTTTTGTCATCCTGTGACTTATCTAATGAGTCAAATCTCATTTCACTGAATGGTGTCCCCAATTGCAGTAATTTTGAGTAGTCAAACTTTGTTTCCACTTCTGGTATACCTCTTTCTTCTCTCAGAGATCCTCATGGTTTATCCAACTGCATTCCTGGTACATTTCCTACCTATTTTCTCCCCAGCTGACTAGAATATTCCATCATTTTGCTTTTATTATCTCTTTAGGGGTCAATAATTCTGAACTCCTTTTCCCTGTTTCCCATGGGATCTTATTTATGAGGTCTTCCAAGTTCCTTCATGAAGTCCAATATCTTGTCTTTGCTTCTTTTTTTCTTTTTTTTTTTTTTAATTTTTTTTTTTTCCACTTGTGGAGACTCTTTAACGCTCATTTCCTCAGCTCACTCCTATTTTTTACCTTTCACTCTGACATTTTCAATTAACTTTGCCCTAGAGGCTACGCTGGGATTCAGACCTACTTCCTTTCTGGTTACTTGCACAGTTTTCTGCATCAAAAAATCATCAAACTTCCTCTTTGGAAAATTTCTAGAGAGCCTCCTCTCCTCTTTTCCAGGAGATGTTTGGAGCTTTCAAGGTTCTTACAGTGGAGCCCTGTACACTGGGGGCTTTCTGCTAATTTCTCACAGAAGAGCCTCCCCCTTGATCCCCTTGGTTTGATGGCTGACATTTGTCAGGATAACACCTTTGCTTTTCCCTCATTATTATCAAGATGCTTTTCTACAGATCTTTTAACATTCTGCCACTCAGCAGCACCTCTTCCCTGCCTTTTCCTGGCTGAATAAGCTGGTAAGTATTCCAGCCATGTGAGTATTCCCACCAGGTCCCTATTCTAGTTGACTCATAATTTTGTTCTTGTTTGAGGACATCCAGCTCTGCCAGATAGCTCCTCATGCTTTTTGTATTAATACACAGGCATCTGAGATGTTCAGAAATGCAGCCTGTTCTTCCTGCAATGTTGTTTTCCTCTGTTCTGTTACTCTTGTCCCTCATCCAAGTCAGCACTGCTTACACTTACTTCTCTCACTTGTTCCCAGCTATCAAGCTTTTGTCTCAAGATGCTGTTTTTCTTTGGAGTGAGACAGATCCCTTTTTCTTCTCATTCTTCTGAGACCCTCTTGACACAGGCAGCTGTGCATGAAATTATTCTGAGGATTTCACTGTCTATGTAGCTATTAAAAAAATGTTATTAACCTTTTGATATAAAATGGAGGTTTTGGCAATGGTGCTGAAAGTATGTTTTTGTATTGTATCACTTCCCACTGCTGCTTACAGTGCCTCTTCTATTGTTATTATTTCAGATATTTCCTGGGAATGTTTTAGTATCTTGGAATGAAGACCTGGTCTGATTGCATATCTGGAAGAGAGAGATAACTACTACTAAGTGTTCTTTGGAGTATATATCATCACAACAGATCACTCACTCACTCACCTGCTCACAGAGCTTTTTTCCCTAGGCTTACTTTGCAATAATGCATCATGATTTTATTATCTTTATCCATTTTCTTTTCTTCATAGCTCTTTGCACTCCCACCTGGTGCCTGGAAATTTTTCTGAGACAATTTCAATGTCTTCTATGCTGACATAATTTCATACCTACCTAGGACAGTTAAATGTTTTGGGTTTTTTCTGCATTTTGGGTTCACATAGAGTCATAGAGAAGAGATGTCTTCATTTTTTGGTATGAAATACAATATTCTGTATTTCTTTACCTTTTTCTATTATCTTTGATCTTGTTATCTGATTGCAGATTAAGTGATTCTTATCATACATTGACATGATTAATATATTCTCAAATTTCTGATTTTATTGTATGAAGTGCTGTTGGATCAGAAGGCTTGCTGGCTTTTTCAAGGCCACTATGTCTTATTATTACAAAGTATGCATTTATATGGCCTGAAGATTTTCTGGAGGTCTACAAAAGAAAAAAAAATCTATTTAATTTTTTAACTTGCTGCAATCTAAAAACATTTTTGTTTGTTTGTTTTCTTTTTTTAAAAAGTATGTCTTTCTAAAGCTGAGAACATCTCCAGGGAATACAATACTGAAGAAAGATATTCAAAAGATCACTTAAAACTTCACATAGGTATTATACAGACCTATAGTAAGAACAATTTCACTAAGGGGGGAAAAAAGTCCTGTTGTTACTCCAGATTATGCATTATGTTGTTATGCTGCAGAAAGCAATGTGGAGTTTTTTTCCCATCTAACCTAGGAGAGTATGTGAATAATCATTTAAATCAAGCACTGACATCTGCATGTGCTTTACTTGGCTTGCTTTTAATCAACAAACTGTCAGCCTATGATATTACTGTAAGTACACAGTTCAAGTGCCAAGAAATTACAGGCCATTTTAAGCCCTGGGTCTGTGCTGGTTAGTGAGTTAATACAAGTGCATCTAAGATGTATGCCTCGTGCCTGAACAGATACAAAGTATGATTATTTTGGCTGGTGGAAGTACATCCTGGAATGTGTTTTCCGACTTAGAACAGCTTGATGAAAAAAAAGGAAAAAAAAAAAAGAGAGAGACAAGAAGTTTCTAAATGCCAGTTTGTCTGATTTAAAGGTTATTAACTCACCAAGAATTTAAAAGTAGAATAGTTGCTGATCTATGATGGGAAAATATGTATAATGAATACAGGAACAGAAAGCAGAGGGTAAAAAGAGCAATCAGGAGGAGAGATTTGCTGCCGTGTTAGTATTGCATTAGCCTATGTTTGCTCTCACTTGCCATGAGCTCACTGAAGCTGCTGTTCCTTTGATGTGGCCCCAGCAGCTCAGCTGACCCTTTCAGCAGCAGCTCTGCAAGGCAAGGTCTGCTCTGGGCCCTGGGACTTGCTTCACCAAGGAAGGCAGAGGCCAGCTGCCATGATGGAGTTTGGTTCATTGACTGTAGCATGATGGAAAACATTCCCATTCACCAGAAAGTTGTGAATCTGAAACCCTGACATCCATCCTCTTCCTTTCTTATGGCTTTTTCCTTCTTTTTCTCTCCTTTTCTGGTTCGTTCTGTTCCAGAACAGGGAGTTGGCAGGGCTTTGGGGAGTAACCCTCAGCACTGCTTCTCCAGTCTTCTTTAACTGGAGAAAACAAAGCTGGAGAGAAAGGGAGACTGGTGTTGGGCTCATTAGGTACTGATCATCAGAGATGCCACAGGCTTCAGAGCCTGGCAGCCCTTGTGTTAGCAGCACTCTTGGAGGAAACTCCACTGCTGAGATGACTGCCAGCAAGGTGGCAAATCTTCAAGGCAAAGCTGCCTTAATTCTGTGCTAAGTCTCTTCAGACACTTGATCAGCTGTGCACAGTGTGACAAGCAGCATTGGAAGGCCAGGTTGATACCATGACCTGTAGTAACTCTTGTAGAGTTACAGAAGAAACTGTCAGCTGAGAACCAGAGGACAAATAAAAGTGCTGCTTTGCCACTCATCCTCCAGGTTGTAAAAAAAAAAAAGGTTCTACTCAGCAAGAAATCAGTTTCTGAGCAAAATTTGAGGATGCAAATGTAATACTACCTATAGGTTTATATATGAAAATGCTAAGTTGCAGAAAGGGGAAAAAAAAGATGAAGCCACATTTCCCATTTAGAGAAGAAACATTAAAGTCTCTTATAATCCTGCTTCCTATAATCCAAATGCATGGTTGAACAGATGCATTCTCTCTCTCACTTCCCTGGCTTCTGGGACATCAGATACTAGCTGTTGTTAGATGCAGGATGCTGGGCTAGGTATGGCAGTTCTTGTGCTCCCAAGGGATTGCTCTGCTGGGGTTGCCACTGCTTGTCTGCATTCAAAGATGGATTTAAACTGAACTGATAAAGAAAGAAAACTTGTATAAAGCATACAGTAACTCATTCTGTTAAGGATTTGGCATGGCATTCAAGGGAAACCAATTATGATTTATGTCAATACAGCACAGATAAGTTCCCATTGATTGACTGCCAGATCCTTCATAAAATAATGAGTTAGGCCTGATGCCAGTGATTCTTGAGCACCATCAGGCCAGTGTTTCTATTTTATATGCCCTTGACAAGGCTTCTCTCAAAAATGTGTAAGTTAAATGAGTTTATAAGTTCTCTTCAAATATGCAAACTCAAACAAACATAAGCTGTGATTCCCTTACGTGTTAGTGGGGTTTTGAAATGCATGCTCTTGTCTAGGCATTTGGCTACAGGTCTAGCAAAAGTGAGATTTCATTCATTACTTAAAAAACAAACAAACAATAGGAGTTTCTCTGTTTGCTAAGGATTCCTCTTAGGAGATTAGGGTATATCCATATTCCAAGTACTTCTCAGAGAAAAGTAAGTCACAATCAAGCCTAAAGTTATCTGGAAACAAATGTCTTGAGGACTAATCGGTGTGGGGAAAATCCTCTGTGCTTATCTGGAAGAGTCATTTACAAATTTTCTATTGCTGTGGGCCTGACCAATGCCAGTCACTGTGCAGTATGCATGTTCATTATTCAAGAGACACAGAACTGAGTTTTCCTACCCTGAGGATGAGGAGATGGGAGCTGGCCATGTCTGAACAGCTTGTGCTGTGGGATGGGTGGGTGGCTGAATCTCCCTTTTCAAAAGCGTGAGCAGAGTGAAGGCACCAACCGGTGTTCCTGGAGAGGACATATACCCTCTGTCTCAGGAGAGTTTGCCACCCAAAACAGAACTTCTCTCTGGAAAGTATCTGCAGCTATTCTGGTCTTCTGCTCCCTTGCAATAAGCAGTCAGGTCCAAGTCATCTGGTGTGAGCAGTGCAGTTTTTTTGGGCTGATTTTGGCTATGGTGGAGTTAAATTTCTTCCTAGTAGCTGGTAAAGGGCTGTGTTTTGGATTTCTGCTGAAGACAGTGTTGATAACGCAGGGATGTTTTGGTTATTCCTGTGCACTGTTTACACAGAACCAAGGCCTTTTCTGCTTCTCCCCCATCCCACTGGTGAATGAGCTGGCGATGCACAGGAAGCTGGCAGGGGACACAGCCAGGACAGCTGACCCCAACTGACCTGAGGGATACTCCACACCATATGATGTCATGCTCAGTATAGAAGGCAGTGGGAAGAAGGAAGGAGGCAGGGATATTCAGAGTGATGTCATTTTTCTTCCTGAGAAATCATTTCCCATGATAAAACCTGGGTTCCCTGGAGATGGCTGAACACCTGCCTGCCCATGGGAAGTAGTGAATGAATACTTTGTTTTGTTTGCTTGAGTATGCAGTTTTTGCTTTACCTATTAAACTATCTTTATCTCAGCCCATGAGCTTTCTTACTATTACCCCTCCAATTCTCTCCCCAGTCCAAGGCAAAATGAGTGAGAGGCTGTGTGGTGCTTTGTTGCCAGCTGGGGCCAAATCCATACACTTTCCTTTTGCTGACAGTCTTCTGTCTTAGGATACTGCCTGTCTTGCCTATGCCCAGCTACATCCAAAAACGTTTCCCTGAATGCTGCATATCTAATTATTTTGAGAACCCTGCAAACTTGAAGTTATTGCTTTCCAGGCAAAAAAAAATCTAGTAAACCTCTTAAAAATAGCCTTCATCTCCCTTTCTGAAAGAAGAGCAAACCAGTTTGGTGAGGTTTACCTGGAGGCTCACAGCCTCTAGGGAATTTGAGTAGGAGCACAAAAGAAATAAAAGCTAGGTATGGTGAGGAAGAAATTAATTTTAAAAGACAAAGCAAAAAGATAGCAGCTGGAGGATACACAGTTTCTAGAAATGAAATAAGTCTTACCAAGCTTAGCATTTTTTAGGGCTTGGGTAAAGTGAAACAGCTAAACCTGGACTTAATAAATGTATGGAAGGTAAATTAATAAACATATGGGAGGTAATGGGAATGTGCAGTGTTTTAAATGTTTCTGTAAAGTTTTAAGTCTTGTTCTAATGGCTGTGTGCTTTTTGGTTAATAAATACTGCACTCTTTTCAATGGAAGAAGTTTCTTGTGTGCACTTAAATCAAAACTAGTCTCCCAAATGGAAACCTATTGACAATGGCAGTTATAGCATAGTTAATTACAGACAGAAAAGCAGAGGAGCTGCAGATTCAGACACTATTTAATAGTAGGTGAGTTAAAGATATTTTTTTCTGTGAGAGGAAGACTCTGAAAAACTCCACTTTTAGTGGCACATGCCTAAAAGCACTGCCCACCTTGTGGCTGTGGGAGAGGTGAATGAGAACATCCATTAATACAGACCCTTCCAGCTCTCCTTTCTTTACACACAGAGGCCAGGGCCAAACAGGCTCCACAGGTGTCCCAGCTCCCAACCAGAGTTTCACATGATCTTATCCCAGCTGCCCTTCCTGCTGACCCTGGCAGGAAGGGTGAGAACTGGCGGTGTTAACTTCTGCAAGAACAAGGCTTAATCCTAAGGAAGCTTTAATGTCTGCCAGAATTTTAGCCATTAGTAGCTTGAATCCTTGTGAAACTGCCTGCTCTCTACTTCAGCTGGTATGACATGAGCCTGTAAATTCACACACAATTCACAGGGGTAGCAATTTCTTCTCTACTGCATAAAGCAGTGAGGAGGGTAAGACAGACAAGGAAATGTGGTGTAATTCACCATCTTCTGTGTACAAAGGTTTCTGATGGATCACCCTTACTCACCCTGACAGCATTCTGTAATTGTTCAGTGTTATTCCAGAAAACACACAAGGTGCTCCCTTTGCATGATAATTGTTCTGGTGAGCACTGATGCATATTGATTTTTTACTTCATTGAGGTTTCCACAGAGGCTGTGACATTTAATGTTCAGTTTTCACTGCTCATTGCTATGTGGGATATGAACCAAATGTGCCCCTGCAAAATCATCTCTCTTCATAGCACTTCAGCAGATGTAAATAACAATCTATTGCTCCAAGTTGTCCATGCATGAAAGGTAAGAAAAAAATGAAAATTTGGTTCCACCAGACTCCTTCCCATGTGCAGACTGCAATAATTCTCTAGAATAATAAATTTTCTCTTCTGTCCCCACTCCCAGTCAAGAATCCTATGGGAACACCCTGAGTAGGATGATAAGCTTTGTGCATGCCTTGCTGGCCAGCACATCTGGTTTCTGCTGGAAGAAGAGGCAGGCTGGCTTCCTTCAATGAATGGTCTTTAAACAAGGACTTGCTGTCACCAAATCACCCAGTGAGTGCCTTAGCTGTGGAACTGCTCCTTCAGAGGTGCAGCCTGTCACATTTGGTGTAGTCTGCAAGGAGGGAGGAGGTTTCTGAATGCCCTCAGCTTATGCCATAAATGATTCAGTGGTTTAAATCCAATACATTTGACCTGTGTGCTGTTGAAGATGTTCCTTATCTAGGAGGCACCTGGAGGGTGGGGTGCAGATGCAGAACAAAGTGAAGTGTTTTATCTGAACTTAAATGCAATGCACGACATGCAGCAGAACAGTGCTTGGAGCAGAATAAGCTGAAACACCTAATGTCAAAGAGGTCACAGCCTGCCATGAGAGAGGTCTTCTTAAGAGAGATGTTTCTACACGAGGGCAAACTCAAAAGGTGTCCAAGCAGCCCCACATTGGTGTAAGTTCTGTTAGAGGCTGCAGGCCATCAAGAAAAGCTGAAGCTGACTGAGCATGGCTCTAACTCTGGCTGTGATGTATTTGGCTCAAAAATTCATCAAACAAGAGCCAGCTCTTCCTCTCTCTTTCTCAGGTACAGGAGAGGATCAGCCTCAGTTACCTCACTGACATAATGCGGGAAATAGCAGTTCTGGAAATTGGCTTTAAAAAGCAGTGGACATATGCTGGTTTTCCACTTTTAAATTTTAAATGGTTCATAGAAAAATATTTCTGGTTTGATTTTCTTAAACACTGTATGTTTAGCAACAGGCTAATTTTCATCAAGTGTACTGCCTAGGTGCTCTGGGAGTGCTTAGGCAGCTCAGTTTGGAAGCCAAGCAGGTTGTGTGAAGGCCAATTTTCTCCTCTTGCATTAGAGTGACCGTCTAGCTCAGTTTTCTGCTGCCAATTCATACAGCAAGGGCTACAATTCACTAAATAGATGACCACCCAGCTCATTAAGAAGTAGTTATTCCATAATTTTGTTCAAACTGACAACAAAATCCATGCAAAGGATCCAAGTGATGACACCCCTGTAGGAAAGCATCTGTACCACCACAAACTCTTTGTTTGGATGAATTAAGGGGTATTTGAAAGTCAAGCTTTTAGATTTCTCTATTGTTTTCGAAAATTAAGGTAGGTAGTATTAAAATACCTTGACACTATATTCATTCATAGGTCTTACAGCATTAAAAATATAGCACATTCTTTCGTCTGAATGGGAGTCAGTCCATAAGTATATAATCTTACTTTTTCCCTTGCAATAAGGTATAATTTTAAAAATTGAGCTTGATTTTTGTATCATCTGTACTAAAAACATTGAATAAATAATTGTCGAAGATATCAGGTTTTAGGTCAGTTGCAAATGAAACAATATTATCTATGTGTGTCACTAAACTTTGTTTTCTAGTATCACCAAGATATTTGATAATCTTACCCATTCTCTTTTGCTTGTAATTTTTCTCAGTGTTTGAGAACCAATATGCTTTTGTACTCATGAAAAACAAATATAATGCTTCATATTTTTCCATCACCTTTTTCCTTATAGGACACACAGTACATCTGTGTTTTTGCTAACTGTTATTTCCTTACCTCACCCTCACTGACAGCTGTTTTCAAGGGTTCATTTGCTTATACTAAAAAGTTTGTACATGGCCTTTGTTTTTTTTTCTTAACTTAAGGCTAAAGAGAGTGATTATTCTAGATACCTTCTTTGCTGAAGTGTAGAGGTTATGATGGTTTCAGTTCCAGCTGCAGTATTTTGCACCTAAGCTGCTGCTAGTTGTGGATTTAACACTGGAAGTGCCTGATCTGGTGATGAAGGGGAGTGCCACCGTTCTTGATTTTTGGAGCTGCATGAATACACACAGAAAGGACAGTCCCTGAGCAAGGGGATGAGAGTTGTAAATAAGAACAAATATTAGAGAAGAAGACTGAACAGTCCCTCTTGTCATTGCAAGATCATTGCTTATTGTAGGTCTGCTTATATTTGTCAGAGTCTATTTTTAAAGTTCCAGACAATGCAGCTTCCACCTCATCCCTTGGGAAGTTATTCACCAACTAATACATCTTGCCATCTGGAAGTTTTTTCCTGATACTCTCTGTTAATTTTTCCTTTGTTAATACCTTTTCTATCATAAAAACTTATTAAATTGCTTACAAAATTACAGCTTCTCTGTGGGTTATTTGAATCATCAGGATAAACTGAGCAATTATACCTCCTGTATCAAATTCTATATGATGAATTTAACTCCCCACCAGATTTTTAGAATAAAATATGCTGAGTTGGAAGGGACCCATCAGGATTATAGTATAGAATTGTAGCATTGCACAGCATGGCAACTCCTGAGTTGGACAGGACCCACAAGGATCATTGAGTCCAATTCCTGGCCCTGCACAGGTTGTCCCAAAAATCCTGTCATGTGCCTGATGGCGTTGTCCAAATGCTTTTTTGTCCTGCGACCACATCTCTGGGAAGCCTGTTCCAGTGTCTGGGTAAAGAACTTTTTCCTGCTATCCAAACTAAACCTACCATGACTCAGCTTCATGCTGATTTCTCGAGCCCTGTTGCTGGTTGTGAGAGTGAAGAGATCAGTGTCTGCCCCTCTCCTTTCCCTTGTGACAATGTTGAAGAGCACAATGAGATCTCCCCTCAGCCTCATCTCCTTCAGGCTGAGCAAACCAAACGACCTCAGCTGCTCTTCATAAGGTAGCTCAGTATTATATTCATCACAACTAATCTGAAATACAGCTTTGGAACAAATGAAAGAAAAAAGACCCTAACACCCTGCTGGTAACTCATACAGAACTCAGTGTCCAGCCTGCTGTGATCTACTCTTTTTCATATGTCTCATACTTTACACACTATTTTATGATCTTAGGAGAAACCAATTGTTCAGCTACTGGTTTTAGGACATTTAAAAGTTAAGGATTGCTGATTGGTATTATTATCTTATATTCATGGTGTTATTATCTTAAGATCTGGGGAAAAAAATGCCCTTTATCAAAATACTTCTTGCTCTATGCTTTTTCTATCTGAGGACATAGCCAATCATTCTGGATTTAAACCCTGGATAATGTAAATTACTCTCAGTTTCCTGCCTTTTTTTCTGCCTGAATTTTAATGTCCGCTTCCCCTGGATTTAGAGGAGATGAACAAAGCCTGCAGCTCTTCCCTGGGCACACTGCTTCATGGCCTGGAGTATTAATATAAACTGAAACTGGACATGATATAACTGGAATTAAAGGTGCAATGTGAGTGTTATTGCAGGGTGGGTCCATGGAGAGTTCTGTTGCTTGCATGAGGCTGAGATCTTTGAAATATGAGGCTGGAGGGAATTAGGTGATTGTCACAATTACCTTATTTATTAAATCCTTTCTGCCATTGCTCAGGGAAGATGGGATTCCAGTGTCAAAAAATGGCTTTGCAATAGATAAACTGAAGATTGAAGGGATATGTATTCTGAACAAGTTCAAGCATAGAAAAGTATTGCCAAACAGCAGCTAGCCTATATCTCTGCTTGATAAATGCAAACCTATGATGCTCATTAACTTATGATATACTACCAAAAAGAAGGTGGGTAATGAAATTTTGGTTACCATAATTTGATAAATCCTTTAAGGACCTGGGATATTTAATCAACATGTCTTAATTGACAATCACCAGTGCCCACTTCCAGAAAAGATAAATGGAAATAGACTGATAAAAATAGAAATTATCCACATAAAATATTAGCCTAATATGTGAATTAAATTGTTTGAGAGTCTAAAAAGAAGAGGGAAAGAAGGAAAAGATGTTACTTTGCCTTTCCTGAGAATGTAAAGAATGGAACAAACAGATTTGCAAAGGACCATTACGATTTACTTTTGAGATACGACGGAAGCTCAGAGTATTTAGGAAATCAGATGATTCTTTATGTTTTGGTAAAGTCATCTGGATATAATGAATGCAAAGATGTGCACATTTCCCATGTTCTTTTGGGAGCTACAGGTCCCAAAGATATGCTTAGAAAGAGTATGGCAGGAGGGCATGCTATTGTGTGCATGCTGCCTTCTGACCACCTTGATGGTCACCAAAGTCAGGGAGAGGAATACAGTGATGAACCAGGGGCTTTGAGTGTAAGACAGAAGGGAAAGAAATGCCTGGATTATTCCTCTGTTTGTTTATTTTAGGTTTAAAAAGCTTTTAATGTTCATTTTATCTGGTAAGTCCTGCAGACAAAACTTCTGATAGGGCAAAACGATTGTTCTTTGAAACAAACACGGTTTTCCCCCACTGATGCAGCAGTACTTTCCTGTAATTCCTCTTCAGAGAATTACAGAGACTTCTCTGCCTCTCACAGGCACAAATCAGGAGCATATCCTTTGTGTCTAGTACCCAAATTAACACCAGTGTACTTAGGACTGGAATTTGATGTGCTGTTTTTATTTGGCAGTGGACTGGAGAGACTCATGATTTAGGAGCTGTTGTACAAAATAGCTTGAAGAAAACAAGAATACTTGTTCCAAAAGAAGGATGGTTATTCCCGAGGGAAATTATGATATTTCATGAAGCTAAATCAAAAACTAGAGCAACATGTGTCAAAGATGTCCAGGCCTATGAGTAAAGTTGAAGCATATTCTTGCAAGACTATTTGGTACACTTATCCACAAACTTGGCTGACACTAAAAATAGTCAAAAACCCAACACATGCAATATGATGTTTATCACAATTCAAAGTACTCAATATTCTTGTGTCAAGTTACCACTAGAAATGTCAACATGCCTCAAAGGCTGAATCAGGAGATTTTTGACCACAATTGAGTGGTAAAGATTAGAGATTTATTATTGGAGTGTATTGAAATTTGACACATTACATCATGGATCTGCGCATTATTGCAACAAAGATGTTTTCTTTGACTACTATCTTAAAAAAGCAACTGAGAGAAGTGAATCTGTAACATAAACTGTCTGGTTGGTTATATAAATTGTGTTCCTAGTCTGTTTGATTCTGTTTGATTTGTGCAGCTCTCTGTATTGCTCCAGGTTCATGTTTTGTCCCAGCCACTTAGCTGTGGTTGAAGAGGGAATGAACACGCTGCCTCACAGGAGCTAGAACACTCACAAGGCTGCTCTGACCTGGGTCTGTGTACCCAGGTCCTCAAAATGCGACTGCAAGGGAGTGAGAAGACTCATTGGAACCTTGGCCCTTTTGACTCAAAACTCAGGGAGGGCAAAGCAGGAAAAACAGGGTAAGAAGAGGAAAACATATCACTGCACATTTTATCCAGTATATTTTTGTTTCTTTTTTTTCTAAAGGATTCCCCATCATTAAGGAAACTCTGTTGTCTGTGCCAGAGAGCATCAGATGTACATTCAGTTCTGCTGCACAACTGTCTAACCCAATATAACTTAGGATCAGTAGCCAAGTGGTGCAAATGGCATAAGATCCTGGGGACTGGAGGGTGCAAAATGCTGCCTTCCTGTGCCTGTGGATATTTTCAATGTGCAGAGAGGAACACTGAACATGGCAACTGAGCATGTATGAGCCACATGTAGGGACAATGGTCTGTCATTGCCAGAGATGTTTGGGTTCTGCTAACTGAAGCAAGACAGAACATTATTCTGGGAATCAGATAGGACAAATTATGTAAAAAACCAATGTTCCCTTAAAGCTGATCATTCCGTAAGTACACCCAGCTTGGTCCTTGGTATTGCCCATGGCAGGGACTGCACTGACCACTTGGTCCATTCTTCATATTGTCTATGGCTCTGTGTCTCAAGTTATTCCCCCTGGTGACCCAGCCCTTCCTCAGCCTTTCACCCTGCTGTTCTGGGAGCTTAACTCCCCGGAGCAGATTCTCAGTCTTGAAGAATGCTGTTGAGCATAGCTAGATACCTAGTGGGCCTCTCCAGCATGGCTCATACTCTTCACACAATGCCATTGTTACTCTCTACTAATAGCTGGTGAGTACAACCCTTGACAGGCTTTGTTTGTGCTCATACTTGGATAAGTCTGTTTTTTTCAGTGCCAAAAAAATGCTCCACAAAGGGAAAAACATGAGCTAGTTAGGAAAAAACAAAAAAATGTCTAATGAAGAAGGATGATCCTGTTGTGCACTGTTTTTTGACATATTTCCAAAATTTAGAGACTGTAGGAGTACCCAAAAAGGGAAAATAAACTCATTCCCCAGCAAATGTCTTTCTTCACAAGGGGTTCAGAGTTGATTACAAGCACATGCACATGCATACACACACAACTATTCCACCTGTGGAAGAAGACAGTTTCTGACGAGGTTGTTGCTCACAAGGCAATAGTGAGAGTTAAGAGTCCAGTTGTGGCACAGCTGGTTGCTGCCAGGAGGAAGCTGACCCTGGGGCACTGGGCTGTCCTAGAGGTAATCACTATCCAGGTCCAGCTGTGGGCATTGCAACAAACAGGAGTGAGTGTGCAGACCTTCTTCCAGTTCAGACCCACTAGAAAAGCACTCCTCTGGAAGATATTCATGGCTTCAGCTGAATATGGTCTTAAAATAAGGACCTGTTGTTGAAGGTGTGTTTGGGGAGCCTGGCCTTTTCTTCACCAGGAACTGGGCTATCAAGCTTGGCACCATTAGATTTTTCCCAGTTGTATTGGATGAGCCATTACAGCCCAAAGCATACAGCTTTTTCTTGTAAACTTGCTTATGGATCTGTTAAAACGTCTCAGAAAACACCATCCTTCTTTATATGTACCATCCCAAACTGGGATCCAAAAGATGCGTCAAGAGAGCAATAACTGCATATAATTGCCTGATACTCAATAACATTTTGCGTGCTGTTGAAGAGGCACACAGCAGATGCTTGCTTCAGCATCACTGACAAAGGATGTGCTGAATGCCAGGGCTCTCCAGATGTGTGGGTGTTTTACAGTAGAATAAAAGTGACAGTCATCTACATACACACATTTTCCTTCAAAAACCCACTAAGAAACCAGAAATGAATGCAAACAACCTGCAGACTGTGCCGTCAGAATATTCTGTATCAGATTGTTTCCTTCTATCAGATACATTTGCACAGGATTTTAGGCAAGACTCCTGCTTTATTACGGATTTGAAATAAAGGCAAGAAGGGGAGCTTTACCCAGCAGAAACACTCAAATGCTTTTCAGTCACTCCTCTCCTGATTAAAGCATTTTGCTTGAAACAATGGCTCCTGCTCACAGGAAAGACTTCCCAAAGTTTGGGAAGCAGATATCTGAAATAACTTCTACAACGTAGAGTAGGTATTTTCCTGCTCCCCAGTTACACAAACTGTTAATGGGCAGTTGGAGGCAGGCTAAGTGCTAAAATCTGGTACCATTACATCGAATGACACTCTATAAAATAACATCTGTCTGTGTGTAACATGGCCTTAATTCCCAGCACACTGGCAATCTGTAATGAAAACAGCATGCTGTAACATATATATATATATATATATGTTAAAAAAAAGAGAAGTACAATTAGAGTGCTTTTCTGATAGAATTCAAGTAGGAAAAAGGTAGGCTTATTTATTATCTTCCTGCACTTAATAATATAATTTTGTTTTGTTAAGTACATTTATATGTCTGTCTTTCTATTCCTCTACGTCATGCATATATACACACAGACATAAATGTATGAAAGCATAAATATTAATGTGTGTATATACATATATATATTCGTATATTTATATATATATATAAACACAAATATGTTTAGATGGAGTTTCATAAAAAAATTAAATACTAATAATATATTAATGTCAGTGCAAAGATTCTAACTGGATTTACAGCTGGAATCAATATGAGGCTGTAACAAGCTCTAAATCTGCATACCTTTCTTTTGTAATTCTGGCCCAGATCACAATATTACCTTTGTCTTTGCTTTGCTACATCCTCCTCCTAAGAGCAAAAGGTTCTTGACGTTAGATGGGCCACATGTAAGGTAAAAATAATTTTGTGTGAATGTTCCATTACAGTGTATTTTGTGTTTACAGATGATGTCACAAACTGTTTGCAGCTAAACTGATCTCAGTCAGGGAAATCCAGCCTCTGGTGTGTGAAATACCAGCTTCCACAGCTGACTGAGACAGTACATTCAGAGATGGGGATTTTAGGACACAAGAGCTGAAACCACAGAGCTGATGAATCAGTGATGAAATTTTATCTTGATCATCAGACCATTTTCAGCATTGAAGCTTGGCTTCATGTTTTTCTTTTTTATCACTTTTCATTTGATGTAAGATAAGCTTGCTAAAAATGTTAGTATATGTCCATAACAGTAGCTGCAATTTTTAATTTCTATGCCAAAGGAAAAGAGTAATGTCTCAATATAATCCCATATGAAGCATCTTTATTTTTCTAAGCTGTGGCTTGATAATTAGTACACCATTATCTTATCAATTAGTAAAACATTATCCGACAATGATATCAGCTCTGACACATCCAGGTAACATTTGAATAGATAAATATTTGCAGTTACATTCACATTTACCACAAAGTCATGTTATTGGCATGAACAAAAAACGGAAATATTAATAAGTGCTCAATGTTAAGAAAATGCTTTAGCAATGTATGAGATTACTTGTTGCTGAGAAAAGCTCATTCTACAGAACCATTATATTAGTCCTGGAATAACAAACAAATTATAATAGAAAAACAACCCCAAAACTAAATGTAACACCTCTCCATAAAATAAAAGAAGAATGAAAAATTATGGAAAAGTATGCTGTCATGACATTTTTTTATTTTCTGTAGAAAAACTGTAATTTCTTAACATAAACTGGTTTAAAGTGGGATTTTCCCCTTAATGTGTTTTGGAAAAGTCTCATTTTTCCTTCTAAGGGTGCTGAAAATTCTTATTTGGTGTAATTTTATACAGAATGTTTGACACCTTCTGCATATATCTACTCTAGGGAAGAAAAATGTATTTTGCCATGTAAAAAGTTTTTCCTAGTTAAAGAAGTTCTGTGAAAACATGAGCATCAGGTAGCAGCCTTCCAGGCTCGGTGACAAAACTGTGTTTTTTCTATGTCCTCACATATATGAGTCACATGGCAACCATTAATTTGGTGAGTATATGTTGTTTTTCTCCATGGATTTCCTATGTTCTTCAGGACTTGGCTGCATTTCTAAAGCCCATGCTAACATAAGGGCAAGGTAGTGCTCAAGCTACTCCTTCTAGCATTTTGGATGAGACAGGGATTTCTGCACATGCCCTTGCAGGGTTTTTTTTGTGCATTTGTTTTTGGGAACAAGCACGGTCTTACTCCTCTCGCTTTCAAGTTTCCAAATTGTTTTGTAGTGCAGGAACAGGTGAGGGGAATGTTTTGCAGTCACTGGCATGGCTCAGGCATTAAATGGTCCTCCTCAAGGAAAACCTTAGCAGTCCTTATGGAAAGGGATATGCAGGCTGTGTAACTAACCAGAGCAGGGAATGAGAGTGTCCATGCTCCATCATAAGCACTGCAGGTCCTATCTACTTTTTATGATTCTGAGTCCTCAGAGATTGTAAACTCTTTGCTTGTGATGGTTAGTTTGCAAAGGCACATCATGTTGCCATGCAGACTACTATAAGACAGAAAGAGAAAATTCTCCATTAGGTCATATGTTCCAGATTGCTCTTGTAAAAAAATTCAGCAGCAGTGAGTCCTTCAGTAATCTCTAATACAATTCTGCTTTGTCTTTTCACTTGGAAAACCTGGTTTACTTCATATTTGCAAGTTATAAAAAATGATGTCCTATAATCTGTTTGCTCAGATTTCTGATACATATTAATTATTTTTCCCCGTCTATTACAAAGAAAAGTCTTTGATTGAAAGGACTCTGTATGCTCTGCTTTTAATTTTCTTTAACCTACTATTTCCGCTCTCATAATGTTTTTCAGGAAAATAAATTTTATTTTATCAGTTCCCAGATAGTTCATTATGGGGGAAAAAATAGCAAAAGCATAAGTTGTCTGGATTTATATCCTGTCACTGCTTAAGTCCTAATGCTTGAGCCTGGAGAAAGGATGGAGATAAATTTGGAAAGTCCAAGCCAGACCATTGTCCCTACTCAGCTGCTTTGAACACTTCAAATATTTGGGATTATAGGAAAAAAAAAAAAAAAGAAAAATATCATTTTCACAAAGACAAGGCAAGCCCCAGCAAATTTAGCAATATATTGGCAGAGTAGTGCCTTGTTGCTAGATGTGCTGGTGAGTAGGTGTCCAAGAACAATTTGTCTGCAACATACAAACAGGCTAGTGTGGCTGTAGTTGACACCAAGATTGCCCTGGGGAATGATGTGCCTGTTAGCTGGAGGCAGAATATCATAAATATGAAGGCATTTCTCACAATGATGTGGAATGATCAGTGTGAGCCCCCTGGAGACCCCTGGAGCATGGATCTGGAAGGAGGAGGAGGAGGAGGAGGAGGAGGAGGAGGAGGAGGAAGAACTCTGGGGAAGAATGTAGGCAGTGATAAATACAGCCTATCTGTATTTATCTCCCAAGTGGGCCATGTGTGTTTCTGTGGGACAGGTAGAGCAGGGAAGCCAGGGATCTCTTCCTTAATGTGTTATGGAAGATGCACTGAAGTTTTAAGACACATGGGGGAATCAGAAAGGAAAGGAAAGTGTTATTTAATTACTCAGAGGCTCAGTGGAAGGACTTAATTACTCTGAGACTCAGGGACAAGTAAATGACTGGGGGCTCCGAGGATGTGCCAGTGAGCACCATACAAATGATCAGGGAGACAGACAGGATTTCACTGAGGTTTCAGAAACCAGGGCCCTCTCCTGCTTGCCTGAGGTGCTGGGCAGAGGCAACACCTGTCACATCCTGAGGTCTGAAGCACAGCATCAGCAGGGTCCTGGTGTGGGCACTGGCTGACAATCCAGGCTAACACCCACATGTTAAGAGCAGTTTGCTTTGGAGCTTCAGTGGTGAAGCTCAACTCCCTGAAAGACCGTGCAGAGCAATATGTTATGACTTTATTTGTTAGATGTTTTGTGCATTCTTTGGGGAAAAGGTGTTAGTGCCTTTCTTTACTAATTTATGTTGCATGGAAAAAAACATTTACTTAAAGCATGTTTGTGTTCTACCTGTTACTCTAGAAATGCCAGAAATGTCAAGTCTGATCTTCCATGTTTTCAGAGCAGGGGATGACTCAGTTGTGACAAGTGCAGCACTTAGGGTTTTTAAACTGTGTTGAAAGAACAATGTATATCTAAACTTATAGTTTCCCAAATATTTTAAAAAACAACCAACCGACAAACAAACAAACAAAAAATCCCTATCACAAAATCAAAACAAAGGATTTTGGAATATGCATTTCCTATCTCGATAAAATGTCACTTCTTCAGTTTGGTTGTCATGTGACCATCATTACTATTATTCAAGTAGAAATTGAGACTTGCAGGATACATTGAGAGAGAATTTTTAAGAACGAAAACCAGTGAAAAAGAGGTTTTTGCATCTGTAAAGGGGTTAAACATTATTTTTTGGTGACTGTAAAGCACCACAAGGTCACATTTTCCCTTCTTTTTCATTAGTTCATTTCAAAATGAAATTCCAGAACATCTGCCTTCCTTATAGAGTTGCCCAGATTTGACAGTCATATGTTTAAGATTTCTTTTCACATTATTTTCATAATACCTTAATTTAAATTGAGTTTTGAATTCTTTTTAAAGCAGTCATTTTGTAGCCTGCAAGGCTGAATTTACGTTCTTGGCCATATTACTTCGACCTAATTTTGCGTAGTAGATAATTTGTCTTCATGGTGTCAAATCTGTCTTCTTCTGATTGACTGTTTTTAAAACTGTTGCTTTGCTTCTTGCTAATGTGTTTCTTGGTCATTCTCAGATTTTGCTTTTTGAAAAATCAATTCCTAGCAGCAAAATGAGAAACTTAAAGACTCTTATATTTCCCCAGCCATAGCTCCTCCTTGGAAATTAATTGGATGGAATAATGTCCATCATTAATCGGCTTACTGCAAATTGTCCCTTTAACTCTATTTAGTGGACTATCAACAGTTCCTGTTTTGCTCATTAAGCGATGGGGTGTCCTTAACTGACATGAAACCTTGTCCCTGGGATGCTGTAATAACAAAGTCTTCCTGCTTGGAAAGAGCACTTCTCTTTGTCAAGAATGCAGCATGAATGGGTGTGTGTCTGCAATGCAACAGTGAGCAAGGCAACTCTGGGTTTTGATACACACAGGAAAATAAGGAGATACAGAAAAACAGGGCTCATCCAGCTGCATTTAGCAGACACCCTGGTGCTGCTGGCACAGGACCAAAGTTGCTAGGAAAGAGAACACTCCAGGTATTGTATGATCTTAAAAAGCAGTTTGCTTGTTTTGAAAGACTATCATATCTTTTCAGGGACACCAGCTAAGCTGAGCACCCATATGCATGAAGTGAAGTTGATTTTGACTGGCAAAGCCCTGCATCTTGAATTCCCTTAGAGCATTTCCAGGGAAAGCTTAATGTACAGACCGTGACAAAGTTCAAGAACCCTCCCTCTTCTCTCTTCCTGTCTCTGTGCCACTGTCCTGTCCCTGCAGCAGCAACCTTCATTCCCCACAGATGGATCTTTGCTGGTCCTTCCAGCAGGGGACACAAATGTTTCATGGAGAAGTGGTGGCTTTGGTGGGTTTTAGCAATGGCCACATCTGGAAATCCTAAAAAGCTGATGAACATTAGAGTAAATCATCATTTGCATAGAAAACTAACTTAAATAATAAGGAATGGGTCAGTTGGGTGGGTTATTTGTTATAAAGGGCTGAGTATATTGTGCTTGTGACAATGGCTACCACACACTGGATGTGCAGTGCTGTCAGGAGCAACCCCAAACAGAGCATTCTGTTCTGGCCTGTAGCTCCCTCTGAACAAGAATGATGGGGCTCAGCTCCCAGTGGTGGCCAAAAAGGGCTTGGCACATGGTTTTCTGGTCACCAGTCTGCTCAGGGCTGTGTTGGAGAACACCAGCACAGCCTATACTTGGAGGAGCTGGTGTGTGCTGCAGACTCCTGCTAGGGTCCCACACACTGCCATTAGCTGTGGGTCTTGCACCATGGATCCTGAAATGGCAACACTGCAAAGCCTGCAGTGCTTTGAAGTTGAATGGACTCAGTTTGAAGTCTGTTTTAGGTTGATGGAGCAGTGTAAAATGACTGTGCCATGGGCCAGGATCAAGGGCAAGATTTCACTCCTGGCTGGTAGACACCTGTGAAACCTGCCCTACTTGAGTGCCTAAAAATAGTGCTTTCTTATTCAACATGAATCACTTTCCTTCTGCAAATTGCTATGCCAGGAAAGTACATTAATAGATGCTGAGTAAACTTTTGTTGAATAATAAGATATTGTTAATAGGAATGATTAAATAAATAAGCAAACAAAAAAAAAAAAAAGGGGGGGGGGGTGGCAAAAGAAACACCAAGTTTCCATCTCCAAATATTCAATGCTGGAAACTTATCTGTGTAAAAACTTTCATCCAAATTATCCCAGCTGGTATGTTGGGATATTTCAAGATCCCTGCACATTTTCACAGATCTGAGACACTTCTGTATTTTGCTCCACTTGGGCAAAAGGGTGAGGAATAGCAGTTTTTGTAGGTGTTTGCAGATCAGACCCCACTATTGGTGATTAATTACCAAAAGCTTATAAACTTCTTGCAAGACAGCTTAGCTACTCTATTCCTTAATCTCTGTCGTCTTTGCTTGTCACTTTGTCTTTAACCTCTAGAAGGACAGGCGGCAGGAGACTGATTTATGCTCCTAAAGTGATTTACTTTCTTTTGCCCTGTCACACAGACTTTATCTGATTTGTTACTTACTCTTCTAAACAAGTCCAGGCAGGGCTTTCTGAGGTAAACATGAATGGCATGTTCATAGAAACAAGAGTCAAACACTTGTTACCAAAAATCTAGTCGTATAAAATTAAGGGGTGAGGGGAA
>JAOTQP010001546.1:33305383-33316782 GCA_026413545.1 Cichladusa arquata | reverse complement strand
CCACAGAGATAAGGGTCACGGCCCCACCCGGCTTGAACAGATAGTGATAGAACACACATTTCTGGCCACATCAAGCCAACATAGAGCTAAAGATCCTGGGCTGCTGGGTGACGTGTATGAGAGAATTCCATGGCAGTAGCTGGAACTGCTGGATGTCCTGGAAGGGCAAGGCAATGCGGGTCTACAGAGTAGAGAAACCCAGAGCGGTGCCGAAGGATTGGAGGGCAGCCATGGCTGACTCCAAGCAGGGCAGGGAGGCTCAGGATCCTGGGCACCTGAGCAGATGGGGATAGGTCCCTCTCTTAGTGAGATGGGTGATAATAAGGTCCCAGGTCAGTGGCTGCTCTCACAAGCAGAGACTCACCCCATGGCAGGAGCAGCAGCTCCAGGCTGGGCTCCAGCAGCAGCAAATTCCCTTCCTCAAGAAGCTCTGACCATCCTCCTCCAAAGCTGAGAGTGAGAGAGCTACAAGTGCCCCAGCCCTGTCCTTTACCTGCCTCATGGTATCTCTGCCCCTCAGAGAGAAACTCGCAGGTAAGAGAAGTGCAACCAGATGCCCTCCTCCCCTGAGCTTGGCCACTTCTGTTTTTCTTAAGTACCCAGTTATTAGTGTTTCCCAGCAACTCATGGGGAAAAGATTCTGTAAGTAAAAAGGAACAAAAGGAAAGAAACTTAACCCACAGCAAGATCATACTTGTTTATAATCATTTTCCCAAGAGGAATACTTTGTTTTACATGTTATCATGCTTTTTTTCCCTGGGATGAATAAAAGAGGGCAAACTAGAGAGCAGCAATCAGAAGAACAATACAGTAATTCTCATTTACAATTGGTTTCATATTCTTCAGCAGATTTTCCATGAGATGGGAGGGCAGTTCAGAAGCTGTGGGTCTTCTGCTGCTGCATCACAAGAAGTAGGACAAGTTGGGGGAGATTAAGTGTGCCTAATTAATTACAAAATATTCTATTTTAGGCTAAAATGACAATTTGGTCCCAAATTTCTAAGTCCTCAGTGGAGAGAGAAATAAAACAATGTGACATACAGTCTTTAAAGGCATAACAGCCTTCAGTGTAGGGAACTTGGAAGCAGAACAACTGAGATCAGAATTGTTCAACCTCACATAGAAATTAATGTCTTTGTGATATGTCAGCACTTCTGACACTTGCTCCAAGCTGGCTGATATCACACTCAGAGGGCAAATACTCTTCAACCGTCCTTTTCCTCTTCTGATAGTTGCTGGCTATCACTATGTGCACACAGTTTCTTTATAAATTGTAGTTTGACTCCTGTAGAAGTAATTTCATAGCACATAAGGCACAATTACTGTAGCATTACAGGAACTAATGGTCAAGTTTCCTGGCTTATGAACTGCTAAATGCCTTTTTAGTTTAAACATACACAGGAACAGAAGATGGAGTTTGTTTAGACATAGAAGGAAATCATCAAAGTGTTGTGCTCTTCACATCATGATCCATTAGGACACAGGAGGTTTACTACTTGTTGGAACCCTTGTCACTGAGAATTTTAAAGTTTCTGTGCTGACAGGCACTGACCCCCAGGAAAACACTGCATTCAACCTGAGGACATCGAAAAAGCTTCCAAAATTGAATAATAAAACTGGGATTGTGAGCGTGCAGTTTGAATAAAAGTACATAATATCACATAGTAGAAAACTTAGAGTTTAAAGTTTTAGAATATACTCAGTTTACAGATTTTGCCTACAAGTTACATTTTGAAGAGGTAGAGATAGGGAAACTGCACTAGATGTCCACCCTGCTGCCTTTTTTTTTCCTGTTTGCTCCCACTAATTAGGGCTGCTTGTAGCAATTAAACATCCTTGGAGGGCACCAGTGTTTCAGTCCTCCCTGTGCACATAGACGTCCTACTTTCTGGAAACCCATCCCCTCCTTTCTAAATTCAAATCATGGAGGCACACCTAATTGTTAAAATTTTCAGGCAGATTATTGAGCAAGGACAGAGCACAGGTGTTGCAGAAATGTATTGGGTGGAGTATTACAGAGCTGCCAGCCTAAATTATCTTTCACACAGTTTACCCAAGAAGGTTAGGAGAGTGTGAAAAATGGATCCCACAAGCCAGAAGAGAAAACAAAGTCATTCACAGAGACAAAATTTAAAGCACGTACTGACTTCTGAAAATCACAAGGGAGTTGTGATGGAAAGTTGATATCCTTTGGGAAGGATTGTTCATAACTTGGCGTGAGTTTTCAGCAGGCTGTTCTCGTAACACACAGTACTGAAATTCCTCTGTTAAAACCCTTGTAGGATAAGCTTTGAGCCACCAGAGATTTATAACCATTCATGTTGTAAGTACTTTAAACAAGAATAATGAAGGAATCAGAGTACTGAGTACTCGTCAGGTAAAATGTTATGGTTTCATAATAAGAAACAATCAAATACAAGTTTATTTTACAGATATATTAGAAATTTTTAGATTTATTATAATATAAAAATTATGGTGGCATTAAAACCTAAATCTTGGCATTAATTTTGATTTTAAGTTGCTTTACTAATTTCTCTTTCAAATCTAAGTAGCTGCAGAAAAATACATAAAATACATATATATCTCACAATATGCAAATAAAATTATTAATTACTTCAAATTATACATTTTCAATCAGTACTGCTGTCTTTGTTTTAAATCTACATTCTGCATATTATTTTTTACTAAGTCCTGTAGCTACATTTCCCCTGGCTTTAAGATTTAGCTAAATAAAAATACAACCGACACCAAACAGTACAAATTTTAGTGTACCAAGACTGTGATAATATTAAGATAAAAATTTTCACTGAAACACTTAAAAATGCATTATAATGTGATACTCACTTCCCTTTAGCAGTTTTTCTTATGGACGTCATTGTGCCATATTTACCTGCCACCATGTGGTTCCATACAATCCCACTTCATCTTGATGCAAAAATGGGTGAAGTAATCTCTCAAATCCTCTTTAGACTTTTATTTCTATAAATTGCTTTTGTATTACTTGAAGGAAGAGACCATAAGAACCTGTTCCAGAAAATTGCACTCTGTAATACTGCTGCACAACAATTATTGTAAAGGTACCATGGTATTACTTCCTAAAGGCATCCTACTTCTTGTAAATTGAGAAATGTGAAAAGAAAGAATTGGATCAGGGATGGTTCCCTTTATGATATCACCAATGTCAAATCTGGGCTCATTTTAGCTGAG
Source organism: Cichladusa arquata (assembly GCA_026413545.1). Classification (NCBI taxonomy): domain Eukaryota; kingdom Metazoa; phylum Chordata; class Aves; order Passeriformes; family Muscicapidae; genus Cichladusa; species Cichladusa arquata. The sequence goes on along the minus strand of JAOTQP010001546.1, from coordinate 33,313,575 downwards.
CCAACTATTATTCTTAGTTGTTGTGGAAGAAAATAAATATATTTGATGAAGTCTTTACTCTGGTAAAATCAAGTTTGTGGGTCTAGACAGCTGAGAGAATTGGGAAAAAGACCTGGAAGGTTTCCCTGTTACGTTATTAACTAAAATGGGTCCCATGGTGACAGCAGCAAAAAACCTATCTTTGTTTCTCATTTGTCTCTGTGAAGTTAATTGGTGGTCCCAGTAAAAAGTCCATGGGGATATAATGGTATAACAAAATAAAAATCTCTGAACATTTGTCAGATAGTTGTTCTCTTTATAAATAAATTTGGGAGACAAATTTTATTTTGTTTGTCAGAAACTGCAATTATTTCACTTCTAATGCACATTTGAAGGGTGACTAAAGCAGTTAGGGACAGGGGTATGAGAAGCAGCATCCCATCAGCAATGAGAATGACTGTGCTAACAAAGTGATGCTGCTAATGACGTAAATGCTGCTTAAACCTTGGTGGCACCTGCTGTGAGCTTCTCAGACATCTGAGAAATGGCCAGTGTCACAGTGCTCAGAGTTATGCTCTAGTCACCCCTGGGGTTTGAGGCATCTCTGGAGGTGCCAAAGAGGTCTGGCTGTGCTGAGCCAGGAGCTGCCTGTGGGTGGCGAGACTCTTGCTCCACTGCTGGCAGCTGGGCAGCACCATGGCCCTCAGTAAATGCAGAAATCAGTTGTGGCTGGAGGGACTCTGACAAGTGCAGAAGGCACAGTGGTGGAAGGAATGGGAAGGCAAGTCTAGAGCTGTGCATTCTGTAAGTTTCCCCCAGGGTAACAAAGGAAGAATCTGAGGTATTCCAAAACTGCCACTTGTGGAGAGGCTGTGCTGCTTTGTGCATTGCTGCAGTGCTGGGCTGCCTGTGCTGCTGTGCCTAGAGCAGCTGCCTCCAGTGAGCACTGGGAGCCTGAGCAGACTTTTAATATGATTGTTTTCTCTAGCAGTGGTGAAACAAGGATAAAGTGTCACAATGTTCTGTTTATGGAGCAACATGCACAGATATGAAAATAAGTTACTGTTTGGGGATGTAAAAAATGCATATTTATATTGACTATGTTGGTTTATTTTCCCCTGTCAGGGATGGAAATAAACAACTTTACAACAATAACAGACAAATCACAGCACCAGAGCTCTGAGGTGATGTTCACTGAAATCAAAGTCATCAGCCTTTCAAGGCAGGAACAGCTATACCTGTTTCAGAGAAACATGAGTTCACAGTGAGCATTCCCATATAGTACACAACACAGATAATAAGAGAGGTAATGGAAAAACCTATGAGCCTTCTTGGCTTCCACAGGCCACAATGCTTTTTAAAAACATGGAGAGGGAAAGAGTATGTTATAAGTGGACTTTTTCACCCTCCCTATTCATATCTGTTCATGTTCTGTTCTATCTCTTATATATTTCCAAATTAGAAAAGAATAAAACCACAAGAAGCAATCAGTCTCCTCTGTTTTAGAGAGACCTGTCTCATTGTTTGTGTAGCATGGCAGCCTATTCTGTAAGTGATTTATATGATCAGTGATCCTTTGTACAGAAAATGTTGTGAATTGGTTATTTTGGGTATCTCATTTGTCACCCATAGCTTTTGTCACAAAATTACTTGTAAGAAGAAAATTGATGAAAAAATTACATTTTTATTCATGAACCAGCTTTGCATGGAAAAGAAGCTCAGCTTCTTTATTTTTGGAGTATAGTACTTATCTTTAGCAAGACTGTGTTAAACAATGCTTTGTAGCTAGTTCACCTTTGTGACCTCTAGAGTGGCTAGTTCATCTTTGTGACCTCAAGAACTATTTGTTTACACAGACAGGCAGCTGATTTGATCTGATATATTTAATTTAATTTCTAAAATTTTAACACATGCCTTCTCAACCTCACCTAAAGTCAAGACAATCTAATTGATAAGATATCCTTTCAAGAGTCCTTAATGCAGTAGGGTAAGATATTAATATATTTCAAAGGGCTTTAAAAAAATATCTCCATTTGCTCAGAAAGGCCAAACCCCTCCATCTAAAGACATAGTAACCCAAATCTAATTTAACTGTGTATCCTTCTAATCATCTTTACACTTGTATCTTAAAATGGTAAAAGTGGAAATCTAGGTAATGGCTTTTACCTCTCCTGATAAATTACAGCAACAACAGGCTCCACTAAAGCTTCATTTTATCTCTGAGAAAATGACTTCAGACAATTTTGTGAATTAACTCAGGACTCCAATGTCCAAGTCTATCATCTTGTTAAATTTTGCTGGCCACAAATTTTATTTAATGCCAGTTGAAACAAAATGAAAACCAGATGATTGAATCTTCCTGAACCCTAAAATCTATAGGTTTAAGGGAAAAAAATGTGGAGGAAGGAGAGATTTGTGGATGAAGTTTGAAGACAACTGACTTTAAACAAAAGCAACCCACAAAAAAAAAAAAAAAAAAAAAAAAAAGAAATCTGTCTTCTGTGTTACTATCTTCTGTTTCCATGGAAACAAGGCTGGATTGGCAAAAATGGGTTAAGTGCTTTACAGTGACAGAGACTAATCACTGTTATTTTATAACATTACTATTACCAGTGGAAGGGAGGGCTGCATTCTAAGGAGACATAGGTTTGTGATGAGTCTACCTCTTGCTGAAACTATCAGACAGCAAAAACACCTGACAGGAGAAATTTTGATTAAATATAGAGGAAATCAATACAGACTATACATAAGTCATAAGAACCTGAGAAATACTGTATATGAGAAATCAGTTAATCCCAAAGTCAATGACTAGCAAAATCCAACCATATAACTACTTGACTTTTCAAAACACTGAGAAAATACTCAATTACTTGGTAAATACAGAAAAAATTATTCTGTCTGTCCTCTTTTTCAGTGTGTGCCTTATTCTCAAGGGAATTTACCTCAGCGAATTCCCAGCAACAAAAGTCTTCAGCATGCATTGTTAACCTAAAAACAAGTTTTATTTTTTGTGGTTGAGAATCTAGACTTTTATGGGGTGGAAAAGTTCAGTACCAGTGTTGGGTTTCCAGAGCTTTACTTATGGCACTAAAACACTTTCAACACTTATTTTTTTTTGAGCAAGTTAGACCAGAGGAAAAAAAAACAAATCTCGTTTCCCTCAGAAACATTGCTTTCTGAAAACAACAACATCCTCAGATTTTAGGTGGGTGTTCACAATTGCTCAGGAAAAAACAGTCACAGTATTAGAATTGGCACTCATTAAACAGAAGGCAACAGGCTTGTCTTCTGGGAACACAACAAAATGTTGATTGTTCCAAACCCTATTTAAGAGTGCTGATGACCATGCCAGAAATGTTTTTACTCTGAGATTCTTGTTGTGTATATTAGGCCAAGTTGAAGATACTTAAGTCATGCTTTGTCAAGTAGCCTTTAGCATCCTGGAAAACAGGCCATTTTTGTGAATTATTCCACATTCAGGATGCCTGTACCTACATGCTGACTTAGATTCCTAAGAGGAGCCCTTAAGCACCATCAGACTCTTTTTCAGCCCCTGTGCAGCTCCACAGACACCTAGAGACCCTGAGGTTTGGGGTGCAAGCCCACCCTGACTGCTGCTCCAAAGCCCAGTGCTGTGCTGCTCTGGTCCTGGCTTGCCAGGGATTGCAGCTCTACAAGGAAAGCAAACAGGGCAGGATGAATGGGGCCAGGTTAAGTTCAGGCATTTCTGCTTTAGCACAAACCCCAGGGAGTGGCTGCTTGGGCTGACGTTCAGAAGATCCCCTCTGATTTATTATAGGTATCTGGAATGATGCATTTACCTGGGGTTCCCAAAACACTAGGCTGCAGGATACTCCACAGTGAGGCTGCCTCTTTGAAGTTATTTGCTATACTTAAAGTGTTTAACTGCTGCTTGGGCAGGAGTGAGAAGAGCTTTTGCATTAAGAGGAATCATTTCCAGTCTTGGGATCTCAGTTTCAGGTCACAGTGTCACTGGCTGGGCCTGGGAAACGACCACCCCTTCTGCCAGGCTCAAGGCAAGGGTTTCTCTGAGAATATGTATTAAACTGAGCAAAACAGTGACAAATATGAAGAGTCTGTGTCTTCTGCGGGGGCTTAGGGACAAGTAAAATAAATTTTAGCTTTTCATTCAATCTCAAGTCCAACAGTCCCTGGGGAGTCTTTAGAGCTTTGCTTAAAAATGGCCAAAGTAGAATAAATTTGTTTTTTCCTCAGTGTCAATTGTTTATTTGTAATCCTGGGAACCTGAACGACTGAAGTATCCTTTTCATAATAAAATGAAGGGATAACTCAAAATGCCATTTTTTCTTATATCAAATTTATTCTGGCTAATGCACATGTTAGCAGTTTATTTACAAGATGCTGTTAATTGAATCCTATTTATACTTAAATAGAAAAGATTTTTCACCTCATTACTTGATTAAAATATTTTAAGAGATGATGCAAGAATAAAGATGTTCAGAGTTGGTATTAGAATTTGTAACTTTGGTAACTCACATATGAAGGCAATATTTTTTGCATAAATGAGAAAATGGAGATGAAACGGTAAAACAGTTTGTAAAAAGGAATTATTACATTCAATAAAAGCATGGGGTAGGACTGCACAACTGGGTCAAAAGGGGTCAAAAATACAGCATGTTGAGAAGGATTTGGAGTGGAGGAGGGCAACTTTGAACTTATCCCCTGTTTTAGTCCAGCACAAATGCAAAAAATAAAGTGATGTAGAGCAAAGGAGAGACATGATCAGGGATTTTTAGGGCAATGAAAGCATAAGAGAAAAGGAACAGTCTAATTACATGAAAAGCAAAGAGAGTTGGAAAAAAAAGAAAGAAAAAAGTATTGCAACACTGAACATTGAAGAAAAATTATAAGAGACTCTGGACTCCAAAATCACAGTACTTGCAAATGACACTTACTATGGGAATGAGCAAAAGATATCAAAGTAAAAGAAAATGAGCTGAAATAGTGATCTGGTCTGCAGAAATAAAGAAAATAAGGCAGTAGTCATAAAAGCACAGAACAGAAAAATAGGTCAAAGGGAAAGCATTCAAGAAAGAGAATGAGATTTTCTTTAGAGAATTTTTAGATGGGGTCTGAGAATAGAGCTATTAGCAAAAGGATGAAATCATCACAAGAGTTGAGAAAATAGAGACCCTCGCAACTGGAACATAAAGAGACAGGACCTTTTCCCTAGTCTGTGCTTGGACTGAGGAGTAGAGTGGTAAATTATCTGAGCAAAACAGGTCAAACTGGAGAAGGATCCTGATGCCACCTGCCTGTGTGCTCCCAGACAGGTCCTGGTTGCCTAGAGCCAGCAACCCCCAGCAGCCAGACTGCTGTCTGGCTGTCAGCCACTGTCCACGATCCCTCTGATGTTCCTGTCTGATGAAGAGAGGAATGCTGGTGAGGGGATGCACACTAAACACCCCTGAGCCCACTGCTACCCCCAGGCAAGGCCCTGACTCAGCCATCACTGGCCACCCCCTCCCAACAAAAAGCTTTTCTCAGATCCCCTCCACTGCATCTCTCAGGCACACAAATGCAGCCACCTTCATTTTTTCACTCCCAGTGGCCTCTCCCTTTGGATTTCAAAACACTTAGTGGATTATACCACCGATTATTCCTTCCATTTCCTTTCCAGGATGCTTTCAGTCCTTGCACCTCCAATGATTCAGCTATTTATGCCACACTCTAAGGAGTTAATGAGACTGTCCTGATGTCAGAAGCTATACAAGAGGGGCTTTGCTGGAAAATAAATTTTAAAAACTGACAACGAGCGGAACATTCCTGGTTTTAGGGCAGAATTTTTGCTGCCCTGCACCTATGTAATCCTTTATGCTGGCACAATGTGAAACGCATATGCTCTTAGATTAAGCCTGGTGTAAATGAAAACACAAACTAATGCAGAATTATTGTACCTTTTTTTTTTTGTTAAATGTTTGTTCCTTTGTCACCTCTGTGAGCAAAACTGGCAATAGGCAAAAAAGCCCCAACAAACCCAAAGAACACCAAAACCAAACCAAACCAAACCAAAAATACCCCAAAACAAGATAAAACCCCAAAACCTGAAGAAATCTCAATATTAACAGACACAAGGAGATCTGTAATTGATGGTATCATTTTTTAGAGTCAGGATTACAAGAGCACTTTCATCGAGGCTTTTTCACACTTGTGAAACTTGCCACACTTATGTCCGGATTGTGGAATACAAAAACTCCCAAGACACACCTCTAAACAGAGGATACAGGAAAGTGGCTTGAGAGGAACCTTTATGCAAGTTAAAGTTTTCCAATAGCTCCATGACATTCAGGTTAAGCACTTGTGGTTAACAGAACTTTCCAGGCACTATCAAGTCAAGGTAATCCATACTGACCTTTAAATGCACTGGAGACACAGCATAAATAAATAAATACATGAAAGTTTGTATTTGGTGGAAGGCTTAGGACACTTGGCCCTGTGCCAGCTTGTTTGTTTACACACACAGAGGCCTCACTCTAGCAGAGGAAAAAAGTGGCACTGCACTACAGATTAATACTGGGCTGCCTTCCTTCCTTCCTTCCTGGAATCCTTCCTGGAATCCTTCCTTCCTTCCTCCCTCCCTCCCTTCCTGCTGGGATGGACATCAGGGCTGCTTCCATCCATCACCAGCCTCCACAGACCTATCCAACTTGCAAGTGGAAATTTCACAGCTTTGTTGGGTTTTATTGCACCAAATGTGTAGATAAATTCCCTTTTAGAGATCAGGGGTCTGTACCTCAGCCAGGACAGCTCAGCTCATTGACTTCAATAGAGTTTAGCTGATTGATGCTGGCTTTGGGACTTCCCTGCCTGGTCAAACTTCATTCTGGTTGTTTCATCTGAATGAATGCAGACAGGAGGGAAGGGCTAGGAAAAATTTTATGTACAAAAAAGGTGAAATTGCTCTGTGTAAGATCCTGTGTAGACCAGCTTCCAAACTGACTGCCTACAGCTCCCAAAATCTGTGGCTCTCCAGGGAAATATCTTACTGTAATCTCTAAGTAAATTTTGTAGAAGAAGTTTCCTGAAAGTAGAAAATCAGTGCTGTATTTCTCATTTTTAAAAAATATTTAATTGGTGCACCAATTACAGAAATTTTATAGAAGATTTTTATTTTATTTTAAAATAATTCTCAGTAAATCTGGACTCCCGTGGTGGGAGATATCAATTACTGCATCTGAAAAAATGAGATGCTGGATTCTTATTTTTTGTTTATTTTTGGTGAATGTAGAAGTTAAAGTAAATTATTGAAGAACTGGTTGTTGCCCATAGAAACTGACTGAAGTCTAACAAATATTGTTAAAATGTGGATTGAATGGGTACCACATGTTGAGACCAAGTGAAAAATTCTTTTGGATATCAGTTTCACATTATGTTCTGACTCCAGGAAGAGTAAAGAATCTTTTTACATTTAGTTAACCTAGAAGTATTGTTTTAATGATTAAAAAAAAAAAAATAACACTAAATATTCAACAATTTAAACTACCTAGCTCCACTGACTTTTGAGATGCTTCAATAGTTGATAACAGTGGAAAATGCTGGTTCTTCACCTCTTCTTTCTAACTGAATTTCTGCATCCTGAATTGAAAAAGCACAAGATATTTTAAAGAGTTAGCTGCATCACCACACTTAATTCTGCCCCTCCATTCATTAGTTATCATATTTGTACTTTATTGTGGGTCTCCAAACCTGCACCAGTAGCTGGCATTTTGAAAACTCACTAGGTTTTTCTCTTGCCATTTAAAATTAAGAAGACCACAAAGGTAAATCCAAAGCAGTGTCTAAAAGCAGTTATAATCACATAGGTATCATGAGTAAGTGGTCTTTTGCAAAACCTGAATGATCCTATGATAGTACAACCAATTTCTGTTCTAAGTGTCCTGATGGATTCTAATAATATTAGGATATTATGGAAGAGTAAGTAAAAAGGAGATAGGTTGGGGTTTGTTGGTTTTTTTTGTTTTTTTTTTTTTTATATAAAGTTAAATAAAAAAGAAATATTCCCTTTAAATATTGTGGGTTGTTCTCTGTCATTCTGACTTCTTTTTCTTTTTCTTTTTCTTTTTCTTTTTCTTTTTCTTTTTCTTTTTCTTTTTCTTCTTTTTTTTTCTTTTTCTTTTTCTTTTTCTTTTTCTTTTTCTTTTTCTTTTTCTTTTTCTTTTTCTTTTTCTTTT
>JAOTQP010001546.1:33287659-33305283 GCA_026413545.1 Cichladusa arquata | reverse complement strand
CTTTTTCTTTTTCTTTTTCTTTTTCTTTTTCTTTTTCTTTTTCTTTTTCTTTTTTTTTCTGTAGAAGGACTTCACTTTGCTCTCTGAGTTTTGAATTGTTATGATATGTGTAGGGATAAACTAAATATCAAACTAATGGGAAAGAAACAAACATAGGAAGTTGAAGTTAGGACAGCTGACTGAGGAAGAGCATAGGGATGAAGGGCAGTGGTGCACGATGGGGTGAGGCCAAGGCAAAGCTGTAACTGAAGGTGGTAGAGGACACAAAGAATAACAGGAAGGGCTCCTACAGGTAGGTTAACCAGAAAGGGAAGGTCAAAGAAGGTGTACACCCCCCAGCCCCATAAACAATGCTGGAAAACTGGTAACAGTGGAAGAGGAGAAGGCTGGCATACCTAAAAGGTTTTGCTCCAGTCTTCAATGGCAGCTTCTCTTCCCTCACCTCTTGAATGGATGGACAGCAGGATGGGGACTGGGAGAGCAAAGTTTCTCCCATGAAAGGGAAGATCAGGTTCATGAACACCTGAGGACCCTGAATGTACCTAAATCTACGGGATCTGAAGAGAACCATCCCAGAATCCTGAGGGAATTGGCTGACGTAGTTACCAAGCCTCTTGCCATGATATTTGAAAAATGGCATTTGGATGAAGTCCCAGGTGACTGGAAATGAGGAAATATTGTATATAAATATTATATAACATATTTAAAAAGGGTAGAAAGGAGGACTTTGTGAACGACCCACCTGTCAGCCTCACATCTCTCTTCCAACCCAGACCACTCAATGATTTTATTTTAATTACAATACATAGGGGTTTTGTTATTGTTTCATGTCTATTTTATGCTCTGTCCCTTGTGTTGATTGTTAAAAATTTTGGAACAAAACCAGTACAAAAATGTTGTTGATTTTTGTCTCTAATTTTTCTTTCCATGGCTGAATACAATTTCTATGGTTAATTTTTTTGACCAGATAGGTAACATTATTTAGTTGCAAAGCCACTGCATTTTTTAAGGATGAATTCTTATCTGGTGTACTGTGTAAAATTCCTAGAATTTTAAGAAAAAGCCACACCTGAATGTGACCTTTTTCTCTATTTTCTCTATGTATGTGTTAAAAAGAACCAGAATCCATTAAACCTTCATGATTTTATGAATTTTGGTGAGGAAAGCATCCTTCCAAAGCATTTTATTGCCTCAGATATTTCTTCTACTGCTACAGGAAAATTATTAGTATTATTCTGTATTGGTTTGGATAGAGAAGGGATTTTTGACATTTAAAAATAGGTATTAGAGTTTGCTCAGTTATAACAAAGAATTCAGATTCTAAGACAGTAAAATAATATTGTTAACTAATAATATAAGATAGAAAATTATCTGTTGGGTTTGTTTTGGTTTTTTTTTTTTTTTTTTTTTTTGTTTGGTTGATTTTGGGGGTTGGTTGGCTGGTTGGTTTTTATGCTTTTCCTGACATTATTCCTCTAAATGATCTGCATGGTGAGATAAGAGATTGCACTTCTTTTGTATCTGTGCTCCTAACCAGGGCAGGCTACAGCTGCTATGAAGGAGAGAAGCTGTGGGCTCTTCCTCATCCAGCAGTGCAGGCAGAGGTACCGGGACATGTGGGACTGCAGGCAACTTATGCCCCATGTGCCCTTTCCAGCAACATTTCCAGGTTCCTACCTTCACTTGTGTTCCTCATGAACATTGAGCAGAGTATAAGCTAGAGTGAGTAAGCTAAAATGCAGCTTGCATTTTGCACTCCTGCAATGAAAAAAGAGGAAAGAGGAATTTTTGTTGAGAGTGGTGTTGGGGTGACCTGACATAAACAAATTCTGTGAACCTTCTTATTTTTTCCTGTCTTGTTCCACAGCAATAGGAATGGGCATTCAAGGGCAGATCAATACACTAAACAGGGCAGCTGAGTTAGGCAAGAAATATTGATATTTGCTGTTCATTTGGGCCTGCAACAAATGACCATTTCTTTCCTTGAAGCCTGAAAAAAGAGGGAGGGTCTCATGCTCTGGAGGTATGCTGTCTCTTGGGATTTCTGCAGGAAGGAGGTAGTTTATGCAGTCTTAAAGGTTAGAATCCCCAGCCTGTGTCTGGTAACACTGTCCTCCACAAACTGCTCTGGACACCTGCAAGGATTAGCCTGGAGTCACTCTCCTGAGGGAAGTCTCTTTCTTTATAGGGGTTTAGAGTAATTGCACTGAGAATTTCCTCACCCATTCAGTATGGTTCAGGGCTTAAGTATTTCCTTAGTGCAGGGTTCCTCTGTGTAAAGCAATTTCTCACATCGTTCATTCCTTAGAGTGAGGAATGGCAGACCTGGCCAGGGAAAGTTTGGGCATGGCCGGAACCAGCAATAATCTTGTGAAAAAAAGGCACACTAAATATCATACAGCTGGAAACATTTTTTTTTGGCACAAGAACATAGGATGTTGCTTAAGAGACTAGGGAATTTAGACGCCTCTGAATTAGGGGGACAATAAGGGAGTTATAAATTTGTGTACACATGTGTTTAAACATGCAGAAGTCCCTCGCTGGATTTTACTTTGGCAGAAAACCTTCCAAAGATTTGTTTCCTTGTCTGGAGAAAGAAGGGTAGGTAAATTTCTATTTCCTGTTGATTAAATTGCCCCTAAAAATAAGAATTAATTAGTCAATTTTTTCTTACTGCATTCACAAATAGTTCTGTGCAATTAACGAAAGCATGTGAAAGGGAGACAAAGTATAAAGACTGAAGTATAAGTAGCAGGGACAAAAATGTTTAAAATTTTTAGGTCTTAGGAGACTTATGTCTCAAACTTTTCCTGTTTTTAGAGGTTAACCCATAATTTCTATGAATGGTAATCACCCATGATCTAAATCCTGGTCCCATGAAGTCAGTGGGAGTTTTGCCACCAAATTTAGCAAGAAGACAGAGCTGTGTAACTGTTATTTAATGCCACTGCATATAGGAAAACTGAACACATTTATTTTGATTGGAAACAACATCATATAATAATTCCCCAAAATTCTAAGGTTATAGCTGGTAGGAAATATAGTTCTTGGGGGAAAAAGTTGCTCCAACAGATGTCATTTGCAATATATCACAATGTCAATGTTAATTCCAGTTAGTGTGGAAGGAAAGTGTCCGAAATAATTTAAGATGCAAAGAATAGCATTTGGTGGAAGGGAACTTAAACATAACATTATGATATGCCAACAGGCTTATATAAAAAAAAATTAGTCTGCCAGGGAGTTGGTCACATTGGGCTACATCATGCCATGGGTAATGCCTAAAATGAAGACTATGTTGAAAAGTACCCAAAACACTGAGCCTTGGATGAGAGCTCGTCCTCACTGCTCACAGTAGGAGCAGGAAGTAATTTGTGGCACTTCAGTTCAGTGGTAAAGCTTCCTTTCATCTCACAATGCATAGGCTTTCATTCCTTTCACCAGAGTATGATGGTGGCAGAGTAGAGTCTACCAGTTTTGCACTGGGTCTCACCCTGGCTGGCCCAGGGGGATTCCTTGCAGACATTCTGGAACAGAATGTGACCTCCTCACCACACCTGGATATGCCTTTCCCTCTCCTAGTTTCCAATACAGATGCAAAATGCAAAAATGTCACTTATGGCAAGCTTTTTACCTTGAATATATCCTCAATGAGAGTACACATCCTTATGCACAGTATGTAAAAAAAAAATCCACAAAGAATAATCAGAGACCACTCAAAAATCTGTATGAAGCTGGTACTTGTTATAAACCAGTATGCACTACGTCTTTGACCAAAGTGGAAATAATTTATTTAAAACTGGGACAACTGTGCAGCAGTACAATTGCAAAATTTCTCTTTGTGTCCAAAGATAAGAATCTGAATGAAAGCTATCAAAATTTCAAGAGTTCTCAATCACTGACATAATAATACTGTGCTTACTTGTGTGATGAAAATTGCTGTTGGGAGCCTGATAAATCTCAGTAGATGTTATCCAGGGTAATAACCTTGACCAGTTTACTTCTTTCTAATATAGTGCATTCATATTTAGATGTGGCATATCCAGGATATAATTTAGATTAAATTCCTTCACATGCTGGAAATAAAAGAACAGCCTTCTCAAATACTCTATCTCTTAAGAATTCCATTTTTTAAACAGAACTGATTGCTACAAGCATCTAAGCCTCTCCTCTCTTTTTTCTTTCAGGCCAGTAAGTTCAGTTTCCACGGAGGCACAACCTGGTTTTTGTTACACACATGGAAGAGATATTTTGCACATACATGAACGGCTATCGTGGTACTTTTCCCAGCTTGAGGCACAGTGTGGTTCCAACAGCACAGATGCTGGGCTGGAGTTCTGACAGAAGATGGAACCCTGCATGCCCCCTTTTATGAAACTGCTGTACACAGGCATGTGAAATGCCCTTTTTATAATATATGTTGAGGAATACATTCAGTGCAGGTGGCTGCAGATGGAGCTCTGGGTGACAGAATCCCAGGAAGAGGCTGGGAACTCTGAGGCAAGAGGCATCACAGCCAGATGAGGGACACCCAGAGATCCAGCAGAAACCAGCGACCCCCAGGGCGCTGCAGCTGCAAAGGGGCTTTGGTCCCAGCTCAGGTGGTGCAAGTGTGACTGTCAGACTGGCTCCTGGATGGTCAGACAGGGAAGTTTCCTTAACAGGTAACCTCCTCTGCTGATTTGAAAGGGCTTAATTCAGAGAGGGAATAGGGATGATGCGTGTAGGGTGATTGGTGACTAAAGAAGGGGCCATAGGGCAAATACTGATCAGTCTTGTCTTCCTTGCCCACCCTCGAGGATAGGCGCCAGCATAGTCAGCTTGTGCTGACTGTAAATGGGATCCTGGACAAGTCCAACTTTGGGCAGAGTCCTGTCTTGCTACTGCTGCAGCTGTTTTGTAAGCTCTGTCCAGGAAGGAGAAGCTTTGAAGACTTTTTCCCTTCCAAGGTGTTCCCATTCTTTCCTTTTAGGCCAGAAAAGCTTATCTTCAGTAGCCAGCAGTCTTGGCAGGAAAAATAAATACTTGTATTCACATATGAATACTTCCATTTGCACATGAATATCGGTATCACTGCGAAGGGCAGGAACTCTACAATACCAATGGTATCCAGAATCTCCTTGCATGAATAGTAACAGAGAGATGATCAAAACAGAGAGATGGTCATGCCAAACTGGAACACAAGGAACAATGTACTGAAGCATTTGTGAAAACACTCCTTTCCTTTTATAGCACAGCTGCACAGCATTTTCTGTCATGCACTTGCTATTTATAAACCTTTGTAGAGAATTCCAGTTTGTTATACTGACTCCTATGTGGTCTGAGTAATAATTTATAACAGCATAAAGACTGTCTGTATTTTGAGAAAGAGGCAGAGCCAGAGTAAAGGTTGAGCTTGACTTCTGCATTTCATGACATTTGAGAACTTGATTTATCAACCTTAATGCTACATAAACATAAGTACAGAATTTCCTAGGAACTTCACATCAAATTTAAGAAAAAAAAAAAGAAATTAAAAAGGTTTGAGTGTAAAATTATGGTAAATTATTTCCTCTGTATCTTGCATTGCTTCCACAGAGAAAACCAGATTGTGCTTTGTAACTCTATTGTCCTATGACCTTGGGAGGAAGAAAAGATCTTCTCTTCAGCAAAATGCAGTTGCTGCTCAGAAGAATATAATGCTTTTTTCCTCAATGCATACTGACATCTGCCAGGGATGAAGGAAGGAGGAATCCATGCTCCAACCAGTTCATCAGAGGAGGTGGGCAGGCACTTAGCAGGAAGGATTCTAAGAGTAGGGTGTGGCAGGCTTCAGTGTTGGAAGGTGTACGTGAATTTCCTCAGTCACACTGCTCAGACAGAAAAGCTCTTAACTGTGGTGACAACTCCCTAACTCTGGTGGCAACGGTGCATTATTTACTCTTATAACTACTGTGGTTGCTTATATGGGGAAAAAGTTTACATTCAAAAATGGATCTACAGATGTTGTAACCCTCTGTGATTTTGTTCTGATTTTACCACATTCTTCCTTTGGGAATAAAACAAAACCACTAAACACACAGACACACAGAACATTTAAAAAAAACCCCCATGTTTTATTCTGAGATTTCCTAGGGTTTGATTTCTAAGTTCAAATTACCTTTTTTAAAAGTTTATTTTATCTGTATTTAATAATAATAATAATAATAATAATAATAATAATAATAATAATAATAATAATAGAAAATCAGTTAAATATACAGCAGGTATAGTTTCCTCCACAATTAATGAATCATCTAGGCATGTCTTCTGGGCTACTGATTTTCCTTTAGAAGAAAGTGAACATTTTATTCTCTCAGATAAATAGGATTGCAGGAGGTTAAACAGGCCACAGGAGGCTCCATGTTCAGTTCAAATTTCAGCTAGTAAAGCTAAGCAGAAAAAACCTTGCCAACTTTTGTGCCAGATTAATCCACTTAACTGCTACTTATTTCACAGCCACTCCTTGCCTACTTCCTATTGATTCACTGAGTGTTTGAATTTTCCCCTCTCCTTTCCTGTAGATGTGTTACTGGAGTTTGAATGCTCTGAAGATGGGAAGCCATGAATTTTTGGTAAGCACTTAGGTCCCTGACTACAGACTCTTCAAGGTAAATCTGTCTAGTTTACTTTTTCTTTATGAAATTTGGCTTATCAATAGCATATCTTTTTATATGTTGGACTTCTTAGTAATAGTTTAGAGGGGAACTTCATTAGACTTTAGGCTAGATACAGTCTTACAAACCAGAAAATATAAAAGGACAAAGATACTGCATTTCTATTTTATCATGTATGTATTTCTTCCCTTTTTTTTTTTTCTCTTTCAAAACATTTTTAGTCAACTCCTCCACAGCAGTACCAGGCACTAATTATAAATATGATGTGCTTTGCCAGTTGCAGGAAAAGCCCTCTAAAAGTCCTCCTGACCTCAGCAGTGGTAGATTGAGGCCAGCTAGGCAGCACCTCAAGGTAGCCAAGAAGTTCTGTTGCAGTTCTTTTGGTTTGGAAATAGCTGGTTTGGTTGATATTTGCACAACCTAAGGTCAAAATAAATATGCTACTATGAGCTCAAAAACCTTATTAGCCTCCTGTCCAATTTGCTGCAGTCAAGGTAGACCACCAGTAAAGGCAGAAGAGATCTCTTGCTGGCAAGAACTAGTTTAGTTTTAGGGAAATAGCATTGATTAACCTACTGATGCTGCTGGAGATTGATTTGAGGCCCCAAAGGAAGCCAACTAGTAGTGTGCACACATTTTCATTCTCTTCCAGCAGATGACATGGCAAGTGTGTCAATACCTTTAGGAGTCTTTAAAATGCCAGAGGATCAGTGTTGCGATCACATTCTAGAATATTGCTACACTGTACATGCTTTAGTAATTGCTTCCATTATTTCTGCCAGCATTCCCCAAAATGCTTCCTACCTTGTCCACATGGGCTATACAAAATTTTCCAAATTGCTGCACTAATTCTGGTGAAATATGAAATAATTTTCTTACTTTCTACTAAGGAAGGAAAAGGAAGTTTCTCACATAAGACATATGCTCAACACACATAACCAGAGAAAATAGATGTTATTACTATTGTATAGAGTAATATTGTATAGAGCACCCACAGTGTTATTCTCTTATTTAGTATATCATAGCTGCTTCCCCATCTATAATCACTTTACCTGCTGTCTTCTGCTTTACCAGGTTGAGAAAAGATTGAAACAGCTTCAGCAAAATATCACAGGCTGGCCCTTGCTTCTGTTTTCACTGAGCACTGCTATAGGGCCTTTGTGAGGTGTGTGCTGAAGGCTGCAAGAGGAAGTGATTGGTATAGAAATAGAGTTCCCAGTCCTGCAGATACTGTGTCTGAAATAATTGAAAAGTTAAGAATTATAGATTCTTCATTTCAAGTACATATTGCTTTATCACAAAATTCTTTTCAGGAACTGAGGCAAAAAAGATTTTCATAGAATGGCTATCAAGAATGCAAAGCAAGTGCAAAGGACTGACTATGCTTTGTTATTAAGTCTATATAATTATTTTACATTTTGCCTGTCTTCTGCTATAGTGGCTTCTTCCTTTTAAGGTTAGCTATCAGATATTCTGCTCCATGTTAACCTGTATTTTCACATCCATTTTATAACAAATAGGACAGAAACTTCCTCTCTGGAAAGGAGAACTAAAATTCGGTGTCATGGAAGTACAAAAGGCAATTCCGTTATCAAGGGGTTCCTATGAACTTTTGCAACCCATTTTGGGATGTGTGGCACCTTCAAGTCACTGCCTCTTAATATAGCTAGTAGGAAACTGTGACCTTCTTAAACTTCCTCTACCCTTGCATGCAGAAAAGCTATTAACTTGTACAGAAAGCAAGTATTTATATCCACAGTAGAGGATTCTAATACAGGCTTGTTTTTTCAATGATAAATTAAACTACATGATTTTGAACTGAAAGCAGCAGTATTATGCAATGCGTATTAGCCTTCAAATTTGTGTTGGGAAGGAATTCACTAGAGTTATCCCCCTTTTCCATGCTCTGACTTATTCCAGCATTGGTGTCTCTGAAATGAGCTATAAATGTCCTTGGCAGCTATGCAAACAAAGCTTGCCCCTGCAACCTAGATCGTGTGAGTTGCTGAGCGCTGCTGGAGAGAGGCAGAACACCTTCTGCTGCCATTGTCTTCAGCACAAATTGACAATGACACATCACCCCTTGCACAGCTCACTGGGCTGCAGGGCTGGGTTTATAATTAATTCACAGGGTTTTTTATATGCCTTGTTCCAGACCATTGATAAGAAAAATATGCTAAAATCTGGTGAGAGGAAAAAAAAAAAAAAAGGCGACAACAATATCGCAGGTTAAATCCTGAGCATGTGTGAGTCAGCACAGCACAGCTAATTCCAGTGATGCTGTATCAATCTGTCCCTGCTGAGGTTCTGCTTAAAAAATTTTAATGGCTATCAATTCAGAAGAAATACTTCGGATATACTGCTAAATAATGGCTTAGATGTCACAGCAAGAAACAATATCATGCCACTTATTATGCCATTTTAAAACAATATAAGCCATGTGTGAGAAATTAAATCTGTCACCCTGGGAAAGAGTTCAGGCTGTCAAAATGGTAATAGAAATGAAATTCAATTACCTACTTTCTATGTTACGCATGGTAATCCCCCAGAAAGTACTAAAGGAAATTGAAGAGGAGATTATCTTGTAAAGTGCTTCTATAGTATAATTATTATTTTAATTATTATAAGGAAAACATACAATTCTGCAAAAAATCAGATGAATTTTATAAGAATTGCAGCTGTTTGTCAGGCTGAGATTAGCTGCCACTGACCATGACTGTGACACTCTGAAGGCAGCCACAGGCTCACTTCTGTAGATTTTCCTCATGCTCAGCCTTTCTGTGGCAATAGTCTGGGAGGGATGAGACTGATGCTGAGTTTTCAGTATCTCTAGAAGAAGGAAACCTAGGGAAGTAACTGTAGGCCCTTTGTCTCATCGATCTCTGCACACTTTCCTTGCTGGAGCTGGTGCAGCTCCACCCTAAGCGTCAGGATCCCTTGGGTGGCAAACATTATTGAAGGGCCAGTGTCCCCCAGACTAGGTAGGAACTGGCCTTCATTTTCCTGTATGACATCTCTAGCAGTGAAGAGTGGAGCTCAGAGACTATCCTTGGCCCAATTTCACTGTGCCATGAGGAGTTGAGGAGTGGAATGATGCAGCAGGAGATACTTGGATATCCCATTTCATAGTGCAGCTTGAGGGTGAGCTATAGCCCATAGGCTCGCAACCAGCAGTCATGAAAACCCAGACCTCAATGTGTTTGCTAATCATCAAGATATTGCATAAGGGAAAAGAGGAGCTCAGTATAACATGCAGAATGAAGAGTCAGCTGTGATTTAGGCTCCTTTGTGGATTTAGTCCTAAAACAATGCATATATTTTCTGTACGTAAAAGTCAAAGACAAACAGCAGTTACTCTACAAAGAAATTAGGATTCCTTATGGCAGAAATGTTTAAAAGTGATGATGATATCAAGTGTGTGTGTTTTTTTGAAGAATTTTGGTTGCTTTTTTCAGGTCAAGTTTGTACAAGAAAAAACAGACAAGACAATCAAAAGGAAAAATAAGATAAAAAAGAGGCCATTACCTGCTGATGCTCTCAAAGACTGATATTTCCTATCTTAACTCTATAAGCAAGAGCCAGTACAGAAGACTGCTTATATTTTGCATGTCAAGAAAAATACTGAGAACAATGAATGTTTCACTAAGTGTGGGATGAAACAGTATAGTGTGAGTTCAGGGTTATGTATTCCCAATCTCCTTAATCAACTTCAAGATTTTCTGTTACCTTCCCAGATTCTTAAAGGGAACAAATTGGAAGTTGTGCCAGAGATTTTAAGAGTAGGTTGTGAATTGTGTGAGGAGTTCACATCGTGGACAGGCAGCATTGGTGGGTACAGAGCAGTGCAAGGGGGGGATCAAGTAGCTCATGTATGTGAACCCATTTTGCCTTTGCACTATGGACTGCAGAGCACCTGGCCTCTAAGTGAGCCAGTGCTGAGATCTGTAATGCTTGACAAGACTTGCTGATGCTTGAGCTAAACTGTTTACAGCTTCCTTGCTAATTTCTCTACTCTGAAGCCTCTAGCACAGAGATGCCCTGATTATTAATGACCTTCTTGTCAGCATCAAGAGGTCTTGGTGGTACTCGAAATAAATGGATACTGTTCAGGGAACCTGAGTCCTCATCAAATCTAATTGTGAATTACAGGGGGAGTTTGTACCGTGACATGAAGTCAGACCCATTCTGAACAGGCCAGTCTCAGTAGCAGAAGCAGACAAGCCACACCACAGGGTCTTAGCAAGCTAGCCCCAGAGACTGGCTGTGCTTATAAGCTTGAGCACCACTCTGACAAGGCTGATTTTGGGTTCACAGTATTTCTGTGTGTGTAGATGTACAGTTAGCCTAGGGCTGGCTTGGGGCAATCCACCTGAGACTGCACTGCACTAGGCAAGTGCTTCCCCTTTCTCAGTATCTTCTGATACTTCCCTGTATCCCAGTCACTTCACAGAGGCTCTTGGAAATGGGTTTAATTTTATCTTCTTTTGGCTCTTTCTCTAAGCACATTTTGCATTTCCTGGTTATTTGGTCACATGGAACTTAGAGCACAATCACCATTTGGAGCTGAGTAGCCAGTCAGGATAAGGAAAGTTGCATGTTAATAACACAGCTGTAAAGAAATAATTATATAGAGCTAGATCACTGCCTCAAGGGCATGACTTGTGTTTGGAAGAGTTTTCATGTCGTGAATTGAATGTTCTCTCACTTGGCATGCACGGTGGCATGGAAACTGTCACAAAAGCTGCCACATCATGCCTCTGGCTGAACCCTGGCAGAGCACCACGGCTTCCCAGAAGAGCAATTAGGTGCAGTGCTTGTGTTCCCCCAGACATCCACGCTATGGGTCTGCCTGACCCGTGCGCCACAGGGGAAAGCTCCTTATTCCTCCCCCTCTGCTGTGGCAATGGAGACAAGCCAGAGCATAACTAGTCCTGTTGTGACCAAACAGTTGTGCTATGCTGGGGAGCTCCAGAGGAAAGAACAAAGTACAGTAATTTCTATTCCAAAAAAGAGGAGGAAACACAAGATCTTACTGATTTGTATCACTTCATAGTGATAAAGCTGTGGGGTTAAAACTCCCTCGTTGTTTAAGCCCTCATAGAAATGAAGTATTTAAGAACAGGAGCAAAACAAGTACTGCAACCAAGTAAATCTAAGGCAAATCCTCACAGCTGAGATGTGGTCTGCACAATACAGGAAACACGCTTTTAGCCTGGCTATTCAATATGTCTTTGCTTGTTTGTTTGTTTGCTTGTTTTATATACTGAAAGATAATAATGGCAAGGCTCTTTGAAGACCTAGGGGAAGGTTTTAAGTGTGGCCAAGGAATCTGCTCTTTTTAAGCAAGAGTCGGAAGTACTGAAAATTGATTCTATTTTCTTAATATAAAGTTTGTGCAGCTTCGAATCCTCAGCTCCAAGTGAACAAACAATGCTGATAGACATGTATTTAATGGAGCATCATAAAGGAACAGAAATGGAGAAATACATTAATTAGAAGTTAAATAAGTCAAAGTTCATACTTAGTTTATATTTAAATGTTGAATTTCAAGTAGGAGTTTCATTAATTTCATTTTGCTGCTTTTCTTATGGCCTCGGAAGGTCCTAGGAACTAGACAAGTTTAAATTAGATTAAAAATATTTTCATTTTAGAAATTCTCTGACGTGACAGATTTAGTGGATATTATGCATTGTATGTGCTTTTTATAGTTGTATCTGTTTTATTTGTTTTTCGTCATGTTTATGTAAAGTTTCCTGTTTATAACTATTTCTTAGATGCCTATACCTCAGTTACTTTTATGGGAGTGTTATATGATTTAATTACATTTTCAAGTAGAGATTTTAATTATCTGTTTTTATAAGATGTAATTATAATGTGATAACTGCCAGGACATTGCAGCCTGTGTCCTGCAGGCAGCCTTCTATGAATTCAGAACAATCAACTCTACATCTTACACCTGAAAACAACAAAAAGGGCCAGAAAAGCAGCATTACAGTCTGTCTTGAGAGTATATTCAAAGCAAGAAAATCAACAATATGTTTCCATTTTGTAAGTCCTCTCTCAGCCCACTTGAATGTTCTGAGCTCTTCTTTCTGGTGTAGATAAAAATTTGCCAGGTGATAGCAAGCCCATCAAAATACATGAAAGGAAACAAGACAGGCAGCACACAAAACTCTGTAGTAGGTTAAAGACCTGTATTGGCATGGCTATTTTCTTTGTCAGCAACAGCACAACCCACCCTTTCATTAACACTCTTTATAGCTAGAGGACTTTTTCCTGTCTGATTTTTGCAATTTCAGTGTTGCTGCATGGGCCTTTGAGCAACCTTGTCGAGTGGAAGGTTCCCCAGTCCATGGCAGGAGAGTTGGAACTAGATGATGATCTCTAAGGTCCCTTACTGTGTTTAGTTATTCATGGAAACACGCATACATATTCAAGAGCAATTCAATAAGTGAATGACTTCCAACATGAAGAAATCATTAAAGTAAATTCCAGAAATCTCAGCATAAGAGAGACACATGGACAGAAAAGACAGAAGGTGGAAATTGATAAAGAAAAATTGCTGGGAGGACACCACATTCAAATACCTTAATGACATGTTGGTGGAGTAAGGCAGATTTTGAAAGCCAAGGCCAGAGAAAATACATCAGAAGTAGTAGACAGCCATGATCAAAGTCATGATTTTGGGAGTGGGAAAGTACATCATTAGTTCTTTATGAAATCCTCTCTCACAATAAAAGCAAGATATCCTGCTGAAATTCCATTTATACCTTTTGTTGCTTAATTATTCTGCCAATTCCTAAAAGTAAGGCTAGCACTGAAATTCCTGTCAGTCAAAGATTTGCAATATATAGAATAAAAAAGAAAAGGAAGCAAAGAAATGGAAGCTAAATCTGTAAGCTTTGCCATCTGTAACCCAGCCAGACTTTCTACCCTATGGCTTGTCATAGAACAAATCTGTACATAAAGTGAAAAAGCAATGAGGGCTTTACTGATATTTATTTAAGATATTTTTGTGCTATGTACACCAATACAGATCTCTAAAGATTTGTCAACATTGAAATTATCTTGCAGATTACTACTAAATGAGTTGATATTTTACCACAGAAATACGCTTGCAAGCAGAAATAGTTCATTTGGACACCCTCCTTTTATTTTTTTTTTCCCCAGTTAATTAATGAAAAATTGTTTATTTCTTTATTCACACTTGGAAGTAGCAGGTAAAATAACCCACAATGAGTAATTTATTCAACAAAATTTGCCAGTCTTTGCTGCCCATGAATTGTCACAAATATATGAATTCTAAAAAGCACTCATGATTTCAAACTATTAGCATCTTTCAACAGATTATATGAATAATTCTTGCCACGTGTATCAGTAAAAAAATTATTTATAGTATTACAGATTATAACTGGCATCTGTAAACAGGAATGAATTAGAATGTATCAAATAACATTTTTAGTACTAGCAAGTTTTTTCCTAGTGCGTATTTATATCTTGACTAGTAGTGAAAAATACTAAGTGCAGTCCATCAAACCTGAAACCAGCTCAGGTACTTCTCTGAGGATGTGACTGTCATGGCGCCAATGCTAACAAAGGCCAACAGCCCAAGTGTCCACAGAGAAGTCTGGGCAGGATTTCTGAACTTTATTACTTTGCCCTTGGCAGCCAGGCTAGCCAGGGCATGGCTAGTTCAGCTAAACAAGGTGTACCCTTTGTCTGCACCAGTTCACACAAAGTCACTCTGGGCTAAATTTGAGCTCAAGCAACAAGGAAGAAATGCCCTGATGTGCTCTGTCCCAGAAGGAGCCCTGGGTCGAAGACAAACTTGCCTTTTGCAGTAGACTTATATCTGAGGAATATTGAAAAACTTTACTATTACTGAAAATCAGAAGCCTTCTTAGTCAAGAAGTGCAGGGAGTATTTTTATTGCTAGAACTATTTACTCTTACACGGCCTGGCAAAAGTATGGTAATACAGCATCTGGAACATCCCTGAGGGAAGTAATCTGAAGAGCCACTTTCTTGAACATGTTTTCTACCCCTCTTGTTTAACTACTTCACATACTCATTTTCCAGTCATCATATTCACATTAGCTAATAAATTAAAACACTGGCAGCATAAAAGAATATTATCAAGTTTGTACAGACAGTTATTAGCATATTTACCATGGCCAAATTGTTTCACTTGATTTATTTCTAAGTCAGAAACAGTTTCAGCAAATACATCAGCATTCCACCTCAACAAAAAGTATTTATTTCCTCCTTAGCAAAGAATCAAGTTGATAATATTCTGAATAATATATTATCTATATCCATTCATCCATTCACCCAGAACTCAATTCTCTTAGGCTGAGCAATGTTTTAGGTTTAAATTTCCCTGTTTGCATTTCTCTAAGGGTAAAAAAGATCTTTACAAAACACTGAGTCAAAAGGGCATATTTTCATCCAGTATTGGGAAGGGATTTCTCATTCCCTTAAGCAAGCAAATTTGTATATATTATTTTACCACTTAGATCTGTGTCCCTTAAGCTCTTGTCTTGCAGTTACTCCAGCGCCTATTTCAGTATTAATCCTACCACTTGCATTTTGCCCTCTAGACCTCTTACTGCTTGGCTTTTACAACACTTCACATTTTTCATATTCACATTCAGAATTTCTACTGCCCCTCTGTGCATTCAAGGCTTTGGGTTTCATTTTATTAAAGGGCCCTTTTTTGAGAGAGTGATATTATTCAACTCTTAGCTTTGTCTATAGTAGGGACATATGGCACACTATTTCTCACCCTTGTCAGTATATGCAGTGAAGAGGCTTTTTGGTTTTTTTAAAAATGAACATAGTTTACTGGGTCTCCCATTGCTTTTGAGATTACACACCATCCCTGAAAAGCAAATGCAGCAATCTGTGTAACAGCTGTATAAATCAGCAAATGAAAATAAAAGAGAGGTGTAGGAAGAAAAAAAAATACACCCCATGGGGCAGTCAAGACCTTGAGGAAAAAAATATTGGGCAAATAAGAGGAGTGAAAATAAACAGGACACAAGAGAGCAGCCTGAAGCAAACAAAGGAAGCTGAATTGAACCTCCCTGCAAGGTGAGATACTTGTTTTACCAGAAACTGTGGCTGGTCCTCTGACTACATTCAACATATTGTCCATTGTGCAAACAGATTGCTCCTCCATTAGAAATACATTGAACTACAGGTTTTGTTCAGACTGAGAATAATCCTTGTGTTTTCAGAGACATTTTCCATGGTGGTTGAAAATAAGTGCATGAGCAAAAGCTTTGAGGCCTGATATTTTGAAATGAGCAGCACTCTTTATATGCAGGTAAACTTTAAAACTTAGGACATAGCTATAATCTATCCTCGGTACACAGAGAGGGTCAGTACTTCTTGTGTGCCTGAGCTCCTCACACAGGGATTCCTCACAGCTGCTGAAAAAAGCTAAAGTGCAGATAACCACATGCAGAGACACAGCTATTGCTATCTTTTCCAATCTTTTTTTTCATGGGAGTCTGGCTTTTCCTTGTGCTTCACAAGTTTACACTGTTCTCTGGATGGCAAAAGTGTATGTGGGTGGCAGAGACAGCTCCAAGATGGAATTCTCTGCCCAGACCATCTGAGGGACAGTGTGTCCTGCCAAGGTGACTGTGTAGGTGGCACAGGTAGGTGATGAGTCTGGGCTTGGGAGCAGCCTTGGAACCGTCAGGCAGAGTAGGCAAAGCCAGAAAGGACACTGAATCACCCAGTCATGGGGGAGCTGCAGATGGAGAAGGTGTAGCTGAGATCTTCCAGGATCTCCAGACTCTTTTCCTCTTGGATTATCCTTCCTTACTGAAACAGGAGAAGAACCAGGGTCAAAGACTCAGAAAGTGAAAGAGAGAAGGCATTCAGAAAGTTCACAGTGCTAAATATGTGTGTATGCATAGACATATCTTTCAAAATTTACGGAGGAAAGTGTATATAAATTGCTGTATTTTGATAAGAACCTTTCCTCATAGAAGTGGGGCACATAAATTTAAAAATCTAGTTTTCTTTTGCTTTTCTCAAGCCAAATGAAAGCAAGCTAGAATGTAACCATGCTGAAAACAAAGAATTTGCATCCAAGGAAGGCATTAGTAAGTGAATACAGTTTTCATGTGATTGCAGGCATAAGAAGAATAATGGACTGTGGCTCTATTGTAGTTTTTTTCTGCAATAAATTGCAGAAGCAGGTTTTCCATCCTTATTGGTTTCTTGGACATTGGAGTTCTTTAATTCTTTGGGAACATTGTAGATACAGCTAGCAAGGTGTAAAATATATCTACATTTACCAACATGTGAAAGCTTTATCTTTTATCTAAACAATACAAATCTGATCATTTATGGAAATTCATGAAAATTTAGTTCTTGTAGAATGTGTGAGTCATGCAGTTGAAATGCTTATGAATAATAATTGCTACTCTCTCATAGCTCTACTAAAATACTTTACTGTCTTCACTCGTACTCAGGTCTGCAAATTGCAGCCAACCTCAAATGCTATAGTTGTTATATTTACCTGTAGTTTTCAGTCTCATCTTTATTTTATAGGAATTTTTTATTAAATTGCATTGTACTTAATTTGTCAATTACTGCTAAATCTCATAAAAATCATCTAGTTCAATTACTCCTCTTGTTGCCCTACCTATTACTATATTCTAAAACCTTCAAATTCAAAACCCTTCACCACGTGAAATCACACATTTCTATTCTAACTACACACCTGTGACTCTAATTCCATCACTCAAATTTGGAAGCCTCCTCCAAGGCATCAAGTCAAAAGTAGTGTTCTCCAGGGGGTCAGTGTCAGAAAGCACAGAAAGCTCAAAAATCCCAGGTAACTGGGTTCCAACAGATTCCCTTTGTGGTTATTCATGCAGTCTTTTTTGGTTCTGTGAAAGAAGAGAAAGTACCTACTGACTGCAGACAGAATAGGCATATTCTAAAATTCCAGAATTTTTAAATAAAAAACCCC
>JAOTQP010001546.1:33215715-33264186 GCA_026413545.1 Cichladusa arquata | reverse complement strand
AGCTCCATTGGCATGATAATGGGAAAAATTCTTCAAATTGACACAGTAACAGAAAAAAAACACTCAACCCCCAACAGTCCCCTTGCTGCCTATGTGTTTGTATCTAACAACACACATCTAAACTTGTGGTTAACAAATGAGTAGTGACTGTGGTAGATCCAGGCTGCACTGTGTTAAGTCTGACTGCACTTAAGTCTCAGCCAACAGCTACCAAATACCCCAGTACTAACCCCTAAGAGGCTGTGATTCAATAGAGAAGTATTTAGTGAATAAAAGAATGCTTTGAGGTACTTGTTTTTTTATTCTACTAAGTTAGTTATGAGCTCAGAACAAAATAATAAATTTCCTTTTTAATCCTTTTTTTAACTGTTCAGTATTTATGACTGATTATCTGTAACCATAGCAATCACTGGACAATTTGATGGCATTTAAAAAAGAGTAACTTTTATCTGCCTGCAACTGTTTATCTGAAAACCACAGCTATGCAGAGAAAAGGGACCAACATATTTATTTTTTTATTTAACTTTTATGGATTTTTGTATTTAACTTTTATGGATTTCATTTCCTTACATATTTTAAAATTGGTAGGTATATTGGTATTATGGTTTCAGACTGTTCTTTGCTTATGCTCAGGTAACTGAAGCCCTGTCTGCATTATTTTGTTTATTGCATTGTTAACATTTTTCATCTGTCCTTCTCTGTTAGGCCAAATTGTCATAATATATGTGTACATCTGATATCAACCCAATGAACCTTGGACCCAGATTCTGATGATGTGACCTCTTCCCAAGGATGTAGCAACTTCTAATAAAAACTAAATAGGTTATAAACAAGAAGGTATCATGACTCTCCTGTTATACCCCCTAATAAATCCCACCTGGGGCTTCAGGAAAATGCTTGAGAAATCAGATAAATTTTCTGGCTTTCTCATTTTATATATTGCTGTCAAATTCTGTCCTAGTGCGTCTGCATCTCATTGTCCATTTTTCTTCACTTCAGGGCATTCCATGTGCTGTATATGTTTGAATGAATCCAAGAATGAAATGAAGGAGGAAATACAAAAGAGTGAAAATCATATTTTCAAATGACAGAAAGCAGGAAGAGATAGAAAATTCATGGGGGAATGAGAATAAAATACAGTTTAGTCATCATAGATTGGAGAAATGGCCTGAAATCAAACTGTATTCATTAATGATACTGGTAAAGTGGCTCACATAGGAAATAACAATCAGAACAAACAAGAAAGCAACATCAAAAAAAGTCAGCAATAACAAAAGAGAGGTTAAATGCAAAAGGGAAAACTTTATGTTTAAAGTAAGGAGAAAAAATATAGGCTAAATCCTGAATAATATGCAATGGTTTCCCCCGATTTCATCTAGATAGTACAAGAAAAAATCAAGCAAGAGAGATTTCTGAGTGAAGTTGTCTTCCTAACATTGTCTAATACTGTTTAAATTTGAAAGCTGTTCTAGTTTTCACTCAGAATTTATTTTGGTGAGATGCCTGAGTACTTGCATAATGAAAAACTTCAGAGTAAACTAAAAATATGCGTCAGTCCTTTCCATTCTTCTCCCTTTTTGAATACTTTCAATAAACCCTTTTACGCTGGAAGCCACATAATTAAATAGGAGCTAACTAACCCAAAATGTCTGCCTTTCATCCCAAAAGACATTTTATGACTAGGGAACACAAAGCCTAATTCTGTACAGTGTCAGCGTATTACAAGTAGCATTCTTCTTTCATCAGTCACAGCCACACAGGACTCCCTGTCAGTCCTGCCTTATAGTCCTTTCTCACTGGAATTATATCTATGCATTAATTGCATTGGAGGTCCCAATTAAGCTTTCTTTTACTACAAATACTGACTGGAGTGATATAAATAGAGAGTGCTTTATACACACTAAAAAATGGTCATTAGAGAAATGAAATGTGTTGTAGGAGCAGATTTTGCCTCAGGGGAGAGCCAGATGGAAGGGTAATAGGGGATTTAGCTTTCCACTGCCACTTCCCTGTGTACCTGCCTACCACGGGTCATAAAGTGGAACAAGAGCTGTGTAAATGCTGAACCTCAAGCTCTTCTTTTTTCTCTCATAATTTTATGTTTTGGTTGATTTCCTTCCTCAATTTCTTCTGGGGCTTTGGCCACTTTTAAAGCTATAAACAGGAACTAAGGTAAACCCAGCCCTCAAATGCTTGTCTTTCATGATCTGTTTGGAAAACTGAACAAGAAATTCTCACAATAAAATATTAAAGTTTAAGAAATTCATTAAGGTAGGTGATTCCTTTAATTATTTATTAGATTGCCTCAAATATATAGCCAGGTTGTTATGGCAGAAGGCTTTTGGCAAAATCTAGATGGAGAAGACTGGAAGGCACAATATAGTGCCATTTTATAGCACTAATAATTTTTTTGCATGTTATTGTACAAGTTAGTATAAGTTTGCATTCATTTCTTGTGTGAGAGCACAACATCTACTGTTCTAAGGCCAAGATTACCAGTTGTGGCATTTGAACATATTCCAGCAAAAACATCCTTACACATTCTCTCATAACTTTTTAAGGAGCCCCCAAAGCAAGAGCAGCACCTTTCACTGTCTGATTGCACTATGAGTGAGCCTTTCGGAAAAGGTTTTTCTCAAGTGGGTACCAAGTTGTGGAACTAGAGAAGAAGCCAGATATCTCTGAAGTTCAGGTGCATTTCATGTTGAAATTTCCTTTCTCAAGGCCAGAGGGAAGTGCCTCTGACCATTCAGGATCTTCTCCTGAAGCTGAGCCACATGCCTTTAACATATTGACTAAGGACATCTGGAAACATCCAGTTCACACTGCTGCCAGATGTTGGTGGGTACACTTAGCCTGAAAGGAGCTGTGTAAGACTAGGCTAGCTTCCTTCCTTCCTTCCTTTTCTCAGTCTCTCCTTTGAGATTTGTAAGACACCCAGGAAAGAATATAATTTCTGAAGGGCAGTGATTCAAAGCTGAACTTTCTATGTCTATGCACAAGAATTCTTCAGGGGAGACCCTCAGGAAAGTGCCGGTGTTAAATGAAACTGGAGAGTGCTTAGCTTTTGGGAAATATTGCTGCGAACACAACCAAAGAGTGTGGATAAATAGTGGTATTATGCTACTGAAGGTGGAATTCTGCCCAGTCATCCTGACAAAGAAACAAGAGGCAAAGGAGGGGAACTGATTCATTAGGTTGCATCCATAGGTCCTACAGTCCTGCGCAATGAAACTTTTGGCTTGGTGTTGGCATTGTTTGAAAACAGAAGGTCCTACTGGCAGAAAATATGGCAGTTGCTGTGTTTGGTGAAATTCCTCTCTAAGCTGATCTTCATTTGGTTTTTTATGCCCTGTTGAAACTGGTCTACTGCCTTGTTAGTGGTATTGTTCTTCCCTTAACAGATGGGAGTGAGTATAGCACGCTACTGAACAACTCTGTACCTGTTTTAATTATAATAGCTGAACCATTTCTGTGCAGGGCAGTTAAGAGGAGAATATTCCACTATTACTCTAGCAAGAGAAGAAAAATCAGAAATGAGAGTCTTCTTCAAAAGGAATTTACATCCAATGGCAATTAACCGGGTTCACTGTCCAGGAAAAAATCAAGTCTTTTCTGCAACCTACCCAAGTTCAGCTGAATGGCTAAGAAAGGTGCATAAATAGGATGCACTAATCAGCATAATTGGTCATGAACTATCAATCATCCCTTCTTCTTAAGCAGGTAAATTTGGTTTCATGAGCTATCTTCTCTACTTTCTGTAATAAGGTGCTACTAAGGTGAATGATGCTCGTCCTTTATTGTGTTCTCAAGGAGAACTGGGAGGGGGGGAAGGAATGAAGAAATTACTTTTAAAAATGAAGATATTAAAATTCTCCTAGTACTGAAATGACTTTGTTTACTTTGCCTTTTTTTCCAGTATAAATTTACATTACATGTCCCGATTTGGGGTTGTTGTTCGTTGGTTTGATTTTTATTTTTTTAATATCCCTCAGTATGCTCGTCTTGCTTATTTCATTCTCTTTTCAAGTCTTCCTGGTGACACCTTGCTATATATTTTTTCCTTGGAAATGCATGTTTTCCCCATGTTCTAAAGCATACATAGTACTAAAAGAAACCAAATTACATTCAGCCTGGAGGCTGAAAGGATAAATGGGAGGAAGGGCAGTAATTTCCTAGGGAATGAGGTAGAAGAGGAAGACAGGCTGAAAAATAAGTGAAATAAAGAATAAATTATGTTTAGGCAAAGCTACATGACTTTTTTATTTGGCTTGTGGGAGGATTTATGAATGGACAAATCAGAGTTTGAAAATCAAACTTTAAAGCCAACTTCAAAAGTTACTACTTTTTTCCCCCCTTTGGAAACATCCCCTAGAAAAGAAAATATTTTTCATGTTCTCCTTTACGTTTCCTTAAGGAAAGTTTGATTTGCTTAGGGAGAAAAACTACAGCTTTAGAACTAAATTTTAGATCTCAGCAGACTACCAAGCCAGGCTCTGTATGAAATCTGCCCTGAGAGGGACAAACCTGTGATGCAGAATCCCTCTCTACTCCTCTCCCCTCCCAAAAGTGATAGTAATTCACTCGTGAGCAGTGCCCTTAGTCAGCTGGGATATTGCCCCTGCAGCCCATTACCTCACCACTGGGTGCCAGAGGTGGAGGGATTTTGTCCCTCATTCCCCAGGGAGCAGCATGAGCGAGCAGCCCTGCCTTCATGGCAAAGATGCCTGCGGTGCCAGCAGCACAGGAGCATGTTAGCATGTTCAGTGCTTGGCAGAGGTTCTCCTCTAGACTTTACTGAGAGCGACAGAGAGAATAGAAAAAGTTCTAAAGGGAAGGCAAAGCTAAGCAAAGTGAGGCAAAGTACAGGTTTACCAAATGACTCTAATAAAAAGTACAGCTTCCACTAAATACCAGAAGGAAAACAAGAGCATCCCTGAGTGTGCTGCTGTTAGAAGATATAAAAGCAATTTAGTGGAACAAATCAAATCCCAGAAACTACTTAACCACCTGTAAAGGCAATAACTGAATCGGCAGCACCTGAAGGATTGGCTTTATTGTTTGAGGAATACAGCATCTCTTGTTATGGAGCACACAGACAATAGGAATACATTACAGGGAAATACTTAGGACAAGCATGAGAGGAAAGCAAGTATTCAGTTACCTCCAAAAACACTTCAGTCATTTCTATCCAGGTCACTATTAAAAATACCTCTGTGGAAGTGAATTTCATAAAGTCATTATCAAAGTAACTAGACTCGTTAGCAAGTGATGGTTTTATGGACATAATACCTGAATGTGGAGGTATGGTTGTAGAACTGTGCAATTACTGAAAATTGCAAACAACACTTAGGTCTTTATTCTCTGCTGGAAATATGTGTGTAATGCAAACTAAAACACTGAAAGAGCTACAGCAGATGGGGCTAATACTTAGGCTGCTGCAGCCTTGGTTATGTAATAAAAATGAAGCAACTTCTGTAGGATTTAGTTAAGTTTTTTCATCCCATAAACTGTTTCCATTAGGGTTTCATTGATGTAACATATTTAATACCAGGTCACAGAATAGAGGTGAAAGTTTCCAGGAAACTTTCTAAAAATCAGACAGTTTACTTGCACTATGAAACATTGAGCTATTTTTGCTTTGTTGAAAATATTGTAGCCCAGGTTTGCTTTCCCAGAACTCTAACACTTCTTGTTTTAACACTTCAAAGTTGTTGTGCAGTTAATCTTCGATGAGGATGAGTACATGTGACATGTTTGGAAAGGTCTGTGCTAGAAATGAGAGTGAGAGGCATGTATAAATTTGTTAACCTCTTAATCTGCATCACCTTACAGCAATGGATATCATAAGATGTGCCAAGTGTTCTTGAAGGTTATAATACCTGCCAGATACAGTTGTATTCTTCATACTTATCACTGCATCTGCTGATCTCTACATCAACTTTTACCTGCTGGCTAAAAGGGGATCTTGCACATTGTCACGCTATTTAAATATCTTCCACAGGAAAGCCTGCGCTGGGCTTTTTAATCATAATGAAGTCTGCTCCTTTTGGCATTAAAAATGTGTAAATACATGCCAGCATAAATATGAGTTCCAGAAAAGCACAGTTCAATTGTCTGTTTTAGAAAATAAGTAGCCTTAGTCTGGGAAAGATGAGCTTTGGGGCATCTACGAGATGAGGCAGGAATTTTCTGGCTTTGCCTTTTTTTCCTGAAGATGTTGATTCATTGATATAATACTTGTTGATGTCAAAAGATTATTTCACTTCATTTTTGCCTAATAAGAATAAATGGATAAATCTAGTATTTTATAGATGAAAATAATCAGCTTGAATTGAAATTTCTTTTTTTTTTTTTAAGCTAACATGAAAATAAAAACCTAATCTACAAAGACTTTTGCCTCGAACTGATTTTCTGAGACTTGGATTTATCTTGATGTTGGAGGGAGACAGCTTTCTACGTCTGTCTGGTTCTTTCCTGCCTTCTTCCCCCCTCCAGTAGGAAACTAATTTTTCATTCAGCTATGATTACCATATTCTGCTTTAATGAGGTGTGACATGATGAAGCATTTATCAAATGTTAGGTTCTTAAACTGCAATGGAAGAACAGTAGGTGAAGATCATATAGATCTGTGTAGCTGTCTGTAACTGTCTCTCTAACTATCTCAGTCTGGAACTCAGTGCCTGAGAATAGCATTTCACAGTGAGCTCCATACTAAGAAAAAAAACCGAGAAATTCCATGTTATTTTGAAAGCAGGAGATTTTTAGGGTGAAAACCCAAAGGTGAGTAGTTAATAATTTACACTTTTTTTATTTCCCTCCCTTATACACACCCATTTCTATTATTCAGTACACTTCAGCACTGTTTTCTGAAGGCACAAAAATAAGAAGGTATTAATCTCTCTGCTGCAACTGCCAACCTAACTACCAACTATGGTTCCCCATGGGTTTCTCTCCTCTCTAGTCTTGCTTTCAGCACTTCACGTGCAGTTTTTCTACCTTTGTCCCAATTTCCAAGGCCATTTTCCCACATTCTTTCCTCAGCTCACCCCTCTTAGAGACGTGTCCAGCTGTCACCAGGTCCTGAGGTGTCCCCATATTCCCCTCACGTTGGATGCTAGAAATGTGACCTGCCCAAGGCTTTGGCACATTCCCAGGTATTGCCAAAATTGCTGGACCCTACTGAGGGCAAGCAATGGAAAGAGAGTGAAGCAATAGAAGTGCTTGTGATTTGCTTTGATTGGCTAAACATGCATGTTTAGCCTCTTTGCATACAATGAAGAATGTTTCACATTTGGCAGGGAGGGAGATCCCCTTCCTAACATTTTCTGTGAGACCAGGAGAGCTTGGGCTACTTATGCAGGACTTTGTTTTTTCTTTAACCTTTCCATGTTTTCTAGCCATGCTCACGCACTAGCTCACTGGCAGTGGCTGCTCTGCTGGGAGGTCATGCCCGTGATCACCCTCTCCATAGTTGTTTCCCATTATTTCACTGCTTCTGGGGAATGAAATGTGCTCAGATCTTTTGTGCATCTCCAGGGGATCCTGTCTTCCCCCTGTACTCCACTGCATGGGAAGGGCCCATGACTGAGGTGCCTGCACAAGCCCTGGCTTGCATCTCTGCCTCGCAGCGTTCCTCGGTCTAGGTCAGAGTTACACAAGCTTGCCTGCATGCAGCTGGTTTTTTCAGAAAAATCTGAATCTCCAAGCCTTTGTCTGCAAGGCTTGGGAGCTGCAGGCATGCCATCACTTTTGATCAGTCAGCCAGTCGTTTATTCATCTCTGCTTTACATAGACAGATGTTACATACATAGGCTATGTCTGGGTGGTACTTTTCAAGTGGGTGTGAGCTGTGTTTGCTCACTCACCCAGCTGACCTACAGCATGCAGGTACAGACCATGGCATTCCTGCTCCAGTCAAAGAGCTGGGTCATGGTCGTCATGGAGTTGTGTGGCTCCTCTCTCTGTCACCTTCAGCATCTTATTTTGGTTACTCTGCTCAACTTGGGGCATGATCAGAGGCCACCCTGTTGCCCTCCTGATCAGTTGCCTTTCAGCCCAATGGAGAGGGGGTGCTCTGCAGCCTGGGCATTCAGCTGGAGCACATCCCCCGTCAGCACTGACACCTGGACTTGGAAAGTTGTTTTCAGAGGTCTGGCTCCATTCCTTATCTTCCTGTTACACAAAGGCTCTGCATCCAGGGTGAAGTCTTTAAAAGTCTGAGTCCATTACCCACGTCTGTGTGCAGTTCTGTGTTGGTACCACAGTGTCTATCCAGAATGACCAGTGCCTTCCATGAGTCTCGGGTGCATGTTGTTTCTTCATAATTACAGTCAGGTCTTTTCAGAGTTCCTCATGCTTAGATTTTGGGTCTGGATCATCTTTAGATTCAAGCTGCCCCAAGGTTTGACCTATTTCTCTCCATGTTCTTCATATTAACATGACCTTGTGGACATCCATTAACTTTTGGAGTCATCACTATTTTCTTTAAAACTAGAAAATCTGCAAATGCTGTATGCTGAATAATGACATCTTTTATGCTACACTACTAGGAAGTTTAAACTTCCCTGAAATGATTTAAACCTTTGTTGCATTATGTTGCTCAAGAAAAAGAAAGAAACTGGGAGTCATCCATCATTTAGCCTAATTCTCTTACGTATGTTTCTTTCCATTTAACAATTGGATGGCACAGTAGAAAAAAAAGTTACTAAAATGTTCACTCCTTTTAAATCACTCCTGTTCCAAGCCATAAAACTCCTGCAAACTGTAATAAATTTCAGTTCCTCATAGTAAGTGCCACTGAATAGAGCATAGAGTTAAAAATGCAAAATAAGCAACTATTCAGCTAGCTAGTAGAATGGAAATTTTGCCTTTAAAAGTGATAGTACAAGAAGCACTCATTTGCACTGATCCATGCTAAAATGTTTTATTTTCTTTAATTTTTCCCCTCACTAACCTTCAACAATCTTTTGATACCCTAAAAGCCTGAAATGTAATTTCCCTCTTTAATATTACATAACAAGTGCATTCTAAAGATTAGAAATCATTATTTTATGATTTTATTATCATAATCTGTCTGGCTTCACAATGCATATCCCTATAAGAAAATACCTTCATCTGAGCTTTGCAGTATTCTTCAGCTATGCCTTTTGCATGAGGTGCCAGAAGAACAGGTTACTCCTTTATGAAGAGCTTACCAACCCATGGGAAAGTCTATCTGCTTTCTTTGAAAGAGCAAGTCGTACAACAGCAACATCTGAGATGTTGAATTACTTGATGATCAGACTACTTAATTTCTGACCTGCATAGTGTTATTGAAGGAGAAGCAGAAAATTTGAAGGTAAATTTCAGAAATGAATACTGGAAGCCTTAGAGGGCATGGGAAAAGTATTATATACACTCTCTAGGAAGAGGAAGTCTAAAATGCTTATTCCTTTTGGTGGGCACACCTGATTGTGGCAGAGGAGCACAAAGGAGGCTGTGTTCACATGCAACCAGAACTATAGCTAGGATGTGATGCCTAAGATTCAGATGGAAGGTACTACAGGGAAGATGTGGTGTGTTTGATAGAAAAGGAAGCCAAGCTGCATGCAGCCTATCATCAACATCAGGAAATCTTTGTTTCTTTCAACACTATTTTGATGGACAGAAAATTATTCTGGAAGTAAGCAAATATCTCCTTATTCAAGGAGACTGTGGTTGCTGCACAACTTTAATGAAGGAATGTCATCTTAAATCTGGTTTTCTTCTCCTTCTTGCTGTTATTTTTCCTTTCTTATAAAACAACAAGAGCATCAGGGACTCAGAGGTGCCCAGTTAGAGGAAGAAGCTGCAAAGCCATAAATAAGATGCAGAGCCAAGTGGCTGGTGAGGCCAACTACATTAACTCCTTTGTCATTGAGAAGAGTCTTTGAGGACTACATGTGTAGTTGGGATTTTGCTCATAACAGATATTTACTATCTGAGGACCTAGTCTGGTATGCCATACAATCTGAAGCTAAGGCTCCTCAGTGGATGGATGTATTCAGGACCTTTTCTCTTGATGTGCATTGTTTTGTTCAGCTGAGAGCTGCAGGCCTCAGCTGTGTTTAAGCAGAGGTCAAGTATACCCCACAGTGTGCCCTGGAGTCCTGCTGCCAGCCTCTCTGAGCAGGGATGTAGAGGCTCTGTCCCACCTGCCTGTCTGGCCTTCCCTTCCCCAGCCCCTCACCTTAGGGATCAGGACAGGGAGAGGAAGGTAGAGTGTGATGCTGCTGAATGTGGGATTTCAGATCATTCCTGAAATTACAGTTCAAATACACTGTTTGATAATACATACAACCCTTAGGTCATCTCATTGACATCAGTTGAGGAATAAGAAAATCAGGATGCATTAAAATGTCGTTTTTAAAATTTGCTCTCCACAAAAATCTCAGAGGCAGGTGCGACTATGACAAGCATGAGACTTTCCTCTAATTAGCAGAGTAATTAGGGACTTGGGACTTATGAAAGTCATATACAATAGAAACATACCAGAATATTAATTGATGCTAAATTAATTGAGACATTTTTGAAGGATACAAATGAGTCTTGTTGATATACCTAGCGGAGATCAAGCTCTCCATTTAGAACATACGGAAATGGTCCAAAGACGTGACTATGGAGAAGATGTGACCACTCTGCTTTTCAGGTGACCCAATTTCCACAGCCTTTGCCCACAAAAGCTGTAGGCTGCTAGCATGACCTTCTACAGAATGAGGCAAGGGGAGTTCTGACTACTCTAAAATTCAAGAGGTTAGAAAATGCATGAATAAAACTGATAGAAACTCTTTGAGCCCAGTTCCTCAGGCTAACTGTCCAATTCTGTTTGCTCCTTACTCTGTCACATTATTATTTTGCATTTAATGAAAGTGCATTGTATTAACATATATAATGCAATGTGTTATTCTTCATGGAAAAAAACAATCAGGAACCAATCTGAAATAGCTTGCATACTATTTGGGAATGCTTTATTTTCATTCCTTAAAAGTGTTTTGCATTTTTTCTTCTTGGGCAGAACACTGTTTTGACTGCAAAACTGCTAAGTGTTTATCAATAATAAAATAAATGTCACATGTGATTGTATGCATTTTTCTTAAGGTAAGGGATAAAATTCTGCATTTATGGCAAACAAGTTCCTGTTTTATGCCTGTCTTCTGAATTTATTCTGAATTGCCAATCTGCAACTCAACAGGTGCTGTTAGTGCTATTCAACATGTGATAGTGAGGGCAGATTCAAGCACGCTCTCCTATCCAACCTGCTTCAGCTGCTGTTCACAATAACAAAACAGCCTCCCCCCCAGACATACTGCCCTGTTGTTCCTTGCCCCTCAAGCTTATTAAATGGTTCTTCAATACTTGCTCATCAAATCCCACTGACTCCAACTGGCGCTTTCTGTGTATACAAAGAATTTGAGGTCATGACTCAGAGCTGCAGCATCCTGAAACACTATTAGCAGAATAATTGCTGAGGGAACACATGCCAGTAGACTTTTTATAGAACGACAACAAATTTTCAAAATTGGCCAAAATCATTCATTTTTAATGGGAGGATAAGGACAGGACTTTTGTAGCTTAGTGATTATGGTTATATAAATAATTAGAATTGCAAAGGTTTGCTCTCATCCTTTCAAAGCTCTGTGTCATTTCAGCTGTGCCTCTTTTCTGTATATTTCTTCACTTAGAAAGAAAAGGTGACTTCATTGATAGTCAACACTTTCCAGCTTCTTAGCACTGAAAGGTTTAAAAGCAACATTCAGAATGCCTTTGTTCTGCCTGATGTAGTTCAAAAGTTGAGAGTGCATCAGACAGTCTTGTCAGAAATCCAAGGAACATTGTAAAAATACAAACAGACATTGTTTGCAATATTTCCAGAGACCTTCTAATGTGTATAGTAATGTGAAAATCTTACACAGTTGTGGGTTTACTCCCTGGAGAACATTTGATCAATAGTGCTATTAGAGTAGGAACTACGTTAGAATGCTTGTAATTTTTTTTTTTTTCCCAGATGACATAGGATTAATTAGGCTTCTTTCAATACCTGAATATCAGTTGGAATCAATGATCATAAAGGTCTTTTGCAAGATAAATGATTTTATGGCTCTTTGTGAATTTTCAAAATTTTGCATGGCCTGGATAATATGGAAGAAAAACTCACAAAAACAAAACCTACCTGAGGCAGAAATCCTGCTTTTTGCACATAATATATGCCAGGGAGAAATACTGAGCACAAGGTATCACTGTCAGGTACTTCATAAGTAATCCTTGGAATCTCATGTGTTTGTGTGTAATGTACTCACTACCAGTGAGTTCTATTCCTGAGGATATATAAAAGACAGGGAAGGTAAGAGGAGTATTCTATGTGATGAATCCTTGCTAGAAGAAATTTCCACAGTATACAAATGTCTATATCTGATGTAGCCATGTTACAAGACCTTGAGAAAGCAGGGTGATGCCAAACTGCTCCAGCCCTGGAGACACCAAGCAAATGCTGAGTAGCAATTCCTCTATGCAGGTGTAACAGCCAGTTCACCCCTGTGCGGCCCCATGTGTGACCAAAGGGAACTTGGGGGAGGTAATAAAGACTTTTCCAACACATTTGCATTTCTGCAGGATGAACACTGTCAGCCAGGCTGGATGAGTCAGGTTGAGTGGGGAGGTGGCACCCAGCTGGGCACTGGCAGGACCGTGAGCTGTGTTCTCGGGCTGAAGCACTCCCATACTCACCTTGCCCACCATAACATTACAGGGTATAAATCATGTGGGGGATATAGCCCAGAATAATTGTTCTGGTTCAGAAGTTTAAGCTCTGGCTCTTTCTGTGGGCTTTCCCTGCAAGAAATTTAGCAGATAACTTCAATCCAAATACTTGTATTAAAATGTAAATGAACTAAATGTGTGTGCATGTGTGTGAGCCTGTGTGCATGTGCATGCATATGTGTGCAATTGAGATTATTCACAGCTTATAAAAGGTAATAGTTTCTTGCTTTTTAAATTGTAAGATCCATCAAGTCATGGGTGTGGTTTCTATAAGAACTAAGTGACCAATCACATTAATAGTCTTTGGGGACACCTTCAGAGCACAGCATAGCTGGAGATGTATTTGTGCAGAATATTCCAGCCACGTCTGCAAATCAAAAACACATTTGCAAAATCTGAAGTGAGAGTAATTCACTATTTGAAAAATGAGCTAAATCTCAAAGATTATTTATTCAAAACTTTAAATTAAGTCTGCTGTAGATGATATTCATTTAACACGGATAAAATTATTGATTTAAATATCAAGGAAAAAAATAAAGTCAGATAAACTACTGGAGTAGAAGAAGGTGATTTTCTATTTAAAGATGTGCTGTAGTCTTCACTAGGTGCTCTCTTACTTTTGCTTGTGGATAATTACTTTACAGGTGGGACAACATATTTTCACAACAAAGCTGCAAAACAAAATGTATGTGAGCTAGGAAGCAGCCTGCCTCTGGCATGGGGAGATTTGGGAGTCCCAGGCTGATGCCCACAGAGAGGGCACATATCTAGAAAGGTCTCTGCAGCCTCTCTCCTTATCCATCAGTAATCTGTAAGGAGCACCCATGACTAAAATCTTTTGCCCTAGAAATGCGCTGTGGGTCACCAGTGACATGACTGCATGGCTGCCTGCCAGACTCAGCACATCTATTAGTTCAGTCATATTTTTATGATCCCACTGAATTTCAAAGTGACTTTTCTTTTTTTGGGTGCTTGCTCTGTTGAAATTGAGACACCATGAGCAAAGGGTAGCACGTGAAAACCATGGTCTTAAAATCAGACAGCAAGAATTGCTTCCAGCCAGTTGTGGAAATTCTCAACCCTGCTACTCTGTTTTCCTTCCAGGCACAGGTACTTACTGACCCCAAAGGCAGTGCCAGAAATCACAAGTCCATATTCCCATGTAATTGCCAAATGTTTCCCATTGTGAACCACCTTTCCATTTCAGTGAAAATTTTGTGACTAAGTCCTGAGCTGTTACATTTCTATCACGATGTTTTCGTATCTTTTAAATGTTGCCAAGTTGGCAAAATCTGTGGTTGGTGGGACAAGCAAATGCCTTGAAAAGACTAAACATGTTTTTTGAGAAACAGTATGGTAAGTCAGACTTCTCTACAGTATGTTCTATAGTACAATCGCTCACTTCATGTTTCTGTAGGAGTTCCAGGGATTTAAAACCAAATTTAATTTAAGCTTGGCACCAATGAACTCCAGTACCAGACATCATACAAGTAGTAATCATGAAAACAAATGAAGCTCTATGGTCAAATCAAGATTGAATAATAGATTTAAGAGACATAAATTTGTACAGACTGCTATTTTTATGCATTTCCTTGGGTAGGTGCCTGAGATATATTAATGGGCAATTGTTAGGATCAGGGAGTCTGGAAGCTTTTCTGATCTTCAAAATAAAAACAGCAACAAAATTGATCAGAAAACAAAACAAAACAACAACAAAAAAGGTAATTCATACATTGAGAAAGGGAAAGAAATAAGTAGTACATTGTTTGTGAAGCTCCAGTGCAAACAGGTCAGCTTTTCTTTCTCTCCCAGCACTCCCTTCTCCCTTTCACTTCTGAGTGACTTGAAAGGCCTGTTTACGACCACTGCATTGATTTCCTTTCCTCTGACTCATTGCAATCTGGCTCCAGCCCTCCCCATTCAAACTAATTCAGCAAGGTCTCAAATGACCTCTTTCTGGCTAACATGGGGAATCTCTGTGTCCTCTTTGACCTTCCTGTCTAATCTGATACCCTTGATCACTTTTTTCCAGGCCTGGCTTTTGTGGCAGTACCCCCTTGTGGCTTTCCATCAACTTTTATTGCTCTTTCAGCATCTTTTACAGCAGCTCCTTCTCCCTTCTTCATGAGACTCTCTCAAAGCCACTGCAGACTCTGCTTTCTCTTTGTATACCTTTTACTCTTGTTTTCTGCTGTAATTCCCTGGCTGAACATTTTAACCTCTCTGTCTTGTCTGTTTCTGTTCCATTCTATCAGTTGAATTGACAGTTTAGTGTATTCAGGATGATTCCCTGTCAGTTGAAGAAAAAAAAGATCACAGGTAAGTTTTTAATTTGAACCTGCCAGTCTTCCCCCTCTGCTCATTGCTGTTGACAACTTCACCATTCCCCTTCAGCTCTCCAGCTCAGGATCAGTTTTGTCATTATCTTGCACGCTTGCATGTGTTTAGATAATAATGGCAGACTTGCTGCAAGACCTGTGGGAATTAGGGAAATCTTTCCCACACAGCCACAAATGTTTAGGCAAAGCTCTTTTCCCTTTCTATCTTTTAAAAGCCTTATCCTGCATTTTACTTCAAGAGCTATAACTTGGCCACTGATGCAGCAATATTTTCTTCTCTGGATGATGCTCTTCAAGTATCTAATACTTCTCAAAAGCATATCTCTGATAGTTCCTCATAATTTCTCTTCAGAGTTGCTCAGGGTTATTCTCTGCCAGCTGATGGACCAGTTGGTCAATGACCATAGTGGCATGGACTTGACAGCTCAAATCAGTTAAGGTAAATTTCTGATCTTTGTTATCCATTGTAACATGGGATTCCATTTTGCTGTGCCCTTTGCCCTGTCAGAAGTGTTGGGCTGGATGTCCCATCAGTATGTCTCACAGGTTGGCCTTGCCAGAATGCCAGAATCATAGAATGCCAGTTGTTGTATTCCTTCTACAAAGAAACTTCCTAAATCCCCTCTGCTCTCATCAGATGAAGAATTATTATGGAGGAAGGAAGTCTCCAAAAGAATCTTCTGCTGAGGAATTCACTATGAGCCTTTTGGGCCAGACAACTTTATATAGCAGATAATCATACGAAATAAGGATGTTGCTGAGCTCTGCTGGTCAGGTTTAACCTAGACGCAGACCTCAACAACTACACTCAAAAGACTTTCAAGATAAATGCTTCTCAAACAATTTTGGCTTGCACTTGCAGCAGTGGAAGGCCAAGTGAAGAGTCTTCCTTCAAACAACTGGGTGCAAATAAATCACTGGATATTTAAAAGAGCAGTCCTTAGGATCAACATCATTAGTGCCTTTTTGTAAGAGAGTTCAGTTCATGGTGACTTTCCCTCTTGTCGACACGCACACACTGTTTTTGCTTGTGGTTACCCACACTTCATGAATTTTTGTTTCCAAAAGGTGCCCACTGAATTCCCATGGAGAAATTAATCAGCTGCACTATGATCTCATTTCCCTTGGCATGCCGCAGCACAAGACGCATCATGTTTTCATTGCTGCAACCTAATTCCCCAAAGTACAGCAGCTGAGAGATGCTGCCAGGAAAAATGTGACAACTATAGCATAATTTACCAAAAACAAGCAGTGACATATGGGTATTGAAATATGGCACCTAGGTTAACTGATACCATAGAGCCCTGTTCTAAGAGAAACTCCTTTTTATATCAATGACAGAAGTTTGGGTTTGTTTGTTTGGTCAGTTATTTTTTTGTGATTATAATTGCTCTAAGTTTTGTTACAGTTTAACCTCTTCCAGAAATCTGTATGCATATGCTAGAGATGGAAGAAAAATAAATGGATGGATGAAATTGCTCACAGACCCTGAGATGCGTTTTCATAGATTTTCCCAAGATGGAGACATATTTGTATTAAAGACTTCAGAGACATACACTGAAAGGCCCAGTATATCTCAGGAGTGCTTTATTTAATCCAGAAATGGTTTATTGTTTTGTGCTTGCATTAAGAAAAATCAGCAATTTACAAGCAGAAGAGAAAACATTTAGTTCAAAAGAGGAAAACTGAAAACAAATAACAATCTCATAACTATACCAAACGTTGAAAAAAAACTGAGACATTAAAAAAAATTAAATATATTGAAGGCTGGATTTATGTCTTTGTATTATGTGTTAATACAGCCCCAGTCTCAAAAATAAAATCTAGTATAAGAAATAAAAACTAAAAAAAAAAGAATCTGCAGATACATGAAGAAATTTAGATAACAATAGGGGAAAAGCAAGAAGTAGTCTTTAATCTTCTTTTGTCATAATTCTCAATTTTACTTCTTGCCTTCTACTTTTCTAGCATATGTAGATAGAAAATTTGAACCTCTTATGAAATTTAGAATGGTATGGCATTGGCATAATCCTCTCAAACACTCTTGCAGGAGATAAGCATAGTGTGGGAGCATTTTCAGGGCTGCAGTACATAAGAGCAGTTGCTGGGATCCCCGGGACATTGCTTCCCTCTTTGTGGTCAGCTTGCAAGCTGAGACTTGTAATGGGCATTTTCCTGTGCCCCAGGTTAGTAGCTGAAATCAATTCAGAGAAGGAAAAAGTAGGCAAGAATAAGGAAGAGAGACAGCTGAAAACAGCAATGGCAATTAGCTGGCATCCCATCTGCTGCCTTTTGCACGCTGGACAAAAGCAGAATGGCTTCCCAGGTAATGATTTCCCAGAAAAAAATAGCAGCAGGCAACTGTTGCTTCAAAAAGCACTAATAGTGGTGAACAGAAAAAAGAAGTACTAGAGTTACTCTCCTTTTACGGTATAGTGTATTGAACAGATTTCTCTTTGAATCAGTAAACCTCATGTATTCTCTACATGGACTTCTCTAGGTTTTGCTTATGCAACCACTACAGCTCTTTCATGACAAATGAACAAAAATTGTTCATGACAGCATCATAACTTTCAAGACTGATTGCTTTTAACAAATTTAGAAAAGGCAGGAAATCACCACACTGAGAAGTTTTGTGTGGCGAAGGACATTAATATCCAGCTGATCCACAGCATGGCCTCACCTCTGCTGCAGTAGCTGCCTTTGAATATCTGCTTGCACAGAAAGCTCCCACATTGATTTTCAGAGCCCTGAAGCATGCAGGGCATCCAGAGGTACTTCTAGTGCACCCAAAGGATGGGCTGATTCTGAATGACCTTGACCTGAACCCTTCAGTCCTGCTAGCCTGTGGAAGTTACCAAGCAGCAAAGGAGATGGGTATGAGCTGAACCTCTCCTATGCCTATCATCACCCTGGAAAGAGGCAATGCCATACAGCAGCAGCTCCTGGGTAACAATAGGCAAAGATGAAGATTCAGAACTCATGATTTCAAACCCTGACTTTCCCTTCTTAAGTGTTCTGGGTCTCTTTGTCGTCCTCCTATGCATTTTATTAGCTCTTCTGGGCTGCCACAAGCTTCTGGCAAGAATGAGGAGACAAGTAAATGAGGTTCCACAGAGAAAATGGTGAGTGGGAACATTTATACAGTTGCTCAAGTTGGGAGAACATTGGGTTAACAGGAAGTGGCTGGAAAAAGTGGAGACTGGTGAAGGAGAGAATGGAGAGGAGAGGAAAAACTGTCTAAGGGATGACTTTTTAGAACTCTGCTTTTCTTTCTCCTGAATCTTCATCCTCCACACAGGAAGAGACTAAAGTATTAAGTCTGTATGAGATGTGAAACTGAGAGTTATTGTAAATGCAGAAATAAATTAGAAAAATGAGGAAACAGTTTTTCTCTACTGAACTTGCAACCTTTAAATTTCTCTATAAGTTGCAGCTCAATAATAGTTACTGTGGAACAGCCTCGCATAATAAAATCCAGCAGGAGCAAAAGCATAATGATGAA
The DNA here is from genome assembly GCA_026413545.1 of Cichladusa arquata. Classification (NCBI taxonomy): domain Eukaryota; kingdom Metazoa; phylum Chordata; class Aves; order Passeriformes; family Muscicapidae; genus Cichladusa; species Cichladusa arquata. Next base: position 33,245,565 of record JAOTQP010001546.1, on the reverse strand, counting down.
TTCACCATTATTATTCATAGAGCTGTCATGAACAGTCTGCTTACTCTACACAATTCACCAAAGGAATACTGGTTTACCACAGATTGGTGTGGTACAGTGCATTTTAAAACAGCAAAGTGCCATTCAGTGCCCTACCCTTTCAACCATCCTGTACATACACATATAGCAGGGAACTCTCAAACTACACTCTTTAGGTAGTTAAAAGAGTGAAAGAGACCAACAACCTAATTTTTCTCAAGACTGTACTTTTTCCTACATTAGAAAAAATCACTTGACATGTTTGTGTCCAACGAACATGTGATCATTACTCCGGAATCCCTTTTTGCTGCTCAGTCTTGTTAGGAATTGACATGGTGTTCCTGGCAAGCCATTTTTCATGCTAAAAACATAGATTCACTGAAGCCATGTGCAAGAATGGACCATGTTAGACACATAAGACCTTTCCTTTTCCCTAGGAAAGTGTGTCCACGGTTGTATGAGAGGAGTCTACCCCAGGGGATGCACTCATTCGTTGTAGGGAGAATGTCAGAGTCCTGATGAAACCAAGTAGCCCTGGGAGACTAACACCCACATCATCTCCCTGCCCCAGGCGTTGGGCTGCTCAGCTGAAAATATTCCTGTTCAATTCCTCCCCAGCTGAGGAAACAGCTGAGTGTGATAACATACCCACTCTAATTCCCCTTCTGCTGCAAAAGGGATTACACTAACTCAGGAGTCAGTATGTCTCTGCACCACTGAAATGAGAACCAGCTTCCTGCTGTAAATTATTCTGTTGGTCAGAAACCTAGCATCTTTGAAGTGACTGATTCACCACTATCTTCACTGGAAGCTGCATTGGCTCAGTGTAAACAAGTGGGGAATTCATACAAAAGAATTAAGGAAATATTAAGGAAATAAGGATTGAAAACTTTTTACATTGAAGAGTTAGGTTCAATATTAGTAGTACATGGAGTTAGAAACATGAATAACTGTTCTTACAAACAAAAGGTGTTGTCCATGGGTTGTTTTCTATATATTAATTTTGGAGAACCTAAATATAACCATCTGTGTATTTTAAACCAATCAGCAGAGACCAAAGCCCAGCCACACTACACCAAAGGCCAGAAATTCAAGTGATACCAGAGAAGGCTGATAAATTTCTAGCTACACATAAAGATTTCCATTTACTATGGAATTAATTTGAAAATTTTGAAATTGTGAAGCAATATTCGTGAATAAAGTAATCTTTTCTGGAGAGTCCTTCAAGAAACACATGCACTACTACCCTCTCATGGTTTTTGCCTCCATGTACCAAGTTAGGCAGAAATCGGAATTTGGATTCAGCGGCACAGTTGCTCTTGGAAGAGAAACATCTTTCTGCAGGGAAATCTGTTTATTCCCAGGTGTGGTACATGCATTGTGCTCCTGCATGGCCACAGAGCTGAAGAGTCAAGCTCCCCTGTTTCCTGTGGAGAACAGCTGTCCTGAGTATTTCCTTGAGTCAAGCTTTGTCTCTCTTATTTTCCATACAAATTCTCTGCATTCTCTTCTGTACAGCAAGGTCATGTCAGTTGAACACTTGGGAATTCACCTCTCCATTGTACAAGCATTTTTAAAATACATAATGCACTTTTTTGTATGTGTTTGCACGTTAATTATTTAGGCAATGCTTGTCATTCATAATACCAATTCCTCTACACTGCTTACCTATAACCATATATATATGTATTATTCCACCTGTCCCACTCCCCCCAGCTTTAGTATCATTGCGAGATGATTCCAGTGAACATAATTATTTCCATGCCCTCAAGACAAGGGTCTTGTTACACTAATTAATTTACAGATACAGCATGAAATGGATTTCAAAATCAAGATAGGAAATGTTGTGCAGAAAAAAAGAATTTTTATAGTCATTTTAGCACAGCCACAGAGGGTATAGCTAGAAAGATTTTTGGCAGGTTCATACCCATTTAGACTGAAATATAAATTACCCAGAGCCAGTTGTGATGGCATTACCTGTAGGAATCAAGTTGGACTAAAAGCTACCACACAGCTTTTGTGTTTTTCCCCTTGGAAAACCAGCTGGTTCATTCCAAACTAGTCAGAATGGGAATCATCTGAAGATGTAAGACTGGGGTCCTGGAGTTATCTGTGTAGCTACAACCATGACAATATGGCTATAACTGGAGACCAATTATCTTGCAGAGATCTTTAACTGCAAAACTCAGGAATATTTTGAGTCTGTAAGCAGAACACACTTGCATGGACATGGTAATGAATGGATCAGCTTCACTCTGCCTTAATATCAATATAAAATATAAATTTCATTTTTGATGAATTCAAAAATTGTGCAGAATGTGCTAAAATATTGAAACTCTTCCCTCTGAGAATTCATAAGGCATACTTTCTGAATCATATCAATGATACTTCACAGTAAATATTTGTATTACTGCACACACAAAGAATATATACTCATAACTGAAAGCCAGAGCAGAGCTCAGATATGAGGCAAGATAAACAAACAATAGTAACTGAGAGACAGGAGAGAATGATAGATACTGATGTTTACAGGTGTTTTCAGCTAAAGATGACTGGATCTGACAATGCAACTGTCCTGCAAACAGTGGAGCTAATTACAGCATGTTTCACAGGGTCTTTCCCAAGGGACTAGAGGCACTTGGAACATATGAAGAAGAAAATTAAATACATGGGTGAGCACAAGAAGGTGTCTGGCAGCACAAGGAGCTGTACATGCCGTGCAGTGTGTGTCAACAGAACAGTACATCAGATTTCAGCTGCAATCGTGACAAAAGCTGTGGTAAAAAACAGTACTGCCTGTGCCTGTGTTCCTAAGCAGGGGCTGGGGAGGAGATGGTGAATGGTGCAGCCTGTCTTCACCCAGCACACAGCAGATGGGAAGGAGGGAGGCAAGCTGAGCTGTCTGCCTCTAACTTCAGCCACAGACAGCAAGAGAAAAGAGAAAGGATCCTTCTGCCATACAATGCTTGAAAAAGCGAGAGTGGATCTGGTTCTCATGCTTTAAATATTTTGTGGCTAAAGCTATGAAGGGCTTCTTAACAGCTGTCCTTTCCTTTTGCAGCTCCTCCACAGGCTGATTTTTTAAAGGTGTTTAAATACATAATTTAGCACCTAGATACCCAGATCTCTTCCATGTCTTCCATTCTTCAACTATAAAGCAAAGATGCTGATAATACTGGGTTTTTTACCATTTCTGCCTTTCTTATTCATACAATTACAACGCTTTGAAAAGATCCTGCCTCTTGTTAGGTGCTTAGAGAGAAAGTAATATGATGTGTTTGTCCCCAGTCTTGTTTAGGAACTGCAGGCATTGTTGTGACAGAAATAATAACAAACGTAAGGGGAAGTGAAACTGGACATTTACAAGAGAAGATTTTAATCAGAAATAAGAAAGTTTGGGGGCCTGACTGTAAAAAGCCTGACTTATAATTATGCAAAAGAAATTTCAACTTGGTATATTAAAAAATATAGAAAGTGAGTGAACACTGTTGCAAATATAAAATTGTTTTTCTGGTAAAAGGATGGAGAAAGATGTTAGCAAACGTGTAAAACAAAGTAAAATAGAAGGAGATACAACAAATGGTTGGTGTCCTACAAGGCTTTTAAAGAGAACACTATTCAAAGAATTAACACACAAGAAGAAACTTGTGCAGAAATGCATATTCAGCAGATTTTCTTTTTTTTATTTTATTCACTGTTTGGTCAGTTGAAGGCCTGGAGGCAATAAATTCCTCTTGCACAGAATTCAACAGTGATAAATAGTTTGGAAATCACTGAACTGCTAGTTGTGCTTGAGGCATTTGCATTTCAATGTTTCAAGTTTCCAGCACAGTCGATTTGTTCTGTGCTGGAAAGCAGGTGAGGACATCATGAGGACATTTTCCATGAAAGTAGGTGAAAGCTGTTTCCCTGAGAATTATGCAGCCATCAGTACTTTTACTAATCCTTATTGCATTTTCCTCATTATCATATTTTTCAATTTATAACATCGTCTAGAAGAATATGATGTAAGACAACCTGCTAATAACTTTGCTACACATCTGTCTTCATAAAATACCTATAAAAATGTGAAAGTTTTTTTTTTTTTGTGGGATTGATTACAAAGAGGGTTTTATGAATAAATTTCTTTTTGAAACTAGGAAGTGCTTTAAATTGAGCATATTTTTTCAGATTCAGATAGGATACTTAGAAGTTATGTACCATAGGAAATAAGTGGTATGGGTAATGCAATAAACCATAAAAATAAAGCATAAACAAATCGAATATTTACCACGTAACTGGTAATACATCATAGCATTGCAGCTTATGGAGCTTTTATATTAGCTGCTGTGCCACAGCAACAGTCGCAATGAGGGATAAAATGGCACAGGGTAGACTCTTGGATACTCTGTTTTGTTGTAGTCAGATTTTAAAAGTATCTATTTTGGGAGGAGTCTCTCTCTTACCAAATTAAAAATAAAATATAAAAAAAAAAACAAGCATTAAAAGAATGATTGTTGCACTAGTGGTGAACCAATAGGTGGTAGCAGGGCAGGCAGCCTTGTGAATGAAGAATATGGAAATAAGTGCATAAGGGGAAAGTGGGAGCTGTTCCTGAGTGTACCTGGCATCTGAAGAGAGAACTAACAACTTGGCAAGGGCCTCATCCGGTAGAAGACATACTGTTAAAATGGCTCAAGACAATTTCGTGGTGCTTGCTGTTTTTGAGGGGGTGGTTTTGTTTTTGTGGTTTTTTGTTTTTTTGTTTTTTGTTTTTAAGCTGAAAGCATTCTATTCTGTTAAAAAGCCAAGTACTCAGAAAGTATGAAATGAAAATGAATGAAATTTTAATTCTTCCTGTTTACGCATATGAATAATGATCAAGTCTTTAATGTGATTGGAAGAAGTAGTCAGCTGTTTTTGGGCTCACTTAACCAGGCTGAATATTCAGGTATTATGAAAAAAAGGTGATCAGAAAGTCAGTATTAAATGTAATATTCACTTAGAAATGCTGAGGAATTGTGGGAACAGCTTCCCTTTGTGTAAAGAAACAAAAACTAAAAGCCATGAAATATATAATTTAAGGACTACAACTCTTAAAGCAGTGAGAGTGTTTCAAATAATTCAACAAGAGTCAGATCAAGATAAGCAAAAGAGGCACTGATCAAACGAAATAAAAAAGGGGCTCTGGGGCAGTTATTAACATAAATTTAAAGGCTACAATATTATGCTCAGGAAAGCCGTTGGTGAAACAAGCTTATTGCTGGCATTTCTTACCTTTTAACTGCTTGATTTGGCATTCTTAACAGAAGTCTTTTAACTTCTTTTTTAATGAACTCTACCCATGCTTCTGGGCATGATGGTAGGCAGCAGTTCTATATGGTACAAAATAATTTTATCCACAGAGCTGCTAGCAGAGAATAGCATATTAAAAGTGTAATTCACTTACTGAAAACTTCTTGTTTTTTTGCTGCATCTGGTCTCCAAATGAGCTTCTCAGCTCTGAGGCTCAAGGAAGTCTAACCTAGTAGCAAACACTCAGCACTTGCTGTGTCCCCTGCTGAGCACAATCTTTGCTCCCTTGGGAGGCAGGGCCTGGGCCATATTGCCCAAAAGCATAGAAGCAATAAAAAAGTTGCTTAAGAGGCCCTTTGGAAATCTCTCATGTCTAGGAGGAATCATGCCATGTTAAAAATCAATCATGTCAGGATGTTATGTGGCCCCATCCCAGCTGACTGTCTGGTCCATGGCCTGGGCATTCCTGTTTCCATGAGCCCTGAGTGCTTGGAAGTGAGCACTCTGGAGCTGTTTTAGAACTGGAAAAGCACCAAGGTATTTTTATTCTGACTACACTCTCTGCATTGGTTGTGCCCTCAGCTGGCCATCATAGCACGAACTGAGATCAGTGTTACTGCATGTTGTTGTTTAAAACTCTGTGGAAGCATACCTACACAACTAATAAAAATTACAGCTTGACAAATGGAAATAGGCAAAAAGCTTTGAAAAGAAACAAAGAAAAACTGATCTCATAACTAGCAGGGGTGTAGATGAAAAGAGTGGGTGGTAGAAACATAGCATAGCAATGCAATAAAACAAATGAAAAATAGCTTCCACTTTCACCATATAGGGAGGTTTCACTAAGAACCAAAAGAGAGGAGTGCAAGGTTTGGGAAGGCACTGGGACACACCACAGATCTTTTCTCCCTGATATTGAGGGCTTCTCAGGGAACTGCCAGAAAGGAAATGACATTGTTGATGGTTTCAACTAATGGTTGATCTGCCTGGAAGGTGAGATTTACATTATTGCCCTAGTTCCCATGTGCCATCACTTTTTCACTACCCTATTCCTTCCTATTTCTCTCCTTTAATGTAATCTTTTAAAAATAAATAACTAAATTAATAGAATTCAACTTAGCTTCTCCAGAGTGCATCTTTTGCTGCCTTATGACCATAAGCACTTCTCTGCTCACGGTAATGTTAAAACAGCAATGTTTAAAAATGGTGCATATTTGCTGTATGCTAATATTGACTATAAGGCCATGTGCTGTGAAAATCACCCTTAAGTGAGGCTACAACTGTTGGAAACCTCAGAGGAAAGCTTCATTTTCAATCCTGCACTTGTATTTTGATTGTACTTTCTGCAAAGAATCTGCTTCAGGCCTTAAAGAATGATAAAACTTCTAGCATGGCATGTCATCAAAATTAATACCAAAATCTTTAATATAATTTAAGAAGAATGTAAAAGTTTTGTCTTGCTAAAAGGCAAAGAGAAAGGAATATCTATAAGTTGAAAATGTCCTTGTGAAACCTCAGGTTGAAATACCAAGGACTAAACTATTTAAAGGACTTTACAACAGTGACTACGACATTGTACTGAACAGGCTGCCACCTCTTTGTAATGAAAGACCCCCACGTTGCTGAATTCTTTCATGTTTGGGTGGGGCATACTAGCATTTTTGTCTGTATGGAGACTTTTGGTCCAAGAAATAGAAAAAAAAAAAAAACAAACAGAAAAAAGGGAAATCCTATCCCTACAGAGGTGGGTGCAGAAGAGAAAACTTGTAGAATCCTACAAGGATGCTGCCAGCTTGACCTTTTCAGAAGATGCTCTAGTTTTCTTGTTCTCTTCATATGCCCCAGAAGAAGTGCTCCCAGAACAAGGAAACACTAAAATCAAAGAACTTTACATCTGACAGCTGAGAGCTGGGGTGGGCAGGTGGGAGGCTCAAGTCCCTGCTTCTGATAATATTATGGCACAGTAGACCTGTAAGCTAAAAATATAAAATACATTCCCAGATCTTCCATTTGCAGTTAGGTTGGTCCAAGAGGATTTAGCATCAGGATCATGAGTTTGCCTCTTCTCTTTTTTATAAAGGGTAAGTTTAATAAAGTCAGTGTTGTGCTAAAGCTACTGAAGGACATGTGGGAGGGACCGCCTGTTCTCTGAAAATATGAACATGCCTTCAGGTAAATATTTTCCTGCATAAACAGTTTGCCTCACCTGAGAAGAATGATTTAGAAACACCTGCTGTGAGATGTAATTAGAGCATGAATATGTGCAAAACTATGAGTCTGCTGAGACCTCATGAGGAGCAGGAGGTGCTCAGTTCCTTTCCATGCCTGCAGAGGTTTAGGGTTCAAAAACATTCTCTGTGACTCAGATACTGCAGGTGATTATATTCACTAGGACTGTAAATCATTTACCAAAAAAAGTGGGTGGCAATGTGGTTAGCCCACACTGAGTAGGGAGAGAGACATAAATTACTTAGAATCTCTTTTTTGTCTGAGTCATGTATGCTTAAAGCTACAACTGCAGCAAGGTTGAATGTGATCAAACAGAAGTTCCATTGTAAATGCTTTGTCAAAAGTGTTTTAGAAAGTGTTTAAATTATTTCTGAGAGAGAATAATCTATTTGGCTACCTGAAGATGCAAAAATAAGTTATTTAATAAAGAGTTTAATTTACAAGTTTTTAACTAATCTACAGAGTCTCAGCTGAGCAAAGAAAAAAAAAATCTGTGAATATCACATTAATTGCATTAGCATTTCATTACGACGGGCCTGAAGCCTCATAAGCAGCAAACCTGGGCTTTTAGTGAGCAGCAAATGCATCAGTTCTTTAGTTGGAAAGGAATTTTATGCTTCTCTTTCTTCAGGAAAGCTGCAAAGAGCTCAGTTGTCTAGTAGTCTCCTACAAGGCAATTGCTCCTAAATGTTGAAATAATATTAAATTTGAGGGAGTCCCCCAGTTATCAACAGAGTCCATGAAAAGGGTAATATTTGAAGTAGGTTTTGGACCAGGTGAGGATGAGCCATGATATTTTAAATGAAATTTATTTTAGCAGTAGCCTATGTGTTTATAGTTCTAAATAAGCTATATTCAACTTCCAGCTACATAATTTCTGCAAGACACAGAATAAGAGATAACTGTATTATTGGAGAGATATCAACTAAACTAAATCTTTTCTTACATAAATGATTGTTCAACATAATCAGTGTCAACTAAAGCTGACTTGAAGGAACAAACTGGTAGGATCTCCCTAGTACAGAGCTGCATTCACTGCTTTTTAATAAGGAACCAGATGAATGTTTGAATTTTCTAAATGAGCTGTTTAATTTTAATCAGCCATGGGGGAAAATGTTTCAAAAATTAGAGCAGGAATTGGATACCTACCCTGGCTTCGGGCGCTTCACCCTGCTTGTTCAGCAGCAGCTCTCTCTTTCACACCCTTACTTCCAGACCAGCTAATTAAGTGCAGGTTCAAGCTCAGATGCATTCTAGCAGGCAGAAGCACAGTGAGCCCTTGTAGTTATCCCTGGGGCAATTGACAGAGATAAGAAACACTTAAGCTCTCAAGCTGTGCAAAACATTTTTTTTTTGTTTTTTGTTTTTTTGTTTTGGTAAAGATACAGTCTAGGACTATGGTTTTTCTTTACTCATATAGAAAGGAGACTTCCTTCTTTTCCAGTTACACTTTTTCTGTCTTAGTGTTAACTGATATTTTCAGAAAAGCATTCAGTTAGGACGAATCATTCCCACAGAAGGCCAGATTCTCACAGATTCTTAGCTGCTCTAAATCAGTGCAGCTCCAGGGAGGTAACTCTGGCTGCAGTGCAGATTGACCAGGTGAAGGAACGGCTTCACTCTCCCGCCCTTCAGAGATCTCAGGCAGGTTCAACATCTGGCAGGAGCACTCTTATGTCTGAAATAAAGCCAGGCCTCCACCACTGTGAGGCTAATATTGTGGTCTTCCTGCCACTGAAATTACCTCCATGTGGTATTTCACATATGACAGACTGAAAATGATTTACAAATTGCCTAATTTCATGACCATTTTCAATCACAGATACAGGAACTATTTAATTTCTGTTTTATTCCTTCTACTCTTATCTCTGTCTAACACCTGCTAAGAAAATACATGCTATCACTTTTATTCCTTTGCTTTCAGGGTCTTTCACTGCCTTATCTTGTCTATTTGTTGCAAATATTTTCCTATTGGGGTCTCAACTCTTGAAATGAAATCTGATTGTGAGACAGTTTCTAAAAGAATTTATCTCATATTTTCTCTCTGGTTTGAAAAGAAGCACAAAAAGAAAACAAAATGCTTCCTATACATTTTGGGGTTTTTTCCTTCTTTTTTTTCTACTCAGCAAGTGATTCAAGAAATTTCTCAGCAAATTAGATATGGGTTGGCTCAGGGGATACATATATTTTGCAGTTTGTCCTTAGGAGCCCTTACTACAATGACTAACTCCAGCTGGTATGGCAAAAGCATCTCAGAACTACATTGGCAGGTAGCCGAAAGCATCTGAGTACTCCCAGTACAGAATCATAGACTATCCTGAGTTGGAAGAGACCAACAAAGATCATTGAATCCAACTCCTGTCCCTGCACAGGACACCCCAAGAGTCACCATGTGCCTCAGGGCACTGTCCAAGCACGTCTTGAGCTCTGTCAGGCTGGTGCTGTGATCACTTCCCTGGGGAGCTGTTCCAGTGCCCAGCCACTCTCTGGGTGAAGAACCTTTCCCTGATATCCAACTAAACCTGCCCTGACACAGCTTCAGGCCATTCCCTCGGGTCCTGTCAGTGGGCACTGTTATGAATGGATGTGGGGTTTAGATAAGTCCTTGCCTTTTGCCCAGGCCCCTGGCAGCAGGCAGTAACTTTACTGAGGTGGCCAGCATCTCAATACCCACTCTCATTCCCAAGTTCTTTAATAATGGCTGTTTCAGTCTATTATAGAATGAATTCTTCATTTAATAGACACAAAACTAACAGACTTAAGACTTAACACAGACTATATACTACAGAGGAATAAGGACAAAAATAAAGAAATAAAAGGACTAGTAGTAGGTTAACATACAGTGCTCAATAAGGTACTCTTTTCAGTTACAGCTATCGTAGAAATTTTATGAACTTAGAATTCAATGCATCTTACCATCCAGTTGTTGGTGTAGAAATCCTTTTCCTCATTTCCCAGGAAAATAACCATAGGTTTTCGTCCAACAGCTGGGAGAAGTTCCTCACACCTTCAGGGTGTGCATGTAGAGGCTTCTGCCTTTGTGAAAACTGTGTGTGCTTTTATAGTTTGGGAAACAGTGTCTCTTAGTGGAGAATGTTTCCTTTATCCCTTCCCATATCTGCTCTCAAGACTAAGATGTTGATTCTTAGCTGAGGCCTGAGTCCTTTTGGCACCAGAGATGATCCTTCCCTGGGCCTTCTAGCCCCTAGGTTCTCTCTCTATGCACCGTCTGTGCTAGAGAGGTGGGGTAGATGGCCAGCCACAGTCAGCACAGAGCAGAGATCAGTGCCTGCTCTTCCTCTTCCTCTTCCCTTCACAAGGAAGTGTATGTGATATAGAATCAGGTCCAGTCAGATAAGGTTCTCAGGACCTTGTTCAGTAAATTCTGAATATCTTCAAGGACAGAGATTTCCCACTCTATTTGGGCCCCTATATTGTTTGACCATCTCCATGGTAAAAAAAAATCTGTTCTGAAATTTTATTGTTCTTACCTGCCTCCAAAGCCTCTCATCCTTCTACTGAAAAGAGCCACTCATCTGAAAGAGTCAGTCTCTGCCCTCTTTGTGCATGGTGCTCCTTTGAGTGCTCTCGTTTAGGCTCAAAAAACCAATACCACCCCCCTTCCCCGTAGACCATATTCTCCAGACCTCCATCAACTTGGTGACTTTTCACAGTCTTGCTCCAGGATCTCCGTACTGACCAGAAATACTGCTTCAGTAAAATTTGAAGTATGCTAGTAGCATATTTACCACCTTGAACTTCTATATTTTACAAGGAGGATGATAATGCACTTGAGTTTATCTAAGGATATGGAAATATCCATGCACTCACATCTGAGAGTGGAGAAGGAATAGGCTTTCCTCATATTTTTTTTCTTCTTGCTTCACTGCTTTAAGAAATCATTAATTGGTTTCAGATCAACGAACATTCTGTCAGGGGTAATTTGGAACTTAGCCAACAGGACTTGGTCAATTCTATCAGCTGCAGAAAAGTGACCCTAATAAGCCCTCCAATTTAGATGAGAGGATTGTAAAATCTCTCTTTGAACACGTGAGAACAGCCAGGTGTTATCCTGCAATTAACCCCGAGTTAACAAGGAAAAGAATTAAATGAGGGCAGAGACTTATTGAGGCACATAGTAAGGAAGAAAGCAGTAAAAGAAACAAATAAAACAAAACAAATTATAGCAGTACTTTTCAATCTGCTCCTCAGTATCAGCTGTTTTCTGTGTAGCTTGTATTGCATCACCTTTCCCCGTCACACTGAGGTCACACTTCAGGTACCCCTTGGCTCCTGTCCTGATGTCAGCAGGGTCTGTGAGAAGTGCCCATTTGTCACAAAACTGATGACCTGTAAGAAGGACAAGCTTAAACACTCAAATAGAGGCTATAAGAACATGCAAGTATTTTCCTCTTCACTCCCAGAAAAGTACCACTCAAATAGATTCTATAAGAACATGCAAGTATTTTCCTCTTCACTCCCAGAAAAGTACATCAAACGTTTGTGCTGCCAGGAGGATTGTGCTGAAATGTACTTGTTAACCAGACACGTTTAGAGGGTCCAAAATATTTGGTGATCAAAAAGGCAAGCAAAGGATTGATTCACAGCTTGTCAGAAACAAGCTCATTTTCATCAGTTTACTGACATCAATGACTAAAGACCAGTGGAAGCCTGGGTGAGATTTCAGCAGCTGAGCTGAGGCTGAGTCCTTATGAGGAAAGGCCACCTCTGGTGAGAACTGTCTGAAGATCTCAGAACTCCAGCAGCAAAACTCTTGCTGAGTTTGTGCTGTGGCCACTGTAACCCTGGCAGACAGCCGAGAAAGGGAAGTAGGGTGGACAGCCACCAAAGGAAGAATTAGCCAGAAGGGTGTTCAGCTCCATCTTTCAAGGGGAAAAATGTACAAGACAATTCACCCACAACAGCCCTTGCTGTAACCCTGTTTCTTTATCAAGAAAGGTCTTAAGATCTCATGTTAAGTCTTTGGACATCACCTTGGGTGGGTAAAGGAGTGGGAAGGAGAGACCACAGTGTACCAGGGATATGAGCTCAAGATCACCCCTCAGACACCACCTTCCTGTTAGAATGTGAGCAGGACAGAATTCAAGATAACACAGCCAGAGCGTGTGTGTAGACTCTCATTTCAGATAGGCCATTCCCCTCTGCTGACCCTTACAGGAACCCTGCAGAGAGGGTGGCCTGAATGACTCTACACTCCTGCTATAACATCTGTTTGATGTGACATCTACAGCAAGTGGCCTAAATATGTTCTTTCCCAAAGACAAAGCAGAGACCTTGTCCTTGAGTAATTATGGAAAAGGCACATGTTTCATGTATGGTTGTAAAAAACACCAAAAGAGAGGTGAGTGATCTTTTTAGCTTCAAATTTCAGAAAGCACTGAACAGCTCTGAGGATGACAAGTCAAGTAGACCCATGGTCACCTCTTGGTCATCTTCTCTCTCCTATTATGGCCTGCTTCTCCTCTTGTCTTGTGCTCTCCTCACTATTCCTGCCACTCTCCATCCTGGTCTCCCTCCCTCCTCTCCTTCTACCCCAACACAGGTGACAGAGCTTTGGATGCTCTGTAACAAATGAGTGCAGTTGGGTTTTGTAGAACATTCAGCTGCCCACTCTGACCACTTAAAGAAATGCCATCCTTGAAAAGTGCTACCCACCAATGGGCAGATTGTCAAGGTGTTTTCCGTGTTGAACTTCCTTCCAACTGTTTGGCTGGACTCTGCTATCCAAATAGGAGCACAACTCTCCCAAAAGTTGGTGTAAACCACAACCATCTAAGTGGAAAAGCAGCACATCTCCCTCTCCTCTCCTTCCCTGCCTCAAATCTCTCTGAACAGACAAAAAGGGCAGAAAATGAACCACTCACCTGGCTGAATGTACACAGTCCCCAGATCCACTTTAAAGGAGCCTATCAACACACTCCCAATTAGTTTATTATGCATAACCTGTTAGAAAAAAAGCTGGTTAAAGAATGTCACTATCCCTCTTCCCAGTCAGCCTAAGAAAGAGCATCCAAAAATCACATTTAGCTCATAGGCAATAAGCAGCAACATCCAGCACCACCCAAAATTGGGAGCACAGAGCCACAGCAGATACAGCAAGTATTTGAAATATATTCTTTACCCAACATTGTGCCAATTTAGAAAACAATATAATTACATCTGAGTGGAATCACATAGGTTCATTCCAGGTCCCTGGGATATAGAGAGCAGGAATTAGATCGATGTTCCTTCAGAGCAGGTGCAGTTATATTACTTATCCTGGCAGCTCAAAGTAAAACATAATGAATATAAATACATGGGACATAACTGGCTTCACACTAGGCTGCAGAAATCCTATCATTTTCTGTGCAATAGCTGAATTGCCATAAAAACTGAGTACACTCGGAGATGAAAGAATTGAAGTGTTTCTTGGAAACATATGAATGCACATATAAACCAAGAGACTCTATTCTAATCTATCCCCCCACAATATTAATGAAATCAGAGAAGTGATATAGATGTAAATTAGATGGCAAGCAGGCACCAGTGAGTCTGTCTCTGTGTTCTTCCTGCCAAGTGATGAATTTAATTTAATTCAAATTTAATTAATAATTTCCAATTGCCATGATTCCCAGACCTATGTATTTCTGTGTCTTGTTTTCAAATGCTTGCATGTGGTTCAATTTACAGAAAAGGCAGATGCTTCTTCTAAGGGAAGATTTGCTCTAAAACTGCATTTCTCAAAAAATGTTCTCACCTGGTTTCAGAATAGCTTAAATAGCTATTCCTTGATTGTGGAAAAACCTCTGAAAGAGGCTGAATTGTCTGGAACACCTTGCTCAAATTGCAAAGAGAAACTAACCTCTTTCAAGTCCACAGAAGTTAAATCTAAATATTGGAAGTAAACAATCAAGCCTCCAACTGCATTTCAGGAGTCTGGAGTACATCACATCCTCTCTTTGGACCTATACATTGTAGATAAGGATATTTCTCTTAGGACAGGAAGACTTCTGCAATTTTGCACTGGATTGGTCGTGTGACTTTATTTTCTACACTTTTCAAGAGCAGGAGACATACATTTCTAAGTAAAGACCACCGCCTTCATCAAGGTTCACCAGAAAACTCATGGGGTGTCTAGTTGCAATATAATGTCCTTCCCTGTTAAGGACCTATGGCCACTGTGCCACTGTGACCTAGGGAACACACTCAGCTGTCCTTGGTAATTCCTCACTTCAACATTGAAGCAATTTCTAGAGCTGAAAAATCAAGAGTGGACAAAGGAGCAGTTTTATTTTACTGTTAAGCTGAAAAATTAAACAACCTTCATGTGGAAGAGGAGTTTGTGAAGTCAATGCTTCATGCACAAGTACTGCTCTTCCTCAATCCCTGGTGCTGTCAGGTCCCATCACAGCACCAGACCCTCCCTCCTATGAGGCTGGATCAGAGCCACAGGGTTGGGAAGAAGCTTTAAAATCTGTTGGGTTTCTCCCTGAAGCCAAGCAATAATACAGCTTTGGAGGAAGTACATGGGAGTGCCCAAATCAGCAGATCCAACCAGGATAGATTAAAGGGGGAAGAAGGCTGCAGCCTTTCTGTAGGAAAAAATCCCCCACAAGCTTCTTTAAGACTCAAAACCAAGATGAGGGTGTGTGGTGAGTCCAAAGTGATGCTGTCTTATTGCTCTTTGCTCATTTCCTCTCCATGACAGCCTGTCCAGAGATGTGAAATGTTACATGTGTAAAGCTCACTACTCTGTTCTTGAAATGTAAATGCCCTGTTCCACTGAAATGATGCAGGTTTCCACTCCCTGCAGTACACATTGCCTTTACAGCTGAGGAAATAACTCACTGCTTCTATCAAACACTACATCTTTCCTCATCGTTTTTTTCCAAGCGTGTTTTCTTCTAATGCAACAAAGCAAGTGAGCATGAAGTTTATAGCAAACACTTCTTGTCTTCTCTGAGGGGGAGCATCATGTCCACACCATATCTAATTAAAGATTTGTGTCTTTTCATACTTGACTGTAGATGACTGAAGGATTTTCTACAGATTTTCTGAATAAGCACAAACACGCGGAGTGTTACCCTGAGGAATATTTCAGTAAGGAACATAAAGGTTTAACACAAAAGGATCACCTCAGTTTTACCATGGTATTACAAGTTTGCTGAAATGTACAGGAAGATAATGATGAAGACAAAAACCTAGAAATTAGCAGGTGCTGGGGAATTGAAAGTCTCATTTTTCTCTCAAATGAAGGATTTGAATACAGACAGACTAACTGCTAAACTGATGGACAAGGGCACTAATCTACTTTGTTTTCCTTGAGCTTCCATATGCAGATAAATTCATTTCTACAGATCAAGCAAATTCGGTGCATTAATTATTGCTAATAATGGAGGCTGTCAATCTTTGTTTCTTCTTAAGTAAAATTCATGCTAAGCAAGTGCTGTGAAACTTTCCATCCCTCAGGGTTTCCTTCTCTCCCAACACCATATTTCCTCTCTTTGTTTCTATTCCCCTGATAGATTGCATTCTCCAAAACTATGTTGCAAGGTAATGAATCTCTGTTTTCAGTAGCACGCATGAGCACTGCCCAAGGTTGTTCATTGTTGTTACTGAGCTTTTTCCTAAAATCATTTTACCTAGAAAACCTTTAATTTCTTAGTGTTGCACCTTCATCAGCTACAAATAAAATAAGTTTGCTGAGCCTGATGAAACTGTGCAGATGTACAGCAGGTAATGGTGACACATTTTCCCACACCCCCAATGCAGTCAGAAACCTGGCAGTTTCCCCTCCACCACTGGATATACGGAATCTTTATCAAAATAATGTGAGTTTGGAAAGACTGGCCGTTCTCAGAGAAAAATAATTATACACCCCAACAGCATCAGCAGCACACAGGAGTTGGTGCCTTGGCACTGTGCTGATACATGAACCATGCCTGAAGCACCTATGGGAACACACACTGTGATATGTCACAGCAGTGAGCTGGTGATACTCCCATGCCATGGTCAGCCTGTAGTAAATTCTGTCCTCACAGATCTGCAGATACCTTATGTAGTTATGAAGTTCATCTATCTGAGGTCTGAGTGTGATACAGTGGATTTTAATGGAACTTTAGGATTCTTTTGTCAGTTTACTCCCAGCATTGAAAACCTAGTTGTCCAGTTGTCCATGTGTAAATGAACACATTTTATTCTGTAGCTGGCAAAAGTCACTCTATAAGCAGCTCAGAAAAGGAAGTAGACAGTGATGTGTCCTATGGCTCCTAAGCACTGCTTGTTTCTGTCAAGCTCAACCAGCACAGACCTTTTCCTGGTGTACATTTTTGAAATTAACAAAGCACTTCAGAAAAAAAAAACTTTTTCGTGGAGCAACAGCACTCTGTTATTTGTCAGAGAAATATCTAATAAAATGGATGGACTTTAAGCCGAACAAAAAAGAGTTCATGAAGTGCACATCTTCTGATATATCCAAATAATACAAATACAGCACTGTCCAGAGTCAGGATCTTTAATTCCTTAGCAGCTTTGCTACATGTGGTGATGAGTTTTGGACAAGATAATTAACATGGCTCCATAGACTTGGCTTTCAAAACTGCACATCATTATCTAATGCTCCAAGTCCAAGAGCATGTGTGTCTTCCATCAGGACACTTCTGAGGTGTCACAGATCCGTAGAATCATTTAGGTTGGAAAAGATCTTTAAGATGGAGCCCAACCATGAACCCAGCACTGGCAAGTCCACAACTAAGCCATGTCCCCAGCTGCTACACCTACATGCCTTTTAAATCCCTCTGGGGATGGTGATTCTACCACTTCTCTGGGCAGTCTATTCCAAAGCCTATCTACCCTTTCTGGGAAGAAATTTCTCCTAATATCCAATCTAAATCTCTCCTGATACAACTTGAGGCCATTTCATCTTATCCTGTCACTTATTACTTGGGAGAAGAAGCCTGTAACCCACACTTGCTCTAACCTGGTTTCAGATATTTGTAGGGTGAAAAGGTTCCCAGATAGTTTTGCTAGGACTTTAGTTGCAGTGAGCAGTGGAAGCAGCACCAAACTTTTGGAGCCCACTCCCATGCTAAAGCAACCAACCAGTGACACTCTCATATAGCCCAAGAGCCCCTGCCGAGGAAAAGTGTCTGCATTAGTTCTGTTAATTTAGTTAGAAATAGTTATATCTGAGAAACTGATATAAACCAGATGTTTGAATCAAGTGGCAGCTTGAAAATTAGATGAATGAAGACAGTGAGAAGAAGAGAGAGCTAAGCTGAATTTTCTCATTCTACCTTGCAGTTTGCTACACCACCAATAGTGTCCCCGAAAATGCAGATTAAATCTCTTTTGGGTATGTTTCTTCAAATCTCAGCCAGCTGACTCTCATCCTTATCCTCTCCTCTATCCTCCTTCCTATACTTCATGCTGACTTTCCAGCACTCTTTGTACCTAAAATTATTATTTTTAACTACCTTAAGAATCATTTAGAGTTGAAGTGACACAAACAACAATGACCTTTACTTACTGTGCCAAGCTTTCCTAGGTACTTACAGAGATGTTGATTATTTTGTCAAACAGCAACACCTGTGGTCCAACGAAATCAAACACGAAGTACTGTGGGAAGAGGGGAACAGCAGATGAGAATCATCCCTGGGCAGGCAGCCAGCACTGTCAGCTGCATGGTTCCGCATTTTGTGTTACTGCACAGAGCCCCAGTGAGACACTGGGGGTGCTGGGTGGGCAGTGGTGACAAAGCAAAACTCCTTCTTTGCCCCTGACATGTTTCTGCCATGACCCAGACTTGTTTTCTACTCCATTCCTTGCATGGCTGCACAAGACTTGCTCCACAAATGCCCATGGGGCTCAGCCTGCACCAGAAGGTATTGTCAAAAGGGACAGGAGGCACAAGGAAACCCAAAGGATCTGGAGGTTTTGGAGGTTGTTTCGGTGTCAGTTGTCACCAACTGGAGCAAATGTATGTCAGGGAAAAGCTGAAACCATGAAATAGCAGAAAAGGGACTGAAGGGGGGTGGTGGTGTGGGGGGTGGTGTGCAGTGTAGATAAAGCTCCCAAATGGATAATTTAAAAAACTGCAGCAGCAGTGAGGGTAAAGCAGAATGTGCTGGAGAGGGTGGGGAACAGGTTGGACAGACCTGGAGAAGAGAAAGAGCAAACAGATCTAAACTCAAGAGAGCTATTGCTGGTGCTTTGTCTCCTGGAGAGACCTCCCTCCTCGGGTGTGGAAATGCTGCAAACCTAATTCATCCCCTTATGAGCTACCAAATGGCAGAGTCCACCCAGAACCATTGAAGAAAGTGTCTTCTTTAAGAGAAAGCACCTACTTCGTTGTAGAAAGGGGCATTTGTGCCTTCCTTTACTGTTGTTTGCTTCTTCTCATCACCTATCTCGATGATCACCACGGGATCGATGTTCTCACCCACCAGCTGCCTGGCCTCGATGATGGTGATGGCAATCTGTGGGACACAGGGACACCAGGGACACTCCTGGGCTCAGCTCCAGTCTGCCTGGGAACTCACAGGCACATGAGGGCTGTCACCCCCTGCTCACCTGGTAGCTCTGGGATTTCATCTCCTCTTCATGAATTCTGGTCACCAGCTTTGCCCTGTTTAAATGACATAAGAAGTCATTAGACATCTCTAGGCAAGAGCTGGTACTTGGACACACACTGGAAAGATTTCAACAGTAAACAAGTATTATTTATGGCAGGCAGCCTTGTTGTGAACTGTTAGGCTTGATTTCATTAGCAGAGACCATCTCTGTCTTTCTCATATACTTTTTGATAGGGAAATGTTTTGCATCCACACAAACACAGTGCAGCTACCTATCGTGCACAGCAATGATTTCACTTGTTGATCCCATCAAACCTGACTCCATTCCCCCCTAGACTGCATTCCTCTCCTGGATGAAAAACACAACTACACAAGCTCCTTTCTATAGAGATTGCTGTTCCCTTTGGCTTGTTTTGTTTAGCAGAGTTCCTTAGCACAGTTGAGGCACACTCAGGATGCGTTTCAATCTCTCCCTGCACTGGATAGCACCTGGGGATATCACTGAGCTGACAAGTGCATTCCACTCTGACGTGTGGGAGAGTGGGACCAATGGGATCAACAAATGGATTTTCCATCAGATGTTTTGTTCAAGGGTAAAGCCCTTCCCAGGAAGGGTGGAAAAGGTGTTTAGGGGGATGATGGGTAAGACACAGGAAACAGCACCTTTTCCTATCTGGGCTTAAGGATCCAAAAGCACTGGACAGAGCATCACTGTTCATTAGGTCTTCTGCCACCTCTTCCTGTCTTCCAAGAGTGTCATTGAGAAAATTTGCAGTTTCATCATGATCACCTGATAAAGAAAAGACACAAGGAAGTAAAACTCACATCTGATTTCTAGTAGCAAAAAGCTCACTTGGGACAGAGCAGTGAATTTATAATCATGAACTGAATATTCTATTTATTTGGGTGTCCCAGTTAGAGATACTCTCGTGGTCTGTACTGAGCAGCATTGATTGCAGCAGCAGCTCCCTCCTGTGCAATATCATTTACCACATCTGTGTGGCTGGAGCCACTCTCCTCACCCCGTGTGCACTCACAACAGGCACATGCACACTACTGAGTAAAGCTGCCAGCTTTATTGAGCCAGCCCACCCAGCCACCACAGCCTGTGCAGGTTTTGTGTTTATGGTTTCTAAAAGAAGCAGAACTTCCAGAGGAATTACACACTAATAGTAAATTATCTACCTGTAAAATAGGGAAAAAACCCCTCAAAAATGTGCCACCTCTCTATGGTAAGAGGCAGGCTGACATTTTTAGCTTACTTTACCATATAGAGCAGCATGAACTCACAGAATCTGAATGTGAACTTCATGAAACAGTTAATGCAAAAATAATTAGTTCACTGTTTATTTGGGAGTGATAAGGAGTTTACTGCCTGACTTACCAATGCTAAGCCTTGAGACACAATTCAAATGAGTTCACATGAAATCAGATCTAATATAATTCCCCACCACCTGCTCATCCCTGTTGCAATATTGATTTATGAGGCTTTACCCAATGCATCTTTGTTTGCAATAGTCAGCCCTTTCTCGCCTTTTTTCTTCTTCTTCAGCTTCATGCCACCAAACAGCCCCTTTCTGAAAAAGTAAAGAAAATTGATCAGTGCAGTATCTTCAAATCTTTTTCTGTACTGCACTCTAATTTAACTCAAGGAGTTGTTAAGGGGGAGTTTCAATTTCCTAGCCAAGATCATTATATTCTGAATTTCCTTTTATCGACAGCAAACAAGAGAAAGCTCTGACTTTTTTGCTTCATCTAATTTAGTTTCTTTTTAAAATTTGGTCATGTACAGGCAAATATAACGTGACATGAGCCAAAACTTCTGTTCAAACCAAGACACCAAGATACAAAGAAAAGAAACCAAAGATAAGTTTCCAATCTACTGACTTCCCACACATGTATCTCATTCCTTAGCTGTGACAAGACCAGAGATAAAAGGCAGATTAGAGGATCCAGAACAAAAGCAGCTTTCCACTGAATTGAGATAAAGTCATTTATGCAAATATCTTGGTCACAACACCCACCCACGACACCCATGGTATCAGTGGCACATAGACCATATAATTCAGGTGGTTCTCACTCCCTTTCATCAGCAAAGCAATGAGCAACCCTGAACAAGGCTGGCTCCTGAACCTGTGTTAGAGACATGCTTCTGCCTAGCATCAGTTCTTCTAAGAAAATATATATGCCACATGTTTCAGAGGGAGAAACAATCTATGCTGTTTCAGAATTTTATGTTATTAACTGTACTGACAAACAAACCAAGTGATGAGAGCCAAACACAAAGCATTTAATACAATAGCAGCATTTTTCAGGTTCTTTGTTGGCCACAAGCATGCAGTGACAAACATTCAGCAAATTTTTCTTCTCCCTGTCATTGGAGGATTTGTTTGCCTAAATTATTGTAGGTATAAAAATTAACCTGGAGAAGCACACAGTCCAACTAGCCAAAACAAGCAAGCAGCTACAAGCTGAGTAAATCTGATAGCAACCAGTGCTCAAACATCTGAAATCATCTGCAAACTCTAGCTGTGGAGGAAAAGATACTGAAAACTGGAAAGGGAAGTTGGAAATGTTTAAAGGTTGTATTCAGAGCAAGCAAATAAGTTTACTGGCCAGCCCAAGAGGAATGTCAGCAATGTAGGGTACAATAGCAGAAAATGCACAACTTCTTTTTGCCAAAGAATGCTAAAATCTGATCAGTATGAGTGGAAATGTAGCACCCAGACAAAAACATGCCTGAAGCAAAGCAAGAGTCAGAGGGTGACTGGAGGAGATGGCCATTAATAAAGCCTGATGTATTAACTGGGCTGTCTTCCATTCTTATGTTTACATAACACTTGAAACTGCTTAAAGACAGAACTGCAGAAGTTGCCACAGGGTAACAGGAAGAGCACTAGCCAAGCTTTGGATAACTGCATGGTGTCAAGAGAAAAATCCATCTTTGAAGTAAACCAGATTTTATTCTCAGGTTTTTAGTGTGTCAGAGGTTTGGGCACAAAACAGCATCAGGCTGCATGTGAGGTCTCTTGCCCTCCTGGCCCCAGAGGTCACCTTAGCCAAGATAACCAAGATAATGCAGAGTTTTGTCCCTGACAGCTGGAGAGGCAGCAAGCACAGGTCACTTGCAAGGCTCAGCTGGGGGGAAGAAGAGTGTGGGTTTGTTCAGCAAGAGGACAGGTGGCATTCTCTGTACATGGCATTTGCAGAGAGAATCTTCTCTGTAATGGTCTAAAGTAAGCAAATTCAGTCTTCAGGGAAGTGAATTAATCAATCCTTCACAACAGGCTCCATCACCTTGATTTGTAAACTGCTTGCCAGCCAGTGTCAGTGTGCACACCCTAATATTGTGCACATGGGGAACATCCACACTGCTTAATATAATCAATTAGGCTTCTTGAAAGTGTTCTGTGTACATGCTTTTTCTAGGAGACAGCTTGTTCTCATGGAAGGAATAAAAAAATTTTAAACTTTCTTCAAATTTCCACAAATTGTTTTTTGCTGGAGTTTCAACATAAATTCAATCAGCTGCTGAAAACTTGAAAATTATTCCATCCCTTCTTCCCCAGGATGGTGTAAATTTTAACAAGAGAAAGTTTGGACCTTCTTATGCAGTTATACCAGATTTGATAATGACCCCAAAGTTATCCCTACCCATCTGTATCCCTAAGCCAGGCATAAAACTGTGCCACCTCTAGGTAAACCCCAAAGATATCGTGAGGAAATGTCTCCCATGGTCCCCACAGGATCTCCTGGCTATCAGTGAGGCACAAACATGGGAAATCAGGAGAGACTTGGGTGCAGAAAAACTCATTCACCTCTCATGGACCTGTGGGGAGGTTGGAGGTTGTTAGTGTTGAGGTATTACCCACAAACTTCAGTGAAGATTTAACCCCTCATGATACATGATGCACAAATAGAGGTTTTGCTCTTCCCTAAATCCTACAAGTTAATTTGAGATAGAATAAAGCAATTTCATGTCCAAAGAGAAGGCGGATGAAAGAATCCTTACAGGCTACCAAGAGGTTTCCTGTTTTAAGTGCTTTGATTAGAAGCAATTAAAAATCAGCCATCTCAGCTAATCAAGAACATTTCTTAGTTCAAAGAGGACTGAGTGTCCCAGCTTCTTTGACATAGGCATTGTAAAAAAATCTGAATTTAGAAGTTTTTCTTCTCTGCATATGTACAGTACAATGTTTAGTACCTTAGTTTATGACTGTGATTCATTGAGGCTTCCCTGATATAAACAGTAAATAAGAGTGGGACATCAACCATAGCACAGCATTTGACTGTACTCAAACCGTGTTGAATTTGCACCTCTGTAAACATAAGTGTTCATTTCCTGTTATCAGTGCCACAGGTCCACTGGATCTCTGAATTAATTTTCATACCTTGAAAAAAAGACTCTCAAATTTCATTCTACTCTTGTCAAGGTTCATCCGTGGCTGTGTCCAGCTTTCAAAAAATTGCTTTCATGCTCTTTCTTTTCATCTAAGCTGTCCCATCATCACAGAGGCTTCATGAATACTTCTTGCACAGAATGTTCTCTTAGATATCCAATAATTGCAATTTTCAGTCTAATTTAAAGGAAAGTTGTCAAAATAAATCCACTTCAGAGCTGTCAGCATGAGAGTTCAAATGACCTTACTAATACTGAACCTCAGAGCTCCTCCGCATTGTTTAAATTTAGTATTTTCTTCCAGCTCCTTAAAATTCCACTTCTTTCAATGTAAGTTCATCTTCAAAAGAGTATTTCAGTAGATCAAACAGTACTGTACTAGGTGAATAATTATCTACACGAGTAGTTCTAATTTCCATGAAATAAACACAAGCAAAAGGAACCTATTTTTTGTTATAAAAATGTTTCTTCTTTTCTTTTCAAATGAAAAAAAAATCTGAAATGTAGGAATGACTCATGGCTCATTTTATCACTTCCACAATTTGTACTAGTCAAGGAATTATAACTTAAATCCCTTTTTCCAAAGAATAGAATATAATTACAATACAAAAACGCGGCTTCAAAATGAAAAGTCTAATAAATCTAAAATAGTCACATAAGCACAGCTCATTAATTCAGAGCCATTTTTTATTAAGACAGTATGTCATTTGTGATAATGAATGAAGTTCCAGAGAAGAAATTTATTGCACTACATTTAATTATCAAGGAGGGCTGAATAAAATAAATTCTATGGTCTTGGGCATATGGAAAGCAAAAAAATCTTAATGAGTGGTTACTGATGTACTCATTTCATGCCTTCTTTTCTCAGGATTATAGAAGTTAAGGGAAGACTTCGCCAATTTATTGATTTAATTTACTCTGTTTCCCAGTGCAGAGTTGCTTTGTTAAGTATACTGTCAGATTCTTCACCCAGCTTCAGCAAAGAACTTCCCTTTATCCCCAAATCCATTATTTCTGCTGTGGCTCTCTCAAAGCTTGGAGCTTTTACGAGCTGCCTTAACTTGTTTATACTTCTCCTTATTTCCCCCTGGTTCTGCTGTTTTGACAGGTCCAAGGATTTGCAATAGGAAAGCTTCAGCTCTTCAAGAAGGTGAACACAGAATCCTGTATAACAAGCTGCAATTTATGAAACAGCTGTGGCACACCCACAGGTATCAGTTCTGAATCTTGGGGGTTTTCATATCTATGTGAAACTATGACTTTACATGTCTTGTCTCAACTATTAATATCTCACTGATATCTCATCAATAAGAAAAAAAAATGCAAATTGACAATACAGTGGTCAGGATTAGCTACACACTGGCTCTGTGCATTCAAGAACAGGCTCTAAAATAGCTGTTCAGGAGAAATTCTGCTTTCTTTGCAGGTAATTCTGTGTAAAACTTCTGTTTCTTGCACTGCAACAGTCAAAACCTGAAACCAGCCATTAGAAAGCATAAGAAATTAAATAAAAATATGACAGGGAACATTTTATGCCACTAAATTACTGCATTTTAGCTACAGCTTGCTGCTTTGTCTTCCCATCTCAAAAGGAACTTAAAACTCAGCAATGCAAAGAAAAGACTGTGAAGTGTGCTCAAAAGAGGGTCCTGGCAGAATCTCAGCCTGAGAAAGAGATGATAGCTTGTGTTTTTCAGGTAGTGCAGTGAGGTAAAAATAATGAAGCATGCCTGAAAAGTGCTGAACTGACAACTAAATACGAGAAAATGATTCTGGAGTCATCCCTGGTGGTCTCTGAATCAGCAGCTCAGGGTGCAGCCTCAGTTAAAAACATCCACACTGTGCTGGGTGTTGTCAGGATAGGTGTCAGGAAGAAAGGAGCAAGTGCCAGTTTGTCTCTAAAGCATTGGTGAACCTACACAAGGTCATTACACAGGATCACAGAATAAATCACTTTAACGTCTCACATTCTGTGTGCAGCTTTGGTCTCCACATCTCAAATAAGGCAACAGGGTCAGAGAAGACATAGAAAAAGGGTGGGAAAAATCAGTTTATAACAGACTGAAACAGCTGTAACAGCTCTTCATTTGCAGAGGAGATGACTGAGTAGGAATAGGATGAAATTTTATCAATTTAAACTGGCAAATAGGGTGAAAGCAGAGCTGCTTCTTAGCATAACACAACAGTAGAATGAGGATACACTTGATGAAGCAAGACTGAAAATACTAAAAGGACTGGATCCATTAACAACCATGATAAAAATGTTCTGATGCTAAGGAGAATGGACCACAGAAAGTGCCCAGGCTCATGTGCTCTCCCTGAATATCCCATCCTTTTGCCACTGCTGGAGAAGAGCACAGTGCCAGATGGATATGGGATCTGACCTCATAGGACGTTTCTCCTGTTCTGGTTATTCCCTGATCATAAATACCAAATCTGTGCATGGCTGGGTCACCTGGCATGGATTTCAATCAGATATGGGTTCATTATTATGTTTCTGTTTGAATGATCAAGGCACAGAGGTGCCAAAATTGTACCTAATTCAGCATAAAGCCTGATAAAGAAACAACTAATCCATTCTTGGAGCACACTTGAGCAGGAAGGTGAGTTCATTCCCAATTATCACATCTCATGTGCTCATCATGTCTTTGAGAGGCACCTGGGTGTACTGTATTGTTTAACCACACCTGAAGTGTCCTTTGGAAGTGAGCTATAAAATAATGACTGACATGCAAAGATGGGTAGAAAAGGAGTTTCACTCCCTGGGCCACAAAACCACAGTGCTCAATGGCATTATCAGGCAAAAAGTTTAAAACAAATAAGGGTGTGAACAAATGAGGTGCTCTTCAGTGAGACACATAAATCACACATTGCCAAGAAGGTCGTTGATCTGGAGAATTTAAAGATATTTCACACACATTTATGGAGTTTGTGGACAGAGGGTCTGATACCCATCCAGCTCCTAAACTTTCTAAGTGTATGAAACTGCTGAGGGCCTTGCTCATACCTGTTTCACAAACTGTATTTCCAACTATCTACCTTTGGCCCTTCTTGGGAGGCAGAAAGTGGTTTGACACAGTTGCTTCCATGTTTTTCAACATTTTAATTTAAAAAATTATTTCTCTAGATGCAGAAGAAGAAATACAAGGTATACTGATATGCATTCTGAGCAACCTATAATTTGAACTTTCGAATTGTGCACAGTTCTGCCACAAATGATCTAAAACTCCAAACTCTGGGAAGGCTTCAGGAACAGCAGCACCACAGCAAATGTAGCTCTGCAGACCCTGACCATTTACCCTGGCACACACAGCCTCGGTTCT
This sequence comes from Cichladusa arquata, assembly GCA_026413545.1. Lineage (NCBI taxonomy): Eukaryota > Metazoa > Chordata > Aves > Passeriformes > Muscicapidae > Cichladusa > Cichladusa arquata. Next base: position 33,218,749 of record JAOTQP010001546.1, on the reverse strand, counting down.
TCCAAACCCTGTCCCTTCTGCAGAAAACCAGTGACTTTTTATTGACACATTTAGCATCCTCATGCATCATGAATCATGACAGCAAGGAAGCCACATCCTGAACAGATGCAAATTAGTGGTCATATTCAACAGCTTTTCTCATGTCAATACACAAGAGCTGGGTAACAGATCTACTAAATACTAACACAGCCCTACAAAATAAAGAATGCAGTTGTTACGTGCAGAGAGGTCCTTTCTTTTGTTCCTGCACCTCTTAGAGTTCTTTACTCTTTCTACAGGGTTCTTTACCCCTCACCTGCTGAGCTGTGAAGGACTTCCCATGACTTTGTGCAGTTATAAATTATTAAAGACAGCACAAGGCATTATAGACTAGATCTTACCAGAAATAATAATCACACCCCCTAGAAGCAGCTAAAACAAACCTTAAAGGACTTGTTGATTTTCTTTTCCTTCAAGAAAAAGTCTTTAAATATAATTAGCTGAATTTAATTTAAAACTTGGAAGAATTTCCAGAGAGAGTATTCGACATACCTGTGGGCCTGAGGTACCACTGTTGAGGGCTCCATCCTGCTGGGTTTTTTTTCAGTCTCTACCTTTTACATTGTGAATGGGCTTTCCAAGCTTATAGAACCAATTAGATTGGAAAAGACCTCTAAGACCATCAAGTCTAACCATTAACCTGTGACTGCCAAGTTCACCACTAAACCAGGTCCCTGAGTGCCACATCTACACGTCTTTTAAATATCTCCAGGGATGGTGACTCAGCCACTTTCCTGGGCAGCCTGTTTCACTGCTTGATAACCCTCTCAGTGAAGACTTTTTTTGAAATATCCAATCTAAAACCTCCTCTGGCCACATTTGGGGCTGTGTCCTCTTGTATTATTTGCATTTAAGTTTGTTTTTGCTGTAGTAAGAGTGATGCCTGGTTAGTCAGTCTGGTAAACACTGAACAAGAACAAAGATTTATCTCAGTGCAAACATTAACTCCTCTTGCTCTGTAGAGATCTGCAGGAGCCAGTCTGTTGTGGAAGCCATGCAATGCTCTTGAACAGCAGCTCCAAGCCAAAAGCCCACCAGGCTTACCACACCCACCAAGACACCTTGAAAAACTTTAGATTTCAGACAGTCGTAGCAACAACTCTCTGGAAAAATAGGCCTATCTAAAGTATTCTTGTATTTACACTCATTTCTTTTTTAATAAGGACATAATTTATTTTTCTCTTTTTCCATCTATAGCTTGCCTAACTTCTCTCTATTGCAGCTCAATGTACGAGGCTCTGGATTGTGGTACCCCCTTCTACTCCTCCAACCTCCCCAGTTCAAAGGCTTAATATCTGTTATTCTTAGTTAATAAACCATCATATTAGTCACAGCTCTTGCCTCTAGCCTTGTAACTACAGCTACTTCCTTGACATTTCCTCTTGGACTTGCTTCAGTCCTTGCTGAGAACAAATTACAGAGGCACAAGACCACTTTTGTTCTGCACTTCTCAAAGGACATTTTCACATTGTTCTTAACCTTTTCTGGTGGGAGCTGGGCTTTAAAGAGGACATTATATGACTGTGAGGTGAACATCTTGTTAAGGACACCTTTGGAATGAAACATTTGAACCCCAGAAGAAGGATTCATTATTCCCAAAATACATAATTAAGTTCCCTGCAGTGATGAAGTACCTGAAGCATGTGAGGCATCAGTAATTTTGCTTGAGTGAAAAATGCAGAGAAATTAAACTGCAATAGGCAGCTTAACCTAAGCAATCAAACAGGGTCAAAATTCTCTATTCTTTTGTTTCTTTTGGTGGAATTCAGGGAGATGGTTGGCTCTGCAGGTCAGGCTTATTTGCTCTTCTGCTCAAGAAGATCCCAGCCTAGCTGTCCAGAAGCTGCTGTGCCCTTCACCAGCATCCATCACACTCTTGTTTGACTTGAGTGATTGAGCACATCTCTGCTCAGAGAAGAAATGGTAATTAAATCAGATATCACATATGCTCCTGTATCTTTAAAAAGCATATGCAAAATTCCATTTTCTCCACTGGAGCAGAAAATTAAGGCTTTATTTTTCATTCATCCTTCTGAATTTTGCAATTAGTCCCAAGTTCTTGTGCTGGCTTTTACTGGGATACTCTTCTTCAATTTATTTTCTTATATTTTCTCATCTACCTTGTCTTTCATAGTTTTGGGTAATGTTGTGCCTATGCCCCAGGCAGTTCCTGTTGCTTTACCTATCTACTTCCCTTAAAAGGCTTAATAACTTTCTCACTAAAAAGCATGAGCTACACTAAGGAAGGAATTAGAACATGGATAATAGCACATAACAGCACACCCAGTCCAGGCAGACTGGGCTGACAGCAGAATGTGTGGTCCCCTGGGACACCCCACACAGCACAGCCGTTCCAAAGCACTTTCACCAAAGTGAGGTTTTGAAGCACCCTGTTCCTACATTAAATCCTAAACATCAGGAGCAGTTGATGTGCCCTTTCAGTGGAGGGGTTGCTCAGTCTGCTAAAAATAAAAAAAATAAAATAAAAATAAAAATTCTCTCTTGCAGGGCTGAATTGACAAATGATTCGTGACCTGCACAGAATGGTTTCACTACCCTGTCCTAGACATTGCAGCCAAGTATGCAGAACTGGCAGCTCTGCAGGAAAGAGCTATTGGAGAGAGAGAGAGTCCTGGGCACCCAAGAACACACCAGTGGATGATCAGTTGTGTTCACCAACATCCTGTCAGGCAACCAAACTCTGCTTACCTCTGCAGAGAGCTCCTCTGCCAAGCTGCAAGCCCCCTACACCATCCAGGTCTCAAACAGCTTGTTTTCTAACGGGGCAAAGCTTCTCATAAGACCTGGAACAATCTAATCCCCTTTGCTCAGCTGGACATGGTGGCTCTGCATTGAGGAATCAATTAGCATTTGAGTGGCAAAAGCTGAGGTGACCATTCAGCAGCTGCCCTGACCTAATCTTTTCTTTTCTTTTCTTTTCTTTTCTTTTCTTTTCTTTTCTTTTCTTTTCTTTTCTTTTCTTTTCTTTTCTTTT
>JAOTQP010001546.1:33191040-33201966 GCA_026413545.1 Cichladusa arquata | reverse complement strand
ATGGCTTTTATTTCAATCTCGCTTATGGTTTCTATGTTCTCAGAATCTAAGCATTCATATTTGTAAGGTTTTCCTGGTCCATCCTTCCCAACAGACCATCCTTGAGCTTAAAGGAGGTAATCCAAAGTAAAACATCATCTCACCTGTACCCCTTCTCTTCCAGGACTGTCTCCCACAGGAGTCTTCCAAGTAGGTTCCTGAGAGGACTAGGTCTGCTTATCCTGTCAGTGTTGTTTGCCATTTGCCTTGTACTCTTTCCTCAGGATCCTGATTTCCACCATTACATGATCACTGCAGCCACGGTGGCCCCCAAGCCTTCATATCAGCAAATGATTTTTCCTTGTTTATAGGCATTAGATCCAGAAGAGCACCTCCCCTCACTGACTTCTTGATCACCTCTGTTAAGATGCTGTCACCAAGGTGCTCAGAAACCTAGTGGCAATTAATAAAGTGGCTACAGTTCCCCATGAAGGTGAAAGCCTGAGAACATGAAGCCTTCCGTTTTCTGTAAAAGGCTTCATCTGTTCCTTCCTGATCAGGGTGTCTTTAGGAGAAACCCACAACAGTGTCTCTCATGTTGTCTTCCTTCTAATTCCAGCCCACAGTCTATCACCAGGCTCTCTGTCCATTCTTAAGCAGAGCTACAGGCACTTCTGCTGCTCTCTCCTGAAAAGGGCAAATCTCCCTCCTGCCTTCCAGTTATGTCCTTCCTAATTCTCCTTGATCAGTTCACACTGACATCAAGTCGAATCTGCTGGATAATGAGGTCACCTAGACTGCTTACACTGCTAGGAGAAGGCCAGGTATAATATAAAAATACATGGCTTGAACACAGATGTGCCAGTCTTTGGGGAAAATTGCTCACTTTTTGCTGCTGAAGAAATCTTCTAATTGCTACTAGGGAACAATTCCAGAGACTTTCAAGAATGATGCTTAGTGCTATATCAGGATTCAGATTAGCATAAGGAGGCATTAAAAAGCTAAGCAAATATCTAAACATATCTGGATGAGAAAGCTCATATTACACAAGTTAAAGAGGGCAACAATGCAAATTAAAGCAATCCCAAATCAATATTTCTTCACTGTGGAATTCATTACCAAGTTAAAACATATGGCTGGAATTTAAACGAGGACCTTCAAAATATTATCAGTGATAGCAGAAGATGTTCTTGGCAAGTGTAACACTAATTATACACAGAAACCTATTTAACTGATCTTTACAAAGATAATGATTAGTATATAAGCCATTTTCAAACACAAACCATTTCCAAGATCAGGTTGTTGGCTATGATCTCTGCCATCAGCTTAGGAAATTTAGCTTTAGATTTAGTTCCTTTCCCTGCCAATTAGCTGTGTTTGTGACATTGGGTAAATCACCTAATTTCTGCTGTAATGAAAAGTCCTCATTCTTCCCCTGCTTTGGTCACAGGGTATTGACAGTAGGAACAATGTCTTACTAGGTGAAAAACTCTGTGCAGGTCAGTGCAGTCACGACCAAATCAGAGGACTTTCACTCTGCAGCAATGCATTTTGGTTGTCAATAAAGACAGTGAATCCTGACTGGCACATTGAGAAAATGTTTTTTCCGAATTGGCTAATATAAAAAAATTGTGATAAAATGATGATTTTGAAAAATAATTAGTATTCCCAATAACAATTTGACACAACACCTTAATGAGTCACTATATATGTAAAAGTTTTTATCTATTATTTAAATCATTTGGAGATATTTGACTAAAGCAGGTTTTGTTCATCCTTCTCCTCTCAGTGAAGTGGTCCTTACAGCAACCTGAATAGCATATGTTTATCAGTTATCTGACACATAAGGAACCTCGGATTCATACAAAATAATATTCTACAATTTACATACACATTTATTATTAGAACTAGACAATAGCTGCCTTTGCTGGATGACCCTCTAGCACTAAGTAAAAATGGAGGAAATTACCTATGAAAAAATAAAATATTTCCCTTTTGAAATGATGGTCCACTTTTGACCTCTTCCTTCTCCAACCAGTATAAAGAGAGATGGACCCAGTTACCTCCCAATAAAAAAAATTTCTTTTAGTCTTGTACACAAGAACTCTAAGGGAAAGCTAATCTGAATTCTGTAATACATATTTTAAATTCAAGTGTGACTCCTCAGAGCTTTAAAATGTTTTAACTTAAATTAGCTTTAAATTCAAATAAAATTATCCAAATTAACTAAAGTTATGAAATCAATCTATGTGTAAAAAAACCCTTAGGTAAATTATTCTGCCAAATCCCAACAGGCCACTTCTAAATGGGCAATCTGACCACACAATAGTAGAGCCAAAGACCAAAAGAGTTTCCAGCATATAAATAATGGGTATGGTATTTTGGAAGCTCAAAGCAGACACTGCATCAGAGGAGAGTCCTTGATGCAAAATTTTCATTGGGAGAGAGTGGATTTGAGCAAAGTGGACACATTACTTCCAGTAGGAAACAAAGGACACTTTTCCAAGTCCATGATTATCCTGAAATTAGATCTGTAAAGAGCCTAGGGAATAAAGAGGGCATTTCTGCTCAGATATACAGGTGTGCTAATTAACATTTTGGATCATTAAAGCCTTTAGACTTTCAAGTCCAACAGTCAGATCTCAGAAACTCAGCTGCTGTCTAACTTCAAAACACGTCAGGCACCTCTTGGGTTATTTTCTGCAAAGTTCATCTGGTTCTGGGAATTCTTGGAAGTTTCTTATCCTTACTAGTGCTGAGTGGCTCCATAGCTCCTCCATGTGACTACTCTATTTGAATTATCGATTTAGCAGGTTATTAACCTGCCTTTGTCTGTTATAGTCCAAGGCAGGACACATTCTTTGAAGATCTCTTATGGAGAGTCAACACAAAACATTTGGTGGTGGATTATAGTTTCCCTGTCACCACCAATCACAGAACACCATTCTCTCAAACATTAAATGTTCAGTTCCATCCCTTCTCACACTCATTTCGGACGAAAAATATCAATTGGCAGTGTCTGAGCCTCAGGTTTCCCCTTCATTCTGGTCAATATTGTTAATATTGGTCAATATTACTCAGCTTCCATACAAAGAGAGGTGGGCCCTCCCTCTCTTTCTTTCTACTTCCTTTCTGCTATCTGAATGAATAATTGACTATACCAAGTAAACTGGAAAACAAGGTTCCTATTAGGGGCTGGAAGCATGTCCTACTTATTCCTTGTAACCTGGGCAGTCTTAAGGTACCCACACATTGTGATGAGATGGCTGGAAATGAGCCTGCATGTCCTGCAGGAGCTCCATGAGTGCTCTGCTGGCAAGCTGGGCAGAAGGAGAGGGGAATCCCACAGCTTACTTTAGTATTTTGGCATAGGCACCCAGCTCCAACAGAGACTTGGGGCTGTGAATCCCAAGCTGGGTCATTCCTGAGGGGAGTGGTCTGATCCTTCACCTTTGCTATTGTCCCTCTCTGTCACAGCTTCACTGAGGGACCTGCTGTAGCAAATAACTCTTCTGCAATGCATAGGTACTGTAGGAGAATTTTGCCAGAAGCCAAAGCACCTGAGAGCTGTTCCTAAGGGTGGAGAATGCCAGTCTCATCACAAAGTCTTACTCCTCGATGGTATAAGAGAGACTAAAGCATTTCCTCTTTTGACCTGCACGTCTGCCTGAGCCAGTCACAGATTGGCAGGGAAACTGGCAGGCAGAGCAGTCCCCAGGGATGGGGTGAGCACTCCTGTACAAGGACAGCCTGCCTAATCATGTGTGAAATGCCTACATCCTGTCCCCCAGCTCATTAACTCATTTTACAGATATGTTGACACGGAATCTGTGATTCCCAGAACATCACCAGCCACTTAATGCAGTGCATGCTAACCAGGCCCATCCCTCCACTTTTTCAGATCAGTTCAGGTGGGTATTTGAATTTTCATTTGCAATCTGTTTCTCTAGTCTTATTTAAGGCAGGGAATGAAGCAATCTGCAGACTGCCCCATGATAGACTCTCTGCATATTTTGCTGAAGCTACAAGGCTAGCCTATAATTTGCTGCTGCCTTTTGTACTAATGTCCAGATTACTTGGATTATTTTTGTGGATACAACAAATCATCTGCAAATACCTACGTCAACAGAATGACATTCTGAGGGTAATTCAGAATGAGAACTGTAACATATTAATGGTATCAAGACTTGCACCATTGGGAACAACATGGATTATAGCTGTCTGTCAATGGAACAAATGCAACATAGAAACAAAATATTTTTTTCTCAGCTTTCCATTTTGAATATCATTAAAAATGGAGGGGAGAAAAGGGGAAAATGAAGAGATGAAGAACAGAGCCCTTTTTTTGGTCGTTGTTGTTTTCCTTCCTTGATCTTTCTTTTTTCCTAATAGGATTAAAAACTGATCTGTTCTGCAAAGAACCCATCACTTGTGGAAAGCATGTGCCAGGCTTGTCTAGCATGACAGCAGGTTTTCAGTATTTTCAGCACCTGTGTAAAGCTATGAATGATTCAAATGATTCATGGTTTAAATGATTCCCTATAAAAATATGGTACAGTCTGTCAGCTTATTTTGTGATGAGTTGATATCACAGCACAGTAGGTTTTATGAATTGGCAGTGAACTGACAACTCAATTTGAAAATAAATATCTCTAAAATTCATCCACTGCTTCATTTCAGAAAATCAGTTGTTTAGTAACTCTATGCATATCTGAACTCTGACATTACTGAATCGGAGATTAGCATCCATTTCTTATTTTCTCTTCAAAGCTGCACATTTACTTCCATGAAGAAGTCACTTGCTTGGTGTATCTGTGAAAAGAAATGGTTAATTTCTACCATTACATGCTATTTTTAGTTTTAAATAAGTTATGTGAACTTTCCAAATATCCCTTTACCTCATTCCAATGCTTCGGGCTACACAGATGGACCATTTCAGAATTCAAGAAGCAACAGCTTGCATCAATCACTTTTTCTGCCTCTCCTTGTGGGATTTCTTGAATTCACTGTTTGCCCTTCTCATGCCTTTCTTCCATGTGACATGCACACAGTCATAAACATACTGGTCACTTACTACATGACCTTCACCATATTTTGGTAGATTAAAAAACAAAACAAAACAAAACAAAAACCTAAACAACTGAATAAAATAATCTTCAGGCAATAAAAAAAATCCTCCAAAATTAGAAAAGTTGATAAAAAATTGCAGGAAGATCTGATTATTAACTTTTAAGGATGAAGAAATTAATAAGTTTAATTGTCTAAGTTTGTCTTGAAAACTTTAGAGATACACAACTCAATTATCTTAAATACATATATATACACATATTTATATATGTATGAGTACTTGCACAATGCAAGAAGCTCTACTAAAATTACAGGAACAAATTTCCTGCATCAACATTTGCAATTGTGAGGACCTGGATGCCTGTGATCAGAAAATAAAGAGAGACAATAATTTGTGGCAGAGCAATCAGGGTAGCCAAATGCCAGGGCAAAAACCAAGAAAACACTTAGTAATATATGAGAGTTTATAATAAAATCCTCCTTACTGTGTAGTCTTTGTTTTTAAAAATTAATCACTTGGAATAATTGTAATTTTGTTAAAAATGCAAGAGGTACTATAATGAAGAGAGCATTGCAATGGTAAAACTACAGTGGTCAGTGGCTTTTTTTCTGGGTGTACTGAAAGCAGAGATCTACACATTGAATAAAGAAGTTAAGTCATCACAGCAGAGCATTTTCTTTACTCAGCTGATAGTTGCACAAAAGAGGTGAATCCTATATTCCCTCCAAATTAATGGGTGCTTTTAAATTGAACTCATTAAAGATGAGATCTCACACCAAGAGTAAAAATATGCTGGATAGTGTTTCTTCCAAAACTGAAATCTGTGATTTTGGTTTAACTATGACTGCTGTCTCATGGACCCCAAACCAGGCAAACCACCTTCAAAAGTGGTGAGTCAAACTTGGGGAGACTTTCACACAAATAATTTTAGGGTTAGTTAAAACTATTTCATAAATGGTATAAAAAAGGAAAAAACTGAAGAAAAAAACACTTTGAAATATTTTTAGGGAACAATATTCCACTGACAGGAAAGCCAGTAGAAAGAGTTTACGCTACTTTTCCATACCCAGATTCTAAGGGTCTTGTATAATTGTTCTGTACATTGCACCATGATAAGTTCCTATAAATTTGAACTGCATCAAATGGCACAACCAATGAAGTCAAATGGTTATACAGTACTGTAGTATCTGGTAAAATAACTAGAACAAGAAATAATGCAATTGAAAACCTCTATGCTAGAAAAAACCTCTATACAATAAAAAGGAACTTCTACTAGGCTGTAGCTTGAATCAAAATTCTAGGCTCAATTTTTTTGTGCATTGCAAAATGCTCTGTTTACAGTCTTGGAATGTTGCAAAAATGTTGTTGTAAAAATATTAATAAACTCCACTTTTAAAATGTTCATCACCCTGCTAAACTGAAACTAATTTTCCCTAAGAATCTATAAAGCATCTCTCATTTCCTAAATTCTATCTTCCTGCCAAACCTTATTTTTTTTACCACAGTTTGCTAAGGAAGTGCACAAACTGAGTCAGTGTTTCCTTGGTTTTGTTTATTTTTGTTTGCCTTTTAAATGAAGGGATAGATTTTTCCCTAAGAGCAGTCTTAAAAGACAACATGTTAAAGCATTCATCTTTGCATGGTAACTTTTCTGTTCCTCTTTGGACAAATGGACTTTCAGCTTGACAGCTGAAAGTTTTGGAAGTTTAAAGTGGGAGGATGCAGGCAGTTTTAGGTATGGCTGTTTAAAATATGTTCCTCACTTTCAAATATTTTATATGCAATAAAAGATATACAAGTTTTACTTTAATTCAGACATGTATTTTATATTTCAGATTCTCTTGCCTGTGCATCTTGCCAAGGCAATGTGAAAACTTTGCTCTCTGGTGTTTGATGTCATGTTTTCTGTGTGGTGATTCTTTGACATTTTGCAAGGAATGCCAAAGTGAGACAAGAGTTAGGCTTTAAAGTGAACTAAAATCTCTTCTGCCAGAGTTTGAGAGGCACTGTTCTCAGTTGTGTCACATTTTTATTCAGAATTGGTAAACAAATTAACTCTGAGCTTTGTAATTGTGCTAGAAATGCTGAGGATCTAAAATCAAACACAATTTTTTGTCCCTATTAGGAAACAAAGCCTGGAATATTTTCCATAATTTCTGAATTGGTGTGTTCCTTCAATTTCATGCCCAATGCCCTTAATTCATGCCATTTTCACCATGCTAGTCACTGACTTTTAACCATCATGAGGCAACTCTTACACCCTCCTCCCACCAATTAAAAAACAGTATAACATTTTTTTTCTCCTAAGACAATTATTCCCTCCATGTTTCACTTGAAAAATCGGGCCATAAATTTTAATTAAAATGCATGGGCAGAAGGTATGACTTTGGAATCACTTTAAAATAAAATGGGCAGTAATAATTTCCACTATTTGGATATTCAAGTTTTACAAGAACATTAAAATAAGGCGGGCTTTTTAAATTAAAATTGCTTGAAGCCTAATAAGAAGCGCCTGGAAATCATACTGTGCTGGGTGATATGTCTTTGGACACTGTGGTCCATAAACATCCAATACATTGGTGTATTGATTATTTACTTATCAAAGTCACAATTACATAGATCGAGTGATGTCGGCAGTGTGACTTCATCAGTGTCCTCGTGACCACATTTATTTTTCTCTTAGAAACCTGGCTGGTTGCTGGTGTACCCTTCATGATTTCCCTCTCTTGCTCCCTCCTCTCCTGCAGATGGGAGCAGTCAGATACCTGTTTCCATTCTCTGTCTCACTAAGTTTCTCTCTCTTACCCTGCCTTGTGTTTTATGCTCTGGTGGTGTTTGTGCTCTCAGGGCACCTCCACTTTATCACACTCCCCATATTATACTGAGATGTTAAAAAACCAGCAGCTCAAAACATGCAAGTGTAGTCTGGTTTTCTCTCCTGTCCTGTGACAATTGAATGTTCTCTTTGGGTCTCATTGAAAACTTGTTTCCACAAACTAGCACTGGCCTGAAAATGGGATTTCTGTCGAACCACATTGAGGTTAGCAACACCTTAATATTTCAATGGACAGTAAATAAAATAAGTGATTTGAAGGCACCAATGTGCTTGCTGTTGGCAACAGTAAAGCATTGTTATATAGAAGATATTTAAAATAAGGCTAAAAATGGAAATTAAGATTAAATTTTAAAATGAAGATTGCAAGCTTATTTATGAAAAGATCAATTTGAGTCTTAAATTCAAAAAGAAATTTTTTGTCATCTGAAATCAAGATAGTTGAATTCTCAAAACTGGAGAACTCTTTTCAGGGAAAAAATTAGAAGTGTTTAACATATTTTGGTTTTGATAAAGCTGCATTCTCTGATGAAAAATACTGGTATCCTGATAATGGAAAAGTTAGTAATGTGACACTTGGGCACAATCACAAGGTATAGATTATGAAATTCAGCCATCACAAAGCAAGTTTTTGAGGTCTGAAGAAAATCCCAGATCCACAGGAGTTTGTGAGAGTTTTGCCACTGATTTTAAAACAGGAGGGTTTCACCTCTTTAGCAAAGCTTCAGCTTTCTCTCCACACTTTATAGGTTTGAAATAAACAGAAAGTTTCCTCATTTATTTTTCTGGGCTTTGAACGAGACTCAGAATTTGCAGTCACCTAATGATGGCACACGAGCATGATATCCCAACTGGAGCTCACACACATTTGAGGCACAATGTTGTGAATAATAAATAACTGAGTCACAATATGGAGATAAAATTTTATGCCTAAGTCCTTGATTCTGTATTTACAAATAGTCACAAACCTACTTGTTGCTGAAAAGTCACAAATAATGATATTTTAGATAAAAGAGCAGCTCCCAAACCTTATTTTACCAAAGGAATAGAAAAGCTGTCTTCTAACCTCAAGGGAAAAAATAAGAAGTAGAAAGAAAATGTTCACAAACACAGAAGTGAACAAGAGAAACACAAGACTGTCTGCTTTTGTGCAGTTTTTTGACCATAATTTGATGCAATGGTGACAGAGGGTTCTTTCTCTCAGCAGTGCCAGAATCTCCTGGTACCTAAAGTTAATGAAAACACAATTCAAAAGACAGTCCTGAGGTCAAAATTTGTTATATGCTTTTTCTCTCTTTTGCACTGCCAGTTGCTGCACAAAGGTTTCCCAGAAGTCATTAGTATTTCAGCACTCAATTTTTACAGGACAAAATAGAGTAAAAGTTCACAGTCAGATTCTGCCTGTAGCTTATGATCAGTTCAAATACAGCTTTTATTAACCTAAAATTGATCCAATTGTGTTACTACTACCTAGGACCAGGCAAAATGCTATTGACAATTAATTTATTAAAAAATGTGATTAAGCTATTCCAATTATGTGCAAATCCAGTGTTTTCCTGAAAATGAGGAAGTATTAAAATAAAAACCTAAGTAATACTAGTAAACCTGATTGGTGAACAAGTGATAGAGGGACTTTTGATGAAAGGTGGTAGTAACTTAGATTTTATTCATGTATCAAGAGGTGAACATGACTCTGAGATTGCTCCCTTGGAGCTCTTAACCATGTAGACATGGTCCTTTTTTTCTCTTTTAAATGCTTCTTAAATTGTGTAAGCAAATCGTTCAAAGACAATAAACTCTTTTTGTACCAGAGGTATTTAAAGGAAGATGATGTTAAAATTATATGTATGTATTATATGTATTGAATAGGTAATGACCCTCCTCAAATCTTCCAATTGAAAAATTCAGAGTTCCTTTCCCAGGATAGGCAACTGGGTACAGAACACAGAGTTGTATTATACATTGTATACATTGTATAAATGTATTAAAGAAAAACACTAAATGAACAAACAAAAAACTCCAAACCCATATCCTTTTTTTAATTCGCACTCTGCAGAATGTGATTCCTCTTTATTGCTTAAAAGGAGGTGTTATTGTAAGATTTTCTTTCAGGTTAAGAAACTGATCTTCAAAAAATGACTGTGCTTATTTTTTAGCTTTTATATCAGCCAGACAAACAAATAATAATCAATATTCATGTGTGTCAAGCCCATTTCACTCCCCCTTTCCTCTCACCCCCTGCAAATATTTTGTTTTCACCGCTGAAGTGTTTTTCACACAATTTTTTGTGGTCTACAAAGTGTTCAGTTTGATTTGCCTTGAGAGTTAATTTACCTGAATTTGAGTAAGAAGTTCAAAGGATGAACCTTGACTAAGCAATTCAAAGCAGATAAGATTATTTACTTATGATTCACTTCTGTTCATACAGAGAGATGAAGGTCTTGAAGGAGAGCTGGTTTTAAACTCTCAATTACAGAATCTTCTACAGTGGAAGAGGAGGATATTTGCTGCATTTTCCCCACTTTCTCTTCAAGAGATATTTCCAATATTAGAGAAGCATTAAGTTTGTGGCCAGCTCCCTGATAGGGTTAATGGGAGCAGCAGCATTGATCCCAAGTGGCCAAGCAAAGGTAGTGGGACACTTTCTGTGCACAGCCAGGTGAAAATCTGCTCACCATTAATGACACAACCATTAGCTCTGGCCTTCAACACTCTTGCTCCTCTCCCCTTTTAACAAGCACAGTCTGTTCAGCTGTTTAAATGCTGTATACCTTTGAAGATCTCCTTCTGCAAAGCCACTTTCACCAAAGCCTAATTCTTGCAGGGTGAGTTCTGATTCCCGGTGGTTCCAGACACAACCTCTCCATCATCAGCAACTTTTTATCAGGCTCTTTTGCCTGGATAAAAGCTTCAAGAAACTGCACCATTTTATTATTCTCTCATCATTTCAGGAAACAAGTAACTTAGTTGTTTTTCTTGCTTTGTTTTGTTTTAGTTCCTTTTTTTTTTTTTTTTTTTTTTTTTTTTTTTTTTTTTTTTTTTTTTT
>JAOTQP010001546.1:33167115-33187848 GCA_026413545.1 Cichladusa arquata | reverse complement strand
ATTTGGGTGGATAACTGACTGAAGTGTTCTCTGTATGTTGTTGGTAAGAAATGTGGAATGAAGGGAGGAGGGAAAAATCTAAGAATCTTATTCTGAATTCTTTTTTGTGTTATTAATAAATTTCTTGTACCTTTTTAAGTTTTGAGCCTGCCTTGTCTCTACTCCTGGGCCCTGTCTCTAAAAGAAACTAAATATATTAAAATTGGCAAACCCGAGTCACACCGTGACACAAATATAAATGCATACAGCTATCAATGACAGCTCAGCAGCTGATAGACACAAGAATGTGATATATCTGCCATGGGACCTGCTACCCCCATGAAGAGAAAGCTGACAGACTTCTGTATCTCTCACATGCAGGTGTCTTTGAATGCAAGAACTGGTTATCAGGCAGTACACATCAAGAACACTGGGAAGATTGGTTTTTTTCTGGAAGGAAGATACAGAGACTGAGAGACAGCAGAGGATGATATGACCACTAATATAAATATTGTATATAAACTTTTTTAAAATTCAAAATCTCATATAAAGAACTTACGCACTTGAGTCTCTTTTCAATTCTGTTTCAGCAATGAGCTGTATGAAGTAAGAAGAGTGAACGAATTATATTAAACTTTGGCATATAAGACTGTGATTCTATCTGTCTTAAACTCATAGTTGTGCAGTGTCTGTAGCTGGAGCTCCTCATCCTTGTTTGAGAACATACCTTTTCATTAGGAACTGGAATGTTAACATCTGTACCTCTGCAGGCTTTTTGTGGTTGGATGAGAGTGGACTCTCCTCTATAAAAAGAAAGATTTTAAAAGTTGTATCTGGAGTGGTTTGAAAGATTTAACATTTTGATAGATGGATTTCAATGCGAGAGAAATTCTTCCAAGTAGTTGAAGGGTACACATGTGAATAAATAAGATTTTTATTTTTGTTTAACAGTAAAAGAGCTTCAACCTGTGTACATTCTGAAACTGATGAAGCAAATACTAGTTCGAATGGTCTGGAAAGAGTTCCTACCAAATGAGTTTTACAGAATGTGGTGTCCAGAGATTGGATCCTCAATACTGAGTTATCTAAGACCAAATTCAACCTCCCTCCCAAATCTGAAAACCTCTAAGAAGCAGTCTGGCAGACTTTCCATCTCTAACTGCCTTGAGTCATGTACACCTAATCTCCATCTTCCAGAGCCACAGAGCCCAAAAGCAAGCAGAGGCTCTTTCATGCTTACCTTGACTCTGCACAATACAAAAGGCTTTTTGTAGGAAGACACTGTACAGTACTACACATCCTAAAGCAGCCAGGAGCTGCTAAAGTAGTAAAATGTCAATTTTTAAAATTCAAGAGGATATTTCTCTTCAGGCCACCCCTATCTCCATAGTAACAGTAATTCAGCAAATCACATTTTCATAAACTAAAGAATATCTTGTGGCAGAATTCTTTACTTTCAAGCTCCCCCTAACTGCATTTTTTAGAGGGATCAGAAGAATCAAAGTGAGTACTTTCAGCATTCCTTAAAATCACAGGCATTTCCCTCAACTGAAAGGGACATAGTGAGGAAGTGTTTCTCTACTTGTACAAAACATACTTTGTGGTTGATAGATCTGTATTTATTTTAGGCAAAGATTCGGCAGTCTTGATGGCTTTTCCTCTTCTTCATCCTGGAGGTAAATGTTCTTTAACTGAAACTTTACCAGCAGAAGCACACTGATTAACCAGACAGCATTACCAGAATCTAAACCAGACATCCACATTTGACCTCTCCACTTAGCTGGGAACAGATTATTTTGAATTTAGCACTCTAGAGTAAGTATTTTAAGCTTTCAGCTGACCCAGGAGGTCTTTTAATGTATAAAGTGACCTATAAGTGCATTGCTGAGTCTGCTCTGAAAGAAGCAAAATAAATTGTTTAGAAGTCAATCTGGCATAGTGTGAAAAGTGAATCACACAATTTTCAAGTTCTGTGATTTATTATCATGACAGGATATAGATATATATGTATACCTATATTTTTAATGTCCGTATTTATCTAATTATAGTTACACAGAAAAAAATATTCTTGGTTTTGCCTTTACATCATCCTGAACATGGCATCTCTCTTTATACATGAGAGCAGGAAAAAGATGCCATAGTATGCAGGTATCTTTATTTCCTACTGGAAACAGTGACAGTAACTGCCCCATTGTTTTGTTGTGTTTAACACAATTAAAGAAGAAATAATAAAGCTAAGTTTGCAAAAATGTCACTTGAAAAACAGAAAAAGGAGGAAGGACCATCTCTTCTACTAATTACTAAATTCATCCAAAGCAGCATCTAATGTAGCACAACTGAATAAACAGGAAAAAAATCCCAAATATATATGCAGTGTTTAACTACATGGTGACTCCAGTAGCTTCATTAACGCAGCTGTGTCAATACTGAGGGGAAAATTGGGAGAAGTATCTTTTGGCAATGCTAGTCTTTTGGAAAACTGTGCTAATCTTTTAATAGTTAGATGGAAATCATATGCTAGGTTTAAAAAAGGTGAAGCAAATAAATTAGAAAAATAATTCCTCTTTAAATACACTAAACACCTTGAAAACACTACAAAATCATATATCAAGGTATGGAAAGTGGTTTTTTTAGATTTATGAATGAACAATGGCATCAATTTATCAATAGTTAAAATTGTTATGCTTTAATGCATTTTTAATTTCTGGGATAGAATTTGATACAGGGATGGTAAAATGAGTCAAAATCTTGGATTTGGAAGCATGCAATTCATTCCTCTTGAATATAATCTATAGAGCCACTCCTCTCTTCTCCTCCGAAATAAAATATGTGTCAGAAATGGGAGCAAACTCTGTCTGCCTGAATATTTATTTTACTCTGTCTGATTAAGTCACTGCATGCCACTGCCATGGGCAAATAGTAAAATGCAAATAAGAAAGTCTACCTATAAATAAAACCTATCAATATTGTGATTAATCCTACTAAAGACAGCATTAACACCCATTCTGTGCTCTATGTCCTTTATGAGAGCATATATCATAAAAGAGAGGGGAATCTGTGTTAGGCTGGTTTCCAGTGGATGTGCTGCCCAGCACAGTAAGGAGGCAACATCCAGAGATTTTGGCTTCTTTTCAGCAAGTCTCTTGGGAATTAACTGGATTGCAAGGCCAAGGCCAGAGCACTCTAGGAGGAACCCTGCAAGTTTCCTCAGTCCTCTTCCTTCTCTGTGTGGATTTTATCAGGGATGAAAATGCCACAGTTCTTTGAAAATCTTTTTCCAAATAACCTAAGTGACTTTAAACTGCAAGTTGACAGATGTATTGCATTCCTCATGAATAGGAACAATACCACTCTTTTGGCACAGACCTTTCTCCATACTTACTTGGACTAAGTGGGTAAAGGTAGCTGGCTGTAATTGCTCAGCCTTCAGAGTTCATGGGTTTTTTATGTTTACTTGAGTTTCAAGAGTTAGAAAGGGCTGGACAGAGTATATCTAACTTGAGAAAAACATGTTAGACTTCAGGAAGGTCAGACTGGTTTAAAGCATCTCTCTCTTTCTTCTTTCTTTCAGGTCTGAGAAAATGTAAATGAAATAAACCATAGGGAAAAGAAACCACAACAAAACACACCAGCAAAGTCCAAATATACAAGATCCTGAAATACATCCTTGGACATCTGATAGATATGTCTTAATATCATTTCTACTCTGTCATCATGGAAATTATCTCAAGGACAGTAAAGTCTTGAGATGAACTCAAGGGGTAACATCTTTAAATGTAGAGATGGCAGGTTTAGATTAGATATTAGGAGAAAATACTTTATTGTGGTGGTGGTGAGGAACAGGTTGCTCAGAGAGGCTCCCCTATCCCTGCAAGTATTCACAGCCAGGCTGGATGGGGCTTTGGGCAACCTGGTCTAGCTAGAAGTGGTCTCTGACCTGGGGAGAATGGAACTGGGTCATCTTTAGTATTCCTTCCAACCCAAACCATTCTATGATTCTGTGATTTTGCAACTGACTTGTTATTCTTGGGGCCATGGTAACTCCATTGCATCCTGGTCCAAATGATTCATCTCAGTTACCTGATGCCCAGTGAACCTGTGCTCCCAGACACCTAATGTTGGATAGGAAGAGCACGGGTGTGCACACTGCAACTCACACCACAGCCCAAACAAAGCCTGGAAGGAGCAGTGGCTATCACAGCCCTGCTTCCACTAGGCTGGGAATAATACAGAATAAAACCAAAACCATCAATTTTCAGTAAAACCTGGTAGATTATGAATTCTGATGGAAACTGATAAAGCCGAAGAAAATAAAAGAAACTGATAAAATTGAAGAAAATCAAAGAATCCTTAGAAAACTGTGGGATTCAAAATACTTAATTCTCCCTTTTGCCCTATTGATTAGGTGCAGCTGCTCCTACCACTAGGGGCTGGAACTTTCATCAGCTCTTTTAAATTTTTTCATGCACTGTACATGGAGCCCAAGCACCTGGCCATTATCCCAGCATAACTCCAAGGAGAAGATGTCTAGAAGACAGGGGTTTCAGCAGCGCTGCCATGTTAGTTTTCTTCCTCTTCTGCCAGAAGGCTTCAACCATGACAGCCTTAAGGTCTGCACATGAAAGCCAGCACACAGTATTTACAGTAGAAATTACATTTCTAGTTACAGCCTCCCATTGTCTTCATTTGTATTTAGTTAGGAGCTTGCACCTGCAAATAAAACATTTATTTGGACCTTCATTTTTTTACCTTGTCCTTTCAAAGCACAGAGAGGGAATAAAACCTCTGATTTATTACAATTGTTCCAGATATAAACATCACTTTATTCATTTTTAACTCTCAGTTGTTTTTCAGTTCCAATGTTGATCACTAGAAACATTCAGATTAGGCTTTCCAAATGCATTGGTGGCAAATAATGGCACTGCAATTAAATACTTCCAACATATTAAGCAACTATAAAAACTACTTATATAAGTATTTTATCTGTTCATAGATGACAGTAGGTCATGTCATAACATTTCACTTAAAAGCAGAAGGCATTTTTAATGCATAAGAGCACTATGTTAGGAGCAACATTAAAATAATTATTTTAATTATCTTAATTATTAAAATTGTACTCTCAGAGTTATTCCTTGGAAAATTTCTCTTTGTTTATATTGTGCAATGTTTTCAGAATAGCCAGCACTTGCAGCACAAATTGATCTAAAAAAGAAAAAGAATCCTAATTGTATAACATATTTGAACACTGTCCTACTTCTAACAGGAATAAAAAAAAATTCTTCGCTTTGTTAAGGATCACTTGAGAATGCAATCTCATTTTAAGTGATCACCACTCATTCCCTCCTCCTAGGAGTAGAAATGTAGAGCATCTCACTAAAGAATAAAGAAATTAGTTCCTAGGATAAAAACAAGGCAACACCCAGGCATTTCATTTCCTATATTAAATTTATGCTTTGAAAAACAAGGAAATACTATACTGAGAACAAGAATACTTCATTTTCCAGCACAAAGTGTGATAGAAGCCTGAGTCTTTTTGGTGTAACAGACATTAATGACCTCTATGAAAGCAAATAGAGATTTAGGGTGGTGTTTTCAGAAGATAAAAGGGGAAGGCATTGGTCAAAGAGATAACAGGGTAATTAACTAATCATAGTTATGTACTAAAATACTTTAACAGGAGCTTAAAATGCATAAAACAGGGACTCATCAGATATAAGTAGGTTGTTTGTTTTAAAGCAATAATTAATTAGCCTTCACTAGAAAGACATTTGAAGTGCTTGTAACCCCAAATCAGGCTTTGTTCAGCATGCAAACTACAAGAAGTATTCCTGATTTCAGCTGCAGCCTATTTCTCAAAGGCTTGTCTCGCTTTGAAGTACCTGCAGCTGGAGATGAAGCAGCTCTCAAGAGAGAAACAGGATATTTGAAAACAAATAATATTTAAGTTTATTTGCAATTTATTTAGTATTTCAGGCAGCAGAAGTCACCTAGTTGTAAGTAGATTTAAAAGGCATTTTTAAAAACAAATAAAATTAGATATTTATGTTAATTCAAAGGCAAAATGTGGTATGAGAAATGTGAAAACTCCAAAGTGATTTTTACCCTTTTGTTTGTATTTTCAATTTTTACCCTTTTGTCATTCTTATTGCAAGTTTCCTAGCTGGTAGGTGTTAAAATACACCCTTTCCTAAAATCTGTATTTGCAATGCAAATTACATTTACCTCTTTTCAGTGGAGGATGAGAAGAAGAAATGAACATAGCATTCTTGGTTTGAGTAGGTCTTAATCAGAAATAAGAAGTCATAGGCTTAAAAATTAGGAGAAAAAAAATCTATTAATCTTTTCCAAAATTACTCAAATGCTTAGGATTCCTTCACTTTATCACATTTTTGTCTATAAGCACATAGTTACCTGCTTGCTTTAAGAAAGACCACTGAGGAACAGATTGCTCAATACTGTGAGGAAAAGTGACAGCTGAACTGGAATGACTGCTTATTTTGCTTTGTATTTCCTTATGTACACATTCCCCTGTTAACTGCAATGGGAAGCCACAGGTGTGGCAAATGTGCAATGGGATGTCCCCAGATGACGTTTCTGGAGTTCGAGAAGTAAGACCTGAACACAGCCTGTGCAGCTTACCGGTGCCTTCCCTGTGGGCAGGTGTGAACCATTTTTCCAGTGTTACATTGCTAATACACATGTGAGCAGGGCTCATCAAGCATCACTCACTCCACTGTTCTGAACTGTATTTAGATCAAGATGGGAGTTATCCTTCTCTCTTTCTATGTGTCCTATATATGTGGCTATGCCAAATACCTTTTTATTTATCCATTTGTCTTGCTTTTATTAGCACTGGTTTAATTCCAGCTCACATGTATAGCTGAGGTAAAGTTAGACTCAGAGGCACATACACCCTTTTACTAGCAGAGCTGCAGAGGGTACAGTGTGCAAGCCACCTATGGCTTTTAAAGCTGGCCCCACTACCAGAAGAGCTGAGGACTCCAGATTACACCATTATGGTGATTTTAAAGGAATATTTCCTCATTATAGAGGGCAGCCTAAAACTGGGGAGCAGTGGCAGAACACCTTGTCAGCAGCACTTAAATGTAGCTTGCAAGGGCTTCAGTTGGGAATGTACTCAACAAGAGTGCACTCGATTTTGAAAGACATCATATTGTTAATGGAAGTAAAAGTCTTGGGAACAAGCACAGGGGTAATAGGAGGCATGAAGTGCTGACTCTTCAATATCAGCATTTGCAATGTGACATGCAGCTTGTTCTAAAAAACAGCTTTTAAAATCTTCAGGACAGTGCACAGAAGAGTTCTGCATAAGCAGTCTTACTCATTTCTGAATATAAATGATGGCTCTGGGAGAGAATAAAGGCAGAAAAGATCCACAAGAGTTTGGTTTGATATATATCAGGCTGAATTGTCAATTTCAGACTAAGTGTGGAAATTATCATAAAATCCTGCAGGTGGACATTGGCTGGACTAGAAATAAACCGTAAACCTCACAGAAATGAGGGGTGGATAACATCTGGCTGCATGAAGTGTCATAAGTTTATTAATATACACTTTTAGCAGACAAAGAGCCTCAGTACGCTGCATGGCTTCTATTTCCAGCATGTATATATTTATTTGTACCTGAAGAAAGGGACTGGCCTCTATATTGCATGCCATATGTGTTTGGATGGCTGCTTCATAATTTTCCCAAGATTCAGATCTGAATTCCAGGTTTAAGGCAGTACATACTGGTGTTCTTAGGGGACTATTTTTAAAATCAGCCTTCCAAGACCAAATCAGTTTATAGTATTCTCCTCAAACAAACCATCTCTTTGCCACACTGAGTGACACTGGGGTAGATGGGCCAAGTCCTGTCAGGAACTATGGTCCTGGCTATCCCCTCCAGTGCATTCAGGGTGCCCCTTCCAGGAACCATCTGCCTCTTGCATGACAGTGGGATTTCACCTGGGTCCTGGGTATGCCTGTGTCCAGACTGGTCCTTCAGCTCTTGGCAGGACCAGAGCTAAACCCCAGCCATCATCTGAGGATGGCCCAGCCTTTCTGCTGCAGGATGCTAGCTATCCATGAGGAAATTTCTATGGCCTGTGTTGCAGCCAGCCTAAACCCCTAGACTGGATCCCTACCTAGGGTTGCCCCAGGGATGTATGTCAACTCCTCTGAAATTATTGTCCTACCTCTACCACAAAAGCATCCATTCCCTAGCAAAATAAACTGCAGAAACTGATTGTTTTCTTCAGTGGATGTGTTGTGGTTTAAAACCAGTGGGAAATTAAGCTCCAAGCAACTACTCCCCTTCCCCCCACCCCCTCGAGGGAGAAAGGGTGAGATTATGGGTTGAGAAAAAAATTTACCAGCAAAAGAATAAGGAAAACAAGCAATAACAGCAACAATACTAATAACAAATGTATGAAAGAGTGTGATAATGTGTCAAAAACACTCATGGAAGTCTGACTGACCTGATGTTACTGTGGCCAGTGACGAGTCTTCCTGGGACAAAGCAGAAAATGGTGGTTGTCTCTGCAGACAGTGCTTTTTGCCCTGGACCTGAGACAGTGATGGACAAACCTCTGAGATGGAGTGGTCTGCACTGCACTGAGCACTGCTTACCCCATCCCTGCCGCCCCACCAGCTCTGCTCAGCACTTTGCTACCTTGGAAAAGGGAACAACCTGGCTGTGATTCCATGTCATTTCCATTTTTCTTCCACCCAAAGCCACGGCTGCCAGTGAAGATGTGCGTGGAACAGAATAATAAACCTGGCTGCACGCACACGGCTCCAGGCTCTGCCGCCCTCGCCACGACTGTGAGATGAACTCTATCCTGGCCAAAACCAGGACAGGGTGACACTGAATGAATCAGTCCTAGTCCTTGCCATGCATCCACAGCTGCTCCCCAGTGCTGCAAGGGGCTGTGGGGAATGTGCAGAAGCTCTTTGTTAGTAGTCAAGACAATGTCAGGAAACAATGGGGTTGCTTGTGAGTCTCAATAACAGCACATCACTTCTCTCATGTCGCTTTTTCCTCACTTCTTTTCAAATAATAATTGTGCTAGCTATTTTTGAGTGTCTGTATCTTGTCTCCTAAGGTCAAGAGCCTTGGGAATGGTTGACATGAAGGCAGTTATAAATTTTTAAACAAAAACCCTAAAAAATTTTTGAATTACAACCAGTTTTCTGAGCTGGCTGAACGAAGTTCCCACAGCACAAGAGAATACGTGCTGTTCATTTATATTCATTTTAAATGGATTTATGGTATGTTATCCTTGTCACAATGACTTCCATATATTTACATGTGCTGCTCATGCTACTCACCAAAATATTTATGTAATTGATCATTGTCTTCCATTCAAGGACTTTGTATTTGAAACAGAAAATAAAAATAGTTATAAATAATTGGTCTTGTGGAGATGACTTACAGCTCCACATAATGTAATGTGGCAACTCACTTTGTTTTGAGAACAAAAAATAAACATCAAGGTTCTTTTCAGAGACATTTGGCAGAAAATAACCCTTCAGTCCCAAAACAATGGAGAGCCATGATTTTAATTCAGTTCTGTTTTACTTCTGTTTCAAAGCAGATCTCCAGAAAATAGGGTATTCCTAAAATATATTGAATATTTTCAATTGAAAATCTATGCTGGAATATTTGAAAAGTCTACATCCTATAAGTGCAGCCTCGGTTCTCACACCTGTGCATCTCAGAAACCTCAGCCAAGCTGAATTCCACTTTGAACAAACAGGCCAAAATAAAACCTCACTTCTGGACATCTGCCTTAGATACCTCATACAGCACCATGCTTGCTAACACTCCTCAGGAGTTGCTTGTTTCCTTTCCACCAGCATTGTGTAATGCTCTCACAGTGTCTGCTGCTTTGCCTGCTTTCCTGACAGATTTCTCCTGAAGATTTTTCTTTCTATTCTCAGCCTTTCTTTAAAAACCCAGTCCTCAAAGTAAAACACACTTCTCAAAGCTTTCTAACTCTGTCCTTATGTCCTCCTACAGACTCTGTGTAAATCCATGTCCAGGATATATCAAGCTTCCCATAGCAAGCAGGGTAATATCTTGACCTAGTGGTCTGTAAGGTTTTGCTGTTGTTGTTTGCTATTTTTAAATGCTGTACAGTAATACAGTAATCCAGAGAGCTGACTTAAAGTCTGGGTAAAGGTTGGTGATATTGCTACCTTTGAGGAAGCAATTGAAAGAGCTAGAGAGCATTATCCCTTTAAATGAGCTGACACTTTATTTATATAACCTAATAAACACCTGTAGACTTGAGAGAGCTATGCTCATATAGACTGTATGAATTTGGTCTAAAAAGAATAATTTTTGTACATTTTTCAAAAGACAAAATCCTTTAGGGGTTCTTTGTTCACACTGTACTTGCAGTAGCAGATAAACAGATCTTCTTTCAGCGCTTCCATCTTTCTACATGCTTCTCCTGTGAGTTTGTCCCAGCTGAAAACACTCCTGGTGGTTCAGCAACATGAAATACAACCCTTCTGGCAGAGGAAGCTGTTGCAATACTTTGCTGCAGCACAAGTAATTACCCAGGAGATGCAGGCAGGGGCTTCTCTGGCTCCTTGCTGAATTCATTGTTTCATCATCTACACATCTCACATTTAATTATTTCCATTTTACTATCAAAGAATTGAGAAACAGTGTTTGAGGAGTTGCTGGTTAATCAGCATGCAAGGATTGCCTGCCTCCTGCACTTTATTCGTTTTGCAGACTGAGTTTATAACAGGATCATTAGTGCAATACTGGATTGCATAAAATCTAGGCACTTATGGACTTTTGAGGTGCTCCACATGTAGAAAAAAAGCTTTCATAATTACTTCATCCAGCTTTAGTTATCTGCCTAGCCCAGACAAACTTGTGGCAATATGCCCTCTAAAATGGGCAGTTAGAACAAAGTATTTGCTGAACTCTTTATGACAAGTATTTCTTAATAAAGTGTAAGCCCATTTCTACTGCCTCCCAAGGCCACAGTAAGACACTAACTAAAACCCTTTTCTCAGAGGAGTCCCCAAAAAGTGACTTTTGAAGCTTTCTGTTATCATTTATAGTTCTACCACTGACTTTCTTTCACTCACCTCAGTAACACTGGGATCTCAAAGGTGAATTTGAAATTATTTTCTTAAACATATTCCACATTCCTAGGTGGAATCAAAGCTGTATTGAATCAATCTGTTTGCCTGAACCTAGTACATGCCCTAAAGTACACTGTGAAACTGGCTTATTGCAGAATGTTTTATCCAAACATGTTGATCCAGCTGGAGAAACCACATTATAGAGCATAGTTTACCACATTTCTGCTCTCCTAGCTTTGGCAGTTAGTGCATTGATTTCAGTACCTTTTTATTTTGAATAGCATCAGTCATTCAAAAAAACCAAGCAAGTTTTATTTGGCCTGATTAGTGTCAATCAGAAGTGATTTCTGAGCACATGTATCATACTAGGGACAAATAAAGTTGTTTATCACCAAGTGGTACCTTGCATAAGGACTTGATTGATTGATTGATTGATTGATTGAAACTTCCTCCTCACCCATTGAGAAGTGAAGGTTTTCAGAATCCTGAAGAGAGAAGAAAATGAAAGAGCTATCTGGAATGTGGTTGCAACTATGGCTACCAGTATTCATAATAAACTTATTTTCCTGATACTTTAACAAGAATTTATTATCAAGTTTGACTCACAACTTATGAATTTGATTATTTGAGGAATTTGATATAAAGTCATATTAAAAGCAGAATTTCAGTTTATAATACCAAATAGTCATGATTCCTTATAAACAAGAGAGAAAGGCATCTTAGTATTGTCAAACAGCAAATGTAGAGAAAATATTTCAGCTTTTATTCAAAAGTAAAGAAAGAAACAAAACTGTGGTTGTGCATCCTCCCCACTGCACTATGACCTCAGAAGTACTAATTAGGACTCAGCCTTGATGAACACCTGGGCCAAGCTCCTCTTGAGCCCATCAGAAGTACTGTCTGTTCCCAGGAGCTGGTGCTGTCTAACAAGATCCTGCTTCTTCTGTTTTGTTTTGTTTTGTTTTGTTTTGTTTTGTTTTGTTTTGTTTTGTTTTGTTTTTTGATGAGCAGCCTTGGAGACTATCTTTTGCCTGCATAACAGCCCAAGTGGGATAATGTTTTTGTTCTCAAACTTTCAGAAGTTTCTGGCCTGAAGTGTGTCCAGGATGAAGCCTTATTATGACAACAGCCTGTGAGCAGGCTATAGCCCCTATGAGCAGGGGTCCGAAGTGAGACCCTTTGAGCTCTCCTGGAGGGCAGTGGCAGTGGCCAGCAACGCCCCTCAAAGCCAGCAGCTCTCAGGGCTGCTGTATTTGGAGACTGCCAAACAACCATGGATCCTGGTCTGACCCCCACTCCTCACGGCTCCACCCTTTGCCTGCTGAGAAGGGGCACAGACATCTGAAACGGGTGTTTTGCTACCTTTGAGGGGAACTTTGCACGGGTACCTCGTACAAACTCTTTGTATCTGTGTCCATGTGAGCGTGCATGTGCCATGGAGAATGCACTAGGAGTGCTGCTCTCCTACGTTCCTAATTACTGCAGACTCATAAGTAGGCTAGGCCTGCAAGTAACTCTTGTGGTATTGTGAATCCTATATGAATCCTTTGCTAAATTGTAAAGCACACGTTACATGTTATAAATTGAGTAAATTAAATGCTGATAAGGTGCTGTTAAATTGAAGTTAAGTGCTGTTTGGCCTTCATTTCAGTTTGGATGGACTGACTCTGGATTTTTGTTTGCTTTTCATCAGTGTGCCTGAACCATCCAGTAAGCAGCAGAGTGAAACTTGCAAGTGAACTTTCTTGTGCTGTTGCTTTTATATTAGACCTGGTTTTTACTGATACCTTTGCTGGTGATTTTTTAAGAGATCTTAAAACACTCATTCATGACAGAAACAAACCTTCCTTAGCCTTTGAAAAGCTAAAAGCAAAGCTGAGAAAAGTTCTTCAGACAGCTTTTTCACCGAGTAATATCAGATATATCTGGTATGTTACTGGGTACTGAAGATTGAAGGACTATATTGCCTCCTAGGAGAGGAAAAAAAAAAAGGCACAAATTACATAATGACTTCTCTCATCTTCAAGAAACTAGAAACCATTCACAACAGATCGAGGTTGCCCTCCACAATACTTTCTTGGGATCTTTTTCCTCTTCCATGAAAATTTTTGCAGACTTTTCTGCACCAACGGATTTAAATTTTTCAAAACCAGAGCCTGGGACTTACACAAAGCAATTACAAGAAGTGTAAATCACAAGCTGGCTGACAGACCTTCCTCAAGCAGAGACATCAGTAGATCAGAGAGAACTCCTTTTTCCCCACATTGAAACGACCACAGGAAGAAGTTCCATAAAATCACTAGAGGCAGGAACCATCACCTGACACAAGGTTTCCAGACTTATTCGAGTGTACATCTTGAATTGTGATACAGCAGAAAAGTCAATAATCATCTGTCTGACCTGTGATTAAATTGAAACTGTAGAAGGGAGATTGTAGATTTGTGATGCAATCTGTAGAGAAAAGGAGAAAAATGCTGAAAATAGTAAGAAAGGTGAGAAAGGAAATAGGGCAATAGGAGAGTATAAGAAGTAAGTGCAATTGCTTTAGAACATCACTAAAATAATGAATTTTCCATCCACAGAAAAAAAAAAAAAGATAGCTCATTATAACTGGGCTAGACAGTACACACTTTTAATCTGCCTCTCCAGTCACATCCCTCCTATCCTTTCAGAAGTGAAAAAGAGCCACAGCAAGCTTCAGGGTTTGTGAAGGCATATTAATAACACTCACTACTCAGTAACTAAATAATGCTTCCTGTGCAGATGTGATTTTAGACCTAATTTTCACATTTAAATGTGAAGACAAATGTTGCCTTCAGTTGCCAGACAAAATCCCATAGAAAACAAATATTTGACTTTGTCTAAAACTCTTTGAGGAAAACAGACTCTACCAAAGCACAATACTGTAAATGTAAGAATTACACCTCTAATACCATCATAAAGGATATTTTATTATTTGCTGAAAATAAGTTTTCAGTTTATTATTTGCTAAACAAGCCAGAGGAGAATGGATTTACAGGTATAAACCAAGAGCCAAGAAGACATAAAAAGGTTTTAGTAAGGTCTCTGACATTCCTTCTGGAGGAATATCTGTCATTGATCCCTCAAGGAATTTGATCATTATAAATTATGTTTTGTTTGGATGCTTAAGGGTTGCTAATATGTAACCTCCTTATGCAAATAACCACCTTACCAAGCTTCCCAGTACATTATTTTCTTGGTTTTATCACTGAGCTTCAGCTTTACAATTCTCTCATTCCCCTTAATGCTTCACCTTGCCCACTGAGATTGTAATATTTGTAGACCACACTTTTGGCAGCTTCTTTTCGAACTATTTTTTCTTGTATTTTTCTATATTTTAAATTAAAAAAAAAATTATTACACAGAAACATACTGCATTTCATATTTCTCTAGTTAAACTGCTCTAGCTGCATGGCCTACAAAAGCAAAGTCATGCAAAGCTGTTAGAAAATTGTTGGCCTAACCAATTGAGGTTGGCCAAGACATACGAATTGGCCAGACATGGCCAAAGATATGGCCAGACAATGAGAACTCATTTTAACTTGAGTGGTGAGAAGAGTATTAGCAGAAGGTCTTCCTGGATGCAGCATTTGTCCTGTCTGAAGTGGGATACAGCTTGATATAGAACCACTGCAGGGTGTTCTCTGTCAGATTGTGTGGATTTGCTGCACTTGTAATTTAGAGAAATTTCAGGACTCTTGCAAAACAATATTTGGTTACTTCTGCCAGGTGGATAGTCTATGAATTTGAGAGTCATGCAGAAGAACAGAATTAGGTGGCTTTAAAGTGCACAGCTGTAAGCCATGAAAGGCTTCTTGCTGTGCTGGTAGGATCTTCTGCTAAAATAGAGACAAATAGAAGCTTTATCCCTTTGGAAACTCCGACCTTCTGTGTGTATAATCCTGCTACATATCTTTCATACTCCACTCTTTATTTGGTGTAGATCCAGCTGTTTTATTTCACAAAAAATTCTTATTATGTAGTCTGCCTCTATACTACTTCTAAATCTAACTTGGTATCTCACGCAGCTTTATTGATAAAACTAATAAAGTCTTTTCTCCTGCCAAAGACACACAGTCTTAAACACTTTCCTGAAAATTCTGCTTTAAACTAATCAAAAAGCTCCTTTACTATTCTTCAGTGGACAATAAGATGTAGCTATATATACTTATCAATTTTCTTTTTAGAATTATGAATTAAAGTTGTATTAATCAAATTATGTCTTCTGCTAGTTAGGAATGTGTAAGGTGGGAAATAGCAGCATTAAATTTGGCTGACAGGCCTTGGTGCATGCATTCTCATATGCTTTGTAATTTCATGCACAGCTGACACTTTTCCCACAGCATCTCTGCCTTAGCCAGTGGCACAGGTGGTTACACCTGTGCTAGGGGATGCAAGGTGCAATGTCAGTCTCATCCTTCCAGACACCTAATTTCTGGTTCTTCTTAGAACTGGCTCTCTCATCCTCTGCGGTTCCAGCTACCCTCTCTCCCTTCCCACCTTCACAACAGATTTATTTCTCCTTCCTGCATTACAGAATTGTTGCCAGGTTGTTGGCATGTGCTCCTGTCCCATTTCAATCTACAGCTGTCAGAACTGCCTTTTTCTTATCAGCTGCAGAGACTACAGTCAATTGAGACTTTACATTATGCATTATAAGTGTGTAGATGTATGAAAATCTACATCTTTCAGTAAAGAAATGTTTCCAATGCTTATAACTTACTTATGTTTTCCTGCTTATGAACACCAAAAGAAATAGAAAACAAATAATGTTTCTTTGCTAAATATTAAGCCCTTGATGAAAAGCCTTTAGAACTATGTCGTGGAACACAGCAGTTATCAAATTTTGCTAGATTTTGCTTAAAATTGGCCGAATAAGTTGCTCTTGCACTGTTATTCTCAGAAACAGCTGAATAGTTTTATGCGAAGTATTTCTTTAAAAGTACAACATCACAGCTTAAAGTGACAGGGTGGGAGTTTGGCAGAATCAAGAGTATCTAATAGTGGAACGAATAGCCTCATAACAAGTTGTACCAACACTGCAGCTTGTATTGTATTTTCTTATAATCACATATATGCTGGGTGCACCCCAAGAGTTCTGAAAACATGGAGTGATAGCACAAACATCCAAAATTTAGCAGCAGTAGTTGAAAAGCAGTAAAATTTTTAAAAAAATTGTTGGAGGCTACTCTCTGAACTCTTTAAAATTCTCTCTGCCATTCAGTTATTTATCAATGATGGTTTTGTTATTGTTGTTATTGTTGTAATGAATATGCTGGGAAAAAAATCCAAACTAATCTTGCCCTGGAGTGATTATTGCTTTATACTCATAACATTTGGAAAGCCTGTCATACAAAGTATTGAATGCATACGTGAATGATGATAGCTTGAATGAGAGAGCGTAAGTCTGGTCAGTCATATATTTATGCCATGCACATTTTTTAATTGTATGAAAAATAGCTGTAACTTAAATCATAAGATAGTGATTCACTTCAGCTGATAGACACAGCTCTTGCAACACTGCAGCAATAACAATTTAAATGCATATTGCTCTGCTCATAAGTATGCTCCAAAAGCAGTAGGCAGCGGAAAGAAGAAATGAATAAACAAACACTGAGAAAAGAAACAATTTAAAATACTTCTTTTTTTATTTTTTTAACTGAACTGTGGCTATGAGCTCCCCAGGCAGCATATTTGACAGTATGCACTGAGAAGTAAAAGAATTTACAGCAGCTCAGACCTGAGCACCTAATCAATAAGACAGCAAACAAGTCCAACGTAGCTGACTGCAGTACATACCACCTCCCTGTGTGTACGATATATGATCTAAATTTAGTAGAGCATATTGCAGTCAGTTGGCTACCACACTCTTTTCCCCTACCTAATCACTCAACTGTTGCTGTGTGTTCTCTATTTATTGGTATAGTCCACTTTAATTGGACTTGGTTTCAGTTTTTGTACATGCTGCTGAGAGAAAATATTTCCAGCAGTGGGAAAGGAGAATTAGTCATACATGCTCCCACTCCTCCTTGCAGGTGCTGTGCCAATAGCCTACCCTGAGGACAGATGTGGGCTGGGGATCATCTGGGGTCCTGCAGAAAAGTCAATCTGATTTCCTCTGGAGCGGCATGAGTGGTACAGCGGTATGAAGGAAACTAACCAGCTTCAGATCTTCAAGATAAGGTACTTCAGGCAACTGAAGAAATACCATTTCTGTGCCTTGTGTGCCAGATATAATGAATGCATAACCTACTCCTTGCTTTTTTCCATCTAAAACTTTTCTATAGATTTAGGATGCATCAATACATTATTTTACAATATAGTCCTGGGTAAAGCTGAGGTGAGATGATGTGCATAATCCTGCAGCTATCAATGGTGTTAAGTGTGAGTCTAACTGCTGCACCAAGTTGAATAAAGTTTCTTGGCTCTGCTGCTGCAGAGAGGCAGTCATCTGCATGACCAGAGATGGTTTCAAATATCAAAATACTAACATTTTCATCATCTTCCAGAAAACACTGTCAGTTCATCAAGATAAGGAGCACTCCCTGACGTTTCTGGTTCTACTTGCAGGTCCTTGTCTGGCTTTTGTGATAGAGCCATATCTCCCACTAGGATGCCACCACATTCACCACCATGCTTTACTTCACCTAAGCAGCAAGTCCAGTCTTCCTGAATCCACAATATTCAGCTTTTGAGCTTATACTTTTCATCTATTTCTCCCAACCTTCCTGTTGCTTAGGACAGCCCTGCTGATGCAGCAGCTATTCCAAACCCCAGTCTACTAAGTGGATAGTTTGAATCTGGTCATGGTGCCATTTCACTTTAATCTTTAGCCCTGAAAATCTAAGTCAATTACACTTCTTTGGTGGGAACAAAATCAGACCTAATTTCTTTTTTCTAAAGTCTTAATATTATACTTAATATTTCAATGTCTTAAACTTATGGTCTTAGATTTAACGCCTTTTTAGCGAAATATTCCCAAAAGCGCTTATTTCCAGCTGTGTGCAAAATTAATATCCAAAGCATGAGGAGCAATATAGCTGAGCCAATGTCTTAGTTACAAGAGAGAAAAGTTAATCACAATAAATGAAGAAAGTATTTACAGTAAAAGGTGCATCTAAGAAAAAGAATTGAGAGTGCATATGTTAACAAATAATAATAAAATGTAAGTAAGAAGTACCATGGAAACCAAATATATTAAAACAGCTAATACACAGTCCTCCCACCTCCACTCCAATTAAGATAAATGGTCACTAAATAACTCCATAACAAATATTTTCTAAAATCAATGTTTGGGGTGGCTAACAGAAGTTGGGATAAAGTTTATTTGGTCAATTTTAAAATTTAACAGATCTAGTTGAAATAAAGGATCTCTCTGTACAGCAAAAATGTGCTTTAACTTTAGAAAGTATCTGCTTTTTTATTATTGAATTATTGAATTTTAATAACCAGTTCTCAGAACCTCTTACCTTGACTATGGTCTTGAAAGTATTTTTCTGTTGCATCATTTTTTTCACAAGCAATTTAAATTACTTAAAAATATCCATTTCTTATGAGGAAAACAAAGTCATCAATTTATTTATTGATCTCCTCTTCTAACTAAACAGGCATTTGTATAACACAATCCAACACAGCTGCCAAATTATAATTGTTTACTATTATACAACAAGTATTCAAACAAGATTAGATAGAAAATTATTCTGTTGAAAATTATTCATTGATCCTGCCTGTAAGACATAAAGACATGCATGTGTACAATATGCATCTCTTTATGCCTTACAGGCAGGATCAGTGGTGCTCAGCCCCAGCAAGAAGCTGTTACAACAGCAGGGTCACCTGGAAGGGGAGGGAAAGGGTCTCTTGTTCATAGTGTTTGTCCAGATTTGGGCAAAGAAGCCGGACAATTGTTAGGATACAATGTTCCCTGTGCTAGCTTGGAGATGGGCTACAAATACTCATGACCTCTGACACCCTGTAGAGATTTTCTAAACAGTGGGAGTCCACACGGTCTGGAGGTACTCTTTAGGATTGTTATCTCAAATAGCTGTTTTGTTGGTCTTCCTCCTCCAAAGAGGAAACCAGGAGACTTTTCAGATGGCTGCTATATTTTGAGATTGACAGGTAAAACAGTGTAAGCTTGGGGTTGAAGGCAGAAAACATCTTATTGTTGTAATCCTCCAGCAGAGTAGTCTTCTTTCTTTCACACCTGGTCCTAAACCTTATTTCAAGAGCCCTGTATAATTTAATATTTTGATACAAGGAAAACAGACCCAAAAGCACTTTCTGTTGTATATTTCTGTCATAGCATTCTGTTATAGCCTTCTGTCAGTGAGACAGAAGAGAAATTCAAGATCTTTCATTAGCTTCTCACCCTGTTCCTTCTAGAAGTGTGATCTACAATAAATTAAAGAGGATGATATTCAGACACTTGGCACAAATTGAGTATGTAGCCATGCACACTACTCACCAAACAACTGCACATATGAGAGGTATCTTAGGGAGGAGATAAAGAGTTGACTATGGAAGATGCTTTCTTTGCTACTTCCTCCTTCATGCTGCCACAACAGAGCAAAGAGATTGCATTTCTCTCAGCACACATTGCAGAGTCTGGTTGTGTCTTGACAATATCAAGTTGAAGATACTTGTAATGCAATATAAAAATATTGCTCTTGTCTTCGACATTGCAAATCTCCTTAGAAATCATCTGACAAAAAAAGTCAGCAAAATTATGGCAGGCCTGAAGGGAAAAAAGTTTTTATGGTTGACATTTAGTTTAAATAAAATCAGAGAAAGAAAAGAAGTCAAGCAAAAAATCCAATACATTTCTCACAGAGCTGAGACTACATTTTGAGATCAATACTGAGCATGGATGATAATAAACCATCTGGCCACTTGAATTTAACAAACAATTTTAGCAGTTCACACATTCATGACTTCTCTTTCCTTTACTAAAGTCCACAGCAGTAATTGGGGCCACACCTCAAGATTTCTTTGCTTTCTTTGCAAAGATTACAAAAGGCACCTGTATTATTCTCCTTTTAGACAAAGAATGAATCAAAGCAACACAAATGCCTAAGCCTTATGAGGTTGGGTAAAATATTAGAGAAGCTTGAAGGAAAATTCTGATCTCATGTAACATATAATAAAGTCTTAACCTTTGTATTTTCTGAAGGTGCTGGAAAATAGCATTTTATCATTCACTTACATGCAGTTCTTTAACTTAAGAAAACTCTTTATTTACACCACCCCAGTAAGAATCCAATTAAAAATCTTAGCTAGGGTCTGGAAATCTGAGCAGCTTCTGTACCAGGAAATGACGTAGGAACTTTCCTGTTTGCCCTCTGTGTCTTGAATAGTTTCATAGAGTTTGAAATGAAGCTCAAATGTGGGCACAGTGGATGGATTTTCATAAATATACCATAGAAAAAATAATTTAAAAAAGTAAAAAATTTAGTTATGTCAGTCCTTAATATCTGTCATGATATATAATAATTGAGACCAAAACTCGTAATGACTTTTCAAAAACAATGTATGTAAACAGCATAAAAAAAAAAAAAAAAAAAAAAAAAGAAAAAATAACTTAAGATAAAATTGAATATTTTTTATTTTATATGCATTTAT
>JAOTQP010001546.1:33120381-33164863 GCA_026413545.1 Cichladusa arquata | reverse complement strand
ACAATATATCAGTTTCTTGAGGTTTTGCTTAAATCACTTGCTGGCCTCTGTTCTTGAAGGGATTGGACTTTTAACACTTGCCAGTTTTACTAAAAACAAGTATTTTTATACTTATTATTTGATATGGCTTACGGTCTGTTTAAAAGAACTGTTTCAATTTTTTAAAAACAATATTTCTTATCCTTTTGCTTCATCTATTTAAGGATGTATTCAAGATTTGATCCAGTCCCATATCCTCAGGTATGTAACCTCATCAAAGTCTGTACTTATATGCTTTTGGAGTCACTGTATTAATAAAGGAGGCAATGAAGCACATCTGCCTGTCTGAGGGTGAGACTGAAAAACTAAATTGTTTATATTCATTCTTCATTAGACATAGAAATAAATATTTTAGTCCCTTTTTGCCCTTCACTGATCCTTTTGTCTTTTCAAACACATGGGCCACCTTGCTGACTCACGTGTGTAGCTACCATTTACTGCTGTGTATTCTGTTCCTAATTGCCATTTCCCAATCTTCAGTAATAATGTGTAATGAGCAAAGAATAACTTCATTAATTTAGATTAACCAAAGTCCAGATCAATTAGAAGACTGTAACAAGACTGTAAGACTCCCTTGTTCTTCCATCACCCATGACTAGCACTGAACAACAGAAAAGACCACAGCGCTGTTTTCAAGGCAAGGGTGGTCCTTTCTGGTTTATATAACTGCTTGAATTGAGTGATCATCTTTGTGCACACTTCACAGTAACCTCACTTCACCACCCACCCTGTTACTCTTCTCTAGGGCTAGCATGTTAGTAATTCCCTTCTTCCTGAGAACAAAGCTCTTGTAACTTAACTTCAGATGCTCTCTGGGTGAATGGTATAGCAAAAACAGTTTTGTTATAGCAAGAACAGAAGGGGCATGCTGAAGAGAAGTGCTGCTGTGTTCCAGAAAGGATCTTTACTCCCCACATTCAATATATTTTGTAAATGGCAGAAAGGACAGTTAAGGAATTACGTGAATATGATTTCAAATCTCCAAGAAGGGAGACAGGGCAGTTGCTAAGGAAAATCAAAGGAAATCTGATGGTGGTTACTGATGAAGCAATTCTACCTCAATTTTGACCTTTGTGGCTGCAGAGTCCACTAGCTAGTTGCATGATGCTACCTGGGAAAAACTTCTTGCTCGAAATGCAAGGCAGAGCAGGTTAGAAAAGTTCGCATGAGTGGAATGAGGAAGATGATCAAGCCAGGTTTGTTTATTTTTTACTTCTAACAAAAATGATATGGTTATACTGTACCTGGAGATCTATCTGGCTGATCAGGTTTCAGATACTGGCAAAAGCTGTGAGTCTTACTGCAATAAAGTTCAGATGTGTGGATCCCAGCCCTACTGTGCCTCCTTCTCGTGGCTCTGAGCTGTATTCAGAACAGGAGACTTAATGATGCCTTTGAGAGCTGGGTACACTACTCTTTCAGACACTTTTATGTGGCCAAGTGCCTTTAAGTTCACAAATAATCAAATAACGATGCGTTTAGTAATAAATTGTGTGTTCTACATCAGTTCAGTTTTTGTAGGTAAATGTTGCAAATAAATTCTTATTTTTAATGTAGGTAGACCTAAATAGTTTGATATTGAAAATG
This sequence comes from Cichladusa arquata, assembly GCA_026413545.1. Classification (NCBI taxonomy): domain Eukaryota; kingdom Metazoa; phylum Chordata; class Aves; order Passeriformes; family Muscicapidae; genus Cichladusa; species Cichladusa arquata. Next base: position 33,163,237 of record JAOTQP010001546.1, on the reverse strand, counting down.
GTGAAATAATGTATGTCATTCACCTCAGAGTACAAGTTTATGGAAAACATGACCCTAATATGATCCCACTGTTTGGGGTCTAAGCACTGTGGAAGTGGTATCATCTGTCCAACAGCAGGACTTGGGGAGCAATATGAACCTGATCTATATTTTCTTAAAAGCATGAGCCTCTGCAGAACCATGCAGTACATTGCATCCATGAGACAACGCTGCACTAGTGCATGTTTGACTATATTTGCAAAATTCTCCCTGCAAAGATGGCTGGCTAGCATGGCACCCAGTGATGGAGTCAGCATTCCCAGCTGGGATACTTCCATGCTCACACTGCGCTTATCTGGGACTGTCCATTTAAAACCTGGATGTGCAGTCCCAGGGAGAAACTTCAGAAAATTAATAATTGATAAATTACATCACTACATTGGGCAGGGAAATATTTTCATGTCCATTAAAATCTATGACTAGATTTTTCAAGCTGTATTTGTAGAACTACTGGCTGTTATTTTCTAAACATTAGTTTATTCAGCTCTTTATTTCCTTCTCTGTATTTTTAATTTTTTCTCTCCAATCTTTAACTTAACTGACTTGTAAACTATATGCAGCCTTGTATACTCCTTAATGAAAAGCACTGTGTTTAAATCAATGTAGTAATGCTTCCTCCTCCACCAAAGTGAACTTGCCAATTTCTTTGGCTCTAAAATTCTCATTTTATTGAGACTGCATTCTGTATCAGCTGGAAAGTTTTGATCTCACTAAAGTATTATCATTAATTTCCTTCAACAGAAGATCATTGCTGGTAGAATTAGTGTTTAATTCCTCATATATGTGTTTCATCATAATATTTTATTTTATATATATATGCAATATTTTGTGGGATTTTTTCCTAGAGGAAAGATGTTAACTCTTCAGTAAGTATATGGAGTCTGAAGTTTAATAGGCAGCCCTATTCCTCGTTCTCAGTGAATACTTTAATATTGTTGCAAGCCATGAACAACTTTGGAAAGCTTGTCATAGAAGCAGTACATGCATTATCTTGACGGCAACTCATTTGCTTTTTACCTTCTGGAGCATTAAAGATATTTTGGATCTGTTTGAAAAAAACCTAGGGAATAAATTCACTATCTATGAAGCCTGAAAGTCTGGGTGAACAAACCATAAATCAAATGCTAGCACATGATAAAACCAGGCACGCTCAAAGCTAAACACGTTGACACTATGCTAACAGTAATTCTTAGAGAGAAAACTACTAGATCATAGAGTCCTAGAATGTCCTGAGTTGGGAGAGACTCACAAGGATCATTGATTTCAGCTCCTGGCCCTGCACAGGACACCCCAAGGATCACACTGTATGCCTGAGAGCGCTGTCCAAACACATCTTGAACTCTGCCAGGCTGGTGCTGTGACCCTGGGGAGCCTGTTCCAGTGCCCAGCCATTCTCTGGGCGAAAAACATTTCCCTAATATTCAACCTAATTCATTCCTCTGACTCAGCTTCATGCCCTTCCTTGAATCCTGTCACTGGTCATCACAGAGCAGAGATCAGTGCCTGCCCCTCCACTTCCCCTGGTGAGGAAGCTGTCGACTGTGATGCAGTCTGTCCTCATTTTCCTCTTCTTTAGGCTGAACAAACCAAACTGACTTCAGACTCTCCTCATATGACCTCCTCTAGAGCTTTCACAGTGTTGGTGAAGGAAGAAAAGAGAGAAAAGGAATGATATCAGATCTCTTGGAATGCAAATAAAGTATAGTATAGTATTTCTGAATGTTGATTTAAAGTTTCACAGTCAAGAGAAAAAAAACAACCAACTAAAGTCTATCTTCATGTACAGAAACAAAGCTCCTTAAAGACAATAGGATGGCTAAGGGTAAGTACATGTATAAGTAGTTTGCTGGGGGATTGCAATTTGCCTTCTGAAGATCTTTCCAAGGCTAATTATAAGATCCAGACTGAAAAAAAAGGAGCTTTACTCCTTGCAATGAATGTTGGGTTTGGGCAGGTGGGGAGGTGATTTTAATTTTTATTAAATCAACACAAAATTAGATCAACACAAAACTCAAGTGTAAAGACTAAAAAGGCTGGCATTCAAGAGCTGGCAGCACTTCACATCCACTTTGCATGGATAAGAGCAGAAACAAAGCAACAGACATTTGAGTCATTTGTGTTTCATAACATCTCCTGATCTATGCCTTGATATTAAGAAGCCGCATTAGGAAATGGCAATTTTGTTAATGCAAGAAGAAAGACAATTAGTTTGAAAAAAAACGAGCCCTTTAAAATTATTACAGAGTGGAAATTACATGTGCATTATCAAAGATTAGCAGAAAATTCCTAAGAACAGGAATAGTTAAGGTGCAACTTCAGAATAGGAAATAGGTATAGAAACATTTCCTGTGGGTGGCTGTGCTAAAATGAACTAAATTATCATTCTGTCTAAACTTTTTTTGTATTCACTAATTTGCCACTATTGTTGTCAGCAATTTATTTAGTGCATGAAGTGGGAAGAATTCAAAAAGAAGATTTAATTAAGGAATTCCTTAGAAACACAACAAGCCTCAGACACTTCATACTTAAAATGTACAAGTTAATGGGAGACTTGCAGCTTCCAAATCCATAATTATGTCCCACAGCTAATTGTTTGGCACAATTATGTATCTGAACAGTGTTCTGTTACCAAGAGAGATCTTGGAAAAGTCAGAAAAATCAGAAGGGCTTACTTGCCAAATAACAATTGCTTCAATCTTAAAAATAAGCAAACAAACAAACAAAACTGGTTTGAAATAACTTTCACTGCAAAGTCCTTGTTCACTTTTCTGGCCATTTTTTTTCTGAGACTGGGTCAATGACCTCGGGGGATTGCAGAAAAAAAGAGATTGATAGTGAGGAAAATTTAAACATCTCAAAGAGGTTGGACAGGAAGGTAGCCTCTTTAAAAAGTTCTTTGTTTCTCAGACACTTGCAAGAAAAAATGGTATCAAGGAGATCCCCAAGTTCTGAGACATTGGTAAAAAAAGAGATTTTACGCAGCCTTCTGGAAACAATTTGTCTCAACATTCAAATCTCAGGCCTGTATGTTGCATCCAGTACTTTGCATGAATACTGAGACTATGAAAGATTAACATTAAAGTAGCGCTCAGAGTGATAGAGAGATAAATCTCTCTTCTCTCTTTCCAAAAGCTCACTTTACACTTTTTGGCGCACAAGCCTGGCATGTTTGCATTGCACATGCTCCAATCTCAGACAGTCTCAGGCAGCGTCTTAGTCAATGGCTTTAGTAAACAAAGTGTCATTTCAGCCAGAGACAAAGATTAAAACTAAACAATATGAGTTGGTCCTGTTAGGAATTGTCTCCAGTGGCCATTTAGGTTCAGCTTTTTGAAGTTATAGCAGATAAGTATTCTTCAGGATATGTGGAGACCTACTAACACAACTTTCATGTAACTCAGTGGAACTAAACTACCTTGCCCAACAGCATGTACAGTTTTCATTGAAATAAAAAATCTGCTGCTTGTATAATGCTGTAAAGGCATTACTAAAGTCATAGCTGAAGTCCAAGTGCCTTAACAGTTTACTAGTTCTTGAGAATTATCTAACACTGATGAAAGGAATGAAGAAAATCGTGACAGAGGATATCGAGACCCTGTTTAGAAAATTCAAATTTCCATCCATACACACATACAAAAAGCTGAAAAAGAAAGTTCCCTGTGGGTTACTGAAGAATTCATAGGGAGAAGTCTCAGTACAATGAAAGTTTCAAGATAAACACATTCATCTCAATATTTGGGATATTTCAGAAAAAATATCTGTGTTGTTGAGAAGAGCCATGTTGTGATAATTAAACTTCCCAGAATACCAGGAAGACTTTGGGAAGTAACTTGATGTATTAAACTAATACTCCATCTATTCCAGGATTTGTTTTATGACGTTGGCAAAAGCTTAACATTTTCTGCTATCCATCCTTCTCATTCCCTAGGATGTACTACCACTGACTTAAGGATATTGAAGGTCACATTCTGGCTTGTTTTCCTTACATATTATTTAAAATTTTAACCTGATGAAACCATCTGCTATCCTCAATCTCCTGTGGTGAAAAGTTCCTAAAGTTTACCACCCATTGTGTAAAGTACTTTTAAATATTTCAAACCGATTTCGGTACCATCCAGAGCCCCCAGGTGTCTGTATTGTGGGAATTGGTGAACCATGGATCTGCATTCTGCTTACCATTATCTGCATGATTTGCTTGGTCATGCCTTCCCTCAGTCTTCTCTGCTCCAAACTAAGCAGTCAAAACTTTCTAATCTTTTATTCCAACACACCTTCTGTATGCCTTGGAAAATTTTCATGTTTTCTAGTACCTCTTACATCTCTCTTAAGATACAGAGACCAAGGTGTCATACAGTCAAGGTGTGACTGTATGACAGAGGGGCAGCATCTTTGTGTTCCCAGCACTCTCAATCTTCTGTTTTCTGTGATGGAGAAAGAGAATATAATTCACTGTAATTCTGCCATATAATTAGAGAAAATATTATCATCTTGTCTCAAAAGCCACTGGTGAATTATCTTCTTAAATGAGCACCTCAGCTTTTTAATTCACAACCAAAAATGGCATATTCAAGGAAAATCCACACATCAGATTTAGAACAGGTCTCAGGGGTCCAAACTGGTTTTTCTCTTCATGCTGCCTGAAGTTTTGTATGAAGTGTGAGTATAAAGCAGATAAAATTTTAAAAAAATCTTCCTGAGCCTAGAGGCAGGCTGTGGCTTAGCTTTGTAGGCAATCACAGGTTGTGCTGGGAGCATCCAGGCTGGAATGATGGCCAAGGGCTGTTGCACACACTCCTTACACAATGGCCTTCGTACATGAAATCACACGCTGCCAGTTCAAAACATCTCTTACAAAGTGTTCACTCTCAAATCAAATAAAGTCACAAGCCAACAGACAATGATACTCATCTTCTGCCTGTAGGAGCTTGTTGCATCTATGATTTTTCAATGAGTGAACACACAGCCAGATAACTACCTCATTTTGAATGGAGAATAGAAAAGGAAAAAATAAAAGGAAAAAAAAAGGGAAGGGAAGGGGAGGGGAGGGGGGGACAAAAGGGAACTGAGCCTTTGATGTGATTATCATGTTTTGGCAAACTTTCCTGGAAATGTGAGTGAAGAACCATTCTTCATCTCAGTACTGGCCAGGTGAAAATGCAGTGGCTGTGCTCAAGCATTGACTCGTTTCTTCACATTCCTTCAGGGCGAGCAGAAAGAGAAAAACAGACAGAAATAGGATTTACCTGATTCATTCCAGCCATGCAGGGAGAAAGGTGTGCTGCTGTTACTCTCTGATATGGAGTAACTTTGGGCTTTCCCCTCATGGATATTCTAGAGGCATTTGTGCTTCTCCAAGTCACAGCATGTTCTAGGATGGAGGGCAGATGAGGAATAGGGTCACTCTGTCCCCACAGCCCCAGTGCAAGACATAAGACATCTGTGGAGCACTTTTCCATCTCCAAAAGGGAGGAAAAACCGAAAACATACTCATGTACTGGCTACTATTTTCTCATCCTTGTTATGTAGCCTAGTTAAAAGGAAGGTGTATATCTAACTGATCTTACTGAAGCAGACATCACACAGATAAAATTGTTTGTTTCTCGGTGTGCCAACAACACTCTGTGCATGTTAATATTTTAATCTCTAATTTTCATAAGGGTGTGCAGCATGCTTTTTCATCTCCCACAGACTCAAATCCTCTCCTACATTGATGCTCTGCCTTCCCCCAAAATTAGTATTTCTCTCAATACGGTGATTCAGTGTCGTGAGTCACTCTTGATAAATACAGCTAACACTGTTAAATTCACAGAAGGGCAGAAGCAATGAATTTTATTTTTCTAGTGACCTAAGGACCTTGCTTATCACCCAGGGAAGAAAGATGCAAAAGCAGTGCTGAGCATAGCAAAGACAAAAAAAAAAAGAAATTTGAGGACATCCAAATATTAGTACTATCAACACACCCCATGATTTCAAAATGGGGAACAAAAGCATATTAATTTCCCAAAATTCTCCCCTCATTTGTTGCTACATATGTTGTACTGCTGCATTGTGCTAACCACCTATATGGCTCTGGTCACAGTAAAGTTTCCTTAGCAGAATGCCTCTTCTCAAAAATAATTTGATTTCATTAATGTGTTCCATTCTATAATTATATGTTTACTTACAGCACCTTGGGTGAATGAGGATGATTTCTAGAAAAATAATGATACTTGCATCTTTTGAATATCAATGAAATTTGAAAAAAAGAAGTTTGGAATCCAGATAGCAATTAATAGTCTAATTATGTGGTTGCCATGTCTCTACACTAGATAGTTTTCTGACAGTGTGTAGTCTGTGATTAATAGGAGTATAATAAGAAAATTACCCATTTTTAAAACCAAATATTTTCTTTATCCATGGTGGTGCATCCTCCACCTCACTTCTTCTTGAGCTGCACGGCGATCTCAGAAATGCTCATTAGGCCTTGGCCTTGATGAGCAGCACCTGAGCTAAGCTCCTCCTGAGCTTATCAGAAACACTGGCTGCTCCCAGGAACTTATGCTGTCTAACAAGCTCCTGCTTTTTAATGAACAGCCTTGGAAACTTATTTTTCCTGCCTGCATAACAACCCAAGCAGAACAACATTTTTGTTATTGAGCTTTGAAAGAAAGTTACTGACCTAAATTGTAGCCAGGATGGAAAACTACTGTGACTAAAGACAATATGTTATAACCCCATTGTGTTGGGTTTGCATGGCCAGGTGGATCTCTGCATCCCTGTGGATCTCCATGGGCTGCAGAGCGCAGCTTCCACCATGGTCTGCAGCACGGGCTGCAGAGGAATCCCAGCTCTGGTGCCTGGAGCACCTCCTCTCCCTCCTTCACTGGCCTTGGTGTCTGCAGAGTTGTTCCTCTCATGTTCTCACCCTGCTAGTCTCTGGCTGCAGTTACTTCTGCACTGTAACTTTTTTTTTTTTTTTTTTTTTCACTTTTAAATGTAAGTTATCCCAGAGGCATCACCGCCTTTCTGGGATTGACCAGCAGCTATCAGTCTTGGCACCTGTTGGCATTGGCTCTGCTGGACATGGAGGAAGAGTCCAGCAATTTCTCACAGAAGCCACCCCTGTAGCCTCTCAGCTATCAGAACCTGGTCATGCAAACCAAATACACCGATAAATGGGTGTATTTCTCGGAGTATATATGTCTCTGAGTGAGACCCTTTGAGCTCTCCTGGTCCTCAGCAGGCTGCAAACAACTATATATATCTTCTATAGAATCTTTTGTTAAATTGTTCTTGTTAAACGTTTAGGACTAAACCTTTGGTCAATTCTGAGGCTAAGTTTGCCAAGAGAGTCCCCTCTGAACCATGTGATTCAATGGGAGGGTCTCCCTTTATTCCTTTTTATCCCTACCTTTTCCATCCTTACCCTTTTCTGTGCCCAGCATCCACATAGGTAATTTCTGATTGATTTTAGTTTAAGTTTGATTGGTTTTAGATTTTTAGTTTGCTTTTTCTGGGGTGTGTGCTTTAACCTTTTAGTAGACTGAACCTTGCCAACCAACTTTATATTAAACCTGCCTGTGCCAATACCTTCACCAGTGATTCTTTAAGTGGTCTTAAAACCCTCATTGGAGACAGTATCCTACCACATATGCTTCCAAAGAGAGTTTGATTAAAATGTCATTCAATGAACATCATTCAAAATGTCAGAAAATGCAAGACACAGATCTAAACTCTGAACTTTTATAAAATAGAACAGAAAAAATTACTGCTGTATGTTTTTAAAACACTTATTCAAAGTTTGAGAAAATGATTTCTTCAACCTGCATCTAGCATTTTTCTAGCCTCCTATCACTAATTTGGGCTCATCAGCATCATTGTGGGCCTCATCTCAAAACTGTCCTTTGGTTCCCTATCCTCAGGGCAGGTATCAGTTTCTCCAGAGAACTACAGGAAGGAGAGCTGTGGGGTCACATTGCTTTATTAATTCTGCTTGTTATATATGCTTACTCTTGAGCATCTTTGTTTAGCATATATGTGCTCTCTTGAGTACTTTTTTATGGGTAGAAAAGGCCATCTCACCACTTTTTCAGACTCTTGGTAAATCATTCTGTTGTGAATAAAACTATACATTATTGGCATAATTTAAATATCGTGTGTAAGATTTCTATATAATTTCTAGGCAAATTAAGAATTAAATTTTCACAGCAATGAATTCCATGCAGTTCCAGTGGCTACTTGCCTAGTTTTCCATGCATGATTTCTACCTCACATTATTTCTGAAGTTCTAGAGAAACAAGAGAATAAATATCTTCAGCTTACAGATAAGCTCCTTTGACATCCTTCAAAGTTTTAAAAAGATGCACTTAAATGTGTTTACAGCCAAGATTGTAATTAGGAATTAATTTTCTAACTTATTTTTCAGATTTTATATGTCTGAATTTCTTTCCCCTGAGGAAGACAAAAAACCACACAAAACCAACAAAACACCGATAATTGTATTCATTTTAAGGAATTTAATAACATAGATAAGGATAATTGCTCAGTTAGTTATTTAACATGCAATTAAGATGGGGATAGATGAAGAAATACATTCACATATTCTTGTGCTCCCAAAAGATGGAAAATTTATGTTGTTTGAAAATAGATCTAAGGGAACAATAGAAAGAATCTTTTGCCTTGGAGGATGAACAAAACTTTGCTTCTGAGGATGTAGGCCCCCTGTCTTGTTTGTTCAATAAACATTAAGGATAAAGGAAAGACAATGGTAACAGAAAAGCATTCATATACTTATATTATGATGTCTGTATATACATTTTCTGAATCTTGCAAAGCTAGCTGCAGCTTGCAGATACAGGGAATGTGAGCCTTGATCCAGATTTTATTAATAAGAATGCAGAATTTGAGGAAGGAGGACTGGAGCATTACAGATCCAGGGAGATGAAAATATGTATGAAGTATTAGCATGAAAGACTCTGAAGGCAGAAACAGGATTCAGGCACTAAGTAGGCATTCAAAGCTTGGCATATTGGCAGAATGGGTCACTATAACAGTTCCCATGAGAAGAAAACAGCAGCAGCTAATCAGCAAGATGAGTAGAATGCCTTCAAGGTCAGAAGAAAAACAAGGCATTTTTTGTGAAAAGGAGGTACCTGAAACAGAGAAGTGAATTAAAGGGAGGGGCATTTATCAACATGACTGGTAAGGAGGAATTTAGACAAATGGGAATGTGTATGGACAGGAAAACAATTTAGGGCACAAGTTTTAGGTTCCATTAATTAATTAATGGACTATTGGATTTAGAAGCTGCTTGTGACAAACAATATATTTAAGATCAAGAGACTGAAGCACACTCAAGACAGTGATTTCAAAGGCTTTTTGGACTAAGATCTACTGAAGTGCAATGTAGTGCAAAGAAAAACACAAACTGTGGACTGCAAAGTTCGGAAAGATTTAAGGTTCTCCCCATATGTGAGAATCACCACACTCATTTTAATCAGCACGTGCAGACTGATTTTATAGCATTTAATTTCACTCTGCAGGGATGGGATACAACACAGAATACAAGGTTTTCACTGTGCTTGTTGCTTTCTCGTTGCTTCTGGCCCTTAGGAAGAAATGTGGACAAAGGATCCCTAACCATAGGACCCATGCTGTAGACTAGGAGTCAAAAATCCCACAACAGCTTGGAAATTGTACTGTACCAGCACTCAGGGATTGGCAAGGAAGTCTGACCCTGATCCTGCTGAGAACCATTGCACCGTGATATCTGCCATGACCCCTGGCACCTGTGCAGTCCACTGGCTTTGGCACTGCTTTCATTCCATTTATTGTAGGAGCAGGCATCACAGGGGGGTAGGAAATTCATTCAGATGCATTTGCATCCATAATGGATTCCTCAATAAAAGGTTGAACTAAAAAAGAAATTTTTACTCTTAAAAAAAAAAAAAAAAAAACAACTTTAATTTCATTTAAAAGAAACATACACTCCTCTTTGTTACCTGTTTCAAAACAGGCCAGAAGCCAGCACCATCCCTCTGTCATTTCTCAATAAGCACTGTGGTGGTCCTACAGTTGTATCCCAGCATCACAAACAAGATTCCCTCTGAGTGCAGTCTGAGGAAGCTGCAGGCTGTTCTTGCTCTAAGAAACCAGAAAGACTTCCACCTTGAAATCCACTTCACAGGAAATTTAGATGCAGACACTGAGTCAGCACTGGTGTGGTGTCTCTAAGGTGCTTGTCTCAATTTAAAGAATAAAGAGAAAAGGACTTCTTTGTAGAAAGGTAAATAGTGTAATCTCTCTGTCACTTAAGATTCAGGTACTAGATGTAGACACTCATGGTTCTCCACCTGCAATATGAAGTCGTGTGACTAAAGAAATTGGCTGATGTCATTCTGAGAAGATCAGCTTATTTCAGGACAAGAACATCTGGGTTTTTTCCAATTTACATGATATCACCATGAACATGACATGAGTATAGCTTATAACACACATTTCCAGGTAACTGTAAAGTTATTCATTAAATAAGGAAAACTTTAATTCTTGAGATAAAAGGATAAATCTGTTTTGCTGTAACAGGACTTTTTTTGTAAGAAAAAAATAAAACATGGATATTAGTCAGTCTCATTGCCTACAGTCTAAAGAGAACTTGTGAGAAGAGCATTCTATTACCTATCTATTTAAATTTGTTTCCCAAGCGCAGGAAGAGTGATATTTCACCATCTGTCACTGAGTAGCTCATATCACAGCCTCGTTCATCATCCTTAGCCTGTTACATTGCAAGAATTTATAGAGCAACAGTTAAACAGCATCAGAGGAAACCAGAATTCCTTTTAAAACACGAGAAATTTCACATATCTTCAGCAAATCATACTTTTCATAGGAAGGATTGTGATTAAATGTGACATTTCTGTATAAGAGATGATCCAAACTTCAGGTCTGGTCAATAAGGCCAGCAGATAATTTCCAGTGATTCCACCAGGTTTTCAGCTGGCTGCCAGGAGACCCTCCACAGCTGAATTGTACCAGAGTATTGCATTCAGCTTTCACTGAAGTTCCTTTACCCATTCAGTGCCCTTCAACTACTTCATGAAAAATACCTAACTGTCATCTGCAAACACCAGAAATCAATAAATTAGGACACAGACTGCCTGAAACTCTTCACAAAGTGCAAGCTTGACTCCACAGCCCTTTGCTTTGCTGCCAGCTATATGGGTGCAGATGGTTTGGATGGACTCCAAGCAATAGGCTAAAAGCTGCAACATGCTTTCAGTGACTGAGTAGGAAAACACAACAGCCACAGGCCCATAATTACTTTCTTTTATCAGGTATCATCTGGTATGGCACCTTCCCAGTCCAACAACACATTTTCGCAAAGGATCTTCTGCATCATACTTTGTGTGATAATTTTTCCAGATTTTCAGCTCATATTTCAATGCAATATAGGAATCTGAAATCACTCTGAGATACATGACATCTTTTGACAAGGCAGTACACATGATATATTTAACTTATCTCTGTAGGTGAGTAATGGTAAATACCAAGATAATATTTTTTATGATTTCTGATTACCTTTTGTTTTTTACTTTTTCCTAATATACCAGTTTACCTGAAAGTTGAGAATTTGAGTTATTGGACTTTTATGAAAAATAACAGCCTCAATATATCATGAACCTGATTTTTAAATTTGAAATGTGATCTGAGTGAGAACTGTGCTGATCTCCATCTTGTACCTGAGATTATCCCCACTGAATTCTGCAGAACTGTAGTCAGTCAGTCAGTCAGTGTAGGACACAGCATTTCAGTGAACCTCTAAGAACAGATATTATAGCCCAGGCAAATCAAGCTTATGGTATTGACATAGGTATGCTTCTAGGTCGAGAGCTAGAAATGACCTGAGAGCTCCTTGTTTAAGGTGTTAAGGTGTAAAACTTATTTTAACTCTTGTAAAACTATTTTAACTCTTGTTAAAATAACTAGTGAGAAAGGATAGGCACTAAAATATCTTTGCAAACCTGGACTTTAGTGCTTCTTAGATGTTTGACATGAATGCAAAGGAGTAGAAAAGGCCCAACAAGGAGCAGTCTCAGATGGTTTAAATGATCAGTGCTAAACTACTATCAATTCACTTACACTGAGAGAAAATCTGATTCTTTGAACATGAACTGAATCTTTCATTAAACATTGTAATAATGAAAGAGCCACTCAAAGAGGGTTAGAAAAAACCCAACATACCTTGTTGACATATAGCACACGCTTCATTGCTTCATTATAAAAAAACCAAATCTTATAGCATTGGTTGCCCTCATGAGGTGTTTCCAAAACAAATATATATATAATTTTATATATATACACTAAAAACCTGACATTTCTGAGAAGTATTACTCTTTATCCTGGTATATTCTTTATAAGATGTTTAAAATGTTTTGGAAAAGGCTGAGTTCTTCGCCTTTGTTGGATTAACTGTCCCTTTAACATGAGATGAAATTCCATCCTAACTTAACAAGAATTATGAGTTAAAACTCAGCTCCAAAATTAAGTATAAATCAAGCTGATAGACAAAGTCATAGATAACTCCCACAAGAATTGCAGTTTTCTGACATAAGTAACTCTAAATTTTTGTTAGTAAACCTGAGAACTGTCCTGAAAAAAATATTGGGCTCTTCTCTAACTTTTATGTTGTTGACTATTGCTCGTGTTCAGCTGTTTCCCTCTATCTAAAATATATATCAACTTTGAATAGGTGAGTGAAACTCACTCATAGTCATATGAAAGGAAAAGAAGTTATTTATGTTCCTCTTGAAGTCTGCTCTAAGGGCAAGAATATTTTTTCTCTTTGTGTTGCAGGCACAGGCACACCAGCTTCTCAGCTTCACTAATTAATCTTGCCCCAGCTGCTGACTGCACAGGTGATGAGACTCTCCACTTGTCACCTAGGATATACAGTTTCTGTAATAGAGAAAGGTTTCTGTCTGTGAGAGACTTAAAACCTCTATTAAAAGGTCAAAAAAAGTTCTGGAGACCTTGCTCATATAATTGAAGAATATTGTAACTTTGAAGTGCTGAAGTATAAACTATACTAAAACTTATTTGGTTTGGATTTTTGTTGTTGTTTTTGCTGTTTTGGGGGGTTTGATTTTATTTTCTTTTTAATCAAGTTCCCATTTCAAACCAAAGTAAAAACAGCTGCTTGAAAAAATATATATTTTTACACGTGTTAGACAGTCATTTACCTGTAGTATTTGAGTTTCCAGTTTGCAAATTGCCCAGCTTCCTAGAAAAAGAAAACCACTTTCTTGTAAACTAATTAAAATGCTTGCATTACTAGATATTTGTAATTTTCCCCATAGTAACCAGAGGAAATGCTCTTCTTGGGGGAACACTGTAGGAATTATTTGCTACTATTCTGGTGAAAAGAGAATATGTGAGGATTCACTCTTGGCCAGGTGAGTTGATGATGAAGGTGAGATAAGCCTTTGTGACATTTTGCCAGTATTGATGGGAGCTTTACATTTATCTTCCACCTACCCTGTCCATTAGGAATTGATTTCCAGCAGACACTGCTTGAGAAAGCAGCCTGTCTTTCCCACAGTCGGAGTGAGCAGTATTGCTGGTGTTTATCACAAGCAGACCGTAAGGTCAGCGTGTTTATTCCCTCACATTTACCAGCTTTGATCAGAGACAGCCACACCATGGGGCTGAACCTCTGAGGGCCTGCCAGTGACAGGGCTGCTGCTGGGTGGTGACAGCTGTTTATGACACTGACCACAGCTGCAGCCCTCAAACACACGCTTCTTCCCCCCAGTTCTAGCTGTCCCCCCTCCTACCTCCCATGTTTGCTCCAAACTGCTGCCTCTGTTTCTGCCACCCTGGGACAGGGGGCTGAGGGTTCTGGAATATCACTAGAGACTGCCTGACCTTGGCTTTCTGTTTCACCACTGCTTGGCAGTGGTTTTTTTTTTGCTAGCTGGACTCCTGCATGCTCAGTCAGAGCCAAACCAGAAGGAAATGGGAGCAGTTGTTCTCAGTTAGATTTGGAAGTCTGGGAGTCTGAAAGCAGATTTTTTGAGGACAATTAGGATAATTTGAGGATAATTGAGGAAACTTAGTTGGAACCAGAGGACGAAGTCCAAAATTGTCAAGAGCAGCTCTATGACTGATCTGAATGCATCTACTGTGTAGAAGACCTGAAATTTAGTTGGATGTTTATGAAGACATCATGCTGCTGCCTATCCTAACAGATTCAACAGGGTATGAACACAACTGTGCTCCTGCAGCTGAGGTCTTTATCCTTTCCTGCCACAGCCCCAGGGACAAGGGGGCCTTGTATATTCAGCTGGCTGGGAGAAAATCCTGGGTCAGACTTGTGCCCCAGACAATTCCTTGGCATCACCAAAACTATGGCAGGGCTCATGTCTGTTGGATGCAGAAACAACAGTCACATATCAAGACCTGAGTCCATATTTAGTATACTAATATGTGTGTAGTCAGTAATTCAGGCCTAGGGTCCTTGACACTGCTGTGATGTTGGTAATGCTTGGTAATTTCTTGGGATACTAAAGGTTGGAAGAGTGTTCAATTCTTTTTTTTTCTTTTCTGTTCCTGTGTCACAGGACAGACCATATCTGAAGCTGGCAAATTTACTCTCAGAAACAAGACCTTGTCATCATCCTAAAAGGCATAGAAAATATAATCTCAAGCTTTCCTTCCATATCATAATTTCTAAACTCTTAACCATTCTTGTTGCCTTCCCTGTTTAAGTGGTATAAATCCTTCTCAAGCTGAGGCACCACAAATTGTCTGCAGCACTTCAGCTGCAGTCTTAACAAGTCTGAGTAGAGAAGAATTATTATGAGTGGTTTTTATATACTACATTCCTATTTATGCATTCAAGTATATTTCTTGCCTTTTTCACAAGTATAAAAATATTGATTCCTATTTAGCTTTCTATTTGGCCCCTTAGATCTTTCTCTGCAGAGCTGACACCCCACCAGTTAATCCCTGACCTGTTTTTTGCTTAGTATATTATTCTTTTCCAGGTGAGGGGGTCTCCCTCTTGACTATATTTAGTAGTATATAGATTTTTTCAAACCAAGTTATCAAGATAATTTTGAATTCTGTTTGAATTCTATTTTTTTTTTTTTTAATCCAGAGCAGTTCCTAAAAATGCCCCAAAAAGTAGTTATCAGTGAATCATTGCTAAAATCAAGAGGTACTGAGTGTGGAACTAAATGAAAGCATGAGTTTGTTAAATGTTTACCATTGTTAATACACATAATAAAAAAATAGGTGACAGAAGCACTAGTTTTGAGCTGATCCAACCCAAATATTCATACAGAACACTTTTTCTTAATTGCGTACAAGAACATTGCATGCTGTCCATGAGCTGTTCTCCTGTCCATATTCTGCTTTCAGTTGAAATTAGATCTGTTCAATATAGTTTGTGCACAAATCCATGTTGGTTTTTATTCATTTGCCTGTTCTTCCTTCCATTATTTCTGAATGGTCAGTATGTTTACAAAACTTTCGGGGGCCATTAAAATTAAACTTATTTAAATGCATTATTCCCCTATTTCTCCTTTGCTTATGTTGTTTTCCTTGGGGGCAGAAAGATACCAAATGAACAATTGTGTTTTCTACCCCACAATAAGACTGATCAGTTGAAATGCTCATCAAGTATAAGAATTAATTTAAATTTAATGAAAATCTAATGAGTGAATCATCTAACCCTGTTCATTTGGGATTAGCTTTAAACACAGACAACAGCTGAAGTAAAAACAAATAAGAAGGGTGGGTTTTTCTTTGTCTTCAGAATGTTCCCAAATGTGGAACAGAAATCAGAACCGTGCCTCCTGCATGTGACTGACATGGATGATTTACAAGAGAACGATACTATAAACCAAAATCCAGTTTCCTTTGGCAAAAGCAATAGTTCAAAATATCTTGAGAAATTACCTGGATTTTGGGACTTCAAATTAAGCGATGAAATAACATGAAATAAACAGTCAAAAGATGCAAAACCAGGAATTAAAAATTGGGACAGATTTTCCAGCCACACAAGAGAATATATTGAAGGCACAGGCATTTTAGAATTGACAGCACTACATTTGAAAAGTTATATAAGAACAAAAGCAAGCAGCACCTATAGGAAGAGGTTCTCATCCTTTAATTCTAGGGGGAGAATTAAATGAGCTACTTAGAAGATAACAGTGTTCTTAATGAAAAGCACGAGTTTAAGATTCTATGGAGAAAATAGCAATAAACCTGACAGAATAATACCCAATTGGTTTACAAAGTGCCCCCAAAGGGACACTGACCAAGCTAACTGAAATTAAGGCAGCCATTAAACACCTTTTTTCAGTCTTATGTGTTACTCCCAGAGAAACAGAGCTCATATCAATGACATCAACTGCGAATTAAAGGTTTGGGGTTGTGTTGGATTGCATTTTTTTTTAATTCTGCTGCTGATCCCTATTTATTTTAGATTCAAGGAAAGGCAAATCTCCAGGCCTAGATAGATATCAGGTCCATTTCATTAGGGCAGTTAAAAGGTAATTGCTCTGTTCTGACTTTTGTTTAAAAATTAAATGAAAAAAAATTCTTTTAAACTCACATTACCACATTAACATATATTGTATTAAAATACCTGACCTACTGATGAGAGTCATCTGTACTATTTCTTGTGACAGGCAAGCATCACAAAGGTAACATGTCCAGTTCTCCAAGAATTCACTGGGCCTAAATTCATTATAGAAGTATTTTTAATTTTAAAAAACACCGATTAAATAAAAAAGTATTGCCTATTAAAAAAAAAAAAAAAAAAAAAATTAATTTTAAATAAAGCCAAGATGGGATTATGCTCTGGCCATTTCAAATACCGTGTATTTTCCCAGTGTGAGCATGGCCCTGACTGCAGTGGAGAAGTGGCTTCGTCTGTGGCTCACTCTGGCACCTAACCTGCTCTCTATGACTGAGCCTGACAAGGAGTCAGGCAGCTGCTTTCAGAAACCCTTCATGTTCACCTGCTCGGCCAAGAGCTGGACCTCAGAGCAGCCTTCTCTTTTCACCTTGCAGGATTTTGTATCCTTGCACCAGACAGCCAAGAGAAGTTTGAAATGAACAGGAGAGTAGGCATGATTAGTTCTTCAAACTTCTTTTTCCTTCTGACCAAAATCACTCCAGCCTTTTCAAGGCTGTATTCAGCATTCAATAGCTTATTTTTCACTCTCATTTGACTGAGAAGGGGAAACAATCTACTATGTATTTTTGTGGTGGCACATATGGCTTTCTAACACATTTCCATTCAGGGTCTCAGAGCATGAGAACAGGAGAGACCCCTATGGACACTCCAGGGCTAAGTTTTCTGAAAGATTATTTCTGCAAGGAACTTCTGTTCTCATCTGTATTAATTTCAAGGAATAAGGACTTTGTAAAACTTAAGAAGGAGCAGAGAGAGTAGAAAGATGTAAGCAGGGAGCTACAAGTGTGCTGCTGCCACCCGTACAAACTGGAGTAATTTTGCTCGTTAAAATGCTGGAAGTGAGTGGTGGTGCATGGGGAGCGTTAATCCTCAGAATGAGCACTATGTAAGAAAATTATCTCTTGAAATACGGAGGATTTAGCTTCATATTTTCAAGTGGTACCACAGAATTTTGGGTTTCTGGTATGAAATCTGGTTGTCCCTCATCCAGGGGTATTGGGTCTGGCTGAGATGATTTGCAGTGGCAGCTGCAGAGGTGTTGGTAACACTCCAGTGTTTTGGCTACTGCTGGGCAGTGCTGGCACAGCACCAGCAATGTCTGTCCAACATTCTACCCTTGTCAAGGGCCTGGGAATGGGTCACAACTAGGACAGCTGACCTGAACCAACCAAAGGGGTGGTCTGTACCCTGTGACTTCTGCTTGGATTTAAAAGCTAAAGAAAGAGGATACAAATAAATGGAATTTACTGGACCAAAAGGCACAAAAAAATGTAATTGTACAGAAATGAACCAAGAAACTGTACAGAAACTGAACACAGTTGCCTCTTTTCCTGAAGTTCCAGAGTGAACTGGAATAATGACCAATGTCTTCACCCTTGTGTCCAGTGACAGGACTAGAGGAAATGAAATAAAGCTGAGTCAGGAGAGGTTCAGGATGGTTATCAGGAAAAGGTTCTTCACCCAGAGGGTGGTTGAGCACTGAACAGACTCCCCAGGGAAGTTCATTCCCAAAGGCAAAAGAGCCATTTACGCTTAAGCAGCAGTAGTGTGAGGTCTAGAAACTGAACACCTATCATACCTGATGTTGCATTTACAGATTAAAAATGATGTTTAGACTCTCAAATCCTGATTTATTTAAGTTTGGAGGTTTTTAAAATGAGAGTATAAATCACTTGATTTATTTTAAGAGTGAGATTTTCAAAAATGCCCTGCACTGACTTGGAAAAAAAGCCCAGTAAATATCACATCAAGCAACACAAAAAGACTAGAATCATTGACTTTTCTGAAAATCCTCCGTCTTCAGCAAATTTCAGAGCCCTGGTTTTGCTGACACTCTTCATTTCTGTGCTATCACACCTGACAGATAAGTTAAAATGCCTTCCTTTTTGTTATGCAATGTATATATATTTAAATATAATCTTTCTTCCAGTTTTCATGTAACTGGAAGTCTGACTCAGGACGTTCTCATCACATTAAACATTAAAAATTATTACTTACCCAGTGACCATTAGCATGAGAATATATATCATTAATTATGAAAATCCATCTACCTTCTGGGTCCTGAGCTATTAGGCTTATCAGGGTTGCCAAAAAAGAGTGAAAGTAAAGATTCTCATAGGAACATAGTAGTTTGGAATTATATATACTGGTTTTGGAGTTATAGATCAGAAAATCCATTAAAAATCGGAGAAGCTGACAACAATTGGAAAGATTAATTCAAGTTATGAACCTGCAGGTCACTATGGATCTTCTTCCAGTAAAGTAAATAAACTGTATTTACTGGGGTTTTTTTAATTGAGAAGGAGATCTGAAATCTTTGAAATGTTAAAAGGTAAGGGCTATCATGATAGGGGGTAGAAATTCCTGTATTTCCTCCACTCAATTCTTTTAACGTCTCACTTGTGGGATGAGAAGGAGAAAAATAAATCAATGCATGTTTCATTATAATACTGAAATTGGCAAATAAATTTTTTCCCAAAAATGGATGGCTAAACCCTGGGAAAGCAGCCTGCAGGACAGAAGACCTGCTGCCTCCAACAGCTCAGTGAAACATCATGGTATTCTGTGCAAATAAAATGGCTAAATCTAATCCACACTCTGGAGCCAGATGGAGCCAGTTCAGGCTGCACAAAGGGTGAGTCTAAGACAATGCACTGACAATCATAGGCCAAAACATTCCATTTTAAAAGCAACACATGAGAACAAAAAAACCCCATCTTGTACAAGTGGGGTGAGAACTTTTTCATAGTCTTAGAGAGTGGACAGTTTCCAACTGTCTCTGCTGGGATAGGACCTTCTCCTTTGCTCCTTGGGTATAGAAGTTACTTCAGCTACTTGCCTAAGTACTACTACTATTGTATATACTGCACTTTTTACAGTATATTCTACAGTCACTTTTAAAAATTTTATCTAAGGTTTCTTTCAGCCACTGGAAAATCTCCTCAGATCTGAAAGAGAGGCCAATTTTAACACATTATTTGCCTGAGCTTAGACAACTCTGGAAAAGATTTTAGGGCCATTCGGGCAGGATAAGAAGGAAGGAACGCTCCTTTTTGTAGGGTTTTGTAGAAACCAAGACTACATAACAAACACCCTAAAAAAAAGATAACTTGAGTCCCCAGCTGAAGGAATATTTTTGCCACCAACAGTGCTTTAACAAGGTTGTACCAGTATAGAATATTTATTCCATAAAAAGGGGATTGAAAATAGTTCTTTATCGTGGCTCCAAACCCTGAGTATTTCCAACCAGTCTCACAAGATCAGCTTAAAAAAATGAGCAGTCAGTGGTTTTGGGTGATCAAGTTCACAGTTTTTTTTAATTCTAGTACTGGCAATGTTGCATTCTAGCAGTTCACCAGACAAAAGGTTTTATACACATTTTTCCTTTCACATACACATAACAATATGCTCAGGAACTCCACCATAGCGAAGTGAGGGTTTTTTTCCTTGATAGCCCTGAAGTCAGCTTAACTTGAACTGTGAAAACTCTCCAACTTGAATTCATAGTTTATTTCCTTTATTTTTGTGGCCTTGGATTTTATTCAGTCCCTGGCTGAATTAGCTCTTTTTATAAAATAAAGCACTCTTGGTTAATTTTTTAAATAAGTGAAGAGCCACTTGAGCACAGAATGCATGGATGTTATTTTTCCCCAAATCTCCCTGAAGAAGATGACTCAGAAGATAAGCAGGTGCTACAAGCCTGCATATGTGAAGGTTTCTAGCAGAGGCCTTTGTTTTAATAGCATTAACTTCTGCACAGGACCAAAGAAAGGGTCCAAGCTGGAGAACGGAGAGGTTCTGTAAGGTGTCCATCCACCTGCCCTGTCATGTTCCTGACTAGAATTACTACTAGGTATTACTTTGTAAAAATCTAATAATACCACTGAGGCAATTAATGAAGAAGGGTCTTAAATTACTTTTTTTTAAAATGGCAAATTTCTTTTTCAGGCAGATGAAAATTATTACTTTCCCTTTTCATTAAAAACCTGCTCAAGTGAGCTGTGCTGCAGCTGCTCTGTGATTCATTTTTTTCTGGATGACCATAAAGATCAGAAGATAAGCAGGAGGTATATGAGAGGAGACCTAACAGCAAGACAGCACAAAGACAAAACATAATCACAAGAGCTTGATCCTGAAGCCACAGAAATCAATTGTAGCATCTTGACTGTCAATCTACCTCTGGTGCCAAAGCTGTGCAGTGTAGGTATGTCATACACATGAAATTTGACTTTCCTGAAATCAAAACCTTCAGTCTTTTATTTGTACATAAGGCCCTTGTTGGTCTTTCATACCATTCCAGTGCAGGCTTTTGATTGATATTTTTAAAGGCTTTGTTTTGAAATTTTAAGAGACCTTCAAATTGTACCTCTGCAACATGAACTGAGTTACTTCTCTAATTCTCTGTAATGGTCAGATGACAGTTGAATATCCACTTGATGATACCACAAAGTAGAACTCATTTTTTTATCTCTGTGCAATTTATTTGGTTTTCAAAGTCATTAGAATGTATCTGATAATAAAAGATTCATTCTCTATTGTAGATGCAATCATATTGTTTGACATTAATACAAGCCTGTTTGAAAACAGCTGTTTCCATAGGAACAGTTTTTCCAAATAAATTATACATGGGAAAGTATGTCATAAATAATTGGCTCTGCCCTGAGGGAACTGCTAAACACCCAAAGAAAATGCATGGGTAGAGAAAGGAATAGAAAAAGCTATGAGAAATGCATGTAATGTTGGTAAATTCGGAAAAGTACATACTTTGTCTGGAATTATTTTCAAATTTAAAAAATAGGAATGTCCCTTGCTTTTGGAACACTGCTGATTTAGAGTAGGAGTTCGTATATTGGGATCTTAGTTGCATTCAAGTCATACTCTATGCAAATCTCCCTAGGTTATGCTGCAGGTATACCTTGGGTTTAGTTTATCCATTTATATTGCACACTGCCTCTTTAACTAAGAAGGGTTTACACATGCTCGCAGTACATTTTTAGAATGTAAATTTTAAAATGTGTAAATCGTATGGAACATCCTACAGAAAGGATAAACACTGCATTATAGCATCTTCTCAGATTACAATAACTCAGGAAACAAATGCACTTTCATCCAATAAATAACTACACTCCCAGGAAAATACAATATAATAGACATTTTCACTGCCTAAAATTTTTCTAGGGAGGAAAATTCAGATTTTCTTCTTAAACCAAGGAGAGATCAGAGGACTATTACCAATGCTAGAGAAATGCAGGTGTTTGGTAGTACCTGTAATATAAGAGGGGCCTCCCACCTCAGCAGGCAGGTGTTAGCTGCTGCTCATGGGTAGGGATGAAAACAAAGAGCCTCAGGCATATGTTTCAAGTGATTCTTGAGCTGTGACTTAGGTTACTTAAATTGACTTATATAAATAAAGTTAGGTGATATTTCTTCTCTTCAGTAACAGGCTTGAGAAGTCTTACCTGAGTCAGAGTTTCCAAACTGTAAGAAGACTCTGGGCATGTATTTCAGTAATTGTTTGCTTTGCATTATATTTTAGTTCTCATTAGTTTCTGACAGTTAATTAAAAGCTTGGTCTGGAAGGCTCAGCAGTGATAGCCAAGGCAAAGAACTGCCAGCTTGACTAAAGGCTCTGGAGAGGCTCCAGATCCAGCTAACTTCTGTGGACACGTGATTTAATTTCCTGAGGTTTTGTCCTCTGCCATGACTTCATGGTGGATGATTTAAGGGTATCTCTTTGGAAAGATGTGCATCTTGCAGAAAATACTGTCTGGATAAAAGAGTATCTCCATTAAATGCTAAAAGCTGAGTTTTCTGTTTCTCAGTAATGAGCTAAATTAGGTAACAAATAATTTGAGCAGAAGATTAAACAGGAACCAAAAAATACCACTTACCACAATATCCTTCAGGGCCTGCTGACAGAGAAATGACTTATTTAGTGCTACCACTCATAATACTAGGCCAACTGGCTGTGCTGTCTGGCCAGGTAAGAGAAATTGTCAGCTCAGTCAAAATATACAACTAGAGTGTAAAAAGTCTGAATGATCTGTTACATCTTCCTGGTTTTTTTTATATCAGTGAGTAATGACATAAGAAAATGGCATAAATTATGAAATATCCCCTCTACATATGCAATTCAGGCCTCCAATTATATTCTTTTTCATTTGGAAAGTCAACACATTTGATTAGAAAAAGCTCTAAAAGAGTTCTTGCCATTACAAGGCTGAATTGTGCTTTCCAGTACAGAACTCGTCTCCAAGTTTCTATTTCAGGGCCTTTTAGCACTGCAATTGTACAAGTCCAGATTGACTTCATTTGACTTGCAGTGATTTACATTGCACAAGAATTGGTTTTGCCTCTGCCCATAATTGTCAACATCTTTTGGTGGAAAAATATCCAGCCAAATGCCAGCATAGACTGGAGAAATAGGGCACAGGGTGTGTGATCAGACACTTGGACCCTCAATGGAGTAGGTAACATGATCAATGATTGTTGAACTCAGAATGGAATTTGCATCAGTTAAAGCACACCTATTAGTCTTGCAATCTCATCACTGTACATTTCACTGTGACATTTTTAAAAAGGTAGGATTTTTTGGGTTTTTTTTTTGCAAACACTGAATTGTTTGCAAGCTTACATACATGTCCAAACACAATAAAAACTTTATTAAATCCCGTGATTAGTTTTATTTGTACCAGGGACATAAACACTGTCTCCAGAGAACAACACTAGAATACACATAAGAGGTCATACATGTTTATTTGGAACTATGTTATGGGTCTTTCTCACACATATTTAATAAAAAAAAAAAAAAAAACCAAACAAACTATTAGTTTTAACTAGTATCTGACTATGGGTGTGCCATCACCATGGTAGTCCTCCTCAAGATGTATGTGCGTTAGGTAGGACTTTCATGGGTAAAGATAAAACACGTGGTCTACACAAAATAGGGCAGAGAGATGCTGCTTAGAGCTATGGGTGTCCACACTTCAGCACTGCAGAATCAGATTCACCACTAGAATCAAGCTGGCCTGTGAAAGCAAGGAGATCTCTTGGTACCAGACGATCATAATGAACAGAAGAAGCAGCACCATCACCTGTAATCTGATGTAAATGCAGCACAAACTCTTATGTAGATTCTATTATAATCTTTCCGGGTGATGGGCTGGGAAATTGCTATCTCATAAGCAATTCTGGAGAAAGTGAAACAGAGATGGAATTTAAAGCAGACAATTTGGTTCTGTCCCAAAACACAGAACTGTTGATAGGAAACAATAACTGTTGCTAAAAAATGCTACTTGAATGAGAACAATAACATTTCCTCTGCAGGAAATTATCTTAGGAGTGGAAAATACCTAAGTAGCAAACGACAAAACCCAAAAGCGTGTAAAAATGTTGTTTCTGACAGGGAAACATTCCATAATCAAGATAGACAGCATTCTCACAGCTGCTAATGAACCAGTGTTTTGTGTGCACACCTAATGAAGGTGCAGACCTGAATTTGCTCTTTTTGAAACAAAACTTATAAAATAAGCTGTACAGCCTTTGTTTCTATTTGCCCTTTCCTTGATTTCCTTCTTCAAAATATTTTTTCTTTTTTTCTCTGCAATCACAGCACTTTCACATCCAGAATGCATCCTGCTACTCCCAAATATGATAAATTAATTTTATCACTTAAATACTAACTGCAACATTCAGAAAAAGCAAGATATCCTGCTTCTCCCATTTAACTATTCCTATCCCTAAAACCACCTAAAACTCGTGAGTCACGCTCTTTTCCTCCCTCAGAAATATGATGATTAAATAATAATAGTTATGCTTTAGGGTTTTCTTTTCACTTGTCTTCTTACCTTGGACTCACTTCACAGAAGAAGCTTTTCTTCTCCATTACCTCAAAAGTTAAAGACTTTAGTTAAAATTGAAAAATAGATCTACCATAAGATCCTGATTCCAGGAGCTGTGACTGTGAGAACTATTTTGAAGATGTGAAATTGCAAGAAAACCACAAGAGTGGGCAACACTGCAATTCCTCCAGGAGAATGCTTTTGTTTTATGGTTAGTTTCCTCACTGGGGCTCAGAGCATGGAACAGGGAATGGCAGAGAAAGACTTCCTCCTCTCATGGCTGGGAAACAGGAAAAGGTGCCAGGTAGACCTTGTCCTTGCCCTCTCGTTCCTGCATTCATGGATGACAAGAATTGTTCCCAAGGTGCCTCTTGCCCAAGGGTGATGAAGATGAAGAATTCAGGGAGATGGAAGGGGCAGTGACATTTTAAAATGTGAGGGGAAATGAATCTCAGGTTTCTTATCCCTGGAGGAGGGAGGCAAGAGGAGAGGGGCAATCCAAGGTGAATGCCCTGCACCTTGACCACCCTGGGGAGCAGCGAAGGTCCCACAGCAGCCTTGAGCTTCAGAATTTCACAGCAACCCTCAGACAGGGCCTAGCACCAGCTGGAGAAAAGTCTCTTCTGCTGGCAGCTCATGAGGTCCAGCAGGCTCTTTCAGTAAGAATGGTGTTTTAAAGCCTATGTCTAAAAGAAGGACTCAGGAAGATTTTTTTTTTCTTCTCTTGAAAGAATGAGAAGTCCCATTCATTTTCCATGGCATATTGCTGCAAATGAAGGTTATTAATAAAAAGTATGACCTAACCTTTGTTTGCATTTTTAAAATAAAGCAGCAAGGCTGACAGCATACATTTTCGTAATTTTTGGATTTTCTTTTCTTTAACAATACCGTAGCTCAATTGACCAGTACTAATGCTGTATTATAGAAGTGGATATATTATAAAATAGGTGAAAATATAGAGCTTCACTTCTTACACTTTTCCTATTTCCTGCTAGACTAAGTTACCTCATGATCTTACTTTCATTCAAGGGTAAAGTTGAGCTTCCTTTCAGTGAGATGGAACATAATCAAAATTATTTAAATTCTTTTGGCTGGAAACTTCAATTATATAGGATAACTACAAGAAATATACAGAAATATTCTCTAGCTTAATTTTGCCTGTCGAAAGTCCAGATGTTGATATTTAAACACCATTTTTAACAAGATTTTTTTTATAATATTATAATTAAGCACATTCTTGAATTCTTTTTTATCACTGTGGTATGTGTAAGAAAAAGGGGAAAAAAGGACATGTTTTTGATGGTACTGTAAATTTCTTGTGACACTACAGGGAATAAACAACTACAGAAAGAGATAAAATGAGAAAATGAAAAAAAGTAATCTGGTACGCTAATCTCTCTAGATTGGAGAACAGTGAATTTGAGAATGAAGAATAAATTCACCTAAAGAGATGGTTTCAGAACATTATAATTTTTTGTGAATTTGGGGAAGTTTCTGCCCTTCCAGAATGGGAAGTGGAATGTGTCAGAAGAAAAGGATGAGAAGATATCTTCTGTTTGGACTCCTTCCAAAAGAAGAATTTATACTTATTTTTATTTCAAAATAATATTTAGTTTTAAAGTCAAGTATTTTAATATCATGTTTTAAAGCCATGAAAGTAGGCTATTTGCTCAAGGGTCTGTGATCTGGTCCCAGCTAGATGGAAAGTAGGGTGGGCCTGGTTTTGCCCCACACCTGGCCCTTAGTATAAGGTGCACCTTTTGCCAGACTTCTGTAAAGATTCATTCCTTCCCAGATCTACTTCTTACACTGTTCCATCTTCAGTAATTTTTAATTAAATTTTTAATTTGTCAAAATTAAGTGACAATATAGTGAATTTCCCAATTAAAAAAAATTACTTAAGGTGAGATCATACAGTAAAGGAAATCACATTAACATTTCATTTGCCTCTGCTCCCTGGGGACTGGAGACAGCTGCAGGATCTCAAATGGTTTTGACTTTCAGGGAATTGACAACTGCCCTTGATGCACTAAAAAGCAGGGGAGCAGGTGGCAGTGCAATCGCCATGGATGGTTTTACAAGGCGTGCTTGTGTGACTCGTTCACGATCCTCATTCTCTAGGTCAGCATCAAGGAGGAAAAGTGGCTTCTCTCCATCGCCGCCAGGCTGTCATCACATTATAGCCTAAGTGGTGGAAGGAGGTCAACAGCTAATAAATCTTGTGAGCAGACTCACCACTTTCACATTGCAGTCCCTTTAGAGATCCCTGCTGTCTTTTTTCCCTTTTCTTATTTTACCCCAGTGAACCTTCACATCCTCAGAAGCATTTAGCTTTTCCTGGCCTCTGACAAATCAAAAATACTAGGCTTTGGATAGGGAGTTTCTGCTGCTGACAGTTAGTCTTTCAAAGAACCAAAGCAAATATATTGCCAGATTTTGATTTTTCATATGAGCTCTGAGATAAAGGTTCAGATTAAAGATAGAGACGTGCAATTACATGAACTTTCTGAAGGGCATTTTGCTTCTGTAGCTTTGATTAAATTATTGAAATGTTACTACATAAAGGAAAAGATGTCATTTAGCTGTCTTTGTGCTTTAGAGCTAGTTGTAAAAGAGCTGTACTACAGACTCTGTTATTGTATTGATGGATATTTTCATTTTATCAGATTCCCCAATAACTCAGTAGAATAGCAGCCTGTGACCATCACTTTATCCATTTTTCTCTTGTGCAAAAGCAATGATGAGGCAAGTGCAAATGAGAGGTTTCAAGGGGAATAATTAGGATGGAAGTATTTGAGAAATATGAATTCTGAGTTGTTTATGTCTTGAAGTATTTCCTAGCAATGCTTTCTCTTTAATAGTTGCTTAGGTCTCGTGCTGTCTTGCTTGAGTGTCGCAATTTCATTTTGTTATTTATACTGCAGAGGCAATGTGAGGCCATTTCCTGTCCCAGGGCAAAGGCAGAGACCCTGAGACAGCTGGACTGGGTGGTGACAGCACAAGGAACCACTGGTTTTCCCTGTAATATGTGTAACTAAGTGACATTCAGGTATTGTAGATTCAGTACTGCTGCCTTTCAGAGACTGGTGATGACAGGACAGGACAGGACATTTGTGTTTCTGACATAGCCTTGCAAGAAACAGATATCTGAGTGGCTGGAGACAAGATTGCTGCCTCAGTTAGGGCAATGTCATGTACTACATACAAACACTGTAAGCTGACTTAAGAAGCCAGGGTCATTACAGAAAGGAAATGCATTGAATGTATATTATTCATTATAGTTTTCTAAATCCCATACTTTTTCCTACATTTCTTATTATTCTTGGAGTACAGAGCTTCTATTATTCGTTGTAGTTTGAAAATTGGTAAGGTTATACTTGCTTTCAGAATAAACATGTTTCTAACCCAGAAATGAAAATGTCTCACATCTGATTTCTGATGGTCTCAGGCAGCAGCTGTAGGTGGCACGAGGCAGACTGTGGGCAGGGAGGAGAGGAGAGCACAGTGCCTGTGTCATTGACCAGCCCAGGTCAGCCCAACTGTGGAAGCACTGCATTTCTCACCAGGGCAGATTAACAAAGGCAGTGCAGAAGCTCTGGTAGTTTGATGTTGTGTCTACAAAAAAAAAAAAATAATAAAGCAGGTGAAAGTTAACATATTTTTTCCATTCACTACTCTAATGGAAGCAAAACACTCTTATTCATCCAATGTCACATACTTCTTTGGCCCATTTCTTAAAAGTTTATAAATGTTGGAAAGCATTTAAGCTCAATTCTTCTACAATATTTTTTGAGAATTCCTCCAGTTTATCCTTACAGGAAAAAAAGTCTGTGTCTGCGAGGCCCAGTCAAAGCTCTCCCACCAAGACCCTTGGAGATGACCCCACTAGTGTTTTCCACTATGTATAAAAGGGAATAACTTTCAGGGCACTCACAGAATTTCAGCTGTTAAAGGATTGAAATACATCAAGTCTATGGGTTCTGAAAGTCAGAGTCTGCACTGATTCTGTGCTTCCTGCCATCCAGGCAGATCACTGGGCAAGCTGGTCACTGCTGCTCAAGAAGTGATTTAGCTGTCTCAGGGGTAACCTCTGCCTCAGCAGACTAGTCCAGCATGACTCCAGCTGTGGAGATCAGCTGATCAAAATAATAGCATGTGAAAGTAAAGGCACTGTCATGAGGAATAAATGTTCTCATCCCATTGCAGCATTTGCTTGGGAAGTGCAAATTGCTGCAAGTGGTCTGAAGCAGTAGCAGCTGCAGTATGGGAGGTTGTGAGGCTGTGTGGCTCCTTTCTGTGAATCTTTTCTGTGAATCCTCTTTTCCCCTTAAACCTTCAGGAGGCAGAAACTTCACAGGCTACTTTGTCATTGGTATCTGACTCATTTTACACAGGACTGTGGAGGATGCAAAGAGAAAAATGAAGGCATTCAGTAACTGCTTTGGTCATCCTCATCCCATGGCCATTATCTGGAAAGGGATGAGTCAAGGAGGCAGAGAAGCTTCTTGGTCTAGAGCTTGGCAAAGGACGCATGAAGAACATCTGAGGGACATGGAGAGGGAAGGACAGAGTGTAATCAGTTGCACCTCACACTATAAGTTATAAAGGTAGCGTTTCACACTAAGGTACAACACCAATTACACTGTATCTGAAGACCAGCAGGACTTGCTGATGTTCCCAGTTCACCTCTCCTTTATCCCAGACTTTTTAAAAAAACCTGTTTAGAGTTACAGGGTTACTGTAACTTCCTGCTGGAACAAACCTTAAGTGTGTGCTGTAAGGCCAAGACAGAAGAGCTCCTAGAGACAGGTGTGTGGGAGGAGAGAGGACAGAAGGAGACCAGAGTGAAGGGTTTCTAATCTAACATATGCCTTGACATTTCAAGTTTCATCAGTTTGTCTGTATGCAAAGTAGTGAAGTTTTATAGGTGTGCAGTGATCATTTGGTGGGTGATAGATTACAACAATATTACCAATTCCCTTTATGAAAACCCATGTGGGGAAAACAGAAGTAAATGTTTTTGTTTTCCAGGTATACATTCTCTTTCTTATGTTGTTCTTTAATGGAACTTGAATATTAGGAAATTTTATGTTAACTTTGCCTAGATATATTCTGTACAGCCTTGTTGTTCCTGGCTAAAGTTTTTGGCAAATTAACTGCTGGTTTATAAATACCTAACTCCTGGATGAAATCTGCCTTAGCTCAGAGGAGATGGTGAAAGAAATAAAGGCTGTAACTTCAGAGGCTGTAGGCAGAGCCAAGTGAAATGATTGCCTTGGGATATTACAGATGAAGAACAAGCAATGACAACAGCAATTGTCAATACTACCAGCCTCAGGGACTCCAAAATGAGCGTGTCTGCTGCTTAAATGGGATCGTCATTGCCTAGGACAAGGGTTAGCTGAGCTCTCTGGAGAAGGCAAGACTGACTTCAGATGTTTCCAACCAGCTTGACTGTTTCAGACCCTGTGTTCATCTCAGCCCCATTGCTTTCAGCATTCCCAGGCTGCAGCAATACTGTAGCTCTTCCCTGATTCTGTAAGTCTGTGCATGCGTGGTGCTTACATAAGTGCCTGTTTGAATCTCAAGTCAGGTTTATCAGAATATACTTGATGGACCCCTGGATTCATGAGCATGACCCTAGATAAAGAGTTGAATGCACAAATGATCTCCTCACTTGCATTACATGTAGGCATACGTGGATGGCAGATAACACTGCAATGTGTGAATATGAGACTCTCAGAAACCATCCTGGTGTTCTTGGATAGGCTGTGATTTTTTTACTTGGAACTACATATGACCAAATACTTAGAATTCTTAAAAAAATGTGCCGATTAAATGACAATTGACTGCAGAGGCAACCGAAATAATCCTCAGTACCCTTCTATTCTGCTGCATGCTTATAAAATTCTCCCATGGCATAGTTCAGACCCTGGAGGGATGTGATGGATATGACAAGTAGCTCATTGTGAACAGTGGTTCAGGTAGAGTTGAGAGCTCTGAATCTATTGCCTTTAGGGTCACTGAGATGCAAGTTGCATGGAAAACGCCTTGTTCATCGTACCTCTGGAATTAAAACAGGAACATACAAAGGTGGAAAAATTATATACAAAGCAAACAGATAGAGTGTCTAATTATTAAGCCTCTTGCTGAACAGGGAAAAAAGAACATCTGAACAGGAAAAAAGACATTCTGGAAATTCTTTTTACTACTATAAGCATATGGTTCTTTGAATCACTGCTGGCCAAAGGCAGCGTTAGAAAACCTGTAGATAGAAAGAAAAGCAAAAAACTACAAATAATAAAAAAGAAGAGTCTGTATTTCCTTTGGTTTATGTGCTTCTGATCCATAGAGGACACAGCACTCTCTCCAGAACCATCAGTCATATTTCATAATTCCCATCCCATGTGGCAGGACAAGGAAGAGTCAGTCAAACATGAGCAGGGAAAATGAAAACTAGAACACATCTTTAGCTGTGAGCAGGGCATGGTTTACCCCCAAGGAGCACTGGTGCCTTTATATGGGGTATCATTCTCTGCACAGTCACCAATAGACTGCATTAACTGGGCTGAAGCAGTGCTTAACACATGCCAAAAATACTGTAAATGTACTGGAGCAGGGCTCCAGCAGCTGCTGTTCTGCATTTTTCTGCCAGAATCATAGGACCAAGAAGGTAGCTGGCCATCTCCACTCTTGTGCTGTCAGAGGATGTCTCGACTTTTTAATTGATTAAATTTCATTTTGCCATGCATAATTTTAGGCAGCTAAATAACATGGCTAACAGTCCCCATATAATTGCAGTCTCTGGGTCACTTTTTTGGGGTGCCTCAAAACTGAATGACCTCTGGTAATATCTATGCTGCCCTAGTGATGGTAGAAGAAAAGTGTGAATATGGTCTCCATGTAAAAACTTTATTTTATATCCCTTACGGCAAAATTCCTGCTCTGTTCTACTTCAGGACACCACCTTGTCAAAAGTCTCTCTGATATCCTACTCCTGTTCTTACTTTCTTACCCTTAAAAGAGCAGTTCCTCTGTCTGAAGTCCTGCACTCTCAAGGATCATAGAAAAGTTGCAGTATCACTTTGAAGTTAAGAAAGATGTATATTCTCCATCTAAAGTTAAAAGGATCTTTGATCATAATTATTATTAAGGCCATTCAGAAAATCTCTGCTACAGCTATATTTTGACGCACCACAGAAGAAAGTTTACAGCCTGTGCTTGCCTCGTTCCTGGGAACCCAAGGTGCTGTTGCACCAAGTCAGCTGTAACACAGGAAGAGCATCTCAGCTTAGTTAAAGCAACCTCATCTCACAGGCCAAATGGCTTGAGGCACAACACAGACAATCTTTTACAAGTGCTTCTTCTACAACATTATGTACAACACAAGAAAAAATCTTTAATAGTCTGGTTTTTTTTTCTTTTAGTGTGACATATTTTCATTTAAAAAGCATTAAAATGTTCCCACTGCAATATTCTGAGAGCATGCAATGCAATTAATGTTGTAGCTATGCCTCCGAACAGGGAAGAAAATACTTATTTTATAGAACAGTGTAAATATATATTGTGAGCAAGATAAAATTATATCAGTATATTTTGGGGGAAATTCAATACTAATCCCATCTGGACTTGGTGTTTTACTGAAATGAGATCATCAATTACTGTCTGTGTTTCCTCATGAAGTAATGTTTTATTTAAATTGTTTCTGATTTCTTCTGACAGTTTAGACAAATGCAATTTTCATAAAAAGGGCTTCTACTGCTTTCAGCTTTTTTCCTCAGTATATAATTTCTAATAGAATTTTTGAGGCATTCTCTAGTCTCTATTGATGATCTGTTTTTATCTCTCTCTGATGTGGATGAATGCATGATACGACTCCTCAAACCTTAGCTTTGTTTGGTGATTAAATTTAGTACTAACCACCTAGATTGTAACAAATTCAGGAAGTCTTTTTAGATACTTCTGTGTATCTGTGCATCTATCTTTACCTGAATATGTCCATCACTTCTCTGCCAAGGAAAACAAATTACAGCTTTTTCTCCCAAGTCTAGAAGTAAAGGAGAGCTCTATCAATTATCATAACCAAACTCCTCAAAGTCTGGCTTGCGTATTAAGTAAGTTGAACATCCCCTTGGAGTCACTTTTTCTGATAGCCAAGGTTGGATATCGTCCACAAGCCCTGTGATACCTTACAAAGAGGAAAGATCTCTGGGCTGGAATAAGAAAAATCATCTTTATCATCAATCATCAGCATCATCATCACAAAATTGGTTTTCTAATGAGAAAAAGTGACTGAAATGCAGGAATTTCTATGCTGAAAGCCACATAAAGGAAGACCCAGGACAAGTAAGGTTAACATTGTTTTCCTGTCAGCATCAAAATATCACTTCAACAGCAAATTTTATCACAGCTTGAGAACAAGAAAGCCATGAGTGAATGCAAGAAACTGCCTTCCAATAGCTTATGTTCCAGTAAAGGCCAGAATTCAGGGCTATTAAAGGCATATTTATCATGCACTTTGGTACACAGCATGAAATCACTATCTCAACATACTGCAGCATAGTTGAATAAAACTTCACTGGAGAGAACTCTGGAATGATAGGAACTGAGGACAAATGATAGAATTACATGAATAAAAACCTGCTAGTATCATCTATGAACTTCTCTCCTGATGCAGAAACAAGAAGACAAGCACTAAAAAAAGGAAGATAGTTGAAATAAAAGCAACACAGACTAGTGATACAGATAATCTCTTTATAGTCAAATGGATTCTGGCACTCATTGAATCACATCTTTTAGTCACTTCATGAAGCTTCAACACCCCAATTCACAGTGGGATAGGCATTGATCTCTAAAAATTTTCTTAGCCACTAGCTGGAATCAGGGCTGTAACATACTCTTGTGACATGCCCTCTGCAATTCCCAAAATTGCTGCCCTTTCCATACTTCTATATCACTTTTCATGTACCCAAAACCCCCTTTCACAACATAATCTTGGTGTTGCATTGCTCTTCTTATCCACTTCTCCTGATCTGCATAAATAGCAAAAGTCATGAATAAAAACTACACCAATCAGTTCTTCTCAGCCTAGGAGAAATTACTATCAAATTACTATCTCTGAAACTGCTAGGCAGAGGCCATAAGGCCAAAGTGTCACTTTTTTGACCATTTCAGTTTTTCTAGACTTGACAGCTCTGGAA
This sequence comes from Cichladusa arquata, assembly GCA_026413545.1. Taxonomy (NCBI): domain Eukaryota; kingdom Metazoa; phylum Chordata; class Aves; order Passeriformes; family Muscicapidae; genus Cichladusa; species Cichladusa arquata. The sequence goes on along the minus strand of JAOTQP010001546.1, from coordinate 33,129,476 downwards.
CTGTAGGAGGGAAACACTTGGTAAAGAAGCAGGATATAGATTGATTTTCACCTACTACTGTCTATTCATCACTCATTCACACAACTACAAAATTGCCAATCAGTTCTCTGAATCCTGGTTTGTCTCGTGAGTTCTCCATCAGGCACCCTAGGGATAGACTTTTATTCACTGTCGCCTGAATAAACTGAAGACATTTATTGCCATTTTTGAGGCCTGAAAGAGATAATTTAGAGGACCCTCGGACTTATGATCTTACTGCCAGGAGAACTACAGGTCTCTAAAGTCAATTTTATAACAACTGAGTCATTCTTCAGCAGGAAGGTGCTTGGAGGAGGTGATGAAGAAAGTAGACGAATATAAAACTTGTGGAAACATAAAGGGGAGAAATGTTTGGCACCAAGGGCTGGCCGGAATAGAGTGTTGGTGTGGGCAGGCAAACACAGAGCTCTCTGAAGCTGACATGTGAGCAGAGCTGGATCTGGGCAGATCACGAGGACTCCCAGGACAGGTCTTGAAGATATCACAAAAGTGTTCAAAACACTCTCATGTTGAACCAGTACAATTCTCCATACTTTTTGCCCAGAAGGTCTTAGAATTTTGTTTCAGACCTGCTTAACTCTATCAAATAGTAATGGAGATACCTGCTATTGAATATGATGGATACTGCAATAATGCTGCCTTTACCCCTCCCTTCCACTCTGAAAGGTTTGGAAAGTTCCACTCAGCAGGTCACAGGAGAGGTTAGGAAATAAGGAATGAAGTGAGCAATAAGGACTGATCCCCTAAGAGCCACTGCCATTTCTAAGAGGAGATGTTTCCTGGTTAGAGATCTTCTGCACATCCTACTTTTCTAATTTGGACTTTATTGTGACCAATATCAAAATAGATTTTTTAGTGACAAATTGAATTACTGTAACAAATCTCTGTCACTGAAACTGTCTCACTCTCTTCTTACTCTCTTCTTGTTTTATCAACCAATCCAATGTTTTGTTGGTGAAGTACACATGCAAAGATTTCTAAACAAAATAAGCACATTTAAATACTCACAGATGTTGGAAAATATTGAAACTAGTTCCCGTGCTTGCTCAGCAAACCCAATATGTTTAAATACCCACAGATGTCAGTGTGTTACAACAAGTCCTCATTTGCTATATCAGCAAATAAAACCAAAAGGGTTGCTTTGAAATGAATATTTCCATATAAATGGTGCCTCTGTCATGCTTTCAATAACTTCTCAAGTAGGAAAGCCACCATACACAAGCTCCTCTAGGAATACGTTACTGGTACTCTCTTAACTTGTGCATTATGGCTGAATATCCTTCTCAGATATGTTTGGACCAAAATGGATATTGACTTATTAAGAAAGGTTTCTAAATTTACTCCAAAGATACTTCCAGTGATAATTGTCATTACTGTTATATGCTATTTGTGTAGTGAATTTATTTAATCTGCAACTCACCTCAGGGGTTTGAGGAGTAAATAATTATTAGTAATGCCCAATTAGTTAATTCAGATGTGGGTTTAGCAAGCTAAACTTAAGGTGACAGAAAAATACACAGATTTATGTAAAATGGGTTTATGGATGTCGAGATAGTTGTGAGAGCACATAGCCAGCATATACAAAAGAGGAAATTCATTGTCCTTCAGTACATGGATATCTGAATGGAGCCACCAAGAAATCATGAGTGAATTTATAGTGTATGTGGACAGGGAGGGCAAAGAAACAAGAAGAGCACTAGATGTTAATTGGAAGTTAAGTTAATTACACCTTTTATGTCTGGAGGTATTTAAAAGATGCATATGTATGGTCCTTAGGGACACAATTTAGTGGTGGACTTGGCAGACCTGGGTTACCAGCTGGACTTGATGATTTTAGAAGTTTTTTTCCAACCTAAATTATTCTGATTTTATGAAATGTGCATAAATAGGCATGTTGTTTAGGTTTTCTGTGACAGAAATAAAATAAATAAATTATAAGATTGATATTTTACACATTAATTTCAAAATATTAAAAAGCGTTTTTCATCTGAGGATTATCAACATCTTGAATGAACAAATCAAACTGATATATCCCACTACCAAGGAGAGCTTCAGTGGTTTCCTAATGAATATGTAATTCCTGCATTAACATTTTTATTAGGCATAAGTCATCATTTTTTCATATCCATAAACACAGTGGACCATGCATGAAATTACTGCTTTTCAAGAAAGTGAGTTGTGTTTCCCATTGTAAAGACTTGTAAACCATTGCTTAACTGCTGTGTGGTTTCCACTAACAAGGTTCTTTGGGATATCTTTTCTGTTGTTCAGGAAACATATGGCATTGACAGAACCACATTTTTTTTGTAATTCATATGTTTAACTAACAAAATGTAACTAATAGTTTAATCTAGCCTGGAGGAACTATGATGCTCCAGTTCAACAGTTTGCTTCCTTCTTCAGAAATCTGAAAAAATTTAGAATATTGTCTCTTCCACAATACATGGATGCGTAAAATTCCTTCCTGAAATTTTGAATATTTTACAGAGCAATCTGTCAGAAGGAAACTGATATTTTTGTTTAGTTTTAGTAAAATTTTATTACTAGTTCTGTGCAATTCACGTGCTGAAAATAAATTAACTGCATTTGAATGAGTCAAAAGAAGAAATTATTTGTAACCACATGAACAGCTTAGTTGCATGTTGTCTTCTATGATAGGTTGGAGTCCAAAGTTAGGCTAAATATTACTTTGCATTAAGTATCTTCATTTAATCAGGATTCAACTAATCCTCCATTAACACTGGCAGTAATTTAGCAAGGTAGATTGTCATATGAAACATTGTCACTGCAAAAGATCTTCTGGATCATCCACCCTAGAGATGAGTAAAAGGAAGGGATTGCTGGAGGGATTCTCCCTAAGGTAGCTGAGAGCAGACTTGTACAGCTCCCCATGCACTGCTCTGTCCAAAACATCCCAGAGTGACATCCCTGAAAATAAACATTTTTCTCACTGAGCAGTCGTGGGATTCTGCAAAATAGGGGGGCAGGTATATATTTGTATTTGTTTATTAATACAGTGGCTGATACTAACAAGAAATCAGTTTTAATAACTGCTGGGATAGTGATGAAAACAGAGGAGAAGAAAATTAAAACTGTGTGGACATCTGAATGAGTAAGTCTGAGGGAAGTTTTCTTTTAAAGTCGATCAAAAGACTTTGGTGAGCTTAGTGGTATTTGTAAAATTTGAAGTGTCATCAGGTTGATAAGTCCTGATTCTGAAAGATTTTGTTAATTGCAAATCTACTATCACTGAATCTATTGTAAAGATTAATTTCACAACCACCTACTGCTTGACAAGTGAAATAAATTCTTATAACAAAATAATTTGAGGCACTAGGTGGGTTTCAACACCTACATTCTACACTCAGGGTAGGAGATCCCAAGCCCTTGTGACCACAATTTTATTGCTACTGTAAAGTAGTATAATTGTGTGCCTAAACAAACAAAATTTACAGGTGCTGCATGGAAAAGGAACTTATTAATGTTTTAGCACTATTGGGTTTTAAATAACACTATACTAAACATTTGGAAAATGGTAAAAAAGAAAATAAACTAAACATAAACTTAACATTGGAATTAGGGCCACGATAAAATAAAATAACTAGCATTCACTCCTATTCACTCCTATTCAATCCATCACTTAACCAAGTAATTTTTGATCCAGAATATTTATGCATGACGTATTAGTTTTGGTCAGGTCAGATAGATTCCCCATTGTCTGCAATACAATTTGAAAAGTGTAGAAACATTTTTATACAGTTGTTTTGTGTATTTCTGAGTTTGTCAAACCAAAGCCACAAAGCAGTGTGGTTTTTATGTTAGTGCTGCCTGTGACGCCTACACTCTGAAAAGCTGTTAGGCACAGATAATAAGCTCTGAGAGACTGACCATTATTGTTCTGATGCTCTAAACAAATCTGAAAATTATCTGTGTAAAAGGATACATCCACAAACTGGACCTGTAAAACCAGACTTTGCTATTTACTATCAGTATTGATAGAAGGGTAGCATTTTTTTATGTTGTGCCTGTAATAATAGATTATAATACTTAATTTCCAAGGATGGTGATTTGGGCCTATGAAGATCCACCAGTATAATTTCCTCTACTTGGCCTTGGACAGGTACTTATTAGCCTATTTGGACTTCCTTGTGGGTCACCTGATTGCTCCGCAAAAATGATCAGAAAAGCAGTTCAAGTAATCCCAGATTTTTGCAGAAAGTAAAAGAATCAAACAAAAAACCAAACGTTTTTGACTGGATGTTATCCTTGCAAATGCCCTATTTAACATGCAGGCATCGTGGTGTTCTGAATGAGCCAGACACCGGCTCCTGATGTGTAAGTAATCAGCCAGTTTCCATTGTCAGAGAACACTGTATGTCACAAGAAAGACTCCCAAATCAAAGTAATGAGAAAACCTGAAGGGATAAGAACTGAATTAAAAATCAAAGAGGATCCCTGGAAAAGCAAATATTTGCTTGAATATTTTGCCAATTTTTTTTTCCTTTAAGACAAAATTTTTGGATGATGGTAAACATGTATGACTGAGAAATAGCTGTTTCCTAGAATATGAAATGGCTCTCATAATGAGGGTATTGTCCAAATCCTTAAATTATATCACCACATTAATAAGCAAATAATGCTTAAGTTTGGCTGATGAAACCCATAGAATACACTGAATGAATCAGGGCAAATCTCACTTCTGGAATTATAACAAAAAACGTGAAAAGCCCTAACCATTTTTATATGCTTTTATTTTGAAGGATGCTGGTGCCAGGGCCACCAGCGGTCACTATTTCTACAGTATAGCACAACATGTTTTCTAGGTGCTGAAAAATATTTATAGTATCAAATTTTAATATCTTAAACAGTGAACTAACATTGATCATGACAGCTATCTTTTTTTCTACTGTGGCCAAAGTAAAATTGTATGATCTTATTTATATTTTATGTAGGTTTTTGACACCTAGTTCCCAGTACTCTGTACAAACACAGATTGCATAACAAGACTATTTAGCTAGAGGGCTATACTGCACTCCCCAGGTATTTGTAACATTTTAATATGTTCATTTTATTGTGTTTTGTTTGGCTAATGCATTTTAGATTGATAATTTTTGTTTTTGCAGCTCCGTGCATGTGTGTGTGTCTGTGCTTGCATTTATTTCCTGGTTTTAGTAATGTTAAAATAGATTCATCTATTTTTCACAGAATTTTTGGTGGAAAGGTCAAAAGAAGTACTTTTACTAATTTTGAAAAGTTTCCCATCAAAGATCCATAAGCGACCAAGTAGACTTGGAGCTACAAACCAACAGCTCAGAGTGCAAGGCCATCTGAAAAGGTGGTCTGAAATCCCTTCAGCCAGAAAAACTGGCATAGGTTAACAAAGTGTGCATAGCAGTTATGATTTAAGTCTTTCCCCAAGATGCATTATTGGTTTTTTTTTTTTGAAACACTAATAAAATGCACAATGCCTGGTCTGTCTACCTTTATTCCACTGACAATCGTGTTGCTCTCCAGAGTAATAGCTTGTGAGCACATTGGTAAGCACTGCAAGTATCAATAACTGTCAGATCACTTCATGCCATCAGCAGGCACTGGAGGTAATTAATATTTAATCATTCATTAGGAATACACAGAGCCAGAAAACACTATGCAGTAAATGTATTGGCACAAAGCTTATGGAAAGCTTTATGGAAAACAGCTTACAAATCTAGTAAATAAGTTGCAGGAGTGCCATTATAGAACATTTTATATCTTTATATTTATATGTGCATATCCTCTTAGAAGCATCTAGTCTGCAGCACAATAAACCACTAATAAAACCAAAGATCTACAGGACTGATCATGGAGCATATTCCAGAAAGGAAGCAAACCTCAATTTTAAAGCTTGTACTGGCTGCTACCAGGCTTTATCCTTCACTGTTTAAGATTACAGTTTTTGTCTTTATAAACTGGCATCTACACATGGGATTTAATACACTTATAACTTCACTTTTATATTATACACACCAGAAGCCAAATCCATTCAAAACACAATAAACAGAGATCTGCATATCTTGGTGAGCAGCCAATGACAGAGTTGCTGCAAATAAGAACATTGAAAGGTAGGTTTTCCCAAAACATACAATCCCTTTGGTGATATTTCTAGTGTCCTTGCACTAGATCTCTGATGCTGGAAGTCCACTGAGAATATTATGAAAAATTTCCCACAACCCAACACATGAGACTGCCAGGGTGTATATGTGAAAAATGCACCAGTCAAGGAATTGTCTTAGCAAAACAGTATGATTCCAAACATGGACTGCCTCTGTGACCATGCTTTTAGGAGGGAAGCATACAGAAAGATTCTGATCTGGACCAGAAATGTGAATTGCAGCTGTGTTGCACGCTTATGTCCTGCAGAATGGAAACGCAAACTCATTTACACAACAAAGCACACACACATGCTTACCTTGAAAACAGAGCCATTGACTACACCTATTCCATATTTCTATCATATTTGTATGTTGAGACTGGTTTGACCTTTACTATATGATTGTCAATGATATTATATTTGGCTTCTCAGTGCAAGGAGACCAGTGCAGAACTGTGCCTTTGTGCTTTAGTATCAGCACTCTGGTAAATCAACACTGACATTCAAAGGGAATTGGGATACGTGTGTGTGGGAGGTCAGATTCATAATTTTTTCAGAGTGCTTTTCCCAGTTGGGAAAAGTCATAATTGGTTTTACTTTTCTAGAGTAAAAAATAAGTTAAAATTTGGGCTCAAAATTATTTGGACTCCTAAAACAAGAGTAGTTGTGACAGAATCTCTGTATGATGACTGTGATTACAGGTGGTAAAGTGGTTGCCAACCAAAACGTTACTGTCATCGTTATTAAGAACAACTCCATTAACACTACTTGTCATGCCCTGAATTGCCTACAGAATGCACCCAGTCTAAGACTGTGCATCCATTATACTTAGTCCTGAGGCAAGTGAAATTTGAAGCTTAACACCTATTTCTGGAGTGGACAAGTCACCTAAGAGCTCATGCGTGACTTTGTGTTCCCACTACAGTGTCTCTGTCTCATTAAATGCAAAATGTAACAGGGTTTGAACTGTGCAGAATGGAGTATGGGCAAATCAGTCAGACAACACCCTGATGTTTCTCTTTTGCTTTTATTTCCATGTACCTAATATTTAAAGTCAGTTTTCATGACACAAATGGTATTCAGGAATTTGACATCACAGTCAGTAGACTACAGAACCCTACCTTAGTGTGCTGGTCTTATGGGGGAAAGAGGGTGTCACAGCAGGAAGTAATCTCAGCCTTTTTAAAAGCTTGCATTTTGCAAAGCTGTAAAATGTCAAAAAACTTGTTCTCTGCTTCTACTGAGTCTTGTCTGGCTTTTATTGGTGAGTTTAGACAGTTCCTCACTTTTGCTTACCAGCTGCTCTCAGGCATCATGCAGTTGCACAGTCTGCAAGGTTACCTAAGCCACTTTCTCTTTGCACCTGGATGGCTCCTAATTTCTTTTCACCTATTTGTGTATTAAAATTGGAACTGATTTACCACTTCCTTCTCAGAAATGTTGCTTTCCTGTGGTCACGAAAAGCTGGTTCCCACTTGCATCATTTTTCTTTCTCATATTCCCCAGGTCCATTCTGTGACATAAATGAAGTTCATTATGAAGTGAATAGTTATAGTAGTTATTTAGCTACATGTTTCTTACTAAGTTCCTCCACCTGGAGCTGGAAAACAGCATATACTGGAGCATATGTAGCTGTCCAAATGTGAGGGGAAGTCATCGTGAAAGAAAACTGACTGCAGAATCTGAACTACAGCCAGACTTGCTTAGAACAAACAGAAGATTTTGAAGGCAGGAAGAGGAAAGGAGCAGAGCAGGACAGGTGTACTTCTATTAGAAGAAATATTTCCATAAAAAGGCTCTGAAATTACTTTAATTCATATGAGAGTTGCATATGTCACTCAAACTTGTAGGCTTTAAGGGGATAAATGACAGCAGCTAGACACTAGACAAAGAAAATACAAAATTACTTTTTCAACTCTGAGTGAGGTCGCTTTTAACTCCTAACCTTACTTAATATTATGGTAACTTGTCCTGAACCATCTATCATGTGTTTCTATTTCCTTCTGTCTAGCAATATTACTTTTAGAGTAAGCAGTAAGTACTGCAACATATGCAGCTGAACATACTAACGACACTCTGCAATCAAATTTGACTTAAACAAGGAGCATGAGAATGCCTCTTCTGGAGTAAATATGGACTAAATACAACCTACATGAAGATATGGACTAAAGCACAGTTATTTAACAGAGTCACACCGCGTTTCACAGAGAAATCAATTATTCCTGCACCTCACACCTTGCTAGTTTGGCGCTATTTACTCTGGTAAAGGGAGGTGGTAGTTTGGCTCCCACTGCCAGGCAACATGCTGACCTCAAAGTGTGCTGAATTACACCAAATAGAAGTGCCAACACAGTAGTCTGCTGCAGGGCTCAGGAAGTCCTTGTGAACCTCTAATGAGGAGCTGAGGTTGTTTAGCCTGGAAAAGAGGAGGCTGAAGGCAGACCTTTCACTCTCCACAACTCCCAGAAAGGAGGTTGCTGTCAGTGGGTGTCAGTCTCTTCTCCCAGGCACCAAGTGACAGGATAAGAGGAAATGCCTTTAAGGTGCACCAGGGGAGATTTAGATTCAATATTAGGAAAAATTCCTCTGTGGAAAGGATTGTAAAGCATTTGAACAGTCTGCCTGGGGGAGATGTGAAGTCACCATCCCTGGAAATGCTCAGAAAATGTGTGGATATGGCACGAGAGGACATGGTTTAATAGTGAATGTGGCGGTGATGCTAAACTGATGGTTGGACTTGACAATCTTAAAGGGCCTTTTCAACCTTAACAGTTCTAAAAAACAGATGTTATTAGTGGTTCTTTACGGATTTTCTCTGCTGTCCTTATTGCGTTCTACATTTTTTTCTGTTAAATTTCTCTCTACAGTTTTCTTTTGCTCACCAAAAGTTAGCTTTTTCCCCCCGCCACCCCCCCAACCCCCAGAA
>JAOTQP010001546.1:33084684-33119455 GCA_026413545.1 Cichladusa arquata | reverse complement strand
CCTCCACCCACCCTCCCCCATGAACTGAAAGAGATTATATCTCCTTTACCAGCTTTTTACTATTTTCAGTGGGCATTTTTCCTTAGGAAGGCAAATTAATCCTCCAAAATCTTAGTATTTACTGTGCAAAACATAGCCACCCCATCACTTAAAATGGAAAGTTACCAGGGCTGCTCAGAGGATGCCAAGTGCTCTTCACAGAGGCTCTACGTCCACTGGAGCAGGCTACTAAAAAGTAACCACTGTGCAAAGAATTCAGGGAGTGAAAGAAGAAGCTTAAGAGAAATCTCCCAATTTACAACCAAGAAATATTTGCTCTTCAAAGACATTTCTTAGCAATTTGTATCACATAAAGTCCAGGATCTCAAAGAGTGTGCACAAACTTTTAACAAATAAATCTAACGTGAGATGTACTAGTTAATCTTTTTTACTCTCTCTTTTGTAGTCAGTATAATTGGGTGAAAAAAAACTTAGCAGACCTAAAATATACTTGAAAACCATAGAGTTCACACAATTTTTTTAAAAATAAATATGTTGAATTATGTGGGTTATTTCTAAATAGCTTACACTTCTGTGTGCATTTACGAAAACAAGACATTTCTACCTCAATTTCAATATTAGTCTATTTAGCATAAGAATTTGCCAAATTCTTGTCATGTTTAGGAAAGATAACTTAGAAATAATTGTATGTCTTTTTCTCCTTCTCTCCTGCAAAACACTTCAAAAAACTTTCTATTCAAGGCACAGAAATGTTGTATTTAATTACTGACACCAGTATTATCTGTTCAGACAGAGGCATTTTGGTGGTTAGAGATGAACATATATTTTTCCAAATCCCCCATCAAAATATGGAAAAAAATATTCCAATCCCAGGACCATTAGTCTTCTGTTGAAATATTCTGAATCCTGAGTGTAGTGATTAATGGTTGAGAAATCTGCAAACCAAAAAGCTACACTGAATGAAGCCAAAAAGCATTTCCCTCCCAGAAGGCAATTAATAGATGGCAAGAATACTGTTAGTTTGCAAGGTAATGTTTAACTGGTAGTGATGTCACAGAGCTGGGTAAATGGTAGAACTGCATTAATGGTCCCCAGACCCTAAATCTCAGCACTGATTAAACCTGAGTCACAGACTAATGAAGAGGCATTTATACTTTCAGTCTGTGCCATAAATAACTATACATCATTAAAGTCAGCTAATAAGGAGTCAGAAGATGTTGCCTTACAAGTAAAAACACATTTTAGAGATATTTAGAGATATTTTTCTTAAATGATGTATTAAAAATCACACAGAGGAGCTACTCAACCTGTAACTCGTGCTTCTTCTGGGAAACTATCATGCACACTGCAAGAACAAAGTTCTTTAAACACAGAAGTTTAGCAGAACATATGTTCTTTTAGTAAATGGCACACTTTTAAGTAGTTAGAAAACTCAGCAGTAAGCATGACCTTTGACTAAAAAGAACCTTTCAAGCTTAGCTGGAGGTTTTTTGGGGTTCTTTTTTGGTAAACTGGAAAAGAGACGACTACAGTGCACCCTACTGGACACATTATTCTTAGGTTATACTTAGTCATAAACCATAGATAACCTTTTCACTTATAGGAAAAAAGGCTGAGTTTTAAACTTTTTCCAAAAGAGAAGTAGCCTCAGGCTTAGAATAACAATTTCACACTAAAAGCTCCACAAAAGCTTTTGCTACTCCACTACTGCAATATTTGCAGTGGTTGTGACCAAAACAATTCTTGCAACGTTCTCCATACTTAGCTAGTTGTATTCACTCTACTTTTTTCTATGTAAATTTTTGAAGCTACTACTGATTCTGGGAAAAGCTTCATTAGAGTATGAGCTGTTATTTGTCTTAAACTATTTTTAATAAATTTAAATAATCTTAATAAATTACAGATTCAGTGAAGAGACACAATTATGGTTAGAAAAACACCACAGTGATTAATTGAGCAAGAATATAAATTTTTATTGGTTTATAAGTAGTCAATACATATTTTACACGAATATATCCAAATGTGAGTGCTATTATTAGAATTTTACTTGTGGGCAAGCAACTCAAACAAAAAAAGTTGACTTTAATGAATAATTGTGAATTTAATTCCATAATTTAATATTAATTTAATTTTTGCTTTGCTTATATGCAAATAAATATTATTTTAGTATCTTTCATCTCAGAAGTGAAGACATCTAAAACACGCCATACTGTATTTTATATTTAATGCAATTTTTCCTAATTTAGTACTCCTAGGCAAATATTCTGAAAAGACATAACCTGAACTTCGTGATATAGCAAATAAATGTACTATCACTACTTTTAGGCAGAGGCTTATTCCTGAACTGTTTTTCCATGGAGAGTAGACCAAAACCACTGAGACTTCGTCTGTCAGTCATTGTGACTTTTGGAGCAGACAGAGGCAGAAAAAGGAGAGTTTCCCCTCATGAAGTTGTTTATAAAATACAGGTGAGGGTAAGACTGATTATTGAGGTGACCACTGGAGAAATAAGAAGTGTGTAATTTATGGAGATCTTTATGAGCATAAACCACAAATTGGTCAAGACAGAGGACAGAAGAGTCCCTGACATAAAATAGAGCTTGAGGAGACACATAGCACCTTGCCTGACTGACTTGCACACATCTAGACTGCATCCTGATATCAGATCAGGAGCAAGGACAGAACAATGACAGTTTTAACATGATTCCTGCCCACCAGCCATTTTGAATGAGTTGGTTGCATCAAACTAATTACTGCACCAGAAGTATTTATCTCCACAAGCAGCATGGATGTTTGTTGTGTTCCTCATGGGGCCAGCCTGCTCATACACCAGGAACAATTCATGGAGCACCCACAAACCTGCCAGACAAGAAAGGAATATCCCTCTGCTAAAGACACAAATGACTGTGTGCAGAGGCTGGCCCTCCTGGGTGCCATTAGCCCTCACACCTGCTCTAAGGAGAGGAGGGTTTCCAGTGTTTTTTACCATTTGACAGATGAGCATTGACATGCCAGTAATGAATGCCAAGAAGCCATTCCAACACGTGCACAACCTTTATAATTCAGAGCCATTTACCTTAAACTTTTACAGAGGGAACTGGTACAATTGATGAATAGGAGACACAGTTTCCTTTTTCCAAATTTACCTGTTGTAAGAATTAGATATCTGCTGGGAACAATGTCTTTAAGACAGGGCGATGAAAGTCTTTAAGTTAGTTCCCTGAACAAGGCAATTGGAATTGACATCACAAGGATTTACAAGGAGAGGAGATTATAAGGAGATAAAAAATCAACTATGAGGAAAGAAATTAAGAAAGGACTGTTTCTCATAGTTTCAAACAGGCTTGTAGAATAAAGTCACAATAGCTTGATGTTTTCTACTTCTAAAAAAAGAGTCATGTTTCTTTTATGCTGTAAAAAAAGTTAATGTTATTAATCTCCATGTTTCTGTCGCATAAAATTTGGTAAGATGTTGGCAGAAGGGCTTGAAAGCTTTGATATCTGCCACAGACTTCTAGTTCTCTCTAGAAACTGGTCAAGAATTATTATTGCCGTTCTAGTAGCTGCATTCCAGCTTTCACAGTGCTTGGTTATGAAATGCTATTGCTATCAGACCTTGGTTTAAACCATTATCTAGATGGTAAAAACATGTTGGAATTGAAAGGCTCTTTTAATAGATCACTTTGCTTGACCTATCAGGTAAGTGCAAAAAACTGCCAAGACAAGATCACAGCTGCAGCTAAATGAAAAAACTGAAACCTAGGAAGAAAATGAAATTAATTTTCACAATATCTTCTGCCTTGGTAGCAAAGCCAGTAAATAGCCCTCTTACAAGGTTCCACCAAAAGTTGTAGAAAAATGCCAAATTTCTGCTTGAACAGTGTATCAGAGAACTTTGATTAACTGAGCAATATTTTCCCTCCCACCCATATAAATTGGTTTCATATGAGATTGGCATAGCTCTGCCACCACACGTGGATCCATCTCAGATCAGAATCAATCAGAAATTCTTGTAAAAGGGAAGAGCCAAAGGCAGTGCTATATCCCAGAGCTGTATGCACTATCTGTTAGTGCTAGAACATACTGTCCAGTAAAGTGTCCTCTAATACATTCAAAGATCAAAGATCCTTGACCAAAGAAATTTTTGTCATTCACTGTTGTCCATAAGAACCTCATAGGTTAAAAATTTCTACTCCCACTGGGTCAAAATTTGCCTGGATGAACTGAGCATTGTACTTTGCATAGTATCAATCATCAGCTTGGTTTTATGATGAGGAAGAGCATCAGACTAACTGGAAAGGGTCATAGTTAATAGCTCAAGTCAGGCAGGCAGAATTATAAGGGCAAAATCATTAGACATACTAAGCAGAAAAACAGCCAGAAATAATAATTCCCAACATTAGTAGCAATTTTCTGAACACACTATTCTGGAAAACCCCTAAGATTACTGCCACTAGTTATGATATCACATTACCCAGCTCATTTCAATATGCACAAAGCAAGACACATATCACTTGTCACTTGTTTTTTTCCTCCCCCCAAAAAACAGGGATAACAAATCCCCTGAAGGAACAGGTGGAATTGATGATGCAAACCATTGCTTATGAAAAAGGGTCACATTGCAAACAAGTAGGTCACTGAAAACAATTTGAAACACAGAACTCAATTTTGTGGTCACTGAATTTATATTATTTATAAATTAGCACAGCAACCTGTTGCATCGGGGATGATATAAAAAATAATTCAAGTAGAAACAGGCCTTGTGGATGAAATAAAAAAGAACTAAAACTAAGTATAAAGGAGAAAATAATTTAAAAATGGTCAAAGTATGTGTTTGTGTGTGTATAGCAAACAATATGCAAAGTCTTCTTGTAATTTCCCTGTAAATACAAAACAGTCTACACCTCATCTATATCCATACTAAATATCTGCTAATTTCATTATAATTTTGGCAGAGTTATTGTGTTGTACTAGAAGGAAAAATCAATACATTGTGCATAGCATTTTCTTATCTGTTGGGAGCAGAGGCATGCTGTTTGTGGAGCTGTAGAATGTGTTCCTGACAGCTTAAAATGCTGCATGCTGCAAAAGTAGGGTTAAATAATTTCATAAAACCCGACACTTCCTCGTTCTGTTTTGGCTAAAGAAGGCAGATCACATTTAACAAACTTTGTTCTCATTATGGACTATTGCTGGAGCTGAGATAATGTGTTTTCTTTTCATTCAAAGTTTGTGATACAGAATGACAACATTAAAAAAAAATCTGCCTTTTTAGTGATGATGAACCTCATGATATTCCAGGTTGTTTTAAGTGCAGAATCAAGCTGAAAGTCTGTAGGTACTTCACAGTCTCAGGTGATCAAATTTGGTCAGTACTGGATGGCACAGTGATAGCAGATTATGTGTCACCTTCCTCTATGAAGCAAAAAAGGGCCAGATGGAGTTTTCTAGAATATCAGCCAATATTGCCCTATTTCCAAAAAGCACCTGACAACTGCAAATTGAATTTAACGCTGGTGGTGAAAGTCAATGGACTTATTAATTGTGACTGATGTTCAAGAAAAAATGTATAGACAAATGCCAACACATTTAATTGAATAACACTGACTCCTCGACCAGAAAGCCAACTCTTGCTTGTGGTTTACTTTCTGCTAAAAAACTGGAATATGACAGTCTTTTTTGAAACAACTGATAAGTTGATAAGATAAAATAGATGTTTTTCGTTCTAGTTTCTGATCTGGATAGAAAATGAGAATTCTATTAATATTGGGAGATATGCATATATTGCAGAGAAAGGTAGATAATAACATGTTAATATCAGTGTTGTTTCTGCTGACTTTTGTCTTTCATTGCTTCCCATAACAAGATACCCATGAAGCCTGGTTGATAATTGCAAGGCTGGTACAGAATAGACTATGCAAGAATATTAAAAAAAAAAAAAAAAAGTTTCCAAAAGAAAGCTATTTTGGATTACTCACATCAACAGTTACATTCTGACCCTGTATTTGTGCCAACAATCTGACCAGTGACACTCAGCTGTTACAGACTCACAGAATCTTTTTTTTTTTTTTTTAACCAAAGAAAAAAACCAAAAACAAACCCAAGAAATTCCCAGCCATACTGATTGCTTACAGAAGGAAGTCAAGCTTCAGTTGGAAAATGCCTATACTTTTAGAGACCAACAGCTGTCATACAAGGGTCCAGCTGCCTTCTGCTCACACTAAGATGCTATTACATGAGACATTGTATTTCAAAGACATGGGTTCCAATATTACATCTCACAAGCTCAAATTGGTTCTGTGGAGCTTGGTAAAGGAAATAAAAATGAACAAAAAAGTTTCCTACAGCCCAGCTCCCTGAGCTGTGAGCATCAGCAGTGAGATGCTACCTAGCTGTTATTGAAGCTATCTACCTAGCTGTTATCCAGCTTCTTACAGCTCTTCTTAGCTATCAGACCTTCCTGAGATGCAAGACAGAAAAAACAAAAAAAGAAAACAAACAAAAAAAGTTGAATGCCTGCTCTAACACAGCTAGAAACAAACCCCCATCCTCTCAGACCTTCTCCTTTTCTGTTTTCTGGAAATGAGAGGAGTTACTGACCACTTCCCCCCATCACCTACAAAAGAAAGTAAGGATCACCTGTTCTTTCATTTTAGTAGTGAAGAAAATCTGGCTGGAAGAGGAAATCATCCTGGAGAGAGAACTTTTTCACCCCTGCAAGGTGTGATCACTGTGCTTGCAGGAAGACCTGTTAGCACTTGCCCTGTCCCTCTCCTTTCCCCAAACAACTTCATTTTGGTGAGACTTCCCATGACTATTGGTTTCACCTACCTGCAACTTGAGGGTAAGAGAGCTTTTCAACCAGAAGCATAAAATACCACAGGGAATTAAGGGAGGCTGAATTTTCTTTTTAGCTTTGACTGATGGGTGAGAGGTTTTCCTGAGCTAGTGGAGGAGGATAGGAAAAGAAAAAAATTGAAATTTTACAGTGCCAGTATTTAGAGACATAGCACACTATAAAACACTGATTTCAAAACAAACTGGCTATCTTCAGCCAGGAAAACTAGGATGAATAACTGAAACTCCCTGAACTCCTCAAGTTACTGATTTTAGGCCTACTGAGCCACAAGACAGTAAGCTCTTCCTTTCAGCCAAGTTCTCCAGCAATAATATCTGAACAATAGCATTCAGCCTTAATGAAACACTTTATCTTGTATTTTAGAGCTTATTTCCTCATTAAGGCTGTTTCTTCCTGGTGCTGGTAACCACATAAACCTAACAAACTCATTTACATAAAGATGTGATGCTGCTATTCTCTCCCATCTACTTCTATCCAGAAAAAATATCCTCACTGTGGTAATTCCAGAGCTGTTTAAATGCCAAAGGAGAACAATCAGCAAGTTAAGTCATCATTTTTATTGTCTATTAATAAAAGCTATCAGAAAAGGCTGGTTTTGGTGAAATAAGAGCAGTTGGAAAGAAAAGAAGTGACAGCTAGGGATGTGGTTGGGTAGTCTGTTTTCAATGATTCTACCTGTGTGGCCTATTGGGAAAGTTTTTAAACTTGATGGGAAAGTTGCCACAAGATATTGAAAAAAGGAGAAGGAATTTACAAAGAGCTCCTGTTTTCATTTTTCTAGACTTCACTTTACTACAGCAGGGAGCAATACATAGAATTGGCATGATATTGGTCTGCAAAGAAGGAGACAACAATTGGCTGTGGCAACTTTTGAAAGGAAAGATCCTACTACAGTATATAATAAATTATATTTTTGGCATTAAATTGGCCAGAATCATGTGTCAACTGTGAGGCTGTTGATTGTTGTCAAAATTCATACTGAGGTTAATAGCCCATGCTAATATTCTTGTTCTGGGCTGAAAACACCATGTTGCAAAAAGCTTACATTGTACATTCAATGTAGACAATGCTGCAGGGGTAAATGACACAGGTGATACAGTCAGGGTACAGACCTTCAGTAATAAACATGAGGAAGAATGGGAAGTGATCTCAACAAAAGCAAAGATCCCAGACAAATTTGAAAGAGTCAGTAGATAAATAAGTATATCTGAAAAGAGAGAGTATAGGTTTCTCTGGATCTATTCCTTGGACTTGAATCCAAGCTTTCAAATCATAAATCCTACATGTGCATGGAAGGAACTGGGTCTCTTAAGAGGGCAGGTGAAAAAGACTAAGCTGCCTAGCAAGGTCAATAGAGCATTTAACTCATAATGCTAAATGCAAGCATTATTTAAATTTATTTTTCTTTTCTGGTACTTAATACCTGAATCAGAGCCATTTCTGTCCCACTGGATGTCAGAGCACTCTCCTGATGGAAGGTACCTCTCCATTTTCATCTTTAAAATATGTAGGAATATTTTATTCAGAAAGGAGGTAGTAGAGGTTCATACTTTAACACAGTGTTTTGACATTCAACTGACTTGATCTTCCCAGCTTAACATTTTGACAGCCACTCTTTCCTATGCAGCAGGGTCAAAATACAGCTGTCTAAGGCTGGGCTGAGCCTTTCTCTCATCCTGTCAATGCTGAGGTTCTGGACAGACGTCTTTGCAAGAGCCACAGGCTCATGAAACAAACAGGCAGCCTTCTGGAATCCTTTCTTCTTGTCTGTTTTCCCAACACAATTTCTTTTTGTTAGTGAATGCTTCAACAGTGAAGCTGAGAAGCTCTTGGGAGGTATCCAGCCTGTCAGTGCTTTAGGTGAAGACTGTCCCCACTGAGACAGATTAGGGCTAGTTCTGCTCTGGGTTGCAAGGTAGTATTATATGGTCATCAATGAAATAGCTGGGCAAATGTTTCCAGATTTGGACCTTGGTTGGAAAACTACCAAGTTTTTAGCTGATCTAGTGAACTAAAGCAGAGTACATCCATCCTATGCACATCTGGATAAGATTAACTGTTTTCCTAAACCACTAACTTGGAGCAGTAACATGGAGAACTAACAGGTTTGCAATTTCTATGGGCTGTGCCCTGTTTGATATAGTGACCCACTGCTAAGTATAACCTAATTTCACAATTTATTGGTAAGTTTTATCCTCATTTTCAGACATATAAATAAGCACTATAATAATGTAAGGGATTCTAAAAGATAAGCCTGGTTTCTAGATACAAAAAAAGGGTCATATTGATTACATGCTTAGGACACCTGCCCTTGAAATTTCTGATAGATGGCTCTCTTTATAGGATATTCTGAAGACAATATGAAATGGGCAAGTAATAGATATATAATTACATCTTAAGATTAGAAATTAATGACAGGAGAATTATGAGCACGTCCAAAATGCTGGTAAACACTGGTGAGACCCTTAAACAATTGCTTTTAGCAGTGTTGGTAATAAAACATCAGGTCCAAACACATTTGAAAATTATGACTCCAGGAAGGATAGGGCTCTGAGCAGAGGGCAGTTTCCATGACCTGAGTGCCCAGTAACAAAGATGTTCTCTGGAGTTGCAGAGGATGCCTGCAGCAGTTGACTGGACAAAGATATGAACTGTTTTTTGGAGGAGATAACAGACTGAAAAATATCAAGCACATGAAGGAAGAGTGCCCCAAACCTAGTTCCCAGTATCTGAGATGTGCAAGCACTGATCATGAACTGCTTCAAGAAGAACCTGCATGAAAGATAGGTATAATGATGCATTTTTCCCCTACTTAATTAGGAAAATTTGAATGCAAATGAAACTGAAAATTGGGCCAAATTTGGAGGAAAGGGGAGGGTATTTTTTTTTCTGAGCAGGAAAATGACATTTTACATGTAGCAGAGGACTCTTTGCTAAGCAGTAAGTCTATATGACACCCTTACAGTGCACTATGTTACTGCTGACTGTGGGCTGTCTGAAGATGAGGCTACAGCTTCTGGGGGCTGTGGAAGTAAAGCAGGTGTGGATTTGAGGCAGTCTCAAATTTATGTCTGTAAAGCAAAGCAAATACGGCTGAAAAAGCAGTGATAGTTCCTCTCTTGAAGTCGATGTTTCCTCATTATCACAGAGATCTAGACATAGAAGGATGTCTGACAGTCTGGTCAAAGTATCTTACTTTGATGCTAAGCCTTTCAACGAATACAAATTTTTTAACCTCTCTTTTTGGCCTAAACTTTTTTAACACTCAATGACCCTGTGATTATGTGGATGGTTGGCTATTAAATTATGGTCTCCGACAAAATACTGAAGTCCTGGTATTTTTTTATCACCTTATGGGTTCTACATTATGGTCAATATCATCATTTAAAATCAGATTGATTAAGTTCCTCCATCTGTGTGCTCCAAATGATTGACTGCAGTGTGGAAGTGTCAGAGCTCACAAGAGAGAGAAAATTGCAAAGGAGCTTCTAGCAGATATCACTTCAAGAAGAGCCACCAATCTCCAACACAATAGGAAATAAACTATTTCCTGAGCCAGTCAAATACACAACACATTGATTAAAGAGACATTATCTAGTGCAACAATCGATACTCACTGTGAAAAAAGTACAATATTAAGACGAACTTCAATTTCCCTTCTGTAGAAAATTAAGACTTTAATATGAACAGGTGAATGGCAGATGAATGCAACAAAATATTTCAAAGAACTGTTTAAGATCAACTATTTTTCAAGGATTATTTGCTTTTTAGCACTGTGTTTCCCTTAGCATCACTGTTAACTCTTGCCTAGGTATCCCACTGTTTTTCCCTGAAGAGCTTTCTGTGACAATCCAGCCATTCATTCTTGGCTGGTTGGAATCATGTTTTCCAAAGTGTAGTTTCTGTTCCCTTCTTCTTCTTTGGTACCTTCATTCTAGTTGATTTTTATTAAGAATTACTTAAGACTAATATGCCAATATAACTAACACACTGGCTCATGGCTTTCTCTTTAGTAATTTCTTAGTCTCTGGGATGCTCAATTGTTAGATTTTGGGTTTTATTTATGGCTGATTTTTTTTTTTTTTTTTTTTTTTTTTTTACACAAAATGGTTAGGAGAAATACCAGAACAGCTTTAACTTCAAACACAAACTGTTAGCACAAGTGTTTTGCAGTTTGGTAAGCCTTCTGTTTCAAATAATTCCCCAGAAAAACCAAGGGATCGTGGAGATGATGAACCAGACTATGCAGAATAGGTTTTTAGGATGATCTGAGTTGAAAAGTATCAGGTATATGTGCAGAGCAGGGGCAATTTTGTTTTGGAGTGTTTGAAGTTTATTTCCCTGTCTAATCTTCATTGTTAACACAGAAATGAAAAACTGTAGACCCTAAAGTAATCAGGAATTTTGTATGTGTAACTACTGATACCCAGAAAAATAAAAATAATTGCTTTAAATTCTGTGCTGTTTTAAAAATAGTTAGAGGGCAAATTCAGCCATGTGTAGATGAAGTAAGTGCATTACATGGCAGCATAGATGTGAAAAACCTTGCTAGAACTCTTCATTGATTGAACTTTTGTTAGTTCATTCAGGGTTAGTTTTATTTATTTTCGTATTTTAAATAGCGCTAGCGGACACATACAGACACACACACACATATAAATGTATAGAAATGTGTATAAAACAGATTGGCAGCTGTCTGGAGTAACAGACTGCCACGGCATAATAAGGACCTGCATAACTCCTGCCAGAGTTGGAAGCCAGGGTCTGGCCGCTGCAGCCAGAGCCAAAGGCAGAGCAGGGGCATGTGGGATGGTGCCTGCTGCTGCAGGACTGTCTGGCTAAGCCAAGTCCATTCTGACTTCCCTCAGCTGGCATCTGGCCCCCTGTGCTACATCCCTCCTGCAGCAGGAGGGGAGCCAGGAACCTCAGTAAAGCCTGGTGTGCTCCTTGGCACAGCTTTGTGTGTCCCCTTAAGGACCTGGCAGCTCCATCTGAGTCTGCCACCTCCATTCCTGTAGCTCCTGCATTGCCTTGCAGATTCAGCTGGATAGTCACAGCCCTAAAATCCCTCCACAATTTTATTTCTCTGCTGAGCTCTGACACTTTCAAATTATAGTCAGTCATTTGGAGCACACAGATGGAAGGAAATTTAACCAAATTTATTTTCAGGAATACAGACCATAAAGGCACTCTCCATTAGGAAGGAAGTTTCAGAGTTTCAAGCTCTGATTTTGTAATAAGTAGGACCACAATCTAGTGACAAGCCACAGCAAATAATATCCCAGGTCTCTCCCTCCTCCTTCCTGCCTCTCTTCTTCCTGAGGCAGGATTTGCCCAGCCACAGTCCGAACAAGAAGCTTCATTTCAGGGAGATTAAAAACTCAACTTGCCTGCATTTCCGAGAAGTCTCGTGTCATCACTGAATTCCAATTATCCCAACATACATTTTAGTATAAAAGACAAATGATGACCAGTGACAAAATTGATTGTATTTTATGAATAAGCCATCCCCAAGATAAAAACATGGAGCAGAAGAAACATCTGTGTTTTACTCCTGTCAAAAGTCCCTCTATTTGACATGTAAGCTCTGTTTGATGAAGCATGTCGTATACATGCTTGGGAATTATATTTTAAGGGATTTTACTTCTCAAAAATAACTTTTCTAAATGAGCATAAGAAATTGAAATCAGGTCACATCTCAGCTTCACCTGAGAACCTGCTTTCCCATGTTTGATAGATTTCCATGACTTCAGCTACAATGTTGTATTATGCAGTTTCCCTGGGCATCCTTTCTGCTCCAGAGTAAAACCTTGTCCTTTCAGCACAAACCACCTGCTACACTGTGGAGGAAGCCTTGGGAGAGCCTGGCCACTGTAGTGCTCTACAGGACACTTGCCCCTTTCCTGAAGATGCAAAGCAAGACAGGGAAGGAAGAAGAAGCAGACAGATGGAAGAGTTGAGTTTGAAAACTTGCCAGAAAGCACTGCAGGTGCTGCCATGGGTTTTAGAAGAATTTCCATGCATCAGCAGTTGCACTGACTGTAGCATTGCTGTGTTCACTACAAGCAACATGAAGAAAACAAACAGGAATCAAAATTTAGAAGATGTTGCTGGGAAGGGTGAACAGAGGTTATGCCCAAGGCCAGGAAGGGCAGGGTGAGGATTATATCTGGGCTGGCTGGAATAAGGGCCCATGAGGTATATACAGGCACAGTATGGAAGCCTGGATGTCAGTTCCATAGTTTAGACTACCCATGCAGCCCCAAAAGAGTGGGGTTAGCCTTCCTGGTCAGAGGAGCTGCTGAGAGGAAAACTGAGAAAAATGAAGATTTTCCATTTAGGTGGTATTGGAAGCAAGTGGATAACTCAGAGAAAAGTTGGGAAGCTCACAGGAACAATAAAACCTTTACACACTTACAGACTTTATACCTAGAAAAAAAAAGAGTTTTTAAGGTTTGTTTTGGCTTTTTTTAAGGTGCTCTTCATTTTTCTCTCAAAAAGCACCTCCTTACTTTTCCTCCCTTTGTTCCTTATACTCCCTATAGCCCTGCAGTTTGCTGTCCCTTTAGGCACTGGCTAAGCCTCAAAGGCAGGCAATCTCATACAAAAGAAATGTAAATGAAAAGAACAACAGATA
Source organism: Cichladusa arquata (assembly GCA_026413545.1). NCBI lineage: Eukaryota > Metazoa > Chordata > Aves > Passeriformes > Muscicapidae > Cichladusa > Cichladusa arquata. The sequence continues at coordinate 33,105,959 of JAOTQP010001546.1, read as the reverse complement.
AAGGCCAAAGGCTTTTAAATGAGTTATCCATCATGATGTTTTTCTGTCATGTGCAATAAAGTCAGCTACGTTCCTTGTCACCTGGATGCATTCCAGGGAAATGCAAATTGTCACTACAAATGTAATAACTGGGGAAAAAAATAGTCTTTTCAGACCTCTTCCTCTTGGGATGTTTCATTTAGTTATTTCTTGATGTGCTCACTTTAAGATAGGTGTATAAAAATTCACTATGCTCATCCCAGTATGACATAAAGAATTGAGATGACAGGGGAGAACCACTGGGAAACTGTGCTTCTAAAACAATATCAGGTACTTTATGTTAGCTGGTGGATTTTAACTCGTAAGAAGCTGAGGGATGGCATTTGTTGGGCTGTGACATAAAGCAGGTTTGGCCCTCCCAGGTAAGACAATATATTTAGGTCCCATTTCCAACTCTGGTCCATCCTTGCATGTGATTCTGAGTGAGGCATCTCTGGGAAAGAGAAGACAAGCTGTCTGACAGCATCCACTTCAAAGTGGGTTGCTGATGTCAAAGGATGGATGCCAAGACTAGATTATTTCATTCCCCACCCCTGCCTAGAAATTTGCCCCTTCAAGAAGCCATGAGGAAGATTTTATTTCAAATGCTCTCATATACCACTCAGCCTCAAATAAAGCACAAGTAGTCTTGCAAAGACTGATCACTGTTTCATAGCACAGCCCCTTTACACTATTTTGCCACTCCAGACTTAATCTCTGGTGAAATCAAGAAACCCAGAAATCCTCAAGGCATGGTGGACAAATGCCTGAAAATCCAAATGCTTGTGAGTCACTTGAGTGAATTGCTGGGTTGGCTCCCAGGAGGGAGCCCTGACATTTTCCAAAATCAGGTGTGAAAATGTGGAGAAGTGTGTTCCTGCTATGAAAGCAGAGGCCAAGGACTATTACTTAGCATGAAATATATTAAGCTACTAGCAGTAGCAGTGTTTCCTCTGTACAATTTCCTCTTCCAACTTATACCACACAAAACACAGAAACCAATGCAGTCATCCCTGCCCTGCTTTAACCCTTTACTTAATGCTCATGGGAAGAGCAGCAGTTAGGTTACAGACTGTCTAGACCCTCTGCCAAACTACAAGGATAATTCAAGTCAGATCCACTGAAGAATCATCTTAGACATGAACAAGGAGCTACATACCACACCATTTTTCATCAGGTGTACAAGGGAGCCACTGTAGTAGAAATTATAGGATACAAAAATAGCTATTTTCTGGAACTTAATGACATTGAGATATGCAACCTGTACAAGCAAGACTGATAGTTTTAAGAATAATAGCACCAGAAAAATTAGAGGATTGCAGATCATGAAATGTTTAGGTAAATTTTGGTTTATGTGATAAATGAAATAAGCCTTTGATGTCATAGGTTATGATGAGGACAGCAAACGTGAGAGAGAAAAATGGATATGTATAAATGTGGAAGACAAAAAATAAATACAAATGGAGTCACATGGCTGGTGGGTGGGGCCAGGGATTCCAAAAGAAAAAAATCAGAATTTGTTTGATAACACATTTGAACAGTTAATTATGCTGACAATCAATTTTTTTCCCATTATTTCAACTTTAATCTCACCAATGTCAACTTTCAGCCATAAGCTGTTGAATTTTGCTATTAGGTAAAATACAGTTTGGGGTTTTTTTCTGGTAGTTTTGAATAGCAGTATTGCATGAAAGCCTCTGTCAGAGAATTACCTGAGATGCAGACTTCCCTGACAGAGTGACAGAGGGGATGTTATTAAAAGCAAGGATCTTCATTTTAAGCTTGACATAAATGATTCTGTAAGCTGTCAGGGAAGACAACTAATAACTCTGAAAGGTCCTTCAGAAGGGCAGCAGTGATGAAATCAAACCCTGTGGAAACCTTGTTAAGAAGAACAAGCTCCTATGGATCTAGATAGGGGGTTAATTATGCTTCAGACCCGATCAGCTACCCTGCTGCACACCTCCTCAGTAGGAACCAATGCCCTGGATGCAGCCAGGGACAGCAGACTCTCACTGGCTAGTGCCAATCTGAAGTTCCTAAGCTCCCGTGATATGGACACTCTCCCTGTGCTTTGTCTGTGTGGTTGTTAAGCGACAGCCTAAGCTCTAGGAGAACCCAGGCACATCAAGGCAAGCATCAGTTCAGAGCTGGAGACAGTCCAGTAGGAGGCCAGTTAGGAGAGATTTGATGGTTCTTCATCTTTGAATGTATTTAAAATAGGGACACTTTGCAGTCTCAGATACAAGAAACAGGTCACTGATGCCATCGACCGTTCACACGACGTGTGGTCTTGTTTCTGCTTCAGCTTCCTAGATACATCCCTACATTACTTTCTGCAGCAAGGCTGAAAGCAAGGCATTTCCTAGGGGAAGTTGATATTCCATATTTCCATTATTTGTTATTTATTCATGCCGAGATGAACAGGTCAATCCTCACAAAGCCAATGGCACCTGATGGGAGAGGATTGGAGGTCACTCATCTCTCACAGGGTCAGGCTGGGCTCCAGTGCCAGCACTCCACGACAGGTGCAGGGTTCTCACTGCACCCCAGAGAGCAAAGTGGATCACATTTTACACCATCCTGTGTGTGTTAGCAATCTTTGTCCATCTCTGGGGGTCTCTCTTTCCCATATTGTTGCTCCCTGACTACTGACCTGCAGCAGAATTACAGGAGCTTTTGATTTTTTCCTGGAGGAGGGGACATGAAACTTAGCCACCTAAATCCTTCCTTTTATTTAGGCTACTCATTTCTCACTTATAGTAGGAAAAAAAAATTATATCCTGAATTAATTAATCTATGTAAAACTATATTTAGCAATAAACTGACTCGAAGTGATAGCCTAAGGAGACATCCTGTACACTCCTGTGTATCTTCTGCTTCCACCATCTATTCAAATGGAAAATATCTTTTCCTTCCAGCAAGTGTAATACTGAATAGTTATAGTTTTAACTGAATGGGGACCAATATTTCCTATAATGGATCATAAAGAAGATATGGACTGAATTTCCAACTGGAATGCGACTCATCCTTCATTTTCATCAAAAGATCTGTGTAGCAGAAAATGCATTTGCCTAATTTATTTTAAATCCATGATTAACAACAAGTCTGAGGCACGATGACAAATAAGGTTTCAAAGGCCTAACTACTGCATTCATAGAAAATGCCATTTATGTGCAGGACCAGTGGTGCAGCTGTCTGACTCTGAGAGTCACTTACATGCAAATGGCACTTGCGCTTCAAAACCTGAACCTCCATTTGGCATTTGCTGCTCCATAAAGTAGTTCAGTATACCTTAGATAGCTGCTTTCAAGGTATAATATTATTTCTCAGACCATTAACATATTCTGGACCTGAAGAATACTATTTTAAGTCTTTGCATGGCTTGCATAAGGCTTACTTATGCTTTAGTTAAGTTTAAACTCAGCTTACTAGTTCAGTTTAATTTAACAGACAGTTATTCCCTATTCTTCTGCACAGAGAAATTTGTATTATTTCCTTTCTATCCTCGCACTCTGAATCTCAAGTCCAATAGCCAAGCAATATTAAAGAAATTCTGAAGAAGTCAGTGATAAATCTACATAACAGAAATATGTGATGTAGGAAATATATGCTATTTCTTTAATTGTGAGTGTTTTTTATTGGATACTGCAGAAGGTAAAGCTGTATGGCTCAGAACATAAATCATGAAGGCCTCAATGCTCTTAATCTTGTTAAGACTAATTAATTTGTGTCAGACTGTTTTTAATACTGTCATGGTTTAGGAATGGTACTCCCCAATTCAGTGCCTCCACTGAGATTCTCCCAAACCAGAGGCCACTCACATTGCTCCCCTCTCCTTCCTGCCCTTCCTGCTCTGGCAGGATAGAGTTGAGAATTGGAGGCACAAAAGGTGAAAACTGTGGGCTGAGATAAAAACAATTTATTGGAAACAGCAGTGAGACAAGAAAATTAACAGTAACTGCAAGAATATTCATAACAAAAGGTATAAGGCAAAGAAACAATTTATGGAAAGCCAAATACCGACTAGCATTTCCACATGGTGCTTTCTCCCCCTTACTCCTGCCACTGGAAATGACCAGAGGTGGCACCAAATAACACCTGGCTAGCCATGCCTGCTTGGAACAGGTTAGACTTACATGTCTGGTAAGTGAAATGGCAAATTCCTGAAGAGTGGGTAAACTAAATTCACAGTTGAAGATTCTCGTTATACTTTTTTTTATGCCTATGTGGTTTCCAAGATTTTGTAAATGAGAGCAGAAAATTTTCAAACCTAAAACTACAAAAAAAGACACACACCCCCCCACATGCTTAGAAAATGTGCATTATTATCTGATTCCTACCAGTAAAAACAGCAAAGCAGTAAAATCTGACTACAGTTAGGGTCAAGGTTGAGGATTCACTGTGCTGAAGTAAAGATAGTTGAAATTAAATCATTAAGATGTCTAATATTTTGGAAAATAAAAAGAAATTGACGTTTCACCACCCTTAAACTAAGCCAAACTGAGACTAACTTCTGTGCTTTTTTAAGGCCAACTGTATTTTAGATGCAGCTTTAGATTGCTCAGAGTAGAGGATTTTTTGACTGGTGTCAATTTGATACCTGCACAAGTAACAAGAAATATTTACAATTTAGAAAGACAGTACATAATTTCTACTAGCCCTTGTATATAATATAATATCATATCATAGCACATCATATCACATCATATCATATCATATCATATCATATCATATCAATTATATCTTACCTTTATTCTATAAATTCTCCTGATCTTTTAAGCATCCTAAGCCAAGGTTTCTAAGCTTGATCTTAGCTTGCCAGGGAATTTGGACTCAATCATCAGATAAATACTTTGCCACTAATTTGCCCACTTTCTTTTAGTTTTGAGCTAAGGCTCCAAGCAATTAATTAGTTATGAGGCAACATCAGCACCTGCGTAGATTTGCAAAAGTATTCCAGAGCAAAATAGACATCTGAAACAACACCCTTGAAAATGCCAGTGTTTAACTGGCCTTGAAAATGCCAGTGTCTAAGTGTTTTATAAGGTGTCTAACTGTGTGAGGGAAAAAAAAAAAAACAAACAGAAAATCCCCCAACAAGGCCACTGAAACAAAAATGAGGAAAAAAAGAGTACAAGACTTAAAAATAGAGGTAAAAGCAACCGGCCACTGACAGCAAAGATACAGGTTAGAAGACTGATGCAGTAAAAAAGGGAGGAGAGCAGATCTACTGTACAATATTCATTTGTGTGCAGGCTTAGAGAAGTCATGTTTTCAAAATTAATTCAATAAACATAGGCAATGTGATTTCAATCAGCAGTGTTTCTACATGAATACGTGATTTATGTAATTGTATGAAAGCTGGAAATAGAAAGCAGAAAGCCTAGGAATCAAAAGAAGTAACAGAGTTGCAGTGTGATTTAAGTGCAACAGAAAATGACAGTGGCAACAGGAATGTGTTATTTCATTTTGTTTTCTACCTTAGTGGAAACACAAAAAACATGTTGAAAAAAAAGCTTTTATAGAGAGGTGTGACATCTAGTATTAATACTGTATGTATTAATTAATACTTTGATGTATGACAATGGGTACACTATATGAGCAAAGAAATTATAGTTCCATTAGTTTAATATTCATGTTAGATAAAATTATGAAGAGTATATAAAAGTAAAAGCATGCTCTGTAATGATGACAAAGATCTCTTATCTATAGGTCACGTAATTTAGGATTAAAATTGTAGTTGTAGATGATAAAGATTTATGTAAAGTGGCAGATACCACCACTTCTGGCTAAATTGAAGAATGTGAGAATGAACCCCCTAAGAACATGAGAATGACTATTTTTGTCCCTTCATACTTTTTTCATCATAGTAAGATTGTAGAAAATTGTTGTGTTTATAACTCCTGTGGAAATCAAGATAGACTACAGAGATTTCAATTGAGTTGTAATTCAACATTTCTCTTCTAAAGTGATGCTTTTCTGTTTAATTTCTATCATAACTTACCATGAGGATGTTCTGTCACCTTTCTGTTTTTAGAAAAGATGAAGTTGTCTTTTTCACCTTTTGGCATTTATACACAGTCACAGAATGGTTGAGGCTGGAAGGAGATTCTGGATGTCATTTTATCCAAATCGCTCTCATCTCAGACAGAGCCATCTAGAGTCATGTGCCTGGGACCATGCCCAGATAGCTTCTTAATACCTGACTCCAAGGATGGAGATTCTACATCCTCCTTGGGCAGCCTGTGCCAGGACATCATCTCCCTCACAGTGAAGAATCTGTCCTGATGTTCAAGGGGAATCTCCTATGTTTCAGTGTGTGCCATTGCCTCTTGTCCTATGGAGGGCACAACTCAAAATAGCCTGGTTCCATCTTCTTTACACCTTCCTTTCACATAGTGATAAGATCCCCCTGAGCCTTCTCTTCTCCTGGCTGGAGCTTTTATTCATTGGAAGGATGATCCATCCCCTTAAACAATTTTGTGGCCTTTTGCTGGACTCTCTCCAGTAACTCCTCTCCTCTGTTCTGGGGAGCCCAGAGCTGAGGATCTCCATGTGCCATGTGTCACTGACTATGTTTGCTGCCCTAATCTTGGCCTACTCAGATGCTCACTTACTCCCCCTCCTCAGGAGCATAGGAAGGGGAAATAGGATGAGAATCTTTTGAGTTGAAATAAAGTCAGGGATACTGCTTATTAGCCAGAAGAAAAACAGGCTCAACATGGAGAAAACATTTAAATTAATTAACAATGGAAATGGATTTGGGTGGAGAGAAACAAAAAGACAAACATTTAAGCAACAGATTTCCTCTCCTCCTCTGCCTATCCATCTTTTTATGTCTTTCTTCAATGTGTTGTCCCAGAGGCACCATGGCTGGGCTGATGGCGCCAGCTTTGCCCTGAGGTGGGTGTGCTGGCTGTCACAGCTGTGTCCTGCATGGGGCAGCTGACACCTCTTCCCTCAGAGGCCACCCTGCTTTTCACACTTCTGCCCAGACATGCAGAACACCTGCCATGGCCTTATGGATGTCTTACACCTGTGTCCATGGTGCCATCTCAATCTTCTGCCCTCGTGCCTGGTGTGTAACAGGGATATCTCCTGCTGAGTTCCAGAGGTATAAAGGTTTCTCTGTGCACTTTCTGGCTGCCATTCCTAGCAACTAAAGGGTAGTTCTTAAATATTTTCTTGGGTCTAGGTCATTATGGAAGCTTAACCCTTACCAAGAAATTACAAATTGCAGCCTCTAATGAGCTTTGGTTCACTCAGGCAGAGGGAGCTCTCCTTTTCACCATAATAGGGATTTTCCCAAGTACATCCTCAAGACGTGACCCTGCACTTCTGTTCTTCATTCAAAATTCCCAATGGAATGTCTTTATATTATTAACTCTAGCAAAGGATTTTTGGTGCTTCTGTTGCTAAACTGAGAGGAGAATCTTGACAAGTGCCTTTCATTTACTTACCCATTTCAGCTGAAGAGAATAGTGCAGACGTGGATGTCTCAGGCTAGTATTAGATTAAACACCTTTGAATTCCTTTGCTTCATTTGTACTTTATTTGTTGTATTTATCAAATAATAAGTGAAACAGAACCAATCAGGAAGCTCAGTCCATTCCTGAATCTGATGGACAAAGGATTGGACAAAAAAAAGAAAATGCAATCAGGATTACTTGAAATGTCATGGACTTAAAAATAAAAAACACTGAGATAATTCCCACTCTGGATAAAAAGACGAAGCAAACTAGCTTTTCAGGGGATCCCACTGTGATACTTTGACTGTTCTTTGCAGGACTGAAAGGTATAGCGAAGAACTATTTCATATCAGTTCTGCTATGTATAATCTTCTTTTTCTTTTTTTTCATTCTTCCTTTGATTCTGCAGCACTAAGGGTAAGAGTCACGACTCAGAGACTCTGAAATTCTAAGTGTTGGAGAGTTCTTCCTGTTGGATGAGCACAATAACTAAAGAACTCACAGCATGGAAGTGGAACATAAGACCCAGAAGTATGTGGTGATAAAATTTGACTACAGTCTAGGGCACTGCAGCATCAGAGACAAATCAAGGGCCCTGAATTAGATGCCTGTAGCCTTGTTTATAGAGCACAGCAAGCATGGAGCCTAATCTCTTGTATTGGTTGGGGAAATTTAACCCAGGTCTCACACGTGCTGAGAACATTTTATTTTTTTTTTCTATAGTCAGTTCTGTAAAGGAAGCGTTCCAGTCTTCCAGATACACAGAGGCATCTGCATGATGCCTTGAGAGAGATGTCAAAAGTCAAGGGATAGCAGAGGAAAAGGAGGCTATGTAGTCTGCTTTCCATGAAGATTTCTTTACTTTGTTTCCTAATTCTAGGTGGTTGTCTGCTTAATCTTAGAATTTAAAGGTTTTTAGTATGATGCCTGCCTCTTCCATTGCATTGCACTGAGGTGTGTCCAGCATCTGCATGGGTAACCTGAAGGGCGAGGGAGAAAGGCAAGCAGGAATTTAAAAACTATCTGATGCAGTTCTGATCATCCATGCATGTCTGTCCTTGTCACTAAATCTAGTTCTTAGCACTCAGTTCTTTCAAGATGGAAAGAGAAGATCAGCCTTCTGATTAAAAACCAGCCAAAGAAAGGGACCTAAACTGTCTCTGTGAAACTGCCAGCACTGCATAGACGATACTCCATTCACAAAGGAGGGTTTGCTTATCTCCCTCTTGTTGGCTCTGTCCCATGTTTCCTAAAAAGTTCACCACAAAGAGAAGAGGGAGCAAAATGAGTGATGTCCAGAAACTGCAGGGATTGGTTCCATAATCATGCTGTACTTTTATCCAGCTACAGTTTCATGTGAAATGTACACAAAGTCCATTTTCAGGAAGCAGGGTCTGGGCTATATTTCAGTCACCATTTCAAAAACATTGCTCTCCCTTTTCAAGCACAACATTAAATTTCATCACTTTGTCCTGGAATCACTGCTAAACACAAATGTTTAGGGTCATCCAATCTGTTCTCCTATCTCATATACTTTGCCAGATTTTTTGCATTCACCACTGCCTAAATGTAGGGTTTTTTCCTTAGAAGGAAACAAAAATTTACACACACACCCCCTTCCTCTTCCATCTGCCTTTCCCTTGTAATTAGCTTTTTTGCTTAGCTACTTTCCTGGGAAATGGAAGATGTATTTAAAGCATCTCTGAAATCTTGAGACAAATCCTCTAAGTGCAACTTCACAGCCCAAAGTGGTGATGCTGCCACCTCCTCCAGGGGCTGGTGATGCACAGAGCTGTGTCTGTGTACTGGGTTTGTGCAGCAGCAGTCTACATGGGAGTTTGCTCTCAAGCTGCCAGAAGCTTTCCCTGTGTCCAGCCGAGCCAATGCCAGCGAGCTTCAAGACGGACCTACTCAGGGCCAAGGCTTGGCTCATCATCAGCACTGGCAGCACCTCTGGGATATCAGAGCTAAGAATGGAGGAAAAAACCCTGCACAATAGCAGCCAGAGAATATATGGGTGAGAATGTACAAGAGAAACAGTCCTGCAGACACCGAGGTCAGTGAAAAGGGAGAGGCAGGAGATGCTTCAGGCACTGGAGCAGAGATTCCCCTGCAGCCCAAGGTGGGGCAGACTGTCCCTCTGCAGCCCATAATGATCCACTGTAGAGCAGATATCCACTGGAGCCCATGGAGGACCCCACACTGGAGCATGTGGATGCCCAAGGAAGGCTGTGACCCTGTGGGAAGCCTATGCTGGAGCAGGCCCCTGGCTGGACCTGTGGAGAGTGGGGCCCATGGTGGAGCAGGTGTTCTGGCAGTCCTTGTGACTTCACTGGGAAATCACACTGGAGCAGCCTGTTTCCAAAGGACTGCACACCATGTAAGGGACACATCCTGGAGCAGTTTGTGGAGAACAGTGCTCCATGGGGAGGACAAAATCATGGACAACTGACTCCTGTGCAGGGAGGGAACAGGGGAAGAATGTGAGGAGTCCTCTGCCTGAGGAGAGAGTGCCCAAAACAACGTGGGATGAAGGGACCACAATTGCCATCACCATTCCACTGCACTGCTGAGCAGGGAGGACACAGGGAACTCAGAATTTAAACTGAGCCCAGAAAGAAGGGAGGGGTTGGGGGAAGGTGTTTTTATGATTTGGTTTTATTTCTCATTGCCCTACTCTGATGTGTTTGGTAACAAATTAAACCAAGTCCCCCAGGTCGAGTCTGTTTTGCCCATGATGGTAACTGGTGAGTGATCTCTCACTGCCCTTCTCTCAAAACACTATATATTATATATACATTATATTTCCTCTACCCTGTCCCCCCAAGGAGGAGAGAGGGCACATGGCATCCAGCCAAGATCAACACACCACAGCCTATCCCAGCAGACCCTAAGCTGATAAATTTTTTGATGATTCTGAGGACTGAAGTTTTGATTTAAGTATATAGATCTCACTAAAGTCCTAGCTAAAGCATCTTAATCTTTTGGGATCTGGAACAGAGGGCACTAAATACACAAACCATGTAGCTGACATTTGCCTTGGGAGTAAGTGCAGAGAAAAGCATAAGAGAAAGGAAGCTTGAAATAGTGCCAACTACCTGCTTTGAACATTAAGATAAAGGAAATGCAAGCGTCATTTTTTGAGCTTTTATATTTTATTTAAAAGTTTCATTCTATTATCTCTCTTAAATTACTGGAGTAAAAAAAAAAGGGGAAAAATTTAAATGTATATGTATGCCCAGAGCATCAGAAATGCCTACTAATTGCTGTCTGCAGCTTGTAGAGTTAATATGTTTAAAAAACAGCTAGATGGACAACTGTGCTGAGTTAAATATGCTTGTAGAGATATAAATACATATGCATTTGTCAGGATTTGCACTTTGTTGACAATTAACCTGCTAACTTCAATTACTTTTTTACTTTTTATTGTTGCTTATTTAGATACAGGACAGGACTGTTTGCTCTACATGTTATTATTATTCCTGTCAGCTGCTATCATTACAGAGCTCTGAATGGAGAAAGAGTCCATGGAATACTACAAAGGAAAAGTAATGAATATGGAAGGTCAGTATAAGCAGTTCAGTTTCCCAGCAGCTAAGAACCAACATGTTCATTAAGCCTCTGGGTTATAAGTTCCCTGTTTCTTCAAAGCAAACACAATAATTACCAAACACATATTTCTTCTCCAGTCATGCCTCAGCCTAGGCTAACACTTAAGGCTCAAGTGGACTCATTCACTTCACAAAGTCCATTTCTGGACCCCCCAGAGAGCATTCTCCCAGCCCACTTGCAGTGGTGATCAGAGGACCACCCTTTTAAGTACAAACCATTTAGACAGCGCATGGCTAGGAGAAATAAACAACTGGGGAAAGCCAGCACACTGCCATAGTGAACAGGTGTTTGATAAAAAATGTCAGTCACACCAAAATAAAATCAGGGCCAAAGAGGGAAACATGGATAAAGGTAATGGAGTAGAAAATAATACCACAGTTATAATAGTGCCTTTGTACTCAGGTGGAATATTGTGTCCATTTCTGGACTATAATAGCATGACAGGCTCATGGGCAGGAAAATGACTGCTGAGAAAAAGATTTCTGTATAAGAAGTAAGTAATCTTAGAATAGACTCATTTTAGGTTGAGTTGAATTACATGAGTACATTGCAAGTAAGACTGAATAGCTTGGGTTTTTTTACCCTACCTGGAGAACAGCTCTGGAATTTTCAGTGTTGTCTGAAGGCTCTGCACTGAGAGGAAATCCCTGCTTTCACACAATGCATAAATTAACTCCTCATTGAAAAATGGCATCATGCCCAAGAGCTTTATAAGCCTCAAAGTACATGTTGATATGGCTAATGAGAAACACCATTGTTTCACCAAAAAAACCCAACCAAACAAACAAATAAACTAAAAAAAAAAAAAAAAAACGGAATAAACCCCTTCACTTCATGCTCCAGTGAAGAAAACAGAGACTAACAAGCAGAAACCAGAGAGAAACTCTCTTCATCATGAATGGACAGAAACTAGAATTCAATATTTACAACTCTGAGGAAGAATTTACTAACTTGTAGAGAGCAGTGCTCTAAGTTCCTACATAAAGATGACCTGTGTTGTACAGGGCTTTCTATTTAAAGAAAGATAATCAGCCTTTGAGATATCAGAATACCCCTTAGACTCCCAGATCTAATGCACAATTAGGGTGCAGCAGTGCTTGAACAACGGCCTTACCCTACCAACAAGATGGAAAGAGCTCTGGTGCTGGAGCAAGGAAATTGCGTTCTGATCAGTTCATTTGCAATAGCAGTGTTTGCACTGGCTTCAGGTCAATAGTATTTGCAAAACTACATTTATCTGAAAGGGATTTAGAGAAAGCTGTGGTTGTTTGGGTTTTTTTAAATATTGCTGTCATGTTTTGTCAGATCTGCCAAGTCTCAGTTAGGGGAATTAACCAGGCAATTTGGCATAAGGAAGCAAGTGGACCAAGATGTGCCTAAAACTTGTCTCCCAAAAGTTGCCAAGCCAGCATTGCAAATGCTAATGTTCCTTTTTAACAAATGCTCAATAGTTGCAAAAGACATAAAATAAAATGACATCTGCTGGATAAAAGGCACATTTCTTACTAATAAAAATTGTAATATCTCTGTTTTTTGTATTTTTTTTCATTTCACAATTGTCTTCTAACAATGTCATGTCGAGGATTTTTAATTATGATTAGTTTGAAATAAAACGGCCAAGTTGCTTTTCTGAGCCCATAGAAACTAACAAACTCTTTAACAACAGTTTAAGATTAAAATTGAAGTAATTTTAGAGGTATAATACACTTTCTGTTTTATGTTTAGAAAAGAAATTTTCAGTACAAAGTAATATTCCACATTTCAGAGATCAAAATATTTCAAGACATTTTTTAGGCTAGAAATTTCATTACTAGGGACTGCAGTCTTTTCATTGTTCACTGCTCTTTGAAATTCTGAGCAAAATAATTCCTAAAAGATCATAGAATTATAGAATGGTTTGTGTTAAAAGGGACCATAAATGGTCATCTTGTCTAGCCAAGTGAAAATATTATCCCTTCATACAGTCCTAGAGTAGTCCTTAATGACACCTCTGACTTCATTCTTACAAGAGTGCTTATTCTCTCCAGGGCAATGTGCTGGGTAGTACCAAAGTCCTGTATTTAGATATGTCTATGGCAGGATTTGCTTTGACTGCTCTTTTCTGCATACAGACTCAGTTACTGCTGTGGAGACAGGGATTCTGTACTTAGTCCTATGGTTTTGGAGTGAAATTCTCAACATTTTTCTCCTGTAAAAGACAGTGAGCAACCCTTACACAAAAAGAACATCTTTTTAAAAGAATAAGTCTTTGGAGCAACTTAATAATTAGCATGTTAAAAGTATTGATACTTTCTCTTTTATTTCTTCTGCTCCCTTTGCTCAGTTTTTATTATCTTTAAAAGTACTGATGCTTTGTCTTTTATTTCTTCTGCTCTCTTCTGCTCAGTTTTTATTATCATTGTGAAGAAGTGTGTTACTTATGAAATTGTCACTTTTGAAACCTTAGGGGGTTTTTTGCTATCTAAAATTTTTATGACTCAATAATTCCTTGAACTTCCTTTCTAGTTACCTTCAAAGATTTTTTTGCCAGCACTGAGCTGAATATAAGCTTTGGAACATGCCAGTATTTTCTTTGTTTCTACATGAAGGATGTAATTCTAAAGCAATTCAATTTGTTGTCGTTTGCTGGTTACATGCTTTTCTCTGTTGTAACTTTTCTCAATTCTCTGTATGTTTGCAGAAAAAAAATGTGTACTTGTTTTATTGTCACCCTATGTTTGGATGTTTTTTTTTCCCCTTTTCACCTTTTAAGAATAGATTGGCTAAATCAATTTTCTTCAATGTTTTCTCAGGATGTGGATGAGACTAAAACTCTAAATTGCTTCTCATTTATATTAACATCTTCTTTTCTCTCTCAATGAGCATGCTTCAGTCTCAGAAACTAATCTCCTGTATTTTCATTTGCTTTGCACTTCATTCCATATGCTGTTCTGGTAGCCTCTCCATTGTTTCAGAATAAGACAAAAGTTTCTCACATCAGTATAAATCACATAAAGACTTCCATTGTTTGCTGAAGGGTGATTATCAGAATTCAGTGATCTGCATGTCATTTGCTCATTGAAGGGGTATGGTAAACCAGAAATTTTTCTAGAAGTTTTATAAATGGCAGATACATTCTTTAAATGATCCATTTATCTTTCAATAAGACTATAAGGCTATCCAGAGTGTCTCTTCTGAGCTGGACACTGATTTTTCTTAGTTATGTTTATGTGTTTTTATGATGTGGTTATGATATGAAACTTATTTCCCCTACTTTCCTTGAAAGTGGGAAACCTATTTTTTTCTTTTCCTAATTCCTCTCATTTAATGCTATAATTTTAGCAATTGAGGGAATGTATTCTTTTTTATAGCTAGTCACATTTTGACATCGGCACGCTATGTAAGGTTGTGTTGTGAAGTGTAGTTTAGGATCACAGAAAGACAGGAATGGAAGTTGGTTGGGCTAAATTGTTCTTTCAATTCCACATCCTGATTCCCACATCACACAGATTTTAAGAAACCTTCCTTAAGGAACTAAAGTGAAAGAATATTCATAGTGGACAACGATAAAAAACCTTGCCCACAGGAAGAAATCTGTCTTCATTAGTGAATGTTAGTCTGTGACTAGACACAATGATTTTATAAATTATAATATTTACTGAAGAAGGGGCAGCAAAGATATTTGGGGCCACTCTGCAATCTGAGACATGTCTAAACCATCACAGAAATGAGTCTGTTCCCTTGCCTACGTACATACCTAAATGGTGCCAACATTGAGCTAAACCTTAGAGCTCAGTGGCAATGAGTTCACCTACTAAATTTTGCAATTTACCCCATTTAAGGTTATGTTGGTTGACTGTCAGCATCATTGAAGACTTGTTTATTCTGGACAAAATTAAGAAAAACTGTAAAGAAAAATATGTGCATTTTTTTCATATGGAATTCTGTGTCTTATGTAGTCTTGTCATATCTTTTAAAATTCATTTCTTTCTCAAGCAGGACAATCTGAGTCTTGTCAATCTGTCATCACAGAAATTGTGTCATGCTCTTAGTAATTTTCATCACCTATTTCTATGTCTTCTTTTTCTCTTCTTCAAAGAGATTGACCAGGATTGAGCACATATTGTAGCTGAGGACACATCGTTGACATTAATAATGCTTTCAGAAAGACAATCTGTCCCATCCTTTTACATTGTAACATCTTATTTGTTGCTTTGTCAGTTTTTTTTTTTTTGACCACTGCTGTACAGAGCTTAATTCCACAAATACCACAAATAAGGAAAGCAGAATCCATTTGATTTGTTCAAGTAGGTGCTTAGGATCTGTAGTTATCATGTTATAGACAATACAGTATTTCATCTGTCATCATCTTGTTCATTTGACTCTCTGCTATTCCCTGTCCTTTCACTTACTCTGGGATTTATCTTTTTTAAAAAATTGTTATTTTCTTCTTCTCCTTCATTTCAGAAGCCTGGTCCATATCATTATTACTAAAACTACCCTGTCTCCAGACTGCTTGTTAAAGGAGATAATCTAAATGGACAGAGTTGCCTAAGAAATTTCTGATTCAACATTGCCCATAATAAACTTAGAGTTTAATTTGTGTGGTGCAGTGTGAAAACCTGATGCTATCCAGATACCTAGCAGCGTGCCAGAGCCTGTCAAACTAGTAAAGCACTTGTATACCCAGAGGGGTAGCCTGGAGATATGTGAAGATAGACCTGGCAGTGCCAGCTAATGTGTCTGCTTTTTGTGTCACTGTGAAAAGGTTTTCCTGACTCACTGATAACCCAGGCAGGAGGACACACTTTTTTTTTTTTTTTTTTTTATGTTCAGTGTGTGTTGTGTTGTATATTGTATGATTGATTTGCTAAAAAATCTCAGAGCTGCTATCAGAATGGTTCTTTCTCCTCAAGCAGTTTTTGAGTTTGTCTTTTCTTTTCTGAAAGCAATCAATTTTTATTATAAAATAAAATAATTGCAATTAGGAAACAAAATAAAAAGAAACAAAATGTCTCCCTTTGCCTCTTAAAAGAAAAAAATAGTGTGTGCATGTATTTGCATGTATAGAATATTTGCTGTTTTCCTTATTCATGTTGATTTTTGTTGAGATAATTTTTTTTTTTGGTAGGGACAATTGACGTTAAAAGTTTTGCTATATGCCATGGAATGCTATTAACAATACATGACAGCATTCCGAATTTCTAGGAAATGTATTGTTATCATTTTTGGATGCCTGAGGTTAAGTTATTTCTACATACTGTTAACTATCCATCCTCAGGGTAGTTCTGTTGTTGGCTTTGACATCTCACTTTTGTAAGTGCAATTCTGAATCAACAGGTGTTCACATCTTACCCCTTTTGGGTGTTGGTTTGACATACCAGATGATTTCTGCAGCACCACTCAAAAGTTACTCTTCAGTCATGCATGTTCTTGGATGGTACAAATTAGCATCTGATTTGGACATCCATATTTGCAAAAGTAGAAAAAAATTCTGTAAATAACTCATGGAACAAATTCTCCCTCTGCACTGAGGAGATTTTATTTAAATATAATATTAGTTATTCCATAAATCTAAAATGCTAAATTTCTTAAAAGGAATGGTAAATTGTATATAGCAGATTGAAGGAAAAAAGAATAATGTCTACATTGATAAATAATCCTAATTACCTTTCTATTGCCACATTTAAACAAAGTTAAAAATAGCATCCTAGAAATGGTCATCCTAGAAATGGTCTAAACTGTTTAAGCATCTTCTGCATTTTAATTCCCAAGATATACATCGAATTTTTTAATGCTGAGGTTGATGTAGATCATCCAGTCTTGTGGTCTTGGACACACATACACCTCTGACATGCTGATAGAAACTTGGTTTACCCAATAAAGCTATAAAGCTGGTTCATGATTTTTAACCAAAAAAACCCATAGCTTCTTTAGAGAGCTTCCAAGATCTAGATTTCCGTTATTTTCTCTGACAAGGTTTCATGATCAAAATAAAACCAGCCTTTAAAATGAACACATAACGGTGACAAGAAATATGTCTTAAGCTGAGAACTCGTATTTAGAAAAGTCAGGGTTTACCTTCATTTTTGTAATTAATTAATAAATTAATTAAGTAATTTGAAACTTTTTTCTTCTTTATTTTTTTCATTAAGAACTACTGGAAAAAGAACAAAATAAGGCCTAAACATTAGACAAGAATGATTGGTAGATACCAGAACACCTAATGCTTTCTTCTCTGTTAGTTTTAAGAGCTGAGGAGGAGAAGGAAGGTCAGCCTTGTACTTTTGTGATGACATTTCAGAACCAGATCAATGGGTGCTCTTCAGCTTCACTTTGCCACGAGTTCTACCAGCAACTACAGCAATGTTGCTGGTGCTCCAAGCTATCTGATGCTGTGGATATCCCATTATAATTATCCTTCTGTTGACTGTGTTAATTAAATATAGCTATAGACCAGATATAAAGAATAGAAGATCTTTTTCTCTCAATTTTAAGGATAACCAAGTGTTAAATGTGAAAACTTGTCCAATTTTTTTTTTAGTCAGGATTGAAATTCAAGAGAAAGAATTAACCTATCTGGCTCTATGCTCCACAGGGATTTTTATTATTCAGATTTATTCATTAGAAGACTTGCTATTCATGTTTGTTCTATTTGCTTTCATTAAATGTTTGGCATTATCTTCCTATTCTGTTGCTAACTAAAAAATAAAAGATCTTAGTGTTGTGATATAAAATTCATATATCCCTACCAATATAAATGGTATATTTTTTCAGTAGAAAATAAAGGGGGTAAACAATAGCAGGAAGATATTAATTTTAAAAAGAAAAAAAATAATAAAGACTATTATGGTCACTGAAGTGTAAATTTCTTCTTATGGTAACACATATGATGCTCCTGCATCACGATTTGTATTTTGAAATACAATTATTTTCTTTTTCATTCATTAAACACATTTGCAAAACCCACAGCTGATTCAAAGAAATATGAATGTATTCTTCCTGTTTCACAGGCAACAGACTAAATGAAGTTCCCAGTATGATGCAAAACCCATCTACTCAATGCTTCTATGAACCCATTAAAAAAATCATGGAAAATAAGTTGTTAGTGAAAAAAGCCTTCCAGCTGTTGTTCCTTCACCATGAAACTTGTTCTCAAAAAATGACTTCAAATGTTGCTGTTCTTTCCATTTGGATGAATTTCTGCCTGGCAGGGTGATTTTCCTGTAACAAGGTCACAGCCTTCTCCTGGGCTTGCTGCAGTGGTCTGTCACTCCATGTGCTCAGGTGACCCCTCTTTTGGCTGGGGTTAATCCTTAACTAAGTACTTGGGCTCAAACCTTGCAGGTTTTGGCTCTGGCTGCTGTGTAGGACACACAGTGCATGCATGCCTTATGCTAGGCTCCACATCTCCTGTCCTGCAGGGATGGATGCTAGTCCCAGTAACTAATAGGTGTCCCTCTGCAAAGCCTCAGATAATTGAATTTTCAAATCTCTTTTATTTGTCCTATGGGCTGTCCCCATACTTGGTGCTCAGCACAGCCACCTTCATCAAAAGAGTCACATTTTTTTCCTTCAGCAAGGGAAGTCAGGATTTGCTGGAAGCAATACAGATGCAAAGCTTCAGCTCCCAGGAGCAACCTGTGCTATCAGCCACTTCTAGGGTCACTTGGCAGAAGTCACAGGTGCAACCTCTGTCTTGTCATGTCTCATCCTGGACTTCAAGGGCCAGAGACATTGACATGAAACAATAAATTATAATAATCTAATTTATGTGACAGTGATATCCCTGGTGATATCCAACTCAGCCTGGGATATTCAGCAATTTCTGCAGATATCTCACCCTGCGTCATCACATCCTTCTCCTCTCAGATTTTATCTCCTCTCAGATTTTATCCTCCACAGCCTCAGTGTCATGCTGTGAGTTAACTACATCTCCTCATTCAATCATAGGTGAGGCTTGAACTCCAGTCAGTGCACTTAAATAACAGGTCCTGGTCAGCAAATATAAATGGGGCCAAGTTTTAAAGTGCTGTTCAGGAAGAAGAGATGTATCAAGGTGAGGCTGCTTAGTCCTCATTAACTTCCCAGCAATATAGGAGTCTGTGGTCATAAAGCTGAGGCCAAAAAGCTGTGTACAAACACAGTGATGTGGGGAGCATTCAGATTTGGGGTGCAGCCCTGACAGCACTGCAGCTGGGCCACTGGCTGGCCGGGCAGGGCTGGCTGAGTTAGGGCTTACCCTGCCCCTCATCTTCACACACTCGGGTCGAAACTGTTCTAAATTTGGATGTGAGACTTTCTTTCGTACTCGTATTTTCCTAACCCTTTGCCCCGTGCTTTCTTTATGTCTACTTCTTCATCAGTGAGAGATATATAAAGGGCAGGGCTGTCCATAGACTTTTAACTGCTTTTCCAGGATAATGAAGGCAGAAATGAATCAAGCAGAATTAATGAAGAACAGTGAAGTGGCACTCAGCCACCCTGCCCCCACCCAACCCAGAGCAGTCATTAATGATAATAGGACTCTGTGCCCCTCTCCTCCACACACAGCTCACATCACAGGAATCATCAGGCAGCCCTCCTCAGGGCACTCTGCTCAGCTTCGCTCCTTCTGACATGTACCCAGCAGATCAAAGGTCAGAGCAAACACAAAACTTCTATTAGTTACTCCTTAAGCAAATATTCATGGCAGTAATTGTCACCTATTCAGTAACATGAATGCAGCAAGGCCAGCTAAAATGAGGACCTTCCTGTAAAAAGATTAAAAAAAAAAAAGAAGAGAACTGAAGATAATTAGAATTCAATAATGGTAATTATATATTTCCTCAAAATCAATGCTATAGTGCCTTTATATAATTAAATGAAACGAAACAATCCCTGGATTCTTTAAGAATTTTTCTAAGATCAGTCAGATATATTGGAAAATTCATTTTGGTTATTTTGTCACCCTCTTTCTTTCCCCTACATTAACAGGGTTGAGGGAAGCTCTAATACTAGTGATCACAGAAACTGAAATCTGTTATGCAAGAGATATTTATTCTAGTCACAGGCTGAATATTATTCTCTAGGAAATTTTACACATGAAAATATGAGGTTGCTTAAATGCCAGGACAACCAAAGTTACTGCTGCTGGTCATTTGAATTATTGCCAAAATTTGAACAAAGAACTTATAAACCAAAGTCCAGACCGAGGAGGAAACCCACATACAGGCCATGATCATTTTGATGTAGAGCTCAGGGCCCAAAATATTTCCTGAGAGGAGAGAAACAAATTTCCATCATAGAGTAGCCAATGGTCAGATCTGGAGCCGGGTGAAGGTTTTGCTGCTGGAGCCTATGCCTAGCATGGGCATTAATTCCTGAAGAGCACAAATATTTCCTTTGAACTTATTGATCAGGTGTCACTAGAGACCATGATGTAGATATCCAAGGCTTGTATTGTAGCTCAGATTCAGTCAGTTATACTGGCAAGGTGTGCAATTACTGGTATTTATCTGTACTTTATAAAATAAAGTACATAGTTTTCAGAAAATCATTGCAATTTGTAAAAGTATATTTGTTAGTATAGTCCAAATTTAAATGACAGACCACATCTGTAAACTGGATACTTCCCAACTAATTAGAATATTTCTTCAAATATCATCTAAAGGTTTTGTATGAGGAAAGAGGGTTATTACATCCCAACAGGGAAGATATACTAGGCCTGCCAAGACACTCACGGAAAATCTCTATATATTAATACTGTATGTATGCTTGGTCCGTGCTTTTTACCAGAGATAATCAGGAAGAAGATGGTGAGGTGAATAAGAATAAGGTTCCCAGAGGGCCAGGAAGGAGCAAGGAGAGAGGACCCCTGGCAGTAAGTGCAAAATGCAAATTGCTACTAGAAAACACAAAGTCTGAGCAAAGAAAGGGGAAATCAGATACCAATGTCTGATGTGAGAAAAAGGAATATGCCTTAGGGTCTTCCATTTGGCATAACAGAGAAGAAAGAAAAGATGGTAACACAACTCAGGAGTGTACAGGATGACAGGTACCCAAGCAGAAGAACCTAAGAGGAGAGGATGGAAAAAAAAAAATTGAACAGGAGGATGGAAACTGAAGGAAAAAAAAAAAAAAAAAGAAGAAGAAAGAAAAAAAAAAACAAAAAAAAAAAAAAAAAACCCACAAAAAACCCCAGAAGTTTATGAA
>JAOTQP010001546.1:33024986-33064917 GCA_026413545.1 Cichladusa arquata | reverse complement strand
CTCTTGTCTTCCTCTTCTCTTCTCTTCCTCTTCTCTTCCTCTTCTCTTCTCTTCCTCTTCTCTCCCCTCCCCTCCCCAGCCTCTTCTATAATTACTCGTTAGTAACCACAAAGCTAGTAGAAGTACCCCCCTCTATGAAGTAAAATACCTGCTCTTAACTTTCAGAGGCCTCCCTACTCATTTTTCTCTTGGTATGATATGCTACTATTAGATAAAGATATTACAAATAAGACATTGTAAAAATAACATTTTGTAGCACTGAGTCCCTCTCCTCTGCAATCAATTTTCCTCATAATAATCCTCTAGTTACAGAGTGGCAGTAAAGCAGAATATATAAAATTGAAGAAAAAAAAAGTAACTAAACTATAATTTGATTAATCTTGAGGTACAATCTATTTTTTTTTCTTTATTCTTAACTCAAAGCAAGCTCTTTAGTAATAGCAGCCCTTTAAAAAGGCATTCTAAGTCTGTCATATGAGAATGAATTTAACGTTAAAAAATAATTAGAACAACTTAATTACCTGTAGCATATCAGCTGTCAGAACTGTTGTTGGTATGCTAACCCTTAATTAGCAATTTTATGATTGATTAATGAACCCAAAGAGGTTTACACGCAGACTGTTTAAAGTGTACTAAAAAAAATAAGGCGCTTGTACTTTCACAGACTAGTTAACCTCTCAGAGATGCAGCTTTCATTTCGATGTCTTCAGAGGTCAAAGGACATCCCAGCAGATTTTCCAGCAGAGCTTTTTATTTAGACAACCAACAAGAAGAGAAGAGTGGGGAGAAGCTTGCTGGAATCTGGCAGTTAATAAAGTCTACATATATATATTCTTATTAACTTAAAAATTAGTTTTTTGCCAAATCATTTTGTCATAATTAACCTTGGATAACATATTAAGTTATTTTAGGCTTTGAGGTTTGGAGTTTTTTTTCCTGTTTTTTTCCTTTGGAGTTAAATTTCTGAGACACATTTTTTTCATAGGTTCAGAAGTATAAAACACATGGTTCTTAATTAGGACATTATGCCACTGACTTGAATAAACTGTGCTGTACAGCCATTTGCCCCAGTCTGGTGGTTTTCATTTTTAAAGCCAGAAAAGGTTTCAGGAGGACAGTGTCTGAGGTGGTCAGTCTATCTCAAAATGAAAGTGGCAGCAGCAGAAGAGGGTATAAAGCAGGCAGGAGAAATGAACAGAGGCACTGTTATGGATTCTTTGGAACATAAAATGCCTGTTCTTCAACAAGATACCAATGGAGTCAATGAAAATTTGCTAGACTCAGTTTCAGACAATTTTGAATGTTTTTCATGTAAATCCATGAGCCTATATTTTTGGTTGTTCCAAAGAATGAATAAACAAAGCAGGGATCTTATGATTATCTATAAGTGGAAGTGTTGTGCATGTAAGGTAGAAGAGATGGCAAGATACTTAGAATTTAACATAATTTTTCCGGTCATAGTCTCAGCTGCTGGCTGAGGATATCTTTTATTGCTTTAGGTTATTGCTAACTCTTGGTGACAAACAGATCATCAAACCAATTTTAAAATCATCATGCAAATAGAGGAAGACAAGCCCTAACATTACACAAGTTAGCTTCCTTGAGGAAGTTGTTTTGCAATATCATACAGATATTATGACATAAAACATATTGCAACTGCAGTACAAGTAAAAAGCCAGACCAGTGAAAACCTGACTCATTACTCTGAATATTCATGACTTCATGCCTCTTATAAGTCTACCTGCCTAAAATCCAGCCAGAAGAAAAGTCTGTGTGGAAAGTAATGTTAGAACAATGAGAAGGAGGAATCAAACTCATATAACAAACTCATAGAACTATGTATTGGTCGACTTTTATTCATCCATCAGCCTTTTCACTATCTCATCACACAGGATAACAAAGAATTCATGTTCTCACAATTTTTTTCTTGATTCTCTGAAACTGGGTGATTTTCATCTTTCATCAGTGATTTGATATTGCCCCACAGTTTTGGTTACAATTGCTTCCATGGGCAGCTCCCATGGGAGTCTTAAATGTGAGGTACAGTGATTAGTACTTTTTTCTTTATTTGGGAATATTTTAAATGCTTTGGTGGTGGGAAAATATTAATTTCCTAATGTCAATAAAATTTAATATATAAATCCAAAACAAAATAGAAAATTATGAAAAGTGTCTCTGAGTGTCATTATTCACACTGTTACTGCTGAGGTATTCCTCATTTGTATTGGTGTTTTGTCAAAGCTATTTCCTTGATCATTTTTTGACCCTTGATGGATTATTAATGGCAAAATATTTTATCATCATATTTCTGTGAGCTATTTTGGTCTTTTAGGCTTTGAGAATACCATCCATTAGAACCTGAGATTGACTATTTTCATATTTCAAGTGACTTTGGCAAGTTTGCAAAACTGGTTTTGATTAATAATTTAGGAAATTTTGGACAACACAGTTCATAAATACACAAAGCTGCTGAAATATACCCAGTCTCAGAAGAGAAATGTTGAAGTACAAGGGGTTTTTTTGTTTACTTTACTGTGGTTGTAAAAGAAATTTCTGCGAATTTAATAAATACATCATAGCAGAAAATAAATAAGGCAAGTTTGTTTCTTTAATGAGAAAATCAGTCTGCATAAGAGGATATTACATTGATTTATAGTTCTTAAAATACAGATAGCAAACCATGGACACACATAATCAATCAATCAATCAATCTATCTTAAATCAGACATATTCTTAAGGTCCGACTTAAAAAAAAATAATATCTCAAATAAAGAAATACTGCCATCATCTCTCACCTTGCATTTGGCTTCAAAGTGGTCACATTTGCACAACACACAGCAAGGATGGCCACAAACTTGTTGTAGTACAATAGAGACAAGTCTTTGTTTGGCTGGTTTTTTACAGAAAAGCTTAATAAATTCCAGTTTCTGGCATTTCTGACTCCAGAACTGACATTTATTCATTTGTAAGATGGAGAGTAAAAATGAGGCTGAACAATGACTTCTTAGCCATGTATCTAAATAAGCATTTTTGTAGGAAAGCAAAAGCTGTGAACGCAGATACGCTGCATAAAGCATACAGCATTAACAGGCTAAAACTGTGTATGTATGAGGAAAATAAATATGGCCAAAATTTGACCCCAGTTAGTCTCATAGAGTCCCATTAAATTTAATAGTTCTTTATGGATATAAGTGATGGCAGGGTCTACCTTGTAACTAGAATCCTTGTCAGAGCTCCTCCGCTGGTGGGGAGTGAAATAGGGAATGTCTTGAGGTCAGTTTCCTGTTCTTGGTGAAAACTCTATGGAACAATTCTATGGAATAACACCTGTCTGGAAAAACAAATCCTACAGATAATTTTTAATCTTCTAATAATTTTTAATATTTTAATCTTCTCAAAAATGTTAAATTCAAACACCTTGCACATGTTTAAGCATCTCATGTCACTCTTTCAGTCCTGCAGATTGGAGGAGGAGCATCCTGGGATGACGAGTGGCTCCACATTGGTGCTCAGGCATAGTCACTATTTGTGGATCATTTTAAAATTACACATTCCAAAACAGTTGTTTCTCTTTGTTAGAGCAGTTTCCACTGAGATAACTACATCTCAAAAAAGCACATAGAAGTATGGATATCCTGTGGGATTTGGAAGTGTTTCTCAAGCCTAAGGCCTGGAGAGTCAATAATTTCAGTGTGGGAGAAGACATGGATATTTATGGCACCTCCCACCACTCCCTGATCTACATGGGAGGAGTTCACATATATGAGCCTTAGCAGTATTCCAGCAGGCCTTTTCCAAATCCTCTACAAGCAGAGTGCAAGAGAAAGCAGGGCTGGCCCACAGATGAGGCATGGACAGTGCTGAATTGTTGTCACAAAATATTTGTGCATGATTGGTGCCAGGGGCTGTAGGTTGAAAACTTTTGTCGTTAGCATCTGTAATTAACTTTAGCAGTGCAGATATTGTGGTGTATAGTTGCACAGGCAGAAAGCTGTACCTCCCCACCTTGCCATTCAGCAATTACAGCCATGTACATCTGGGTGCAGCAGATTTGCCTAATGTTTCCTTCGTGCCTTTATTGTTGAAGTCTGGGCATCTGCATTGGTTCTGGTTTCTGGTTGGTAATTCTGGGTGACATCTGATCCAGCTGGAGTCAGTCCTCCCTGTCAGCTTGAAAAATGACAAGAGAGAGTGGAGACTCCCTACTGTCATTCAAGGAAATACATGGCATCTGCTCTTGTTCATGCTTCCATTTCTGTTTGGTATTTGTATACCCATCAGTTTCTGCAAAATGTCCATGTTTTGTCTTCTAGAACAATTTGGTACTGATGCCCCATTCCACATCTGACCTCTCAATCTGTAGATGTTTAGCAGACATGGTTATGCATTTGGCACACGGTGTGATGTACCCACCAATGCCTCACATAGGGGCAGAAGGGTGTTGAGGTGGGAAATGCAGTTGTTGTAATTTATCAGTTATGCATTAACTGATCCTTTCAGGTGGCTGAAGTTCACTATTTAGTCCTCTCTCTCTAGGCTGAATTAAAGAAAAACTGAAAATATTGTGTCCTTTATCAAATATGAAAATACCTGACATTTGTCCTGCTCTAAAGCCCATTGATTTTCAAACTCTAGTTTCTCAGAAGCTCAGAGGGTTAAATCTCCCTGACATATTTTAAGTAGTGTGGCTGACAATTTAAACCTTTCTTTACTCAGAAACTTGTATATCTTTACTTTATTTTTTGCTACTCTAATATATCTACTTTTCTTCTCGTATTCTGTCATTCAATTTTTATTTATTTTTATCTTTTCAAGACCAAAATATTTAAACATGTTTGACATGTCAACAAGAAGAAAAGAAGTTTCACTGAAACTCGCTGCCATTCTGGACTTCTCTGTAGACAATTTTTCTATCTTAGTAGGCCTCTAATTTCTCAGTTCTTTGCATGCAAATAGGGCTTAAGCATCTTTCCTCCTTCACACTGTACCTTGTTTATTTAAAATCTCAGGGCCAATGGCTACATTTTATTAGGGATTTGTCCAGTCTGTGGTGCAAGAGGATATGGCATAGGCTGTGATCTCTAGGTAGTCTTATGATACAGGACTAAGTAATATATAAAATTTATACTATTTGTTATAAAGTATTCTAGATTTTCATTACTGTAAAGCTCAGGAGACCAATACAAAAACTGGAGAGTGCTGCAAAGCAATATACCAGAGGAAAAAAAGATGCTATGGCAAAGCTGCTACACCCTTGAGAGAGGAACCTCAGCATGTGAGTTTTTCCATTTTGAGAGGGGAGACACATTTTGGCTGTGCTGTCATTGTTATGATTCCCATTTGAAACCAAGGAATACTGGAATGACTAAAATGAAATATATAAATACACATATTTAGCATATTGAACCAAATTTAAAGAGGATTAATTTTATGGCATTAATCCCAAGTCCCTTTGCATGTCTGTAAGGTTCTCGTGGAAAGACCACCTGGTGGTTGAATCAGGCTGCAGATATTAGTAGTCTTTTCAGGGAAGTCTAATCACCACCATTAATGTATTTCACCCCCTTTTAATTTTTTTTTTTTTTCCTTTTCAGCTGGTAAGAGCAATTTGTGCATGTGTGTGACAAATTGCATGCTG
Source organism: Cichladusa arquata (assembly GCA_026413545.1). NCBI lineage: Eukaryota > Metazoa > Chordata > Aves > Passeriformes > Muscicapidae > Cichladusa > Cichladusa arquata. Next base: position 33,059,279 of record JAOTQP010001546.1, on the reverse strand, counting down.
TACTGAAAAGCAGCCCACTGAGATATTTAGTATCACGATGGAAAAAGCAGAGAAGAGAGATCTATAACACGGAGACTGAAAGGCTGTGTAATTGAAAGTAAGAAGAAGATTGAAAAGAAAGGCAAATAATGCATATTTGGAATACAGCCATAAAGCTCATCTGGAAAGGGGGGGGAGAAACAGAAAGTCAAGGGATAAGCTATAGTTGAGCCTTGAGAGTTCAAGTATCCTTAGATCCTGGGGATCCTGAGCACCAAAAAGGAGGCAGGAGTGACAGGGAGGAAAGTATTCAGCAGCTGTTTACTTCTCCAGCTGTCTTAGGACATGATATATATATATAAGAAGAGAAACATGGAGATGCATAGAGAGCCCTGCTGCTCTACCCTTTCCCAGAAATTGTGGGATGGATTCTGCAGCTGCAGGGGCAGGAGTCAGCAGAGAAGCATGGGCTCACCCTTCTCCAGCAAAACAAAGTGATATAAAGCAATGCACAGGGGGTAATAAAACTGCTATTTACAGCTATTTAACAAACTGCTCCCCAAATGATATTTCTCTCATACAGATGTAAATAGAATGCTGACTTATTTTATGCTGCACTGAAGAAGGCAATGCAAACAATCCCATGTAATAGCTAACTCTAAGTTGAAATGCTCTATGCTATAAATTCTGTCCATTTTTATTGCAGTTACTTGGTGTGCTGATGCTGACCACAACATTTTCCAGGGTTCTGTTTGTATTAAGGATCCCCCCTGGATTTCACTGAATTATGTGGCTAGCACAGCTTTGAGAGGACCATTACTTGCATGCTTGGAGGCATCAGTTAATTTTTGAAGTCTGTCATATGGATAAAATAGACCACGAAATAATCACAGGAATATTCTGTTTGATTTTGAGAAGATATTTTTCCCTTCTCTGATACAGTCTGCTTGTATTCCTCTTATTTGTTAACCATATAAATTATTTATCTCAGGCTGAGCTTCATAAAATTGCTTTAATATTGACGGTAAAATCTCTGATGGCATATCAGCTCCCTTTTCAGCAGTTCCCTGAGTATCAGTGCTGAGGAAACTTTGCCCATCAATACCAGGACACGGGCCTGAAAGGCTGAATCTGAAGAGCTCTGAGCATCCTCAGCTCCTGGGGACATGGATGGGCTTCACAGAAGATTTTGTCCTGTTTATCCCTTTGTATCCAGGGTCTCACTCTGCACAGAGTTGAAGCACAGCATTGTAGTTGTTGTGAGCTATTCAGTGACACTGAAAGCCCAACTCTTCACTTACCTGACAGTAAAGGCTAAGGTACCACCCTGGAGTCTGTGAGTTACGTGAGCTTAGGTAGAGAGCAGGTAGATATGTGGGTAGAAGTGGGATTCCTGGGACCATCAGCAAGATGCAACAATAATTCTTCTTAAAACAGAACTTACAGTCTTTGCATACTTATGCAAGGTCAGATGTACAATAATGAGGGAAAAGTAAGTTTTGCTACTATGGACTGTAAAGTGCTGTAACTTTTTCAATATGTCTGATAAGGGTTCTTGTGGTTTGCTTCCAGCACTGCATGTAGTTAGATTAAGGCATGTCTCTCATTTGGCAATGGTGTGTGAAATTGTTCATGATAACCTCTGCAGGGACTTCAAGAACAGAACTACTGCAACTTACTTACTGAGTTCCCAGGGAAATTTGTTGCCTTCAAAGAAGTTTTGCTGAGGTGTTCATCTGATAAAGGATGTATCTTTTACAGTACACTCCCACCCCCATGCAAACATCTTTGTCAATATAACAATGGAATATATAAGTTTCTGTACATTCTGTAATCAGTATAATTTATGTATGTGACAAAAACCAATGCTGACTTATAGCTGATGAGTATCTGAAATTTTTCTTTTATACAAATATTATAGTTTCAATCAACTGTAATAACTATAGCAATGCTTCCCCTCTTTCATTTCCTTTGGTGTCTTTCCTCTTCCTTCTCCCCTGTGGAAAGCGAACACACATACCAAGAAACAAAAAAAGGTAGTTTTTAGACATGGGGTAGAGACTTCTGTGTCACAGAGCTCTGACACTTCCAGTAGAAGTTCTCCTGTAGTTGTTTACATCCTGAATGTTCCCTTTGTAAGAACACATAAACAGGAGTGGGTTTATTTTTTGTCTCTGTGTATGTGTGTGTGTGTAAGAACAATATAGAACAGTATTTACATTAAAATAAGAGAAAAAGTAAAAGAATAAAGAACATCACAGATGTATAATAGACAAAGATGCTATTTCCCAAAGAGTAAGTTTGAGATAATCAGATAAAAAACATTTTAATAATTTTCTGGAAGTGCAACATAAGCAAATATTTCTGTATGAATACCCACCAACTCTTCCCATCCCACACAGTATCTCTGATAATGAAACAAAAAGATTGGTTTTTAAAGGCTCTTCCCAAACACAGACCTTGTGACTCAGTAGTTCAGTGGTTTACCATCTTGTGTTTGTTCAAATGTGAAGTAGATTATGGTGTAGTTCCATGACATCTTACTGCCTTTTATAGAGGCTGAACTTGATCTCTGTGTGTAATATCACTTGCATTTATGGCTCTGTGAAAGACCAAACAGAAAATTGCTAATAAAAAGTTTGAAGGAAAGCAGTGCACATATAAATGAAATTACTGTTTTTACTGGATATTTAAGGCTGAATAAATACAATGATTTTCTTTTGGAAAACATAGGTAAAGAAATTATTACATAACAAGTATTACCCTCTCTTATATACAGAAATACAAGACAATTTGGCCTTAAATGCACATATTTATATATTAACTCAAAGCTAATAATACTTTAATGTTTTTGACAGAGTGTTTCAGGAATGGTAAAATCCGTATTTCACCTCAATTTCTTCTTTTGTCAATTGACCCTAGCCCTGTCTAGATTGTTTCAGCCTTTGGTCGTGTCTACCACATTCAGGTCCTGCTTGGTGGTTGAAGGGCTGAGCAACAGGCAGTGTCCCTGCAGGCTGCTGACTGGGTAACACCTGAAGGCACCTCCAAAGAAGGCTGTGAGGCAGTGGTAGGAAGCAATGCATCCTGAAGTGATGGCAGATTATCTTACAAGTACACCCAGGGGCTGTCTATCCAAGGATGTATATGCCTGCAAAGCAAGGTTCAACAGTGAGTTAACAGATTTTGCTCTGATTACATTGTTTTCTTTGCTTGAAAATTTTACTTGAAAATCTTCACTTGCCACAATTTTCTCATTAAATATTTCATTTCAATGGTATTAATATAAGTTTGATTTATCAGCAGTTTTGTATTGCTAAAGAATTTCCAAATGTTTTATTTCTTTGCTGAGGAAGACATTTTTTTATTGAAAATTGTTTTTCACTGGTTTTGAAATAACACTGGAATCAGTGTATTTATAATATTCAAAGTGTATCGTTTAAGCAGATTTATAAATTTTATTGTATTCAGGAATATATGAGATTATTAGTTACATATAATGAAACATATGTTTCTCCCTTGGTTTAGGTAGAAATAAAAATGGATTACTTAAAAATCTAATTAGACTAGAAAATAGAAACAATTAAACAATACCAAGAGATGTGGGTAAATAATTGAAGTACATTGTGGGAATTATTTTCTTTCTATGAGGAAAATGTAGATATAATGGTCTCAATAGAGAAAGCTAATTAAGATGTGTTTCATTTAATTGATTTTAATATTAATAGAAAGATCTAATTGAAAAGCTTCAAAAGGAAAAAAGCCAGCTGAAAGAAGATGCGTAGAAAGAAAGGAAAATATTTCAACAAATATAAAACTTTCATTTTAAAAGACTATTTTAAAAAACAACAATCGTATGCTCTTCATGGTTTGTTTAAATCTCTTTTCAAGAAACTTGAAAATCTAAAATACTGCTCTAAAAATGAAGAATATTTTCATTTGTTCAGACACTTTATTCTGTTCAGCTTGATTTTGCTGTTTTTTTTTCTTTTGTATGTACGGAAATACTAAGGTGACGTAAAAAAACCTATCAAATCAAAAGAGAAAACAGAAAAAAATGTTCTTTTAGGTATATTGAATTGTAACAAAGGCCTATAAGAGATGCATATCACTACAGGAAAGAGGGTGTTTTTTATTATACTTGCCATTTTTGCATCATCAGAGGGCCTATGCCCCTTAAATCGTATTATCTGCAACATTTGCACATCGATCAGTCATGTCCAGAAAACGCTTTGGCATACAAGTTGGAAAGATAATTTTCTACTGCTTTTTTATTAATCCTTGAATGATAGCCTGCTACTTGTTATAATTCCATCAGAACAAATCCTTCGTCTATTATTGATGCCAATATAACTTCTACCCTTTGTACATTTCTTCTCTAGAATTTGAAAGAATGTGTGCCTAGATTGCAACACCCCTAATTATTAGGTATTATTAACTAGGGAATAATAATGCTGCCAGAAAGCTGATAATGCTCTGGTTGAGGATTATAGGAATAAGGATTGTGGCACTTGGCTTCAGACAATAATTACCAATCTGAAAAATAAATTTACTTCTAGCAGATATTCGTGCTAATCCATCTGAAAGACACGTCATGAGTTGAAGTTTTAAATACATTCCTTCATCTGTTTTTACTGGAGTGCATGAAGTAAGCCTGTGATATATTTTGGGCATTATTTTATAAAGCTTGACCAGAAAGATGTATATTAATAATCTTTTTTGTAGCGAAAAAATAATAACATAATAAGATTAGTTTTACCAAAAAATATATACATGACTAAACAATGTTTTCTGTCCTATTTTACTTATCTACTGCCTTTTTGTTTAAAAACACATACAGCAATTAATATTTTGTTTAATTTTTGAGGGGGAAATGTTAGACTAACACATGTGAAATCAGATACTTCAAAACACTACTATGTCCAAAAAACATGTTCCTGAGAAAGATATGTCACCACTAGAATAACTTTGTGACAATAACAGTGGTGGCTTAACAATTGGACTCAATGGTCTTAAAGGTCTTTTTCTGCCTAAATGGTTCTATGATTCTACATCTTGACCAGGTCAAATATGCAGTTGCTGATTCTAACATAAAAAATGCCTGGTAGCACTGTGGATAGTTCCATTGTTAGGAAAAAAATGTAGGGAAAATTGTTCTCTGCAGGAAGGTGGTTTATTCTCTGTATTATATTACAAGGATGTGAATCTCTCATCACTGAGAATTCCTCCTTACAGGTGATTTGACTGCATACTTAAATCTGCCCTCTTTGTGCAAAGAAATTGGAAGTACTTCTGCATATCACAGAGCAAATACTTGAATTCATCAGCCAGCTTTTGTTCAGTTCCTGCTCAGGCATATCTTGTGTTTAAATTGATTTTGTTAAGTAAGTGACTAGAATTGACTACAGAATTCAAGATAGTTCTATCCCAGAGTGGATTTCAGCTTTGAATGCTCTTAAATTAAAGCAAAACTGATTAAATGACATCACAGACTATGGGATTTGGATATCATTCCTGCAAAATTAAAGGAAGTATGCACTGATATAAGATGATGGTTGTGAAATACAACTCTGTTCCATGTGTCTGAGTTAGATGAAAATACACATCTTTTTTCCCAAAATGAAAGTAGTTTATTCAAAGATAAACATAGACAATAAACATTACACAACAATAAAAAAATCCTCTACTTGTCTGCTGCTACTGAGTGAACGTCAACACCAAATGAACCTGTTGATTCTTTTACATTTCTGTGCTTAATGTCATGACAAGTAAAGCATAAGACTAAATATATTTTGTTACCAATAAGAAAAGACATTGGAATTTTTGACAAAATAGAAGAAAAAATAAATTTTAAAGTTAATATATGAACTCAAACCAAACTACGATCTTTTGCTTTATTTTAGTGATGGTCTGTGAATCTGTGGTGATGTCACAAAAGCATTATGCAGCCTGTAACGTGATGTGCTGGAATCTTAACCTCTATTACAACCTACTTTGTAGAGGATTCTACATTGTATACATAATGTATTATTACAAAATAATAGCCTTAATAGTCTCACATTAAAAGACTTGGTCCTCAAGAAAATTGGTCTGCTACTCTCTTCAAAACTTACCACTTCAGCTACTGTTTAACCTCCAAACTATTTAAGACAGTGATATTTGAATATAGTCTGAGTTGCTCCTACAAATATGGCTTCAAAGAAAATCTAGTGGCAATGTCCAAAGCAAATACCACTGAATACGACTTGCAAATTTGATGTTCAGAGAAGGAAATGGTATGGTGCATTGGGCAAATTAAAACACTGGAAACAATGCATTTACAGTAGAACTTTGAGATAGAACTGATACTTCAGAAGTTTCTAACAAGATCAAAGTTTTCTAAATCAAGCAGGATTTCACTACTTGTTTAAATAAACTGGAGAATGATTGCACTTGCTTTTTACAGTTGTTTTTTTTTATGTTACTGCCTGCAGGGAGGGATGGGTTAAAAGCTGAAGACTTTTAAGTAGGATTGTAAATATGCTCAAGTGCCCTTGCAGCTGGGAATAATCCTTGATAAACAGATGAGGTGAGCAGGGTGGTGATCCTTTAGCAGGGATTGAGTTTATGGTGCTTGCATTTTCAACTCTGCCATGGTGCAACTTTGGGGATCTCATGGTTATCACGATAATGGCAATAAACTCACTCTCTGTGAAGAGGCTGCCTGTGCTGACTTATACACATCTCTGGTACAGTTGTATGCCTTTACTTTCATTTACATAAAGCACTATCATAAATATTGTAGATTACAGAAAAAAACATTGAAATTAAGGTGTTTTTTTCAACACAAAAATTTCACTCTGTGTTTAAAAAGCTATTTTTTTTTTGCTGGAGGAAGCTATGACATTATTGGATAAGACTAGACTATGTCAGCTTATACATAATTTCCAACATTGGTCTGTCTAAAGCTCTGGATTTAGATTGAGATCCAGACAGTGTATTTTGCAAAAGATAAGTCTATTTACTGTTGGTTTAATTGTAAATGTTTTATTTCTTAGGAATCTGAGGTGTTCAGCCTTTGCAAAAATGCAAAAGAGATATGTTTAGCTCTGCATAATGCCCAGCTAACCCATACTGACCTGGAAAATGTAATGCTCAAAAGAAAGCATCCAAGTTTAGACTAGCAGGATGTGTGCAGAGTAACATTGGCATGGCATGGATAGCATGAATCTTACTCCAAGAAAATATCTTGAAATTGGAGAGAATTTACCTGAATGCATTTAGTAACAAACAAAACCCATAATTGTCAGGATCCTCATAAAAGCCCAATCTAACTATTCTGTTCCTGTACCTTCAAGGGACGAACGAGAATGAGCCCAACATTCAGCTACACAGTATTTAGAAAGTAGTCAGGGATGTTAAAATTGATTCAATCAGGTGTAATAGAAGAGCAGAATTGCACAAAATTAAATGATTGGCCAAACAAACAGGTCTGCTTAGGCAGTTTTCATGATGTAGACTGAATCAATAAAAAATATCATTCTATACTGGAAAGAGACAAAATCTTAAAAAGGTATGCCAGTGTAGTAAATCTGTGGTGTACTGCTGCATTATCATGACCTGTAGCTGCCAGGAATCTACCAGATTACATTGCAAGAAGGTATGCATGGATATGTATGTAAAAACAATGTTTATTTGCCATTTCTGTATCATGCAGCATTAAATAGGCAATGTCCATGTCAGTCTATTCAGTTGCTCCATTTGAAAGGTGAAATAACAATTGAAACAAATGTTGTCTATTGGTCTTAATATCTGTTTACTGTTTCTGTTTTAGCATCTATTTGCTGAGAGAGTAAAAATAGCCGAGAAAAAAGTGTTTTTATCTATAGAGTCCTGTTATGAACATGACTGCTGAAATAATACCATAATGGTGTTAATATTACACCTGTTGCAACTCAAAACACCACTTGTGCTTTGGAAGAATTTCCTCTTTCTGGTGTATTGGAAAAAGCTACACAAGACTGAAAGGTTTAATGTAGGCTTGTCAGGGGTACACTAATTTTTCTTAAGAGTTTTAGAGGTTTATGGAGGGGAGGAAGAGATAAAAAAAGGAAAAGAAAAAAAAATCAATAAAGCTTTTATTGAACTGAACAGAAATATTCCTTACTGGATTCAAGCTGGACTATATACTTCAGTCTCTGCAGGTTATCTAAGGCAGACTTGGCCCATGACTCATATTTGATGGAAGACTAAGAGGCAATTCAGAATTTACCACTGAACTAAGTAAAGAAGCTATACATTATGCATCTAGGACTCAAAAAGGGAGCCAGAAGCTGCTAGACATCAAAGGGGGAAAAGAATCCAGTTATCTAATCATCTAAAAGATGAATCTCTGTCTTGCGTGTCAAGCATGTTAGAGAGATGTCACTAAAGTAGCTCAGAAGTGCATTTTTGCTTTATTCTCATGTGATATTGCCTGAAATATTACTGAAGTGTGAAATATTTATAAAGTTACCTTCATTATGTCCATTTCAGACAAGATTGCAAGGGAAGGATAGAAGGCATTATTATAGTGTTTCTAATCAGAAATTTAGGAGTGGCTGTTTCACATGTTCCTTTAGCCCAGCACAATGTCCTGTGTGGGTTTTTCAGGTTTTTGGCTTGAGAAGAGTACCCAGTGAACTGTTTGTTCTGCACCAGCAGAACTACAGTCTTGGGCTACAATATGTGTGTGTTCTGAAAAGCTGAAGAAGTCTCTCCCTTTCTTTCATACGGAGCCGTGGCAGACTGGGTTTCTTTGCAACAAGGGCATCTCTGTGGCCCCTGCCTGTGCTAACATTTGTGGCTGGGAGCTGTTTAAGATAGGGACATGAGGTCAGGCTAACCACAAGTGACCAAGGATAGAAGGACTGCAGGCTTTACCCTCTTTAAAGCTAGTGTTCTGGCTCTGTATCTTGGAGACCTTGGAAACTATCTTTTGAGACTATACTGAGCCTAACACAAGGATGATGAAGAAAAGTGTTTTCACAAGGTTTCAAGATTAATTTCGTTAAGCTTAATTAAAGTTCTAAAACATCAAAGTAAACCTGGCATCTGGACTCCTGCAGAGCATGCAGAAATGCCAGACTAATAATATTCTTCTGATCACTTTCAGTACTTTCAGAACATTTTTGGGTATTTTCAGTCTACTTCCTCCCCACACCCAATGAAAAACCACCTGAAATTCCTTTAGACATGTCTTCTGTATTCCAGATGATGTTGTTTACCTCTGTTCTTCAAATATTCTTCAGACATTAGGGTTGGTGTCAGCCTAATTATCATTCCCTATCTTTCACTCTAAACAGTTTCCCAAAACACCATTACATATATGTTAAATTGAAGGAACGAGTAGATTTTCAGATGTTCCAGCCAAAAACTTTACCATCCCTGGATGGGAATTTTCTATGCATCGAAATATTTCACTCTAGTCCTGAAGAATGTACCTCTCTTACTTTGAATTGGTGCAGTTCTCTGTAAGATTTCTCTACACAATATTATACAAATTCATTAAATTCTAGATTTGTGAGTTGCAGACAGAGAAAATAAAGCTAACAAACAGTGAAGCCAAGAAAAGTCTAACAGGGTAGCAATTTGGAAATATTGCTAAATGGCCTCATTATATCCCATAGCTGTAGCTAACCAGACAATTGGATGCAGCTTCCATGGTGGCTTAAAACCACAAGAAAAGGGTTGGTTGGTAATGAGAATGGGTATTTCGCATACCAGTTTCAGGCCTATAGAAATACTAATGCTGTTGGTCATCATAAGGGAGTTTGTAGCATCCAGAAAAGAAAAGGTACTACAAAAATCAGGAAAAAGTGAGCCAAGGCATCATTTTCTTCTAAGGGAGGGTGGATGCAGTAGGCCTGACAGGGAAGAAGCCCAGGCTAAAGCTAGCCACTGACCCACCCAATGCAGAATTTAGAGCTGCTACCTTTGAGAGCAGCCAGCTGCAGGGAAAGAGAGGATAAGCTTCTCTAAAAGCACCATGTCACCAAAAAGCTGACTCAAGGGTCAGAGAAAAGTGAGAGAACCTGTCTGAGCCCCTTTGTAGAGTAGCTATCAGTACAGATTCCTCCTGAAGGACTTTGTTCCAGGTGTGGACAAAGAAACCCTGGCAATGTTGAGGCATGAAGATGGAGAAGGTTTGCATTAATATGTCTCATGTCCTTCAGTCTGTCATCAGATTTTGTCTCCAGTATCAGGACATCTGTGGCTTGAGAAAATGCCACCTGTTCTGCACAGGACAGATCCTATTTTCTCTCTCACTGGGACAATTCTGAGAGCTTGGAGCAGTGATTTCTGCCTAACTTTTAAGTCCCAGAGGTTTTTTTAAATTTGCGGAGGATTTTTTTGTTCTTTCTTCACTATCCAGGTCTATTTAGTAAGGAGAGCTACTACCAACAGATGGATCACAAAAGCTTATGTGCCTTCTAATGAAACCAATCCTTCTAATTTACTTTTCCCTGCAGAATGCTTTTATGTTTTCCTCATTTCTTTGGAGGGCAACTCTCAAAATCATCTGTTTTACCATGTTCCCAGGGTGGTATTTGTGATATAATAAAACATAAACATAAAAAAGGATAGCTATGCTTAGTCTAAAAGTCAGACAGGTTTCACAGGTGTTGCTGAAGAGCTTTCAATTATGTAGAAGTGACACAATAGCATCACAATTGCTGTTACCTTGGATGAATATTCATGAATGGATTAGATTTGTAGTAGTACTGAGTGAAGTTCAAAAAGTCTAGAATTAACTTTTGATGCAGAGAAATATTAAAATGTTTGGATGTCTATCTGAAGCAAATAACTATTATCGAGGCATGAATATGAGAGGCCTGAAATCAGTGCAAGTTTGACCTCTGACACAGAGAGCTAGGTTTAAGTCACTGACTAATTATAAAAAAAAAAAAAAATTGTCTGTAAAACATAGGAAAATAAATCCCTTAAAGAAATCCCTGTGAAGCACACTACACCAGTTTTCAGGCCTTCATGATGCTGTTGTTCAAAGCCCTGTTTACACATTTCAAGCATAATGAAAAACAACCTTTGCCTATGCCAGACTAGCTTTAAAGTATTCAATTAATTCAGTAAAGCATGGTGACTGAACATTAGCCAGAGGTTTTAACATCACTCTTTGACAGAAGATATATTCCTTTGATTTTGCCTAAAATTTTTCCAGAAGTTATTGAACTTTCTTTATTTACCCTAGATTTTAAAGTGGCACAATCCTCTTCTAATTTTTTTTCTGAAGTAATTTCTTTTGTCAGATAGGAATTTATTTTTCTTTAAAAACCTGTGGAACAATTTTAAAAACCCCACTAATTATCTCAGTTCTGCATCTTAGGAAAGGAAGAAGTTTAGAATTATCTCCTACCTGTAAGTAAGTGAATAACATCCTAAAAAATTTAGATCTTCACTCTCAAGATTACCAGCTGAAATCTCTTCTCTGGTGGCTTTATGTCAGATTAGACATGTAAAGAGGAATTCCCTGCTAAAAGGAGTGCATTAAACTTTCAAAACACATAGTGAATGAATGGGAAATCAGGCTTTTTTGAATTGCGAGTAGTAAAGTAATAAGATTTTTCAGTCCTTTAATCCATTGAAAAAAAAAACAAACAAACAAACTCACAAGCTAAAATATAAGGCTTTTGTTCATGCACAGAGAGGCATATAAAAATTTCTACAAATTGCTGGGGATAGCATCTGAATTTTCTTCCAGTACAGGAGTGTCACAGTTGTTTCACCGCAGCCAAAGGAACAGCTTTGAACTGACATACAAGAAAAGCAAGATGAGGATCTCACCCATGAAGAAAGATGCATTTTCAGCCTGGGGAGCTGCAATAGGAACTTTTCTCAGACAAAAATAGATAAACTCATTGAACTTTCTGTCAAGGCTCCACTGTTTCAGCATTTACACATATCATTTTGTTATTTATTGGAAAAATATGCGGTGCCCAAAAATGAAAAAATGCCATCTCCCCAAAGCAAATTCAATATATTAAACATTATCATAAACAGGAGAAAAATTATCAGGTTTTTTTTTTTTTTGGATGTTTTGATGACATGCTAGACTGACATAAAATTTCCGAAAACTGTGCATCATGAGTCCAGTGAGGAAGTTGAAGCCTATGTACCCTGAAGATCCTGTGCTCCTTCTAGAAATCCTTCAGCTAAGGAGGGGAAGCATTTTTGCCACCCTTATGAATTGCAGCCTAAAGAAATTTCCTTATAATTTCCAGCCTGCATAACATTCTTTCTACCGAGTCTTCCCTTCAAACAAGAACCATGACCTTTTCATGCCATGCCTTGACTTTTTAGCTATATATTTCATCTGAAAGATTTATTTTACAGTTTCTTGGATACAGCAACACTGTGATTCCTACACTTACAGGATTATGTTTTTTTTTAAGCACTAGGAATAAGAACTTCTCTGCTATCCCACTTTTTCATACCAGTCTCACTTAAGCTTAGCCACTCTTTCCCATTGTTCTTTATATTTCACCATATTTCCTCACCTATCTTGAGCATTGCATGTGTTCTGGGAGAGCCTAGTAAATCCTGAGATTCTCCTGTGGGATGTGAAAGGGCTCCTCTCCTCCAGGGGTGAGGGAGAAATTTCACGGATTGCATTTCTCTGATGCATTCACTGGAGTCACTGTGACCAGGCTCAATTGGAAAGTGTCTGACTTTTCACAAAGTATCGAAGTCTCACTGCACCCTCCCTATCAGATAAGACAGCACAGTGACATCTGCAGACTAACATTTTTTTCCTTACATGCATTCAGTTTGAAGAGGGGTGCAGAAAATATTTGTGATGTACAGGTCATTCCAGGCAAGCAGTTAGAAGCAATGAAAGAAAGGCATAAGGGAAATAGAGACTGTTAATGATTTCAGTTGAGAAGGAAATAAGTGGAAAATATCATCTCAGTCAGAAAGCAAGATAAAAAGTACTTTGCATGTAACCTTAAAGAGTTGAGGTCCAATGTTCGGTTTCAACCATGCTTTTCATTTATAAACCATTTTCTTTGACTCCAGAAAGTTAATGAACTATTTTTAAGAAAAAATCTAGAAAAAGAAGCCCAAGTCAGTGAACTTAATTTTACTGTGGTTTTACTGGAACTTTTGTTTTTCTTTGTTGGATGCAAACCAAAGATTAAAAGCCACTGGATCAGTGGTATTTTTTTTTGAGTAAAAACTATGGTCATAGGGTGGCTTAGGACTGCAACATTACCTTGAGAAGAAGCTGAATAAATTTCTCCATTTCAATCGTGCCATCTCAGATTCTGCACCCTGAGCACTGCATTTCATGGGGAAGAGTGCTAGTGAAGAGTTTCTTGGCCTTCAACAAAAGATACAGGAATGTGTGTTCTTTCAGAGAAGAGGAAAGTAGAAGGCAAGGGCAATCACAAGAGAGGAGTCAGTGTTGTAGGATTTTGTGGGGTTATTTTGTTTTCTCCTGAACAATTTATAAGGTAGGTGAAGATAATCTTTGGCTGAATTCTCTGAATGAGGAGTAAAAATTGCCAAAAAGTGACTAGAAATATGCCTTCTTTTTGTATTTCACCAGGAGTAATTTTGAAGTGATTTACGAGCACTTTGAACCTGAAGCTTCCTGGTTAAATCATTGATCTTTCTGCAGCAATTAGCAGAACACCTCTGAACTCAGGATGAGACCTTCAAGTTTCTTGGGTTAAAGGCAAACTACTCATGCAGATATAGCTAAAGGTACAACAGAGCATTGAGCATTACTAGATAACAAAGAGCAGATTTGGAATACAGCTGTACTTGTGTGCAATGATTCTGCAGAAAGAATATTAACCTGTTTCTGGAGTTGTTTTGAGAGGTTTTCGGTGAAGTTTTTTTGTCATGGGTTTTGTTTGTGAAGAATGAACAGGAATCGAGGCTGTACAAATGAAAATATTTTCTAAATTTAAGTGTACATGAGTGGGTGAACTCACAGAGGAAATATAGAATTCTGTATCTGTATTTCTAATTTTATGTGTCTTGGATCCCTTCTGATATTTATGCCACTGGAGATCTCTGTGATAGTGCAAAATGGAACTGTCTTTCAGCCCTGTTGTCCTGTTAAAGGTCCAGTGTATTTCTCAGTAATTATGCTTTATATATTCTACACATAGGCATGTTTTCCTATTAAAAGAGAAGTCACACATTTTTTTTTCTGAAGAAAATATATGATTAAATAACATTTATTCATTAATTTTATGTACACAGCGCATGTTGATATTTAAAGCAATCAAATCTTCAAGGAAAAATTGCTCCTCTCTGTTGGCTCAACTACACCTAACCCAGACACACACAGGGCTTCTTTTGCAGGGAAAATCCTGATGAAAATCCCAGTTTTGATGAAGCAGTGAGGAATTGGGGGAGTTTCTAGAGCCCAGCTCCCAGCTGAAATATCTAAAATACCCTCTGCTGAATATCAGGAAGGTTGGTCTTTGTCTTACTACAATACACTCTTAAGAAAGGCAGGGGAATAGAAGAAAGGTGGTTTCACATTCCACAAGTTTTGCATTCTTTCCCATTCAAAGTAAAATGGAGACCTTAAAAATCATGGAACCAAACAAACTAACTCCAAAACCAAGATATTACAGCTGGAGAGTAGTCAATGACTTCTAGGATACAGAATATGGATATGGATCTCCTGTATTGTGTTATTTCAAAGTTATAGGTGAGAATGCACTTCCTGTCTTCTCTCCCCCCAGAAACTCTGCTGGAACTCAAGGAAACTCAGGAACTCAAGGAAACTTCTATTGAAAAAAATTAGTTTGTGTCACATAAAAATATTTAATTGAAGAAAAAAAAAAGCTTATTTCTTTCAAATTAGTCTCAAGAGTTCCTCAGCATGTTTAAAAAAAAAAAACTGCAAGAAACCACAAAAGCTAAGAATGCAGGAGATAGTAGGAAACGGCTCGGAAAGACTGTGTTTGATTCAGGCTGATAGTAAGGGGCTACTATTTCTAGAGTAGTTGTTTAGGTTTCAAAGTTCTGGGCCACATCTCTCCATATGCAGCAGAGAATATAAAATATGGTACAGTTGTCTTTGTACATATGCAAATCCAGTTTCTGGACCCCAACAAAGAGGAAGGGATGCAACACCAAGGGCATGGAGTGGCTCCAAGGAGAAGTCAAGGTAGTTCTTTCTCTTCAGGAAGCAGCTTGTCAAAGCACAGCTCTGGGGTGAGCTCATAGCACCAAGCACCACCCTACACCTCCTACTGCTGGACTCTACAAGGGACTGAAGGGAAAATTTTTCAGAGTACCTAGATTACTGAGATCTCAAAGTGCTTTTAAAAAGCAATGACAGGGAGGCTTTTGAGTTACTTAAGTCTTTTATAAACCCCAGCTCTGCACCTAATGCTCTTTAAATACATGAACACAATGCATTATACACATGTAGACGTGTCCTTATATATATTTTTATGTAGAGCAATGAAAAAAGGAATATAAAGTAATAGCAAGCCTCCAACCTTGAGGTCAATTATTCATTTTTGTTCAAGAGAAAAAAAACAATAATGAGCTTTCATATTTGAATCGTTTGCTCTGTACTTCTGCATCCTCAGCCTGACACTGCTAGGAAATGCTTCTGCAAGTACATTAAATTTTAATGGTAATTGAACACTATTTTTCCTTGGTTACATGTTTTAAATTAATATGTAATTTCACTGGAGGCTAAGCAAAGATAACTCTTCATGTACCTTTGTGCACTTGGGGCAAAGAGGTAGAGCACATCAAACAGTAGACAGGCCAAATTTTCAGGAGTGGAGTTTAGTCTCTTTAACAGAGTCTAGTCTCTTAAACAGAGTCCATTACAGGTGCAACACATTTGCATTTATTTCTTAGAAATAAATACAACTTTTAATACAGAATTAAATAATGAGAAGACTTGGAGAAGATCATTTATGTTTCCTTCATTTTTTAAAGTTTTCATTTCCAAACACATTACTATGCTTTCACAGGTGTTATGCCTGTCTTAGGAAGTAGAAACATCATTATAAATTCCTGAAAGAGTAATGCTAGATTAACACTTGGGAGCACTTCCACCCAGACAAAGATCCTGAACACAACCTCAAGAATCCTCCATGTGTACTTTTGTGTTTGCATGCAATAGCCACGCAAGATACATATCAAAACATGGCTATTTTGATACATATACTGGACATAACTGCAAGGAGGAAATGGGAAAAGACTAGGAAAATTTTGAGAAATAAACTCCTGCAAACTTCTTGCAGAGGTTTTTCCACATGAGCAAAGTCATGGATGGCCAGCACTTCGCACCCTCTCCCCTACACGCCCTGCCATTGTCACTGAGAGCAGTAGTCACTCAATTGCTTTTTGAACATTAAACATAATGAACTGTGTTCATGCTTTATTTTCTTTCTGCTGGCACTTAATGGATATTATATATTAGATAGATATTAGATAGATATTAGATATTAGAGCTAGAATAATCTCTTGGGCAATTTACTCTGTCTACCTGCACTATTAAAATTTGGTTTTCATAATTTCCTACACAATCCCTGGTAATTTACCCAGATTACATTCAAGGGTACTGATTCTGTACCTCCCCTCATGTGACTTTATTATGATGCAATATTTATAATGCTTCTTCATGATGTGTGGCATGGTACAATTAAAGCACTGGCACAGAAATCCCCAACAAACGCAGCAAACACTGCTTAATTTCCATCATCCAGTTGTCTCTTTTAATTCTAGGTTAAAACACACAGCATGGACTAAAAACAACACCTGCTGATAGACCAAATCCCAGGTGCACACCTGAGGAATATGTGAAGGAACATGTCCAAATCTGAGGACTATGTCAACATACGCAGTGATAGACATTCCCCTGATCAGGGGTTGGGAATCCTCCATCAGATCCAAAGCTGTCTATCTCCACAGAGGCATTCTGAAGTCCAGCCTGCCTCCCTCCTCAGGTCTGGGTGTCAGACTGTAACTGGCTCATATTGGCCAAGGTGTTTCTGCAGACCTGGGATCCCTTTTCTGACACCAAGACCCATGTCATGCTCATATTAAAGCACAAGACAAAATGTATGTTTTTTTAGCTATGTCTTAGACTTGATTGATTCCTAGGTGATAAGAGTAAAATTCAGGGAATTCCCTACTTACCAAATTATCTGAATTCCCCTTCATATATCACTATCACATTTTCCCACCTATTGTGCCTGTGAAAGTAAGGTTAAAATTCCTTCCTTTAGCTCTTTATACAGCAGTAATAAGTCCTATCACAGTGAAAAATATGTTGGACTGCTGACAAGGCCAGAAACCTTTTTAACTTTGGAGACCATCTGCTCAGGAATCAGTTAGAGAGATGTGTGGAGGCTTGTTGAAGATTTAAGTCATCTGTTTGAAACTCAGGCAGCCCTAAGGTAGGCTTAAGATTGTCTGTTGTGGAGAGCAAAGAAATAGAGACAGAAAAACAACTAGACTTTGCAGCAGGTAGGAAGGAGGCAAGGAATACACAATAGTACACTTGGATCCAGATCTAGGAAGAACTTTATCACTGAGGACAGATTTCAGGTTAAGGTCTCCATTCTTCAGAGGAGTTACTTTTGCTGGCTGCATCTAAGAATTTGTGCTTTCAGGCAATGATTTGCACATGAGTTGTGTACCACTGATGAAGCAAGTGTTGATATGCTAAAACTGCCTAAAATCATCATAGCCATTTTGAAACTCGTCTGTGTTTACACCAGCATAAACTTGTTCCCAGTTATCTTACAGAAGTTCTCATTACCTTACAGAATCAACAATCTCAAACGTGACTTTAATTACCTTTTCCCCATAGTTTTTACCTAATGAAATATATAAGTAATAAGATTAGATGATGATTCCTCGTTTCTGACACCTCCCTCTGGCATTTCTTACCTTTTTATAAGTGCTTTCCAGGTTTAACTAGTAATTATTCTAAATGCTTGAGAGTTTTGAAATGCCTGGGCTCAGCATTCCCTCAATTTATTTGCTCATCCAGACCTCACAAGCTGTATAGTTTATAAGCATTTAAATAATTAAAGTTTGAACCTGAAGGGCTTTTCTTGCTGATTTTTGAAAAGAAGAATAATTTACTGGGAAATCAACTTTAATTACATTATCTTAAATGGAAAAATGATTTGTCAATGTGCATTATCAGATTTTATTTGGCAACAAAAGTTCTTCCAGTGAAAAGATTGTGTTGACTGATTTAACTAGGCACACTGCAACAGAGATTAATAACTTCAGAAGCAGATAACGTAATCATCTAACATTATTGACACAACAGCTTTCATGCTATGTTGATACTAAAGGGGCAAATGTAAACTCAGCAGTCTCAGCTATCATTATTTTGTGATAGTTTTGTCAGACAGAATTGGACTATTATTTTGGCATCACCTACATCAACCTAGAAACTCAGGTAATTAGACTTCAAATGTGTTTTCACTGAAGTCTCAGCTGAAAATCTAATCCTGTGGGGTTTTGTGAAAGCCCATTACATTTTTTAACTTCAGTGCTGTGTTTAGCTAACGTCATCATGCCTATGGTAAAACATAAACTGGGGCCTCTCTAGAGTTCATTTTACAAAATGTGGTTTTTGGTCTACCCTGTTGCTGAAAGGGAACAGTTGGACAGGAACAATACATCTTAGCAGACATCAAGTCCTGGAAAATTAATAGCAAAAGTGTTTTTCCCGGTTCTCTGTCACTTAAGCGGAGGAGAGCCCAAGTATTGTCATGCCATGTTTTAAGGAGATGTAAAACCAGAAAAAGATGCACTTTTGCAAATGCCTATGCTGGGAATTAGAGTGGAACATGAAAAAAAAGCCAACCTCTCCACCCCGCAAAAAAACTCCAAAAAATAGATAAAACCCCGCTCAAACTGGAAACAAAACAAAGCTGGAAGAATATAAGAGAATATTAAGGTAAATTGGTTTAAGCAGACAGGCACAATCATGTTAATTCTTTTTGTACACCATAAACAGGAAATTGCCACAAATTACTCCCCAGTCTTATTCTCTGGGATATCTAACTGTAAAGAAAATCATCCAAGCTACACTGGTGTCATTGTTTGCACTCTGATTCATGTTAACCAAGAGCATGAATATCTTTACAGCTCTTAACTATTTGTTCTCCCACTCATTTGAAGTATTTTATTGTCTTTAATGAAATTATCCGGTGTAAGTATATGGAATGTTATAGAATGGAATCACAGAATCATAGCATATTTAGAGCTGGAAGGTTCCTTAAAGACTATTTAGTTTCAACTCCCCTGCCATGGGCATGAACACTTTCCACTAGATGAGGTTATTCAGAGCCCCATCCAGCCTGATCTTGAGCACTTTCAGGGGTAACGAGCTCACATTCTGTCTGGGCAACCTGTTCCAGTGCCTTGCCAGCCTCACAGTAAAGAATTTCTTCCTAAAGCCTAATCTAAATCTACATGATGTTCTACAAAGTCCTCCTCCAGCTCCCCTGTAGGTCCCCTTTAGGCACTGGAAGCCTGCAATAAGGCCTCCCCAGAGCCTTCTCTTCTCCAGGGTGAACAGCCCTGGCTTTCTCAGTCTGCCTCAAACAAGAGAGGCTCCAGTCCTCTGATCAGGTCAGTGGTTCTTCTCTGGACTTGTTCCAACAGATCAAAATCTTTCTTGTGTATCTTTAACACTAGTGTAAACTTCAAAGTAACCCAAACATTTGGAGTATAACTGGTAAGCTTCTTTTTATAAAGAATATATTTTCCCACTTAAAAAAATTCCGTTTCAGTCTTAATGATGTCAGGATCCATTTTCAACTAATCCAGGAGAAGCCAAAATGTCACGTTTAAATTAGCAGGGATCATCATGCCTATCTAACATCTCTTTTTTTTTTCTTTTTTTTTTTTTTTTTTTTTTAATTTAGTCTTCCAAATATATTAAAAAGAAAGAGGAAATTTATGAAGATAAACACCAAGAAATCTGTGGGTTTAAATTGTAACCTGTCCCAGAGGAGTACTTTTATATCATAGCAGGTTTGCAGTTATAAAAAATCCACTATCTTTCCTCACTAATGTTTCTGAACTTCTACTTTAAGAGTAAATCATGTCTGCCTCCAGAGAATCTGTTTTTAACTGCATACAAATTATTCACTTAAGTGCTTATGCTAGAAAATAATTCTTCTTAAGCTTGAGAATTGCCTGAAAGTTATATTATGAAGTGGGTTTTGTTGACATAGATAGTTAGAAGTTGTGTAGCTGTAGAATATACGGACAGATGTGATTCTGTACAAACACTTCATATGAAATCACATCTGGCAGAAATCATATCTCAATCACATCAGAAGGACACTCGTGTCCTATCAGTGATACAAACATAACAGTACAATAAGTGGTCTTGCCAGTGCTTTTGGAAATTTTGCAAACATAAACATAACATGAGGGGACTTACATACTGTCATTAAAGTGCTAACATGCATATGGAGGTGCTTTTATCAAAATCTGATTGAGTTGGTTTTATTTAATCAAGAATTTTGTCACTGGAATAGAAAAGCTTAGGAAAGAGTCAAGAGCTCTGACTTTTTTTTTAATTTCAAACGAATTTGGAGCAAAAACTTTGGAAAAAGTGACTGACAAAATTCAAATGCGATCCATTTTGTTATGTCCAAGAGAGTAATGCAGAAAGCTGACCTGCTAACGTTGCATAAATCTTAATACTTTAAACATGGCATGAGACTTTTCTAGAAACCTTCATTTTAAACTTCATCACATAGTTTTCCACTGCCGTTTTTTATCTTCAGAATCCAGGTGGTAATGAGGAAGACATATGAATTTTATAAGTTCAGAGTTTTCAGGGGGCATATTTTCTGGAAATATTTCTCTGTTGTGAAAATTCCCATTTCAGTAGCTCATAAAAACTTCTGCTTTCTTCCCACATCTCTCTGGGCAGTGAAAGTAAAAAAATCCAGATGAACTGGTATGCATTCCTGTTTCCTTTCCCTACCAAATGCTTTGTTATCTTATACCAATTTTTTAACACTTTTAGGGGAATAAAACAATAGTTTTGTCTAGTTTTGCATCATAAGCAAAGAGGGAAGAATTATCCTTATATCAAAATCTGAACAATAACCATGACTTTTTCTTTCTGACTCTGACTTCATCTGCCATGGGAACAAGAGCATTTGATGTGGAAATGCAAAGGAAAAAGGAGTCTCTTGAAAAAAAGACCTTGCATGCACCTCCTCCATCTGCCTCACCCACTTTGAAGCAGAGTTAGAGATTTTGCATAGGAGAATGTGGACGTGAGGAGTTCATGCTGACAGTTCATTCTACCAGCCATGTTTGGTTCTTATTGATGCCCAGCTGAAGTCTGTGGAGGCTCACAAAGTGCTGTTTACTTCAGATATAAATAATGATCTGAGAGCAGCAGTGGAAGTAACAAAGCACTTGAAATAACTCTGCTGTTGAGCAATGACAGGCAAAGAATGGGTGATGAACATTATCTTGACAACTCTGCCAATACTTAAGCCAAGATCTTGTTGACAATACCGCTTTACAAGTCTCCTCCTGAGTTTTGAAGAACGAGTCTTATTTTCATTTACACCTCTGCAGCTTCCTTGAAGCCAGAAACCTGAAACTGTGTTTACTCAATATTTAATCTCAACCTCACAGCAGTGCCAGGGGTTATACTGTCGTTGGTTGCAAATGAGCTGGTCTGCTAAGGAGTCACAGGAACAGAAGCACATTGTAGTAGCACCTTGCCACTCCCCTATACGAGGCTAAACAAGTCATCAGCCTTTCCCCCCAAGGACTTATTTTGTTTTCTAGACCAAATTCTCTCCTCCTGTATACCTCTTCATCCAGTGGAGGCAACTAGAGCAGAATTAAGTCCTCAATATACATAGCAACTGACTCAAAAAGAGGTTGTCAACTCTGTTTTACCAGATGGAGTTAAAACTGTTCAGCCAATAGAGTCATCAGCTGGCTCAGCTAATAAGAAAAGGTGATGGGCTCTGAGTCCTAATGAAGCACAAATAGTCATTCAGAGAACATTGGGAAATGGCAGCAAGATAGGCTGGTACTGTTTAGGATGAACCATGGGCCCCAGGCAGCACATTTTCCAACTGCAGATAGAAGCAATAAGTATTAAATTGCTACAACAGAATTATAAGGTAGTTAAGGGACACAGTTATCATTAAAGTAGTCCTTTTGTCTTTTGCCTTTAGAAAAATCCTAAGAATAGGTGTCTAATAGAAGATCCCTAATCAGTGTTAAGGGCTCAGTCTTGTACTTTGTGGTTCAAAACACTTAAGTGAAATCATCTGTATCCTGGCACCAGTGGAGATGCACAGATAGAAGGAGGAGTTGATATTTTTAAGTACGACATTTTTAACTAAACTGACTGTTTTCATCTGGTTCCTGTATCTAATGTAATAGTCAGTCCCCTGAGTTTAGTGATTAATTTCTTCAGAATTTATCCTACAGGTTTAAAATGGCTGGATTTAATTTTAATACTTACATGGGAGCCTCCATCTTTCTGTAGCAATATATACCTGAACAAATACTAGTGAGAACATTCACTTTTCAAATTAAATTATATAAGTAAGTAGAGCTTGAAACAATAAGCAAATATACTCTTGTCAATATAAGAACATGGTTAGACGAAAAGTTTATATGTGTATATCATATCCTGGCCTTATCTACTTTCTCAAATTTGCATACTGCCATAATAGGTTTAATACTCAAAGTTAATAACTTTGTTTTTTAACAATCAATCAGGAAGTAATCAAATATCACATAAGGCACAGCATACCTAAACTAGGGTGTTTGAGAAATTAAATTTAAATTTTTAATTATTTTTTTCTTCCATATTTTCCTACATTGGGTTCATCGAAAAAACATGAATAGAGAGAGAGTCAATAGAAAAATAAAAGGCCTTTTTGACAGAGAAATAACTGAAAAACTAATTGAATTTCAAGTTCTAATACCAAACCGCTTGTCCAAGTGATTCAATTGGTTTTGGTTGGGCTTCATTTATTTATTTGTCTGTAATTTTTTAATGTAGATTGTGAATAAAGATTAGATTATTTCTAATTATAGAAACTGAGAACTTAAAATTACCTTGTAGCAACTGTTCTGTGAACTCTCCTGATTAATAGCCAAGCACCAAATCACATCGATAATTCTTTAAAAAACCATCAATAAATATTGCAAAAGTGTAAAGCCTGTTTACCAAGGCAGACTTCCCAAAATATTTCTGAAAGACTATCTGTGGGGAAATTCATACCAAATGCTCAGAGATACAGTAGCTCTCTGAATCTCTGGAAACTGAACAGAAGAGTATGGATAGGATATTTTGCTTAGAAAGAAACTGCATTTGCTCCTTGGAAAAGTAAATGGTTTTGTTTTCCTTTGCTTAGAAGCTTGTCTAGCTGTTGCTTGAAGGTGTGGTTTGGCAGTAGTTTACAAAGTTTGCTTTAGCCTGTGTTTTTTGAGCAGCCCAGGAACTCCACAGCTTCAGGCATGAAAAAATTTCCTGTCTCTAATCACAATGGGACTGATAGAGGCAAAAGTCTTAGAAAGCTGAGCAGCAGAAGAAACAGAAAAAACAATAGAGGTTGTAAGGAGAGAAGTGGATAAAGGCATGTATAAAATTGAGATATATGGGTTATTTTGTTACCATAATTAAGGATGAGAGAAGAATGTCAGAAAATCAAAGGGATGGGAATAATTTAAGCTGAAAACTACTGTTCAACAAATGGCCACCAAAGGCCCATCAATACAGTGATTCTGGGAACTTTCTGAATATTGGAGCAGTCCTGCCTGAGCCCAGCTGCCTTGAAGTAGCTTTTCCGTGTGCACAGGGAACAAGACAATAACTTTAAAATTTTAAGATAGCATTTGAGCAGATTGTGAAAGAAATTATTTAGTTTAGTTACATGCAGCAGCAAGATGTTGGTCAGAATGGTAGAGCATCCCTTAAGCTGCAAGTTTTTAATGAGATGGCCACCATATCTGTATATTTTATAAACACATGGAAGTCAGAGATTTTAAGGGACATGCAGCTTAATTTATTCATTATATTTTTTCATGGCCATATGTATTCTCTTTCACTGGGGATAATTAAAATAGTGTATCTCTGTTTCTATGATGTGTCTAAATTTCTATCCACCCATTCTCTGGCTAATGGGCTGGAGCCATCCACAACTTTTTCTCTTGACCTCTGCTAATGCTGTTAACACCTGCTGAGTACAGTGCAATTCACTTGTGACCATTTGTCCCTTTTACCTGAAAGGAGGTTTTCATTTTAAATGAGAAGTTCATCCCATTCAAAGATAATTAATTAATCACAGTCTTAATGCATTTCATTTCTTCTCCACATTACCAGGATGCTCAAAAGATGCACTTTTTGCATATAACTCACAACAGGATTTGCCATCAGCTGCTGAAAATATCTTACACTTGTAAATTACACTTTAATTACAAGTGCTGTTAATTACTCTGTTATTTTCAAATGTTCTATTTTGCTCCCCCCAAAAGAAGCTGACAGGTTTTTCTGTGTTGCACAATCATCCTGCTCATTAAGTGCAACATTAATGTAAGAGTGATCAGAGTGATCCTGTGGCTGGTCCCTGTTATACTGAAGAGCAGTTCCTCCAGATTCATTATGACTTCTTATTAAAACTAGGAATAAAATCTGGCTTTTTTGCTTTACACTGGGATGGCCTTATGCCTTACCTTCTCTTTAGTACAAGTGGCTTAATTTAAAAGCATGCACTGTAGCAGCAATCAGTTCCATTCCCTCAGAGGGGATTACAGGCTAATCTGCAAATGTTCACTGAAATTCTACCCTTCACTCTCTGGGGACAAAATTATGGCACGATTAATGCAAGAGGGAGGTTTGCCATAGAGTTCAGTGGAGCAGGGCTTTCCAGCTTCACTTTAACCTACTCACAGTACTGCTGTAATGTCTCATGAGTAATTTTAACAATGATTGCATTGAGCTGTGAGGATAACTGGCACAATCTGATTTTTAGGGCATGAGTTTTATACTGGAAAGATCTACAAGCAGACACCCTCTGTAAGCAAGCCTAAGAGTGAAATTCAAAACTCCATGAATAGAAAAAATTACAGAGACCATTGGGATTTCCTGGTGGTTGTTGATACTGTGACTACACCAGTGTTTAGGGTAATAGGAAAGACTTCTCAGAGATGTAGCTTCCACTTTGTGCCTTTCCTTAGACAGAGCTTTCCATAAACTCTTGAGCAGTTTTAGGATCTCACTACTATAACAAATTTAGTAGCTTCAATATTTCTTGGGGTTTTTTGTTGTTTTGTTGTTGTTATTGTTTTGTGTTTGTTTTTGGTTTGTGTGTTTGTTAGTTGTTGTTGGTTTTGGTTCCTGTCCATCTCAATTTCAAGTCCACATACACACAGAAAAAATTACCGGGTATGATCCTTGGGAAACAAAGTTATAGAACTCTTGAAAAATATTAATTTTAATTCTAATTATCTAGTTAAAACTCTAGAACTTCAGAAAACCATTCAGACAAGAAAGGCATTAATAAATTAATAACAATTAATAAAAATTAATTAATTTATTAATTAATAAAAATTAATAAATTAATAAAAAAGAAACAATATTTCAAAATGCATTAAAGGAAAAACAAGCTTAATGTATTTCACTACAGGTTTGAAACTAGACAATATTGTGAACTGTGTATGAGTACTTTTAATCATTTCAGAATTGTGCAAATAGACAAGGAAACAACAGAGATCAAAATCTGTTACAGGCTTAGGTCATAATCAATTTTAAAATTCTCTTTGCCTCTGTAAATCTAATTCAGGCAATCAACTGCCCTGTCCCCAGGGGAATCCACAACTCCACTGAATTATAAAGTATCCTCCAGTCAGCGAGGTCCAGCTTCTTTTCTCAGTCACATAAATAAAACAAAGAAACTCCATTTTGGGGGGATAAGGATTCACTGGGGGAGTAGATTTTTACTCATGAAACAGAATAGAAAGTGATTCTCAACTTACTCTGAAAAAAAAGTGAATTGGGAAAGTATTTGTTTTGCTGGCTATCTTTCCATTTTTCTTTTTTTCACTTTCAGGTTGTGTTTTCTGGATATAATCAATAGGAAGGATGGTTCATTGCCTGGAGATACAATGGGTGGTATAATCCCTCTGAGACTCCTGAGATATGCAGAGATTGTGCACATTAACTGCTTCACAGCTTCATGGTTTCATCTTTCCCTGGCCACAAAGGAGATGGAAAGGAAATCACAGAGTGCATGGGCTGCAATTATACCTATTCTTTGCAAACAATAAAGCTCATTGCACCAGTTTAAAAACTGGGGAGGAAAATGCCCTTGGTTAAAAGAAATACCACAGTCAAATCTTCTGGAGCAGAACTTAGGATGAGTACAGAAACAGATATTTGGATAAGGGCAGCCAATTAGTAATCACAGGGCAATCTGATTCTAAATTTTACATTTAAGCCATAACCTGTGTACCGTATCTGGGATTCAACCCTTTAATATGGCATGTTCCTTCCCCATTGGAACACTGTCATTAAGTCCTGGGGTACCTGAAGCTTTAGAGTTGACCCCAAATGTTAATTCCTGTGATTTTGATACATGTGCTGCACTTCAGGCTCACCTATAGCATCAAGCCTCATCAGACTGAAGCTGTATAAAATGTTTTGGTTCAAGAAATTTGGAAAATAAAGCTCCCCCCATATAGAAATTTTGGCGAAAAAATGTCAAAAACTGCTTTTTCCTTACTTACTACACCATCATTCAATCATGAAAGCTAAGTTTGTGGGGGTTTTTTTCAAGTAGCTTCAAAATTACATTTAGAAATGGTTTTAAATGCCTCAAGAAGCTTCACAAGACCAGAGACATGGCAGATATACCTCCTGTACCTGCTGTTGCCAAGCTTGACAGACGTGCTTTCCCAGCTGTGTGGCTCCCTGCACCACACCACCTCCTACTGCTTCACAAAGGGGGCAGGGATGTGCTGCTATGAGTGGGGACCATGACAAATGGGTCCTTTGTTTTATTTTACTGCCATTCTTGCTGCTCTCAGGTGTAAGACAGAATGACACCTGAAGCTAGTGCTCTTCAAAAGACAACGTGCTTCCACAAAATCCATAGCATGTCCAACCAAGCAGGGTAGAGAGCTCTTTCTTATAATTTCTTTATAGTTTTTGTTTTGTTTTGTTTTGTTTTTTCGCTTTTGTTAATAACTGTATTTGTTTTACTACTTTCTTGATCATCACTGATAAATATTTGAAAAGAATTGCTCAAGAGGAAAAGTCTCTCTGCTTCCTAAGTGGATACAGCATCTCAGAGGATGAAAGAGACTAAAGACAGCATAATGAAATGAAGAAAAAATTCTCCAGAATAACATGGAAAATTTCATTTCAATGTACCACTGGGTCTGATTCTTCTAAACAGTTAATGACCCCATTGGTCAACAAAGCTATGTCCAGAGGTGCTGATGGATTTCAAAATGCAGACATCAATATGGGATGATATACTGCATTTCTAATAATCTGAAAATAACTGAGTACTAGTTATTTAAGTATCTGAGAAGCTGGATCATGTTGCTTGGTTCTGCATGATAAAATATAATATCAGAGAAATTTTGTTTTCCACAATGCATGCTTAAGAGAAAAGGAGGGAGAAGAAAGGAAGATAAAGAAGTTAGAGGTTTTTTTCTAACCTGCAAATACGTTCTAGTCTGGGGAAAAAATTCCTTTCTAGGTATTAGATCAAAAATAACACATAAGCAAAGAAATGGAAGGAATCTTTGCTGAAAGAATAAATCATAGACCATCAAATACAATTTTTGTTATGAGACGGGAAGAGAGGTTTTTTGTTTGTTTATTTCCTATACTTTCTTAAAAACAAGAACATTTTTAGATAAGGGAATATTTTAGAGCAGTATCCCATTCCTCTGGGGTAAATACAATACATTGTTTAGCAACCTTTTATGATTGGAAGACCAAAATATCTTAATATATTAAAGTACGACTGTGAAAAATGGCCAGCCAACAGCCAAGTGGATGGATGACTTGAATGATTCATTAGATTAAGATTTGTTAAGAGGCTTTCTCTTTGGAACACCAACTGTAAAATCAGTAATGAAGCACAGCAATCATATAGGGATCATGGAGGCAAATAGGCAATGATAGTTTTCTCTGAAAAGAGGAGGAATCAGCACTACTGTGCTCAAGGGCTTTATGTACATTAGATCAGAAGAAATTGCTGTGTAGCTATTATGTGATGGGGTTACTAACTGCAGCTGAAGCAGCCCTGGCAGGAATTACTGATGGAGATGGAGTACAAGGCAGCTCTCTCTCCTTTGCTCTCATTTTCACCTGTTAGGACTAGAACCATCTCAAGGCTGCACAGGGCCAGGCTTGGATGTGATCAGCTTCACTGGCTGTTGAAAACAGAGCCTTTCTATTTTCATTAACAGACAGTGTCCAGAAGAACAAAGAAAGTGGAAAAAGGAAAGGAAAATCAAACTGTGGACTTCTTGCCTGCTGGATGGATATCAAGAAACCTGACAGGCGTGGAGCACGAAGAAATCTTGTTTCCCTTGCAAGATATGAGGTATTCTGGGCTAAGAGTAGACTTAACACTTGCATTACATGGATAATTTTTCACCAGGACAAACCAAGTACTTGCACATGTGAAAATACATTTTTCTGTATATTGTGAAACATACCTTCATTTGAATGTTGAATTCTGTATTTGAGCTATTTTGCTCTGTACAACGGACGTTCATGCTTTTATCTTTCTGGCAGACAGTGACCAAAGCCCTGGAGCCTGAGTGTTGAAGATATGAGTGAATACGCAGACCTAAGCACTAATCAGTTGTTAAAACAGTACCAGATCAGGGAGAGCTCTACCACACATAACATAGCACCACAAATAACATACACATGCTCTCAGCAGCCACTGTGCTACAGAAGCAGATCTGGCATTTCTTATTTTTCTTCCTCTAGAAATTGCCATCCACAGAGTTAAGCTGGCTGTGTTGGCCTTATGTCCTGGACCTCCATCAGGTTTCTGAAGCTACTTGCCCTCCTATTCCCTATTCTTCTTAAAAAGGCCAGAGGAACCCTAATGGAACACAAGGTTTTTCAAGAATTATCATTGCATTTTTAAATAGACTTCTGTCACAGGATAAAATAATTAGGGAAAGATTCACCTGTAAAACATTCAGACATTACAATAGTGCTTTGGTTGGATCTTTTGGTAATGGAAAAATTCTTCTTAGAGAACATTAATTTCTCACAAGCCCAATGATCATGCAGCCATTGGAAATTCCTCTTAGTGACATTTCCTCCTGACCAGACTGGACATTTCCTTGAAAATTTGCTAGATTTGTTATATTCTGTAAAATTACCTAAGGACAGAAATGATGTTTCTAGATTTGTGTTTAGGGCTGAGGGATGCTAATCATGGGATAGATGTGAACAGCACAGTACAAAAACTGAAAGCACAGTTAGGAGTTTAATTTACTTTCACAATAGCCTCCACTGAAAACATCACTTCTCCCTCCATGCAGCTAACCTCCCCAGGGAAGGCACTGCAGGGAGCAGAAGCAAAACCAAGGATTAAAGCAATCATTCATCTTTATTTTCCTTTGAAGACAGTTGAAAAGGCAGAATCTGATGTTGAATTATAAAGATGGTTTAAGAGTAGATACAGCAGAGGAGATACAAGACACTTTTGAGTTTGGTGGGATTTTTAATTAATTTTTGATATCTGTTACTAGAGATTTTACTGTTGTCAATGAGAGCTAATCTTGCCTATCACAGGATGAGCTTCCAGAGAAGTACCAAGTTTGAAGGAAAAAGCAGGGTATTTCACTCCTTTTTTT
The DNA here is from genome assembly GCA_026413545.1 of Cichladusa arquata. Lineage (NCBI taxonomy): Eukaryota > Metazoa > Chordata > Aves > Passeriformes > Muscicapidae > Cichladusa > Cichladusa arquata. The sequence continues at coordinate 33,029,405 of JAOTQP010001546.1, read as the reverse complement.
TTTGACAGTGAGCCCACATCACCTTGAGTTCAGCTCAAGAGCAGATCTATTCTTTATATATTCACAGCATGCACAGTTTTAGTTGTATAGCAAGCATCCATTACCTGAAATGTGTTCATTGGTACATATTTTTCCTGATATATCAGGGTGTAGTTTCTTTGCTCCTGTGGTAAATACTTTAAAATCTGACAATAAGATACCTTTTCAGTCCTTCACATCTTCCTCCACATCCACCTCCATATTACCCTTTCATTAAAAAAGTGTCTTAAAAACAAACACAAAAGAAAATATATTCAAGAAAATAATGTCTAAACTGTTTGCTGTATATGAACTTAATGTTTTCAAAACCACAATATATCAGACACAATTAGCATCCCATATTGAAAGATTTTCTAAATTACCTTATTACTACCCAATTACTACTACCTAAATTGCTAGAAAACTTAACTTACCATCTGTATAGAGAAATCAGCAAGACTCTTTCACCTGATTTTAATGTGTCTTCTAGAAGGTTTCAGTTTAACAGCAGACCGATCCTTTTTTCCCCTGGTATTTTTCTTAAATTCGTTTTCATTTAGACATCAGAAGCAAGTGTCCAGACTTGTGAAATGAAATGGAAATGGAAATAGAAACAAAACAAACACAACTAATAACTTTTGGATTACCATTTGATGTAAACCTAGATCAAAGATGATTTTAGTACCTTGAAATACATTGGATAGACCTTGAAAAATATAGCACACTTCTTAAAGATTCTCTGGCATTATTTCAGTTTCAAATAGAACTTGCAGAGTAGGAAGGGCTTATCATAGAACATTAAGACATTCATTAAATCTCTAACAATGAGTGAAGAAGGAGGTAGAACAGAGGCATCATTCATCAGCTTCTTTGCAGACACAGAGCCAGTTCAATATGTTGACAGGGTAAATCCTGATTTGCTCTTCTGGTGGTCAGGTGTCTCTGAGAAAGGTGAAAATCCTCCTCTCCCTCTCCTCTTTTTCCAAGCAGAAAAGAATTCCTCATTAGTCAAATTGTTTTGAAATGTAGCCACATAGTTTTCTGTAAACATTTCCTTATTTGTTTCATGAGATAGCCAGGAAGGTATTGCTGTATAAAGCTGGAAGGGGTGATATCTTGATAGAAAAATAAGCACTAAATGAAGCATCTTCATAAGAGAGGTTCTGAGTGGCAGAGATGGCAGAGCTGTTTGCCAGTGAGACTGCCAGATTACCTTATTCAGAGGAGAACTGTAGAAATCTCTTAATAAATGGTCTTTTAAATATGTGTGTATGTATAGATTAGATATAGATGATATATACTGGGGAAATGTTTCTCTACTTATTTTTCTGTTTCTAATTTCATTTTTCTGTTCTTTATCTATTAAGTGAGTGCAGGAGATATGACATACAGAGCAAGAAGAGAGAAATAACAGACCCATTGTCTTCCTCAGAGACACCTACAAGTTCACAATAGGATCTCAGAAGAATGAACTCCAAATTCTTATCTTAACAGTCATTTGCTCTAATGAAACCTGTGACCCTCCTGTCAACCTCCACAAGCAAAATCTTATATAATGAAAAATAATCTAATAAAACCTGCTCTGATAAGGTAGATATCAAGTGTTAGAAAATAGCTGACTGTGTTTAATGATGTTGGACACTGCCACGCTTCCTCTGTTCTCCCAAATTCTTTCATATGTTTGTAAACATATGAAGCACATGAATCAGAGTACTCATATATGGTGTTCCATTTAATAAAAAAGTAGCACCAATTGGCCATGCACTATTCCACATATGGATGCCTTCTTATGGCCTTTTGCTTCCATATCAAGTAATTCACAAGTACAGATGATGCAAGGTGCCCAGTGTTCATTCTAAGAGCTACATGCTTTTGATAAGAAAATAGGTGCATGGTGTAGATAATTGCATCTGAAATTTTCAGCAGTCCCAATATATTTACCTTCATTTTTTGTTTTGCTTTGTTTAAAGAAAACTGAGTCAGAAAACAACAGCCTGAGGGGAAAAAAAAAAAGCAAACAAAAATTTTTAAAAAATCTATACTTCCTCATTCTTGCTCATTTACCAATTCTCCTTCACACTGCTGATTCCTCATGGGTTTAACAACATTTCTGGGGCTTCGACCTCTGAAGTCAAATGGGAAGACTTCTGCTTCCTTAGTGATAACTTAATTAGGTTTTGAAAGAGACTTATTAATGCAACCAGAATTCCCTTGCATAATTTATATTGCTAGTTATAACCACAAAGTAAAATCAGCATGAAAAAAGAAATTTGGCTGCAAGATACTGGCTTGGATTTCTCAAGGATCACACATTTAAAGACACAAGCTCTTTCATTATCTATTTACCAAATGTAAATACAATATTTTGAAGAAAACATAATTTGTTACAGATTAGGAAGAAAAGACAAGCAAATGTTTTATGTTTCAGCATGAAAAAGAAGGTTAAAAGCTTATAATGATCAAATTTGACAAATAAGTAATCTTATAACCTTAAAGATAAGTGTACACAGCAAGTATTACAAAGAAAACATAAAATACCAAGTATTGTAGCAGGTCCACAAAAAAAATGTAGATGACAACACCCTCTAAGGATAGCAGTCTATAGGTTATTACAACAAGCACTGTGCCAAAACAAAATTTAAATCCCAGAGAACTTAGGAAAAGCAGGAAAGAGACAATTATTTCACATGCATTATGGACACCTGAATAGTAATTTATCTTTTCCTTGTATCTGTTTCTTTTTTTTTTTTTTTTTTAAAAAAGCTTTGATGGGATTAAGATTGAATGCCTGAAAAAAATAATATTTAAACCAAGTATGTCTTCTTCCGGTATTTCATGATGAGACATTGAAGGGCATCGTGAAATTTGCAAACACACACTATCAGTGCAGGAGAGAGATTTTCTGTTTTTAAGGCATAGATTTTTACTGACATAAAACCACAGAAGAAGTGTGTGAAAACTTCAATAGCCTTAAGAAAAAAAATCTGATAGGCAGTTTTAAGAGTTAGGGAGCAGATCCACAAGTGTTCATAGATCAGCTTTATTCCACCTTTACTGTAACTGCCTTAATTTTTCTAATTTCCATCTAGATGAGACATGTCTTATGAACTTGACTGGGGTCAAACCACGGTATTACACATGGATCATTTCCAACAGGAATCTTTACACTGGCATCCCCTTCACAAATCTGGCCCTGATTAAACACAGCTACTCCCTTCATCCAAACACTCTAAACCAACCAATTTTCCTCTTCCTCCTCAGACTCCCTGACTACCAAAAAGTACTTAAAAATAAATATTCACCTGGTTTTCATGATAAAGAATCAAATCAGATGATTAGCTGGCCTTAAGAGTGCATTCAGCTGTGATGAGTGGTAACTGTACCATGAAAAACAACTAATAAATGTTAAATTAGTTTCATCTAAAAGCTCAGGGCACAAAGTTATGTACTGTATTTGCTGGACTTTTAACAAAGTGGAAAATGCTGCAGGTTAACTTTTAATGTGTACATAAAATGAAAATTGTTTTGGCCTTTGTACTGCTTTTATTACACCCACATGGCAAATCAAGTTATGCTGATGCACTCACTAACTAATATTTAAATTCTCATAAAAATAACAATCTTCCCCACAGACACAGAAACAAGAACAGTTAGCAAGAAAATGTACATGACATATCTGATTACTAAGTTGTTCATTCCTAGGTGTTCAAAATAGAAGGGTTTAGCAGCGGCTTAAATCATTTGAGCAAATAGCTTTCAAAGTTGGTCTTGAAGTCTGTCAAATTACACAACCACAGCACGAAGCTCAAAGTTTTACATCTACATGGAAACTTAGAAATGAGGACAAGCATCAGTAGAGACAGAAAGACGAATGAAAAACGGGATCAAAATTTTAAGCCTGTCCTGTGCCATCTTAGCTGAATACACAGCTGTGTATTCAGCTTAATTTAAACTGCCTAGAAGTGTTTTCCATACACAAGTGCATTTTTTTCAAATTTTAATAATACATGAATGTATTAATTAGTAACGCTCCATGTGGCAAAAATGAGATGTAAGCAGACAAAGAACCACTAGTAAAGCATAAAAGTTCTTTCCTACTACTCGAAAGAGCAATTTTCCATCACTGGGAATTATACATTTGTTCAAAGGACCAAACTAGGCTTGATTTTCCTTCAAATCTTACTGCTTTGGTGGTGTGCTGAACGTCTGCATAGGCTGTGACTTCTTTGGCATTCCCAAGACCTTGACTTTGAGAAGCCAAAGTGACCACATTTAGACTAGGTGATTGTTGCAGGTCCCTTCCAATTGAAAAACTTAAACTATACTATTCTATTCTATTCTATTCTATTCTATTCTATTCTATTCTATTCTATTCTGTTCTGTTCTGTTCTGTTCTGTTCT
>JAOTQP010001546.1:32944345-33007049 GCA_026413545.1 Cichladusa arquata | reverse complement strand
TTAATGCATTTAAACCTCTCAAAGGAGGGTGACAAGAGGAGGTGCCAGACTCTTTTCAGTGGTGTCCAGCAACAGGATAAGGAGCAATGTCCATATCTAAAACACAAGAAGTTTCACCTCAAAATGAGGCAGAACTTCTTTACACTGAGGGTGGCACTGAAACAGGCTGCCCAGATCATGGACTCTCCCTCTCTGGAGACGTTCAAAACCCACCTGGGCATGTTCCTGTGTGGCCTGCTCTAGGTGACCCTGCCTTGGCAGGGAAGTTAGACTTGAAAAAACCTAGTTAAACTAGGAAAATGCCCCAAGATGTGAGGCAGGAGGCTGCTTGGTAGTGAAGAGGTCAGGCCAGACCAGGCATGTAGATCCCCGCTGGCTCCCTGACTGAGATCGGTGCGGTGAGCTCAGTGTTTCCTGCCAGAGTGGGGCACAGGGAGAAGTCTGGTCGGTGTTTCAGGTCTCTTGCTGGATTTAAGGATTACATGGTCAAGGAGAAGCATATTGAGCCTACAAGCAGTATGTGGGGTGGCAGGGATGGAGGAAAGGTAAAAGCAGTTTTCTCTAGCAGAAACCACTTCTCCTGGACAGAGGCTCACTGCTCCCAGCTGGGAGCCCCTGAAGATCAAAAAAGCTTCCAGGAGGAGAAGCAGCACCTTCCCACACACATTTTGGCAGGACCTGTGTTTGCCTGCCCTGAAATGTGGCACAGACAAGCCTTTCAACGTGCAGGAGTGCTGAGCACCACTGCCCTGAGGAAGGCCTACTCAAGGGAGCACACTCCTAAAAGTTGAGGTATAGCTTTATTGGAATTTATGGGAACTTTTAAGGAATGCAACACTGAAATAATATACAGTCGGTCTGACTGGGGCCCATTATGCATAAATAAAAACTAAGACAATAAAAATTCGGGGTTGCAAAGGCAAATTCTGAAAATTTAGAAGCAGTCCTAGTGAAGGCAGCCTGTATATTCTTAATGCAGCTGCTCTAAGTGTACCTGTTCTTTGATCTAGGCAGCATCACATTTGTCCACAGCAATGTGACAAAGTCCATTCAGTTCTCCAGGGCTTTGGCAAGATTACCAACCCCAGGATCTCTAAGGAAAGGATAATGCTAAAGAACATGAATTCTCCTCTTGAACACAGAGAATGCAATTTATCATTTTTCAGTGTATTCAACTGGCAGGATGAAAAATCCTACTGCGCATGCCTTAAAGGAGTAGCTACTGACAGAGAGAGAAGATGCCACTGCTCCCCCAGAAAGCAAGAAAAAGATGTAGTCTCTGTTCCCTTCTCCTCCACCAGAAACAGTAGGGCACTCTGACTCCATGATGCTAATTAAAGATCAGATGTATTTTCAGACTTTGGGGATTCCTTCAGTGCATGGATCAGTCATTCCTAAGTAACCCAGGTTGCTTCCCCTTCACTGTGCTCTTTGTCAGAATTTCTTTTTTCTGGCTCTTTGATCCAAATATTTGACTGGTGTAAATTGGTACCATTCCCTAGGGACTTATTTTACAAAGATAAAAGAAAAACACTTTTTAAAAGTATTGCTTTGTCGGTCTGATGGTGAAAAGATGAATAAGAATGTCTGCTGCTTGCAGTACACAACTGGTTGCCTTAGTAATACAGTCAAAACTGGATTGAAGGAACCCTGTATAGGAGAAGTAATATCACTAGAGAAGTGGAAAAATAACCCTGGCAGAAAGGTTTATGGCAACTGGATTGAAAATGGACATTGAAAGAAGAATTAATGGGCTCTTTTTCTGCTCTTCAATTATGATTGAACAAACAGAACTCTGGCATTTTACAGTGGGCTTGCTGAGCAAACTTGCTTCACTCATAGCAAGAGTTATATGATCAGATAAAGCTACTGTCATTTAGCGTAGAAGGGAATGCAGCATTGATGGGTTAATCTCAGTACTTATAGCAGCCTAAACTGGAATCCCTTTTCCCTGTCATGGTGCAACTGCAGTCATTACCAGTTCTGTAATAGCACGTTTCCCTCTGTCACACACAAAAACACACTGTGAATAATTAAATAATTATTAAAAAAAAAAAAAACAAAAGAAAAAGTTTTATCGTACAATTTCGATTACAATCAGTTTTTACCTATTTATGTTATTTGAAGGCACAGTCAGTGATATACTTTTCTTCTGGTGTAAGCTTTGTCATTTGCTATATATTTTTAATATATGCCTAGGTAGTCAGGACTAGCAGTTTTAGATATACAAACACATGTACAAATCCAGAGAGGACTGGTAAACCAGAATATTGAGATTTAGAAGAGTGAAAAGACTACTTTCTATGATCTACACTGCTGCAGATTTACCAGATTTTTCCAGAAAACTTCTAGGAAATTTGCATTTGATAGGAAATTCATAGCCTAAATGGGTGTCCTTAGATTTGGTTTATCAATTTATGATAGGTGAAACTTTTTTCTTTGTCCTTACATTTCGCTGTTCATAGACTTGTCCAACCTGACTCTCATGTGCTTTTACTCCTTCTTCAAAGGCTCCCAAACACCTTTGTTTTGTTTTGCAAGGTTGTTTGTTTGTTTGTTTGTTTGTTTTATTGTTTTGGTCATCTTTTAAAATTAAAAATTAAAGATTCTGTTTCCATTTGAAGTCTTGACTGAAAGCAGGTCTTCTTGTGAGTCTGGCACTGTCTCCACCAGGGGTTCTCCCTGTTCTCTTTGCACTCAAGTCTTTCCCCTGGAGTGTTCTCACAGAACCACGCAGTCAGCTCTTTCAGCAGCAGAGTTACGTGACTATCCAGCAAAGAATTTCCCAAGAAACATTCCTCTGATCCATTCCAGTGATGGGAAAAAGAAGAACACAGTCAAGTAAGGTCCAAATACTGAGCAAACAATTTAAAAACAGAATTAACTGGGGGCAGGGTGCAGGAAAGGGTTATGGGTGTGTTGGTGTGTGTGTATGGAGTTAACAGTATTCATTAAGAGTATTAATGTTCTCAAGGGCTGGAGTGCTGCAGACTAACAGCCTACTCAGCACTTCCATGAAATGCATTTTTCTCTTACCTTAGGTCACAGAAAGCCCCCTTTTCAAACAGGTACCTGATACACCTTGTGCTGGAGCAAACTAACGGGTATTATATAACCTATTTCCAAAATAAAAGCAAACTTTGCTAATGTCACTTGAATTTCGTTTTCCTTTTTCTATAGTATCTCAAAGGAATTGAAACTAGTCAAAAAGAACAAGCACATACAAATAGTGTTGACAGAGCTGCAAACACACAGTATATTTACATTCCAAAGGTACCAGTGGAGACTTTTCCTGATTTAGAGAAGCTCTAGAAAAGGATTAAACCAAAGCAGTACTGAGGCCCTTTCTATAATCAGAGTTACATGTATCAATTGTTCTGCTGAAATCAATGCTTTAATACATAATATTTATACATTTATGTATTAAGCTGACAATGATGTCTTAATTTTCCTAGTCACAAGTGGTGGAGTCCTAGAGTTCCAGCTGCTGCTTCTGTGTGTCTTCTACAGCTGCTCTTCATCTTCCTTGCTCTCCCTTCAGTTTTGTGGTGTTTATCTTTCTTCGCCCCAACGCAAGATGGAAAGAGAATGTTGTCCTTTTTCGCACTGTCATAGCTGAGGGAGCACAGAAGACCTGGAGAAGTAGGTTTGAGCCATACATGTGTCTTTATATCCTGAGCATGTGTGCTTACAATTTTTTTAATATAAATCTTGTGACCTTATTTTTGTCTTGAAAAAGACTAAAATTCAAACTTTGTAGTGAAGAACACAACTTATAGATTTTGGGCTGTCTTGTGCCTTGGATTATAGCATCCTCTTGCTATGTCACACATTTCCAGTTAGAGCCCCTGACTAGAAGCAGTGGTTTCTCCACTGTGGACAGATCCAAAATTAAGTACATGTTCACTTAATTCATAAATTCCCTTCTGTCCTGTGCAGAATGAATCAACATATTCCCACAAGTCTTCTTGATAGAGAATCTTACATTGGGAACCAATAATAAAGTACATCTGGGAAGATTAAGCCACCACATGCCTTGGCATAATTTGAATAAATATCAATGAACTGTGTGCGTGCTGAAATTAATGTAAATTGTGCTTTCATTAAATAAAATCATTACTACCCATTTATCCTATTTTAATAATAAAATCCCCTCTAAGCATAAAGTTTATTTCATAAAAGGTCTATTTAAGTAGGTAAAATTGTTGCGCTTATATTGTTAGTCAACCAATTTCTACATATAAAATGAAGGATGTAAATCATATTCAGTGCCTGAAATACATTATTACAGGCATATTCAGAAAAGAAAAACTCACTTCGTCAATAGAAATATTTCCAAAAACAAATTTAAGTAAAAATTACCAAAGAAAACCTTTTTTCACACGCTTTTACTTCTGCTTTATTTTGAAAGATTAACTGCTACACATTTCATTTTATTGCACTATAGTTTCACTTGGGAAATTGTATTACCTATTTTAACTTTAGTTATCATGAAATTTTTGCTCTAAGGAGCAGGTAACAGTTAAAATATCCTGTCTTAAAATTATGTTCACTTTCTGCTGTTATCCCAGAAATAATATAATATTAAACCTCTATTTAAAGTATACATTAGAGTAAGAATGTCAAGTGAGTAATTTTTTCAAAATAATGGCAAGATATGGCTATTTTTATTTGTTGAAATTGTTATTATTTGCATATGCAACCCTACCACTACTAGTTCAAGAAAAATTACTTAAGGTGATAGTGATATTAGACAGACTGATTAAATACAGCAATATTTTAGAATCATAAAATAATTTTGTTTGGAAGGAACCTTAAAGATCATCTAGTTCCAACACCCCTGCCATGGGCAGAGATACCTTCCACCAGACCACTAAAGCCTCATCCCACCTGGTGTTGGACACTTCCAGGAATGAGGCATTCATGGAAGAATGAGGAAGAGTTTCTCTAGGCAGATAATTCCAGTATCTCACCATCCCCACAGTAAAGAATTTACTATGAATTTACACATTGTCCAGTGGTGTTGAGGTTCTTGTCTACCAAGACTCTCAAGTATTTCTTGACAAGCCTCTTCTCTTCCAAGCCTGTGGGTGTGTTTGGGATTGCCCCAACACACATGCAGGGACATTATGCTTGGCCTTGTTGAATTTCATGAGTTTCTCACAGGCCCACTTCTCAAGCCTGACAAGTGCCCTGGGAGTGTTCAAAACACTTGTGGATGTGACACTTGACATATCCAGTGTCAAGTTTAGTGATGAGCAGGATGGTGGTGCTGGGTTGATGGTTGGACTTGATGATCTTAAAGGTGTTTTCCTCCCTTATTGATTCTGTGATTCTATGTCACGTGGGACAGTGTCAGATGCCTTGCACAAGTCCAAAGAGAGCTATTATAGCAGAATCATCCAGTTAGTCAGAACAGTGTACTGCAGTTTATGAAAATCTTGTTCTAATTATATAGTAATTGTGACAAAAAAATAGATGACATTGCTCATGACACTGTAACCAGCAATTTCAGTTTACAGATGGTTCCATTTTATGAGTGAGGTGATGGCTTCTCAACAGACTCAATGAACACCCTGAGAGGTACCAAAGATCATATCTATTTTTTCTCAGTTCTTCTAAAAATTACTAATTAATTAATAATTCAGAGGTAAGGTTATACTTACCCCTAAAGTGATAACAATACTGTAGCTGCTGATAGTCATAAAGGCAGAACAGCTAAACCACTCTCCCAAATCATTAAACTGGTATCTTAGGTGAGTGTACTGCTCTAAGAGATCTAGTAAATAACTGCATGACAGACTGGTTTTCCAATGTTTTATTGAAAAAAAAAATACTAACATAAATTTTAATTATACCAAACATTCTTAGTAATTTTTGAAAGGAGTGATAGGGTATAGTGCATCCAAATACACATCCTCTAGGATCTGTTCCATCTCCTCCTTTTTAGAACACTTTTCTTCGTTATAGAAATAAAAGGCACAAACCCTCCTTGACATGCATTTGTTTATAAGTTTTAGATACCTGTAGTCTACTAGAAAAAGCAAACTGATAGCAATCATTTTCCTGCATTGTAGGTAGTATGTCATGCATGCACACTGATTCCCCTTCCAGTGTTTCTCATTCTATTTGGGAATTAGTGGAGAAGAGTAGTGCCACCTAGGAGCTGATACATTATTAAATATGTATGCAAGGTAGGCAGGTATTTTTTAGATCAGCAGTTGTAGTCAAGATTTTGGTGAAGGACATCATTGGGATAATTTAGGAACAGAAGACAGGTATACTAAAAAATAAAAATACAGATACAAAAAAAAAGACTGTTTTGCAATACATAGATTTAGCAAACTTTATGTAAATGTAGTAAAATGTCCTGTCATTATTTTAAAAAGGAAGAAAAAAGAGATTAATTTATCCTTGCAAATGACACCAAAAAAAAAAAATTAAAAAAAAATCCCAAATAGGAAGCTTGCCTATGTCATATAGTACTGTGAAAATGCTCTAAAGTTATTTTTTACTGCTCACGAGACCTAAGCTTTTCCCCTGTGCTTTGAGGGAGTGAGTCTTCCCTCCCACTGAGGCACAGGGGCAGTGCCCACAGAGGTGTAGCAGGCAGAAGAGGGAAGTAAGCAGCACCTTTTACATTTACTCTTTGGATGCAGCTCACCCCCATCCTGGAACTTTCTCAGGTGAGCTGGCGTGTCTCCATCCCTGCCACATCACAAGGGCAGTTTCAAGGGTTTAACACTTTGAACGTGGTTAGGTCACCCACCTGGACTTTGATTTGAGCTAAACACACTCTAATTGAATTCAGGGATGCATTTTTGCATGGCAGCTATGGAATGACCCTGGGTAGAATTTAGGGTGTGCCTCTGCAGCTGTAACCCTCTATGGCTGCCCATGAATGTATACAGGATCCCAAGGGACAAACTCAGAGCTCTGTGAAACTTGTCATGGGGGCAAAGGAGCCCCTAAGAGCAGAGTGGCTTTCACTCCCTGTCTTGCCTCCCAGGGTTCATATGAAGGGAGTTGCCTTCTCTTTTCTTGCCTATTCTTCTTCTGTCCTGAAGTGCTGTGCAAGAGAATTCACTGGTGGCATCATTAGCATGATAGCATCATGCAGCAGCTGCTTTCACCTCCAAAGCACTTTGTAAGCATTAGTTTAATCGATCTTTTGCATGAATCAAGATAAAAGAGTATTTTATCAGCATTGTCTGAACATAACCAAGACTTCCTCTTTTTGATAAGCTATTACTGAATATTTCTGAGATTTTTCTGCTCACAAATCTGTTCCTAGCTTGCATATATAAGGATAGCTTTCAAGGAATTACTCAGAATATTAAAATCTTACCTATTAATTGTGGCCTGCATTGATTTTAATGGGTTTGTTCCTGGCAGTGTGGTATTCATAGCTTTGGTATTTGTTCCCTATATTTATTTATATTCAAGGCTTTATTCTTTGGATAGCTGAGACAGCATTGCAAATTATTTTTGAACATTTTGCTGTGAGTGGTCATGTCCTAGTGTTAGTTAAGAGCATACAGTCTAGCCTAAAGGTTCTGGAACTGCTGAGATATCAAATTCAGTTTGGTGTGTACACTGCCCAGGTGAATACATACGTGAGCTTCAGTGACTCAGTGGGAGCACACTTGCTAATCTATACGAGCTCCACGTGAAACACCATGGCATCTGTTCCCATCTTTATGAACTCCCAGTGAAAATGATGCCTTACAAATGGAGCACAGAAATATCCATAATTAAACTAAAAAAAAAGAAAAATCCTCACCCACTTATTACCATAATGAGGACTAAAAAAACAGTTGATGTCCATAAAAGGTGTTTTGTGATTTCTTTCTTATTTCCTAATATAGGAGATACATTGTTCTACTTCCTATATCAAGGAGAATCATAGTTCCTATTACATTGCTATTCCTGTTTGTGTTACTGTAGAATTTCAGGATTGAGATTTCAGGCTACAAAGCTTCAGTATGTAAAAACACAATGAAATAAAACTCCCTATCCCAAATAATTTCCTATATGGGAAAAACCAGGTAGATGTACAACAGATAGAGTCTTAACAAGACAGCAATTTTTTAGCACACCACTCTAAACACTGGTCATCATATATGTCATCTTTTCAAAGAGTTATTAGGTCTAGAAATTGATGTGATTAATAGGGTTCAGAGTAATATCATTCTCTCCATTAATTTGCTATTTCATATCCTCAGTAAATTCATATTTATCAATTAACTGAGTATTTAGTTCCCCATTTCAGTCTTCTGGAGTCTGAGGAAATGAACTGCTGAGGAATTTTATTGAGAAGTAACCACATGCATTTCCAATACTGATTTAATTTCTGATATTGAACTTCTTATTTCCTTAAATTGCACATACAGATGAGAAATGACTATGTGGGACCTACAGGAAAATTCCACTATATTGAAAACCAGGTATCCCAAACATGAATATAAAAGAAATATATGGATGAAAAATAAAAATTACTGGTACCAGTGCCTAACTCATTGTTACTTCTGAAAATCAGCAGATGACCTACCTACTTAAATGTTGTTGCCTAGTATGTAGTGACATTATGTTCTAGCTAGATAATTTTTACTATTTTCAAATTTTAACTTTTTTTTTATCGTCTTTTTAACAGACACAGGCAAAATCAAGATTGGTTTACATGCTATCAATAGCATTTTCTTATGTGATCTTTTTTAAAGTGATAAAAGGAAACAGTGCACAATCTCTGATTGAGACTCTGAAATGTATTATTATTTCGATTGAGCTTTTGGTAATGCAAATTGCATGCCACTGCATTTCAGGATGAGAAGTAATCATCGACAGTGAAATGAAGAGGAAAGAAATGAAAAGATGGACAGCAAAGGAATTTTATTCATTTGACTAAAGGCTGAAAATGAATAAAAGCAAGTAGGTACAAGGATAGGACAAGCCGGACATCTCAGATAAACACAGACTGAAATTAAGAAAAAGTGAAAGTAAAACAAGTAAAAACATTTAACACTGTGATCAAATAACATATTAAAGAGTTTGGCACCTTTTTTCCCTTTTTCTAATCAGGCAAGTCTTTCTTGTTTTAGCTAATGAGACAGTGATAGGAAAGTTTTTCACCTTTTCTTCATTATTTCAACTGGTTCTGATCCATTTGCTCACTATAATGTCATCTAAGACTTAACAACTTGGTAATTGCTAACATTCTTGGTTGCCTAAGAATTTTAATTTGAATGCAGTGTCCATCTATGCTTACAAATAATGATCAGTATTGCTGAATTCGTTATTCTGATTGTTCTATTTATGTAGAACAACAGCCTTCAGCCTCTAAAAAACCCCACTTTTAGAGTGTTTTACTAACTTTCCTTGTCTCCTCATCCCAGGTGTGTGTGAGAAATCCACTGTGAAATGCTAAGCCTTTCTGGCCTTTTGTAGGATATTCAGCAGAACATTGGACACCACACTGATCCACATGAGAGATGTGCAGGGAGGAAATTACAGATAGGAGCAAAATAGGAATCAGCTTAAGTCCTGATGGCCAATTTCCTAAGCTGCCCCTGCTTGAAAGCTTACTTTTTAAATATTTACAGTGCAATAATGATTATCTCTATCCTGACAGTGCAAGTGAAATCTGTCAAGCTGTTAGTTCTGTTAACACTCCAGGCCCTACAGTTCTTATCACAGAGAGCCTATGGAGAAAACTCAGTTCCCTCAATGCCACAAAATTAACATAAACTTTTTGTCTCCTGTAAATTCAAGTCTGCTTCTTGCAAGCATAACATGTATGTTGATATTCTTTGCAAGGGAAGCATCATCAGGCCTGCATAGTTATCTGAAGTTACTAGCTCTCCCTTTTCTCTTCAATACTCACTTCAAATCCCATTACTCCAGCCAGTGCCAGCTGGCGTGCATGAATGCAGTAGGGCAGGTAGACCCTCTGCTCTCACTGTAAAATCTTCACTGTTCCTCCATGAGATGTCAAGCCATCTTGAATGGAGTTGATGTCTTGGCACTGTGGAACAAGTTGGTTTCCTGCAGTAATCACCCTCTCTCCATTACCAGATCTCACAGATAACTATTGCATTGCAGAAGGCAATCTGGTAGGAAAGCTCCATACTGGCATATTTGTGTGAATATCTATTGAAATGAACTTCAGTGTCCTGAGTCATTTATAGAACAAGACTAGGAGACTTAGAAACCATTCTGGGCCTTAAGGGTCTCTGAATCAATATTAGTGACGGGATGATGCACAGCCAATCTTGACAAAATTATATGTAATGGTTTGTGCTTCTTCTACAGCCTTTTACACCTCTAAAAAATTCAGAAAGCAGGATATTTGCCTGCCTCATTGTCCAGACCTCTTCTTTAATGTGTAGTTCTCTCACACCTTCCAGATCCACACATTTCCCTTCACTATGTTGTTGTGAGTTTCCTGAAAGAAGTGCCCTTGTTGATGAATTTCTGATACAGACCTGTGTTTTCACATAAAGACAGATCTCTTCATATGTCTAGAATTTAGAGACATTTTTGAATTGAATATAGATTGCACCCTCTGTTTGCCTTTTGCTTTCACCTTCTTTCACCTTCCACTGAAAAACATCTTTCAGCAAAGTCACTTCCTTAAGTGAATATAATCTTTACCACAATCCAGCTAAAAGATTAAATTCAATTTTACCTTGTTTTTCCAAGGCTATGAAGTACAGCAACTAAGTGAACAGCTGTTGTCCAAGTACAACCAATACAACTCTACAGGAAAAAGCCTATAAAATTCTAAGTAAATTCAGTCCTGAAAGAAAACAAACAAAAAACTCCAACAATTTTATACTCCTTCCTGCAGAGTGTCAGCTGCCCAGGACTTAATGCCACAGTGAAGTTTCTTTAAAAGGCTTAACAGTCAGTGTAGCATAATGCAATTGAAATCAGTGGAGGTCTGCTCAGCTGTATCAGCTGCGGATATAACTGTAACTGGAATATTAAAATTCACAAACACTCTCTGTTGCCGAGTATGCCACTCTGCAGTTTTGCTAAAACACAGTGGAGAGAGGAGAAAATATGTAAATAAATTTCTAATACGGCAGCTTTAAGTTCAAGTGTATGGAAATAAAATTAGAAATATTCTGGCATAAAATCTCTGCACTTAAAAATAACAACAAAAACAACAACAACAACAACAAAAGAGGAAGCCTTTCTTCATTGACAATTAAATATTTCTGATAGGCTTTTACTGTCCTGAGTAAGTTAGTATGTGAAAGTGTGCAGGCAACATTTCAACATGACTATACATACATAATTAGAGATTTAGAAATTATTGGTCATGCAGCATGTTTCTAAATTTAATAGAATTGTTCTGGTTTTGTTCTTATGTCACATCTCTCACCGGAATATCCGAGTGTCTCTCAGCTGCACGTGGAGCAATGTTACTGCCATCAGTACTGTGCTATCTATACCCACATACTCTCTCCAAAGGGTGAACAGTGTGCATTAAAGCAGTTTATCTTGGTTTGTTATCAAATGCTGATGCTTTCTGAGATGTTTGGGGAAGTATTATGCAGCTCAAACATATATTCAACCTTACAGCACAGGGAGTTGCTGGGTGAGACATCTAAGGGCTTTGGCATCCAAACTGGTCCCCCTCTAGAAAGCACCTGGCTGAAGAAAGAAAAGGCCTAATTTCATCCATAAATTACATATCTAAGCCTCTAGACCATATCAAAAAGCATTATTTATTTATTTGAAATTAATGGACTTCTTTCCTTCCTGATTCCCTCCACTGTTTTCTTTCAGATTGATGAAATAATCCCGGATGACATATTCCTACTTACGTTTATAATGATGGTTTGCAACTCAGCCAATACACTTTGGAGATATCAGAGTTGAAGTATACCAGAGTATCTTCAGGGAAATATCAAATACCAGGTTTATTACAATATCAAGATATAAAAAATTAAATTAAAGCACTTTTAAATTTGAAACTTCTTTCTTTGAGGAAAAATAAACTTACATTTCCTCCCTTCCTTCCCTGTCTAGCACGTGAGCTGCCACACATTTCTGAAACCTTTGGTAGTTACTGCAGTTTGAAATTTTCCTTTTTTCTAACATTATGCCTGACCCTGTTAGACTCACGGCCTCTGAGTAAGCCTTGTTACAGCTTGGAGGTTCATTAAGCCAAATGCAGAGCTATACAATGTACCATTTAGTGTAGGTGTGAAAATTCAGCTGAATCCAAATAACACCTCTCATTTGTTTAGCTTATCTCCCATATTTCTTGCAACTCTGATAGCCCTTAGCCTTTACTCTGATATTTTACGGGCTTGAACCTTATACCCTTTTGTTCTTTATTCCTTTTCACTCGCCTTTTTAAAATTTGTGTCTCAGGATAAATTAGTAGTGATGATCAGTGGCTGGGTTGTTTTGAAAAATTCTGCTCCCTGCAAGTAACCAGATGTGGGATTTCAGTAGGGCATTCATTAGGCCAGCATAAGTCAATTTAATAAAAAATAAGAAATTTTAGATATATATTGAGAGAAGCTGGCAGATCTAAGTGCTCCCTAGACAGAAGAAAATTCTTTTTTTCTGTGTGTTGTTATGCACCAACAAAGAAATTAAAGCTGGTGATTTTGAAAGACTTAGGATCCAAAACAGTAATGAAGAGAGAAAAACTGTAACAGGAATTTCTTTGTAGTCATCTGCAAAGTTTGACAGAATTTTGAGGTTTGATCCTCAAATACATGCCAAATGAAGCCTGTGTATAACTAGAGACAAACTGAATTTTGTCTGCCTGTGGTTCGCTCGTGGCCAGGAATTTTTTCCAATGCATAGCTCGAATCTTTTTGGCATTGACTTTGGACATAGGTGAATACTTACAGCCTCATTATTAGAAACACTCCTCCTGCTCCATTTGAAATGTACTTAGAGGTAAAATAGTGCCTCCTTGCACCCCAAATTTCTTTAGCTTACATGTGATCAGAAAGATGGCTTTACCAAAAGGCTATTTTGAACACAGTAAGTAAGCTTTATACTCACTGTAGTTTTCCTGAGATAAGTATTTTCCATTAAGTTTTACAGGGTTATGTTTCCATAATAGGTTTATTTAGAATGGTTCAAAGCCCTACTTAAAATATGCATAAAAACGAGTACCAAAGGCAAGTTATACTATATAATCTACTATGAGAGAGGAAAAGTATTAAAAGAGTCAACAGGCCTTAAGTATATATTCTGCAAACATAAGCTTCAGCATTTTCATCTTCTATTTTGTTTTTCCTTGCAGTACCTCAGAAACATATGTATGACATGGAAGTCATACATGAATGATAAAATAGTCACTACTCAAAATTAACAATCATTGGGGTTTAATTTTGCTGGGATTTTTTAATGATACACATTTCCAAATCTCTGTTTAAAACAAACAAACAAACATATGAACAAACAAACCAAAACAAAAACAAACCAAAACAACCCCAAACAAACAAAAAACCTAAACAAACCCAAACACGAGAGTAAAAAACTGTTTTTCTGAAATAGCTCTGTTCAGTACTGGAATCACTGTTCTGCAGTAAAATCTAAGAACAAAATTAGTTCAAGGTTAGGACTGCTTCTAGACTCCCAAGCCATAGGGAGCTCTGGCCTTGCTGAACCAGACTCCTGCCTCTGCCTGAGGAGCCCAAGGACATCTCTGAGATGCCTGGCACTGGATCTGCCTCTGCAGTACCCAGGGCATTGGGAGGCAGGGGCTGCTCTTTCTCAAAGAGCTCTATCAGAGACTGCTAGGGCTTCATCCTAGGGAAGACGGCTCAGAAATTTCAAGGAGAGTTAGACAATTAAATCCCTGGAGGTTCCTTTCCTCTGGAGAAGAGTAAGGAAATAAAAGATGGTTATTTCCACTCTATGTATTAAAAAAAAAGCCCAATGGTTACTTATCATACTGTGACATTTGGAATATATTGGTTATGCTTCTAAAACACCATACCCACATATCTATAAAGTGTCTGTATTTCCTGATGATAGAGATCATGGACCTCAGTAGATTATCTGCAAAACAACAGAGAAAGAAAAGGCTACCAGTGCACAAATTATACTTTGAGCTTTGGGTTTTATAGGAAGCACACACATTTGAAGGATCACAGATTCATCTGTTCACCTTGCCATCAGGGGCCAGCATGGGGCTGGTCTGCACCCTGGAGAGAGCACTGAGAGGGGTCCCAGCTGACTGCTGTGCACCCAGCAGAGGACACCTACCCCCGTTTTTATGACCCCTGGCCCATCCACAGCTGAGTGAGCTGGCTGAGCTGGGTGGCTTGGCTGAGACGGCCTGGAGAGACCCCCTCCCTTCTCTGCAGCATCTTTGGGCGTCACTAAGGAACCCGTTTCAGCTGGCATGTGCTACCTCTTCAAGAATATTTTGATCAGACTTCCAAGCTCTTGCATGCAAACAGCAATTCCAGGAACTGGTTTAATGATAATTTCACTCCTGAGTGAACCAAATATTGCAAGGAATTCGAGACCCCAGGCATAGGCTTATAGCCCTTCTAATGCAGCCCTGCCCTGCATACACTGTAGATGCATTAGCAATGTACATTTCACCAAACTTTGCCTGGAGGTTCTCAACGAGATACAAGAACATATAAATTGGATTAATCTAAACTCATATTTGTTTGAACTTCAGGGCACATAAGTCCATTATATAGGCAAACCAAAAGAAAAAAAGAAGAAGAAAAAAAAATAGAACCTAAACACACTAACAACTGCTTCTAATAGGAGCAAAACTATCTGTGAACTCTTTAATATGAACTTGGAAGGATTTATATAATTGCAAAAGAGCAGAGTTGTACTTGTGTCTCCAGCCCTGGCAGAACTAAGCCTCATACTATTAATAACAGAAATACAGCTTTACCTCCTTTTTCAGGGACTTATTTAAAGTGAGAATGCCCTGCAACAAAGAGTAGAGGCTAAACAGCTTTGGCTATTAATTCAGTTTTAATAGGGATTGTTATGTACTGTAGCATCATTCTCTGTGCACATCAATGTTGCTGTTTTCTCTCCACTCCTATCCTTAGTGTGAAAGCTGTCTCTTCTAACTAATTAAATTTCATTACCTCCCACTGAAGAGAAGAGACTGAGAGATTACTGGCTGACTGCCTTTGACACAGTTAATCAATCCCCAGAGAACAAATAATGACCCTATTTTTGTTTCTTTTTTAACTTGCAACCTTTTTTCCCATCCTGAGACAATTTCCCAGGTCATTTGAATTTATGTCCATCTTCAGTTTCAGGACCCCAATGATAAGTAATTCTGTGGTCATGTAAGTAATCAATAAGAGGATAGTTATTCATCTCATCTTTGGTAAAAATATTAAACTTCCAATGTCATTTTGCCCTTAAAGCTCACTTTAGTATTATTCATGGAAAACACGAGAATCTTGTTATCTGGGAACACCACCAGCACTGTATTCATCCAGTCTTATCTACAAAGTTATTTTACATAGGAGCTGGACATCAGTTACAGGGTTTCCATTACTTGTACCTCATGTTTTTAATTATAAGCATTATAATTCATATACAGCACAGCTCCACTGATTTAAGAGTAGTGACATCACTTGTGAATTCTACTGTAATTTTTAATTTATGGGAAACACAACTGGGTGTTAAGGACACTTGTTATCAAGTAATAAATCTGACCAATTCAGAAAGACAAACTGAAAGAAATAAGTAAATCTCCTAAGAAAAGCAGCGTGTATGACTTTTTACTTATGTGTATCTGTAATGTAGGGCACACATACCTTGCTTTTTTCTTATTCAGATAAAGCACAGCTTTTACCTTCAGACAAAGGATGATAAGATTAAATTTCTTCCAAACTAAGTTGCACTTCAGGTGCTGTGTAAACTGTGGTAGCCCTCAGAGAATTAGGATGGCAACTTTACTTGAACTTTAAAGCATCAATACACAGGGCATTTGCATACATGCAAATAGATATGGGTCAGTTTTAGCCTCTGATGTAATTTCTTTCTGTCCCTATCAATTTCCCAACTGAGAACTTTAAAAAATTTCTGTTTTCCTGCTGACTGCACGAGACCACATCCCTGTGGTGAAACTTTGTGAGACTCAATTACATTTATGTGATCTCTTACTATATGTAAGCATTTAACAACCCACTGTCATAAACCACCCAAGTGTCTAAGCCCCTTGACTATACAATTTGTCATGACAGCACTGAGGGAATGGTCTATACCTCTTTCTTGATCTGTAAAGCCACTGTTGTACCACTCTTTCAGATTTGCCTCTTTCTTTAGAGCAGCTTTCTTAGGTGAGATATATATATTTTGTACACAACCTATCAGTTCTGTTGTAGTGGGAATCACTATGTAGTGTTAAAGTTGATGGACTCTTTATTATTTTAATGATTGCTTAATGAATTAAATAACTACCTGCTGGTTTATGGAAGCTTCAGTTTTGCAGATCTCTGCATGGTTTAATGAGGAAAGTATCAGCATATTTTTATTTCCAGAGCTGTCTAAATCCTCTTCTTACCATGACAGGTGTTACCTACACAGTATGAGCCACTCTCCAATTAACTGTAAGACAGCTATGTAACCTAATAATTAGAAGTGGCAAATATTAATTTAGAGGGTTTCAGACAAAGAAACACTCACTTTCAAAACTAGACAAATTTCCTAAAATAAGAAGCAAAACCTAAAATTCAAGCAAATCCATGACTAAAGGGCGTATGGAAGAAGTTGTCTTTTTTTTAATAAACTAATATGAAGATGTTAATGAAAGGAACTGTGCATATTGGTCCTGCTATTCTGAATAGCATCCTGCTTATATTATGGGAAGAGTAAGAAGGAAGATGTGAATACATTATTTCATATCTATAATTATCTAGAACACAAGGTTGTCCAGAATTAAGGTTTTGGTTTTAGGACTCTTTCATAGACATGCTGAATTAATATAGACAAGTTTCATAGTTTGTGTCTTTAGCTCTTTTACCTTTGTCATCTGAACATAGATATTAGGAAACAAAACAAGCTTCCCTATCTCACAGGATATTGCAGGCATGAAAGACATTGTGATGTTAAAGAGTTATGCAGGTGTTGCCTGGATGAAATAGGTCTGAGATTTCTTTATCCCATGAAAATGATAGGGTTTTGCGGGTTTTTGTCCTCATAAATGAGACCTCCTTTTAAAACGTCTATAAAATATTAATGTGGTCTATCAATACAGAGCACTGATAGTAACCTTATACAAAATTAGAACACACTATACTTTTAGGAAAAAATATTTCAAATTCTTTGAAAAGTCCGATCAATTATAAATTAAGTATAATGACCTTTGGAATCTTATTATAAATGTTGCTTTCCTAACATCTGAAGTTAAAATGTGAAACAGCCCTCCACTCCTCTGCCTAAGTCAGTAGCAAAACTCTGATGAATTTTGGCAGGATGGAGTTTTTGCTTAAGTCGTTTGCTCATTATTACCATTATAATTTATAGCATTACTGTGCTACATCATTACTTCTTTCAGACCAGTTGCAATACTTGCCATTTAATACTCCTGTGAAACTGCTATTGATATTCATTACACATAGATTGGAAAGAAAAGCATCTGTTTTATGCACTGACTAAATGATACAAGCTAGTCAAGTAAATCTGAGTAAAACTGGACCATTTATGTCCTCTTGCTGTTGTCAGTCATATTTGTAGGTGGAAAAAAAGATTCATTCTTTCCTTGCCTGAAGCAGCATATGAGCAGTTCATGGCAACTGTAATCAACATTGATGTTAAATGATGCTTGAAAGATTATTATATTTTGTTTTAAAGTCTCATTCTGTTCTAGCATCATCAGCCTATTTTTCACTTTCATGATATTTTTGGGATATGAAGAAAATGTAATATGTAATATACAGCATATGTGTCCATATGCAATATAAAGCTAATGTGTTCCAGAAAAAACAACAAATCATATGAAAAAATTAAGAATAAAAAGCTAAATTCATAAAAATACCACTTAAGTTAATATTTGAAGGAATTACAGAATTTAGAGTTTCTGGGGTCTGTTTTATTTTTACTAGAATGGTACTATAAAATAACTGGTGCAAATCCCTTTGAGTCTGTCACTGACTACAGGCAAAGGATAAAACCCTGTGGTAAACAGAAATACAGCGCATTTCCAGGATCTCTGCTCAGAAAAAAGATCCATTGAATTCATAAGAGCTGTCTGCTTGGGGAGGAGCTGGGAAAGCACTAGCCTGGCCTGTGGTAGCTCCTGTTTTCAAACTCTAATTATGTCACATCTGCAAAAGAGAAAGGAAACACTGCAGAGCTAATGGCTGTAAGTATTTTACTGTTACCTATTTTTCTGCTTTAGGCTTATATGATTCAGTGCATTACATTTTGTGCATAAAGACTTGAATCCTTTTAGAACCCAAGGAAGGGACTCGTTTGACCTTCAAACTTCTAGATGTGGAGGTCAGCATCAAAGCTGGTTGTCTAGACTCCAGAATTTTGGCAGAAAATTAGGCAATTTTAAGATACAAATCAGCTTCAGGGAGATACCTGAATTAGGTAACATGAGTCACACATAGAATGCTTTTTTCTTATCAGTCATCATAAAGATAGCATAGAGCTGTGTTTCAGATACAGACTAAAGCATTATAGTTTGGCATTGTGGTTTGGTCAGTTAAGTCTGCTCCTCCAGGTGCATCAAAACCTTTTATTACAATACCAGGTCACAGTTTAATACGGAAATCCCTCAGACAAAGAAGGGGAAAAACCTTATTTAGCCTTTTGGACAGCAAACCCTTGGGCTGCTGACTCTTCTTACTACATTCTAGATTAATCCTTGCTCTCTGTAGCATTTCCCAAGATACAGAGGGCAAAGATTCACCTAGAAAGACTTCAGTGTTAGACTTCATAAGCTCTGTATGTGACAGACTAAGAACTAGAAGTGTGGGCACTAATTATAGCTGGTTTATTTTGTTGTTGTGGGGACCCAAACCTGACACTGAGCTCCCGGGGCTGCTATGCAAGCACTTGCCTAGAGAGCAGCTGCCTCCCAGCACCTGCATAGCAGGTCAAATTGTACCATGCTAGTACTGAGCGCTGCATATAAACTTTTTCTGATTTTCTTCTCTGTTGCTTTAAAAAGTGAGTGCTACTTGGCCATAGACTGCCTGTTCTACAATTTTTTTTCAAAATCATCTGAAAGTGTTGAAATATAGCTCTCAAATTGCCACTGGGCAAGTAATATATACTTATGGTTCTTTGTAGTCAGCTCATCTTTGTTTCCTGCTGAAAGAGAGCAGCTCAATCCCTTTGGCTCCAAGATGCTGTCTGGTAAACTGTTCTGTGACAGTTTTTCCTACACAAATTATTTTAAGAGATTGAGAGTCTACTCCTTTAGTCCAGATCACATTTCTGCTTCTCAGTTAATCCCAAAGACAAGATTAAAAAATGGTAAATTCAGTCTGGATGCACTCAATTCAAGAACTTGAGACTTTATTCCCAGTAAGTCTGGCCTCCAGTTATTTAGACTGGTGTTTCACCCTGTCTAAAACTATAACCTGAATTGATAAGATAGTTTTTAACAGGCTAAAATAATATCACCATATATTATGCTCAAATATGTGCCCCAAAGCTAGCAATTGGCTCAAAAGGTTTACATTCTTTTCTGTATCACATGTCTTAAAGGAAAAAAAAAAGTGCAGCTTCCAGAAACCATGGTAACAGCACAAAATTTCCCTAAGTAGATGTTCAAGTAGCACAAACCACTGTAGCCATCACCAGTGCTGCAATGGATTTGGCACAAGTCAGCAGAGGCCCCAGTCCCTGTTATTAGCATGGACACAGCAGGATTGCAGCAGCACCCTCTGCTACAATGACCAGCCTTTCACATTATATCACCTCAGCTTCACATAAAGACAGATGAGCAGAAGAAATACTAAAATGATACGCTACATATCTTCAAATATTTCCTAGCATTAAGAAATCTAATTTGCTATTATCTATGATTTTGAAACTTTTCTAAAATAGAACTGTGCACTTAAGTCTCTGTGGGTCCTGTGGAAATACATCCCTTAAGTAGTTAGCCTTGTTTCAGTTTATCGTACTGTAGCATCTTTTATCACTGAGAGGTATTTTTCAGCATAAATAAAGGTAATGATATCAAATCCACAGCCTCTGACATTTAAATGGACCAAGGAGTATATACACTGTACTTTAATCCTTACCAGAGCCCTGGAGCCAGCAACAACTTCTGTGAGCACAGAGAAGCACAGTGTCCCAGGTGGCCATGCCCTGGGGGCTTTTCTGTTCCTTGTCAAAGAATTAGACTCAGAAGCACTGCAAAATCCCAGAGCAGTGCTATGTGTGGTGTCAGACAGTTGACTGTCACAGGGGCTTGATTTGAGGTAGCTACTCTAGGTCTCAGGTAAAGATTTCAAGTTTGTTATGGATAGATAAGTAAAGAAGGACAAAACTCAGTCCACAAATGAAGTAGCTTCTGTCTCTTCCCAGCTGCAGCTCCATTCCATGATAAAACAAAGCTTGTGAAAGGAACAGTTCCTTTGCATCTTTTGTGAAGAATGGGATGTTTTTGACCAAGTTTAATATAGGTAACTATGAAAGATATTGTTCTATCTGTGGCTGTCTAAAGCGAGGAAGGTTTAATGTTAAACATTTTTATTATAAGAACAACTTATGTGGAAAATGCACAATATGTCAAGCACATAAGCTCTTCCATGAGTGGAGGGAAACTTGAGGTTTTTATATTTCCTGTTGTATCAATTGTCTTATAGGAGTTATTACATTCTTTACAAACTTGGATAAGCTTAAAACTAATTTGGAATGCCCATGGCACACACAGATCTTTCCCCATGCAGTATAATATTTTAAAATTCAAGGCGAAAACCTTCTTAGGACTTTGCGGCAGGATATCTGTCGGCAATTGTGCTACCTGTCAGCAGCTCTGCTATGGGAGTTCTTTAATGTAACTTTTTATCTACTGAAATGAATAGCTTCAACACAGAGACCAGCCTATTCTTTATGCCTGTGTGAGGCCCATTCAATGACTGGAAAATATTTACTGGAAGTGTACCTAGCAATGAGACAGCTGTAGAAATTGTTTAGTTGAACTCTTCCAGAAGTTTGGAGCACCTGTTCAATACCTTCATGCTGGCATGACTAGATTATGTCATTATGTAATGACTGCAGGTTTCTGAGGCTTACTGGGTGGAGAATCAAGGAGGTAAGTAATTTAGGACTACACAACAGGGGAAGGGGAGCTTAAGGACCTTAAATATGACTCTAGATCCCAATTAGGTCCTGGGAACCACTCTGTTTACCACCTCTGCCTCCAGCAGAAGGACCCGTTCCCAGTAAGAAGCAACATAAGAGGAAGTAAAATGCTGCAATAACATTTTATATATTTCTTGTAGGCCTTTCCAAAGACTAAGTTGCTGTACTGTGAAGGTGAACTGTAGCCTATAAAAACTGGGAGGTTTTGGTAATGGGATGAAGAACATGACAGATGTATTCTCATCATCTCTGAGAACAGGGAGCAAATGGTATAAAAAATAGCACTCATCCAGTGTCATACAAATGACTACTATTTTAAAAAATCTTATAAAAATGAATGCTAAAACATTACAAACTCTATAAAACATACTATAGTAGGAACAATGATAATTACAGTCAAAACCAGAATGGTTTGACAGCAAAGGTGAAGCTTCATACCAAATTTTCTAACAGTTAAAATAAAAGGATTTTTGTTCCCTTCAGAACTTCAGCCAGAGACATTTTTTTCCTTATTATGTTGTTTTCAAAGATTATACATTTTATAGTCCCTATACCTGGCATCTGATCATTTTTTGTGTGTGTGGTAATGATTTCAAAGTTAATGCTCAAGTGGGAAAGCCTTTGAATTGTGATTTTATAGTAGTTCATTTTGGACAAGTTGTCTATGTGCTATTGTATGTTTAGAGCAGCAACAGAGGTGATGACTTAAAAAAATCCAATTAAACTGTATTTACTCCTAAATGTCTAGAGGGCTAATGCCTATGGTCACAGTTGAATCATGTGATCAGTATCATGAGAAAGGATTGATCTAATTTCTGTTACTTTCAACTTTTAAATCATATTGTGCCATGAGTGTACTTATTAAATTTTCTGTATCACTTGCACTGCCTTCTCATGTACATGCTTACAACTTGCGATTTGGGCACTAATGAATCTTCCAATTCTCAGGTTTAATTATTCTGCAAAGCCTAATATCTGGGGGGCAAGAGTGTTGTAATTTTGCTAGACTGATCTTACTTCTTTAAGGATAGCGAAGAGAATAAACAAGTTAAATAGCCTAAAGCACATAATCTTGGAATAGAGAACATGAACTGGTTTCAAAGTCAGTCGTATCCTACATGGACGAAGGACCTAGCAACAGGAAATTATCTACAGATCTTAGTTTCCAGACTAATCCCCATCACAGTTAAATAGAGCATATCCTATTTTTAGACATTTAAAACTGTTTTATTAACACTTTTAAGCAAATTAGTATTTGAACATTCAAAAAACTGTGGCTGCCCATGGTCAACAGTGCATTTTTTAACTTTGATATATATGGTAGGATATAAACTGCAAGAAACAATGGTACAATTTCTTACAAATGACAATTTAATGACAGAAATATGAAGTGATTGACTCTGCAGTTTGAACTGGGTTGGGCTTCAGACATTTCTGAAAGTAAGATATCTCATTGAATCTGCATTTCAGAGTAAGGCCATGTTGTAAAAAACTATCCATCGAGATAATGATATTTTTTTTTGTCATGAACCTTTCAACTGCATTTCTCAAAAATGAATAATTGAAAAAAGAAAATTTTGTTAAATTGCTGTTTGACTGATACAATATTTCCATAATGATGGAACCATGAGAAAATGTTTCTATCTAATAGAAAGCGAATTAAAAGCCCTAATGAAAATTTTGGGGGGTGAATTCACATACAAAGGATGACCTCAATAAAGTGCATTAAAAAATTACATTGTTATCCCAAAGGGCCTGCTATGGTATTTTAAACTCTATTCTGGAAGCACAGAAAACATGCATACTTTCAAATAATATCATAAAATTGCTAAACAATGTTGCTTGTTTGTGTTAAGCACAAAGTACTGCTTCCTGTACAAATGGTAATATTTGTTTATGAAAGATTTTAGGTTTAGCTTACACATTATTCCAGTCAGGTAACTAAATGGCAAGTTATGTTTCAGCAAATAATTTTTTTGTAAAGATAGTTTCAGAAAGTCTCTTATAGTTTGCTCTGTCCACCGTATAGCACGTTGCTCTATATATTTTTATATTTTGAAGCTCCATATACTCAAAAATAGATAAAGGAAATAGAGGGTGACTTTGTAAGCTATGACAAGAGAGAGTTTATTTCCTGTTTGTTTCACTCTAACCTTCATTAATCTTTACATGAATCTTTACATTTGTTTCCGACATAGGATGTTCTGTGAAATCCAGTTCAGAATATTTGAACATCACTGACTGGAAAAAACATGATGGTATAACTTCTGCATGTAAAGCTATTGGCCATATATCTGTGCCGTTCCATTTTTATTACGGTGTAGCTTTAGCTTCCAGAAGATTACCCAGTTAGCTAAATCCCTGCTAAATATTTATTTGTATCCAAATCTCCTTTACATTTGCAAATCCTGACTACACAAAATCTTGTATATGGCATCTCTGCAGCGTTTGGGACACAAAAATCTCTGTATGGAAGTGTCATGGCCCCAGAGCTGCTGTTCCCTGCAGGCTGGCAGCCTGGAAGGTGCTCTTCAGTTTGCAAAGAGCTATGGACATCT
Organism: Cichladusa arquata; assembly: GCA_026413545.1. Taxonomy (NCBI): domain Eukaryota; kingdom Metazoa; phylum Chordata; class Aves; order Passeriformes; family Muscicapidae; genus Cichladusa; species Cichladusa arquata. The sequence continues at coordinate 32,983,194 of JAOTQP010001546.1, read as the reverse complement.
TGGGGAGAAGAACTGCACAGTTATTTGTCCCAGGAAGGAACTGGGAAGTGCCTATCAGAGATGCCCTTGGCATGGAAATGCACTGTCATTAATTTGCTGATCTCACCTCAGTCAGATCAATGCTGCTGATGTTGCAGCAGCCGAGTGCTGCTGCAGGTGAAGCTCCCAGACCTCCTCCAGCTCCCACCTTGGCACCTCCAGCCTGGGCTGAGCACATGGATCCTGACCTTCTGGGCACAGAGAACTTCTGGATGTAAATACTACCTAAAAGCCCATTGTTATGCTGTTCTTTAAAGCAAAAATGAAGATTGCCATGAGAAAGAGAATGCCATGAGAGAGCTTCAGTGAGCTTACAAGGCGCAAGATCTTTTGTGCTACTTAAGAGTGGGCTAATTTCTGTAACGTCAGAAGGAAAAATCAATATGTGACTCTCAAAAAGATTCTTTTTTTTCTAATTTCCCTTGGCTTTTTCAACTTTTTCCTTGAATTCAAGCTGAGAAGAATAAAAATTAAACAATTGTCAAAGGCTACATCAAGCTGCTACAACTAATAGGCATAGCAGGAAACTTAGCAATAATAATACTTTAAATCAAAATTATTGGCAGAAAGCAAGCAATCAGTGATTTGAGAACTTTCCATGAGAAAGATTTTCCAATTAAATAATGCTCTTGCAAACAAGTAAGTTTCCCAAGGAAAACTTTAGTTTTGAAAGAATAAAAAAGCATGATTATTATTTAGAAAAATGGAAATGTCTGCATCCCACCATGTATGTACCCCTTCTAGTATCCTATGACTCTGTATGTCATAGGCAAAAAATATGACAAGTGTTAAATTACATGCCATTGTTGTTTACATTAGGCTTTTTCTGTGGTTTGTTTTTTATTTTTTTTTAATTATTATTTTTTTTTTCTGCCTGAAGAAAATGAAATGCATTTAAGATTCTGATTTTTTTTTCTGATAAAAGTTTTATAGACAGATACAACTCTCTGTCTGAAAATGGTAAATTTTTAATTGGAAAACTTTTGTTGTGTATTTTAATATTTTTTATGGTTTATTACAATCTATTAAAACAATGTAAACATTTTATATTCATTTTATTCTCTTTTTCTTTTTTCCCATCTTACTTTTGCCCAAAAAAATAAAAATTGAAAAAAAAGGAAGGGGGAATAAAATGCTTCATTTCAGGTAAAACAAAATACAGACGAACACTTAAACATGTTTTCTGAAATGTGAATAAAAATATGAAAATTATAATAACACCTTTGCTTTTTGGTGATTACAGGGTATTGCAAAAAACCTACTACTTTCAACAAGGATAATGGAGAAGTGTGAAAAAAAATTAGTATGTCAATCTTTTGTTGTTTTCCCAGGTCCACCATGATTAGGAGTGAATCTCGAATGCCATTTAAGACAACGTCAGCTACACTAAAAATTACAATTTGAAATGTCTAAGAACTGCTTTCCTACCCCAGAGTTATTTCCCAAAAGACAGACAATCCATCAGCTCGGGCGAGGTCACACATGCCTCCCACACAGCTTTGCTCAGCGCACCTTCTTCCCCCACAATGAAATACCTGATTGTACTCAACAGCACAGCGAGGCTTCTTTATAAAATTCAGTGAAAACCTCAGCCTTTCACCATTTCCAAAGGATTGCTGTATTACTATTCAGCAAACATTTTAATAATAGGCAATAATGCTGCCTTTAGCACAAACTTTGCTGCAGAAATTAATATCTCAACAAATATGACAGTGTGAGGGCATTTTGAGTTTTGTCATCTGGAGTAAGTAACAAATGTGAACTTGGCAGTTGCCATCTGGTTAATTCAATTACAATCAATAATTAAATGATGAGTGAAAGCATGAAGAGGAAGAAACCTGTGAGCATCTCGACTGATGAAAGTCTGAATACAAATGACAACAGCCATGACCATAGTTAAGCTGCAACATCTGTAGACTCAATAAAGAGGATGTAAGTTGGCTGGGTAAAAGTAAAAAAAAAACCCTATTTTAAAAAAGAAACCATAATAATTTAATTTCATTGCTTTTCTCAATAGAAATGAAACATGGAGGAGAAAAATACCTGCACAGTTTAGATCAATTTTGGCAAATGATATAGAATCTCATTAAGTATTCTGTGGAAGATTTACTGAAGTTGTTTCGAACACAAATGCCCAAGACAAAATAAAACTGTGATTTCCACACACAGGCATTGTGTACTTCGTACTTTAATAGAAAATTTTTTGCTTGGGTGTTGACAGCACATTTCCAACTGCAAGATCTAGCTAGAGGGGTGCCTGCTGTGCCCTCAATAAGGCATTTGAAATAGATCCATGTTACTCACTGTAAGGTACTCTAGTCCAAATATATGCAGCTGCTAAGATGATGGTGGCAGTTTAATTTTTATAGTATCTGCTCCGTTTTCCTGCTTTGAATTAAGCATCACTCGCTTTCCTCTCTTAAATTCCTCTTTTCTGTCAACAGTGAGCAGGAAAGTATTGCATTGACCACAAGTGTAGCAAATTGATTATGAATTGGTCAAGGGACTAAACACTGAACAGTAATGAACAGCCTGAGCTGTCTGTGAATGCTCCATATTGTTTATAAAGATGTTAAACAGAACTGACTGCCTCTTGCAGCATTGCCCATGGGAGCAGCACCGTGAAGAGTGTTAGATCTGATCTGAGGGTTTCCGCTAATTATCACAAGAGAAACACAGAGCTCTTTAAATGTACAGCTGACAGCAGAGGAAAACCTCACCGGGTCTGAAGAAAGAGCAGTTAGAGTTGCAGTCACATTCATCTGCTTCCTGCACTCCCTTCTCCTTGCCCAAGCCTGCATCGAGTAGATTCCCACCCCTCATTCAGTGCCTGGGAGCACAGCAGGGGCCAGGCACTGCCAGCCCCGAGGTCACTGGGACCCTGGGACACGTCCAGCTGGGGAGGCAGCGCTGTCACGGCTCCTTCAGCTCTGCAGCACCGAGACACCTCCAGCGAGGACAGGCACAGGACCTGCACAGCCACCCCCACACAGTGCACACACCTGGCAGAAGGGCTGTGTTAATATTTGAAAGGGGACAGAGCACAGCTGAGCCCCTGCCTCACTCGCTGGACTTCCACTATGTGGTAATCTGTGGGCATCCTTTGGCAATCCCTAGAACTTGGTTTCAGAGAGGAATCCAGCATAAGTCACTGCAGTGTCATTTATTGTGAGCCCACAATATTTTGACATTGCCTATTAAACTATTTATTAAGAGCTCATTAATTTACTTTTTTTCTCTAGCAAGAATGGCTCAATTCTTTATGCCTCTGAACTGCAGCCTGGCACAACAACAAGGCCTGAAATTCTGTTTGATTATCTCTGTTAACAAACAAAATGAGCACAGTTTTCTAAAAGACTTTTTCAGCTTGGAAGTTTTTGAAATTGGCTGCTGACTGAATTTAGTCTGTGAATGTTTGGCATTTCTGCAAACCTTCAATACTGAATTTTTGCACTTTCATGAATTGTGTGTTGTTACATCCGCAGGTTCAGAGAGCAGTTCATTCCAGTATTAAAATCATTTTCTTATCCTTTTATTTGTCCCCTGACTATTATAGTCTTTGCATCCTTTTCACTTGAGAACTTCCACATAAAAGGAGGACTTTCAGCTGGCTTAGTGATCAAGTATTTTTAGACTTAGATTTTCGAACAATATAAACTTAGGCCCAAAATCCATTCTTGATGATGACACTCTCAAACTGTCATCTCTGTACATAAGAAGCCTAAATCTAGACTCCAGGTGGACAGCAGTGAGCTAGGCAAATAAGAGTTGCTATGCACTTACATAGACTAACATAGACTAAATGTTTAAATGTATTTTGTAATACTGCCATTATCTATCTTGATCAAGGGTCAAAATATTGACTCATCGGTGAGACAACACAATCTTTGGAAAAGATTTCTGTAAATTTTATCTTCAAAGTAGAGAGCATATTAAAATCTTTTCCTGGAGGAAATCAACATCTTCTTTGACTTTGGCAAAACCTCACTGATGGTTCTGAGCCCCTTCTTTCACATACCCAAGCACACACACCCACACACACATGCACACCCCTTTAGTTAGAAGTACTGTATATCACAATTGGTTTAATCCTACGTGAGCAGAACTATGACATTCTGCATGTCAGATATCATTTCCAAAATGGTTGTGCTTTGGCTGTGTAAATATATCTTTAATTCCTTGGTGTAGATTCAAAGTTCTCCCACAGACCTCTTACCATGCTCCCCAAGAGATTCCAGCCCATCACTAAACCTATTAGTTGCTAATCCATGCACTCTGCTGAACTTCTGTGTGTGTGTATTCACTCAGGCTATTTCTCCAAGAAAGCCCTCAATGGGATGCACAAAAAGAAAGGAATAACTCTGATCCTCCCAGTGCAACAAGATGTTCAGCAGGGAACATAGTCCAGATTTGAGTCTCGGCAGTATTGCAGGAAATGCAATAATTCTTGTCACATAATTCTGAATCATCAAGACAGATCAAACAGAGAGGAGTTCCTTTAAATTCCTTCTCAGTTTAGTCATTTTTAATAGATCTGCATTAAAAAAAAAAAAAGAAAGTGTTTAACCCTCAGGCTAGAAATCTTAGTACACAAAAAATACTATTTTAGCAAGACTTGTCTTGCTGTCAGTTCACTCAGGAGAAAGCTAAATTGAAATACACATTAGAACTTAATACATAGCAGTTTGGTCACTTAGTAAATAATTTCTTAGGTATTGTAGATGTTTTTACTGCTGCAATATTTAATATTCAGCACATTTAAGAAGAACAAAAGTCATAGAAAGTTGACTAAACACTTCAACTATCACCACTTATCTTCTTGTCTTTTTCGAGTTATGATAAACATGAGGCCATATCCTCATCACCCAGACTGCATGGATCTTGTTGACACCAACAGGCAGAGCACAACAGGTCTGCTGAAGACACTGAGATCCCCCTGGATGTCAATAGCAGCAGCCCCAGCTCCTACCCTTTAATTTGCATTCCCTCAGGACAAGACCCTCCCAAACACCAACAGGGGAAGCAGATGAGATCCCAACACCATGGAGAACCACAAATTTTATGAAAAATTTCCTTCCTGCTTGTTGCTTTCAATAGTTCCTGTTTGTCCAAGAAATTGAAAGACCATTAAAATTCAAGACAGCATGTAACTGGTGGTGATACCCATGCACTGAATTGAGAAGCTGTATGATAAAGTTAACAAATCTTTGACCACATCTCTACCTCCTGCACATTAACCCACCTCTTGTAGGATTATCTTGATGTTCCAAATCTCAGAGCAGTTTTGCACAGCTGTAGCATCATAATACTTTAAGTAATAATAATAAAAAATTGAAAAACAGCCTGCAAAGACATATTTTATTTTTTTTTCCCAGGTGCAGCAGGTGCTCACCCAAAATTATGCAGCTCTCGTGTCTGGGATGGACAGTATGCTGGAGATAGTTCAATCTCTGAGATTTTTACAGCCCATGAAGGAAAGAGAAAGTTATGCTTAGCAAAAAAATGAAAAACTATTCTTATCAGAGCTCCTTATCAGACAGTAAATCAACTACAAAATCTGTAAAATATTTATGTGTGTATCTAAATATACGCACACATATAAATGCACATACACACATCCAGTGACCCCTGCTCAGGAATGTCCTGCTGTTCTGCAAGACACTGGGCATACTTCTGGGATATCTGCCAGAGCACACTTTGTTTGAATACTTTCCCGAGGGAAAGGCTTGACCTGTGGCTGCAGGCTGGAAGCTGAGGAGCTTCCCTGCTCTTGTCTCTGCCAGGGCTTTGGGGCAGAGGCTGAAGGAGCAGGCACTGTGCCACAAACAAGTGCATCCCTTCAGACAGACTGAAGCAGCACAATTTCAGCCCCTGTGAGCAGCCCCTGCACATGCCATGGCTGGGGCTGAGGGCTGTCTGTGAGCACATTGTGCTGGATCCATGGTGCTCATGTGTGTGCCCTGCTCACCCAAACTCATTTTGGGTGTTTTATTTTGGTGATTTGAGGAGGATGTGTGCTGTTGTTTCTCTCAGATAGTCAGCTGTGGGACTTTGCAGTGCACATGGCCTCAGTCCAGTGCAGAGTAATCCCCTCAAAGAGGAGGGACCCTGCTGCCATTCCTACACAAATAATGGATGGTTATCATTAGGGGAAAAAAACTATTTGCAGCATACTAAATATACACACATGACACTACCCTTACAGCCTGAATTTAAAAATCTGTTTGTTATTTGGAGTGATTGAATAAAGATTCATTGGAAATCTGTTTCAAACTGTGAGACACTTGCAACCACTCCCCTCCAGTTCCCACTTGCAATTTCTCCTTTGTAAGTGCTCTGTTCTTCCCATTGTGCTTTCCATCACCACGGTCATACAAGATTATTTTCATCTCCATGTGCATGGCTGCTGCACCACAGTGGGCTTTGAAGATAGTTGTGTGAACATTCTCAGAGGGATTCTGCATGCAAAATATATTTTTTTCTTTGCAGCGTATACGTTGCTATCCCTACAGAGAATAGTCCCAAAGAAAAAAATTCCTCCAGGAACATGCACAAGGAGTAAATAAAGGGGTCAGAAATATCACTAGAGCGTATTTTATCTTCAACATTTGAATAAGGTAATTATTTTCAGTGTTACCTTCCAATATTTGTATGATCAAGAAAACTTTTCTCAGATTTTGGACAATCATTTTTTTCAGACATCTCTTCATTGAAACCCATAACAAATCTATCCTCCCAGCATATCATTTTCTGTTCTCCAAAGTGTCTATATTAGGTTGCCTGCCCAAACTCTGAGTCTTATCTGAAACAGTATTTCTATGAAGATAAGAATTGTGTGATTCCGTGGGTTTGTCCAAAGAAACTCTTCCACAAAGCTACCACAAGTGTCATGAAAGGAACTTTTCCACATTTTTCTTTTTTCTGCAGTGCTTTTGAATAGACAGCATTTTTTCTGTCTTCTGTCTATCCTCCTCTTAAATTGACAAATTAAAGCATAAGTTGCTCTTTAATGATTCAGCCTCTGCAGAGGTTGAATTTTGTGTTCTGTGCATGAAGAGCATATTCTATTATACCTGTTAATTATTTTTCTGCACTCAGTTTCTGGGGGCCTGTGTTCAATCAGCCTTTTTCCACAGGGACATGTAGCGGTGACTAATTTTACATGACTTCTACTGTAGTGTGTATCTGCTGTTTCATTTCCTTCTTGCTAATGCCTGCAAATATGGCTCTCTTTATCTGCAGCTCTCTGGGAATGCTTGTGAAATTCAGCTTCTGAAAAGGATTTGTGGCATAATATCTCAGCTGGAGATATTGTAAGATAATACTTTTTTCTATAGCAACAGGGAAGAAATTAGCCCATATATCCTGTGGGATATTGTGAAAGCAGTTGAGAGGGACAAACTAATTACACTATCTCCTCAGCAGAAGACAGATTAAGAGAGCTACATCAGTTAAAAATTGTCAAGAAAGCTTACTCGTGATTTTATCCGTCTTGTAAATACAATGTCTTATGCTAAACTGATAAACCTAAAATTAGCATGTTTAGAATCTATAAATCAGGAGAGGACAGGGATGGGATTTTCAAAAGGCATTTAAATAATTTGGCCTATTTATTGTGTTTGCAAATCACTTATAGTCTTCTTGGAAATTTCAAAATTAAATTATAAGCACTTCTGTAGGCTGTAATATTCACTAAATTCTTTCATTTGAGTATCTTCCATTCTGATATATTTCCAATCACTAGATGCTAGCAAGTGCTTGACAGAATTATTTAAAAGGCAGGTACTGGAAGCATACTGTGGAGTAACTACTGGCACATGTTGGATTTTAGATTTATTTTCACTCTATATATCTGCTTTTTTCTCTCTCTGTAAATATATGTTTGCATAGATAGATAGATACAGATGTACAACTTACGTACATATAAATTTCAAGTGTCTTCTTGTTGCTTCCCCAGAAGATTTACTCCTTAGAGAAGATTTTAACTTGTTGAAGTGAGTCACTGCATAATCTTGTAAACTCACTGGTTCTTGGTTAAACACATCCAAACCATTTTTTAATAAAAACATCTAATCAGAAGGAATAGACATGTTTTCATTACTGTCTACATGCCTGGTGTTACTTTAAAAATATTGCCATAAACTTGAGCAAAACCCCAAAATTACTATCAAAATTACTATCAAAATATCAATGGCAAAATTTGGGGTGCTCCAAGCTATTTCATGAGCTTCTTGTGCAGATTTCTTCTGGGATTGCAGAGTAATTCAGGTTGTGAGAGACGCAGAGAGGTCACTTAACCACCTTTCAAGTTAGATCCAACTCAGACCAGTTCATACAGGTTCTTTGGGCTATGGGTAGACAAGGCCTTATCCAGTCAAGACCCATTCAGGCTACTTTCATAGTTCTCATATTAAAACACAGGAGTACTTTGGTATCATCTCTTTAGCTCAAATAAACAGTTAAGCCTTGAAACTGAATTACAGGTTAAAGGATCAATTTTTCCAAGATCACACAAGAAGCCTCAAGACAATATAGTAAAGATGAACCAAATCTTAGTAGTTTTGATGTGTTATTTCACTTTAAATGCCTTAAAGAGATAAAACTCCTTAAAGATAGACCATACTTACATTTAATTACTCATTAGTGAATCAGAAAGCTCGATGTCTGCACTCCTCATTTTCAGCCTGTGGCATTATTGTCCCCTTCAGTTCTTCAGGCTATCCCTCTATTGTTCCTGCATTTTTTCCTCTTACCTGACTTGGGAGAATCAATGTCCTTTGCTCTTCTGTATTAATAGCCTCTTCCACAGTAATAGTCTCTTCCAACAATTTATTCCTATGGACATGAACTTCAGGAATCTTTATATGAAAAATAGTCTTCTTCAAATGGAAAAAGATAAGCAATGACACAAAAGTTGTCACCATAAGCCACAGTGGCATTGGCATACCAGCACATAGTGGTGTGTTGTGGCAGTAGGAGATCTGGTGAGATAAAGGAGTAAAAATACTCAGGTGCAAGAAAGGTATTCACATTTTCTGGAAAAATTCAGAAATGGTGGAAGGCTTTAGCATCACAAATTGTGTTAGGCAAAGATCAGTCCAGCAAGAGGAGTGAGAGGTGAAGGATGACATTATGCAGAGTATTAAAAGTGAAGCCAAGCACTACAGAAATCAGGAACAGAGACATGATGAGATATTATGAGATCAGGGCAACACAGTGGTAGAATTGTCTTTCTTGATATTGCTTCAAGCTTGCCACAAAATATGATGCTTTTCCTTATATTATTTTTTTCTTTATTCTGTTCACTTTCTTTCCATTCTTTTCTGCTATTTGCTTTAAAATTAAATGTGTTTAAAAATGGTATTGATATAACTATCAAAAATTGAGAAAATCAACCCATTTATTTATCCAGTACATGGTTCTTATAAATACTTCTTTCCCAGAACAGAGAAATCTTATTCCTCCTTCTCAATATCTCTATGGGCTTAATCTCCCCAAAAGTAGAAATAGCAGTTTCTGTTTCTTCCTTTTGTTCCAGGGAGAGACTGGACCTTCAAAACAGACAGTTACTTCCTGATAACAGGAGCTTTGTCAACAGTCCAAAACAGCTGGGACGAATCGAAACTGTTTTAGGGGAGTAATTATCCACTAACAGAAGATGCCGTATTTAGGGCCAGAAGCAGAATAGCCTGCAGTTGGCTTGTGGATTTCAGACCTTGTTAAAATATACTCAGAAAGCTTGAGTAGCCTCTGTAACAGCTTGAACTTTTTTGTTTTGTTTCAGTTGTCTTGTTCATGAGATACAGTGAAAAAGAGCACAAGGCCAAGTTCACAGTGGCCATTTCTATGCTCTTTCAACAGCATCCCTGGCAAGATTGTTAATGTCAGATTCTACTGGGCACTCTGAGCTTGCCCCAGTTACAGTACCTGAGGAAAAAGCTCACAGTACCTGGGCTTCAGAAAGCCCCTCAATGTCACCATCACTCACCAGCTGAGCCAGCCACTTTGATAGAATTATCACAGAATCATGGAATGGTTTGGGTTGGAATGGATTTAAAGGTCAGCTAGATCCAACCCCCTTGTTGAAGAGATGGCTCCCACAGGGCCAGATTGCTCAAAGTCCCATCCAACTGTTCTTAAACACTTACAGGTTGAGACATCCCCAGATCTCTGTGCAACCTCTTTCAGTGCCTCACCACCACACAGTAAAGGAATGTGGGAATCCTTAAAATCAGAGGGTCTTGGGAAAGTTGCAAAAAAGCAGGCCTCAGAGACAGCAAACTGCAATTAGAGTTAAGTGGAAAGCACAAGGCAGGTCAGCAGAAAAGTTATATGAGATGTAGAAAGCAAGGACAAGTAGGAAAATGTTCTTGGCTAGAATAACTCTCTAAGCTGCAGAAAAGTATATCTAGCAAGATATTAGGAAGGTCTAAGCTAATAATTGAGGTCTGTGCATTGTATTTTAAGGCTTACAAGCAGGTATTGTATTCAAAATAAGCAAGCATTGTTTTAACCAAAGGTATATGTACCTATAGTGGTTGGATAAAACTACTGTCAATATGTTTTTGCTTTTTGTGATTGGTCAAAAAACTTTCAAAGTGCGTTGAAACATCACATTTTCTGGCTGTTGCTGAGGAGGTGAGCTGCTGGCATCTTCCCACTGTCCCAACCTTGTAATGAGACTGATGCTCAGGAGGAAAGAAAAAATAATAATAAAGCAGCTCAAGACACGTTCCACAGCAGTCCCGTCCTGTTCGTGCTTCTGTGCATAAACCCCTGGCCAGCATTAAAGAAATTCTTTTTACATTCCCCTTTGGGGAGCATTTCTCATCTGCTCATAAAATAGCCCACAAATCCATATTTTTCATCTGTGCCAACACTGCTTGGGATATTTTTCTGCCAAAGATGAAACTATATTGGTGTAGCCCACTTCATGGAGAGCTAGTGTAGGAATAGCAGGAGGCATGAGGAGTGTGCACACACCTTTCAACCCAACCACTGGCCAGTTCCACCTCAGGCTGAAGCCCATTCCCCCAGCAAAGTATCTCCTTTGTAGTTTGTAGTTCACAACATGGTAACCTAACATTGTGGTCTTTCCACAGATGTGAATGACATGAGAATGATTTCTTGACTTGCTAAAAGCTCCCAGACAAACAGACAATAGGAAATGGGAAAATATGAGAAGTCCTGTGCCGGAAGAAACTTCAGTGATCCCTGTTCACTGGAAGTATGGATTATTTTGAAAATATTTAGAAAAGATGATTTATGTCAGAGAAAAGGCAGCTGTCAAATGCTATTTGTTATGAAGGGACAGTCTTTGTTCAGGTGTCCTCACAGCCCACTCTTGGCTGAGCAGCAGAATGCTGAATTTCCAGCTCAGTGCACTGGCACAGCCCATCTTTCCCCATGACCCAGCTCCTGCAGACCTGAGGGAAAGATGTTTGCTGGAGAGGTGGATAGTGTTTGTATGCAGTCCTCTGGGACTGGAAATGGGCTGTGCCATGATGCCTTGAACATACAAAAGCCTGGCATGGCAGCAAGGGAGTGTGGTGCAGGAATCAAAGGGCTGAGACCTGTTCAGTAGATCTGAGACTTGGCAGACTAGGGCAAGCAGGGGTGAGTTTTTGGCAGTAGGGTGAATGGTCCTCACTGTCCTATAAATCAGTAAATGCCAGGAGGCAAGAATCCTTCTCACTACATCTCTGCTACCTGTAAGGGATCTAATGCAGAGGTACTGGTTAATCTTTCCTGATCAGTAGAAAATTATCTCACTTCATTGATTGAGTCTCCAAATACTCCAGATTCTTGATAACTGACTAATGAGTTTAAAACTGCAGAAAAATCTTGGTTTCCTTACAGTTAAGCCACTTCTGAGAAAACATTCCGTTTGGCACACAGGTGCCAGCTGTTCTGACAAGAAGCAGCCATGGGAGAATCTGGTTTTGAGGATACCAGGTTGCTAGATTAATTTCCCCCTTTGTGGCTCTCAACATGCCTCAAAACACTGCTTGAAGAAATTTTATGTTGTTCAAATGTCTGCTTTGGAGTTTTTACTTTCCTTCCTCAGTGCTTCTTGCATAGCTGCTGCTGTTCAATTAACTCAGAGCATTCCTCCAGTCCCAGCACTGCCTGTCACCATGTTGCAAGGAGCTTTCAGACACAGAAGAGGCAGAAAGCTCTTTTGTACTTCTGGCCTTTACCCTAACTACTTGAATGCATCCATCTCCTCTGACCCCTCTGTACTGTAAGCCTTTACTCTCCTGGGGCTATCCTGGCACAGGAACCTTGTGTATCACTGCCCTGAAGCCAGACTCCTTTGGCAGGGCTTGCAATGCTGCTTTACCCTGGGCACCACTTTAAAACACAGCTGTGTGATGAGGGGTGAGAGAAAAAGGAGCATCATATGCAGCACTCTGTCTAATGTAGGCATCAATAATGCAGTGAGCTCCCAAATTGCAGAGAAAAAGCCAATTTTCACCAAGAAAGCTGTGAGTGTCAGGCTTTTGGCAGTTGTTTTGGGGAGTTTTTGCTGGAACCTACTGCATTTCTCCTCTGTGCCCTATGAAAAATTGTCACAAGTAGGACTCTCATCCTTCCTAAGCAAGCATCACTCCTAGTTTAAGAAAGAGATAGTTAATTGCTTCCCTTGAAACAATGGGCACATTGCAAAATTACTTCTGAAGGGGAAACATTATGAGAGTCAGGCAGGTGCTCAAAAATTGTTATGTCTGTTACTCTCTTAATTAATAAAAAGTGACACAAAAATATGGGCACATTTATGTGATCATCTTTCTCTGTCAACTACTTTTAATAATTATTTGCAAATCAAAAGAGAAATAAAAAGAGAAAACCATTTCCTAAAACATTTTTTTTTTCATAATCTTAGATTGCTATTTAAACTAAGCAACAGATGAGTATCTTTAGACAATATATAATTATTCAAGCTTAACCAACCTGACACCCAATACACTGCTAGATACAAAGCACTTGCACAAAAATTGGTGGGCAAATATCAGGGACACTGGTTTGAATTATGCTGTCCTAAGGTGCAAACTTTGCCTGGATACTGCAGAATTTCGGAGAGGCCTTTTCCTCTGCATTATCACTATATTTTTCTTGACCCAACACTGAACTTCAACAGCTTCCTTTCCTCACCAAAAAGTATAGGAATGGCATATCTGAACAGAGATGTATAAGATTTAGCCATGGTATCGCACTATTCCTTAGCATAAGCAAAATAAAAATTGCTTATTCTGTTTGGATAAATTCCAAACCATTCAAGTCACTAAGTCTTTTAAGCCAATTATTCTTTTGAAGTTCAATTTGCTATATTGTGACCTTTCCACAAATACAATTTGGTTAGGGAAAAAAATGTACAGCCTTGACTGAATGAAAGATCAAAAACTTCCCTGTGTTCTGTGGTGACAATAAAAAACTAAAAACTAAAATAAGTACTTGAGGACTACTTGTCTACAAATTTGCAGAGAGGAAATTTAAAAAAAAAATATGTATTGTATCATACTGTGTTTATGCTCATGACACCCAGTCTGGCAGCCCAAAGACCAACTTCCATGCTATATTTATGGTTTCTACTCTGGAATTCTGCAATAATAATCAGCTCTTAGAGCACTGCTCTTGGGACTATCTATGTGAAAATTTAGATACATAGCCACTTTCCTATAAGCCTTCTCCTCCCTTTCTGTATTTGTTGTGATGTGAAATTGCCTCCATGCAGATGAAAAACTGGCCTAGCAGATCTAATGCTCTTGTGTGAACACCATCATGTATGAGGTCAAAGCTACAGAAGTAAGTTATGGAGTTCCATAGCAATCTGTAGAAAAAATACCATATCCAGGAATTTGTTCTAAGTTGCTACTTCAAGCTTTCTCTTTTCATCTCCTGTTTTGCTGTCCTATCAGCATTCATTCCTTACAGCATTGCTCTGCTTAAATTTTACACAAGTTTGGAGTTGCGCCATGTGTTTCACTGGATTTACCTATCAAACCAATGCAGTTATCCATGTCCTGTCACACTCACAGCTGCACTACTCTCCTCTAAAATGAAGCTTAAAATAGGGCCATATTCATTACCAAAATTCACCAAAACTTCCTAGAAGTTGTTACATTTTTTGCTGGATATTTATGGACTTAAATATATGTTTATCTATCTCTATTACAGTATTTTTCTATTTTGCTTGGGTAAATGTAGGGTAATGTGAAAAATTAAAATAAGGAAAGAAGTGGTTGTTGTTTAATGTTTACAAAAAAAAAAAATATTGTGGCACAATGCCTCAGCAAGCTGAAAGGAATTTGGTGTGTTACCATATGATTATGCTAATCACCTTATTTTCTTTTCTTTCATATTTTTCCTCATCCATATAAATATCCACTCCTTCCTGTTCCACACTCTGAAGAGTAAAAGAATCTTGAGGCAAAAAGCTGAACTTGTCATGTGAAAGCTGATACCAAGCAATCAGTTGAAAAGTACTTGATTTTGCTAAGCTTTCTACTGATTAATAACTCCATGACTCAGCTGGATTTTGATACCTGAAGCCATTTCTCCATCTGGCAGACAAGCTTTCAGCTTTTCTTTCTTTAAAACAAGGATTTCCCAGAATCATTCTTGCTGAGAAATACTTTCTTATGTCAATACACAAAACCCATTGCGCACAACAAAAGAAAAATAAAGTAAAAAAAAAATTCATGCCAATGCCTGAAATACTAAAACCAATTATCTATCTTTCCAGCACATTTTTGTTAACAAAAATATTACGATGTTTTGTTAACATCTGCTTAGCCATCCTGCTATATTTTTTGCATACTTCTTTTTTACCTATGAATCAGCTGTAATGCAAATAAATCTGTAATAAATACATATGCAAAGAGTGATAAACAAATCTTAAGTGATTTTGCAACCATGTCAACACAAAAATTCAAATAACAGACCTCTAAGAAGCGCTTATATCTCATTAACATGAGCACAGGAATATCACCAGTTCAAGAATACTATAAATTTCACAGTTTCATCAGTGCATTTATGAATTTTTTGTATTTACAGTTTGCATTTAAAGATACAAATATGTCATTTCTTTTCTTCTCCAACATTATCTCTCTTTTCAAACCAAATAATTGTTTTCACTATTGATAAAAGAAGTTCCAGCTAGATAAACCTAGTAGGTATTTGTGTATAGAGCTATCACAGAAATTTTATTCACAAATACTTTTTCCATCATGATAGGATAGGTGACAAAATACCTATGTCATGTCACTAGAAAGTTTAGAGATTAGGTATGAGCAAGAATTCCAATAAAGTTGCACCAGAAATAAAATTTTTCTTTTACATCTAAAGAAATAATCATCGGAGTGTGATTTTTAATGGAAATGTCTTTTTCTTTCCTTGGTGACATTACAACCAGCCTGTATCACTGCTGAGCAGTACCTTCATCTATAATATAAATGTAATCTTCCCCATTACTACCTGACTATTACAGCTTTGCTCATTTCTGTATGCAGCAGCATTCATTATCTTGTTCCTTAATGCATTATCCAATTTCCCCATAGATCCTAATAGCTAGAAAACTTGTCCTCACAACTTGGTCCTGAAATAATTAAAATTTATAAAACTTCTAGATATACAGTTTCATTTTATGGCTAAGCTGGGTCCATTCTGAGTTTCTTAATGCCCACAGTTAACATATATATTTAAAGCTCTATTTTCTTGTTTCTTGGTGTGGTGCATCTCAGACTTTTTGCACTGTTATGAGTAACAGATGTACCTTGCCTTTTCAAACTGAGTCAAACTGGAATGCTTGACCAAGAAAACATTGTTATCTTTGGGGTTCACTTGAGTTTTCTGTAAAGAAAAGAAGTAAATATCTTCTAAACCAGGATAGGCTGTGAGAAAAGCATTCAGTTCTAATACACTGTGATGAGTTGCTTTTGCACAACTGCTTAAAAGAAACAGGACACCCTTTTCATTACCCCCATGCAGGACTGAGAAGTCCACAACTCTCATCTGAAAAGAGCAAAATGGTGTCCCTTTGTTTATTTGTCTGGGAGATGAGGGAGCAGAGTGTGGCAGCCACAGTTGCACAGCTGTTCTGGGGCATGAGAGCAGGGTTGGGTTTTTGCTGCAAGGGCAAGAGTTTGCTTCCAAATGTTTGGTTACCTTGATGTGACCTCTTGGAGACACACTTTTTTCCTCGTGATCATTCCTGGGTCAATGCCACCATTGTCTTTGTGCCAGGCCAGCAAGGAAAACAAGATTAAGGCTTTCCAGAGAAGGAAATCAAAACGTTTACAAACATCCTTTGCTGGGTGACTATAAAAACAACTGGATGAAAGGGAAACTAAATTTTAGGCAAATCAATTACTCAGGGAAATCCTAAGCTTTCATCAGGAAAATTTCACTGATACACTTGAGGGGACAAGTTTAGCTATGCCTTGTGCTTCCAGATGAGAAAGCCATCTGTCTGCATCCATAGGGCCACCAGTGAGGAATGCAAAGGAGGCCCACTTCAAGAAAGATGAAACCTCTTTTCTACAGTTTGTGCATTTTTTAAGTGATGCTGAATTTTATAAGTGCATTTTAAGAGAATTTTAGTCCACTGTATTTTGGGCAGACCTGCCGGGCATCTCTGTCAGAGATGTGATCTGTACTAGGAACCAGCAGTGCTTTATTAGGGCTCTTAAGCTTGGCTCCTGTTCCACCCTTGCTAGAAGTCCACTTTGGGAAAGGCACAACCCTCCAAGGGTAGGTAGGTGTGTTCTATTCCAGCAGAAGAGCGAAGATCAGAGAACTTCAGTCAGGCAAAATGGTAGCTTGAAAACATACCAACCCACAGGCTCAGACAAAACCAGACCTTGCTTACTGCATAATTACCTTTCATTTTCCTGCTGCTCAGAACTGTCTTGTGTGTTATCAGCTCTAACAATTCCACACGAGCCATGCTCAGGCTTGTCTGAATAATGGCTTCTAGTCTACTCAAATTCCCCATCCACAGATAAAGCTAAGAAACACAGTTAAGCTATGCAGGAGGCAGGGAGAGGAGGGGAAATAAAGCAGCAGAATTCACCCAGCCTTAGAAAATCTTGGCTATCTCAGTTTTAGTGACTTCTAACTGAGAGAACCCTAAAGAGATTATTTTAAAAATTATATTTTCAAGGCCACTTTATTTTTCAGGGAGCCTGAGACCCCTGAGGCCTGAACAATAGCAATGAACCAGTGCCCCCAAGCACACACTGGTGTTTTAAATTGCATCTGTGTGTCTGACTATTTACTTCAGATTTCTCAATCTGTTGTGGCAGGAAACTGGAATAGGTGTGGGGCATAGGTGTGTGGCAAAGACCCCGATTAGAAGTAGGTGGTGACAGGCAGAAAGCTTAAAGCACAGCAGAATACATTCTTTTCTGAAACCACCAAGTAATTACTTATTTCTGCTGACACTGGCATTTTCTGTAATAGCAGTAATGAAGATAGCAGGTACATGAGGACAAAATGGTCAGCTTTGAGTCTACAGTAAATGACCAATACCTTTTGCCAATTTCTTATTTTTAAAATGTAGCCTTAGCATGTCCCTAGATTTTCCTCCACTTCATTATAATGTATATGCTCACTCCTGCCATTGTCCAGTCCTCTTTAATTTTGTATCAGATCCTACCCCAAATATTGATGTTTCTCCCATCTTATATTTCTTATAAGACTCCAAAATTATATTACTGGCAAGGGGAAATATAGCTTAGTGTCTGGCAGGTATCTGCTGGAGGAACACACAATGCAGTATATATTCCCACTTACAGAACTTCATCCAAAACTGGCAGAGGTGGCAGGAGGAGGAGGACATTGGTGCTGTCTGTGCTCCTGTGTGTGCTCTGTGTGTCTGTCTGTGTTAATCTGTGTGTGGGCTTGTGCTTCTGGGTCAGTCTGGCCACTGGTTGGACCTCAGGCTGCAGCAGCCTCACCTCTGTCAGGAGACTGTCAGATTCAGCCCTGCTTGCCTCAACTCCTTTTATGCTTACAAACTGCAAATATTTGAATGAAAACTTTCACATATATACTGAATTAACTGAGTTACATTATCAACAATATAAATATTTGTAAGGAAAGATCTCTGTGCTTGTGTTTACTGAAGTACGATCAAAATCAATATTATTTTTTCCACATAATTCATCAGTACAAATTTTACCCAGTCACTTTATATTTTTAAACATAATCATGGAGAAGAGACTCACAAAGCAATGAAGCAAAGCCAGTTATCCAAATAGGTAAAAGGCAGAATTTGAGCTTAAAAGAACAATCAAATATGACTGAATATGTGGTTGGTTGTTTAAGAAAGCAAATGGACCCTGCACAGTGTTGTGGATTTTATATAATTAACAAAAAAAAGATTTCTGACTCTATGAGGATCATTGGCCAAGAATTAGTTCCTACAACAGGTCAGAAAAAAAATGAAATTAAATATTCTGGTGTGGCTCATCATGTGGCTCACAAAATAATACAGTGTGTGCTCTAGATCACTTTGTGTGGCATTATGATAACAAAACATTCCCTTTGTGGGAATTGTATTTTTTGAGGAAAAAAAATACATAATTGCTCTCTGTTTTTCCATTCTATGACCATAAATTTGTTTCACTCCACTTTCTTCCAGTCCTCACCAGATGTCTGCGAGATAATAGTGGTCACATCCTCAGCTTGTAGAAAATGGTACCCCTTTACTTTTTGTCTGTACTAGCACCCAAGTGTGACAGGGGTCTCTGTGCACTCAGCTCTATTCTGGACCCAGATCAACTTGCTTCTTCCTAAAAGGCTTCTTCATACTTGCTGTTGTTCCCTGCTTTCTAGTCAGATGTCTAGAGTAGAGGAGGGACTGACATAGTTTTAGCTTGATTGCATTACTAATTTTTCCATACTCTTTACTCACATGCTTACAGTTCAAACACTCACCGATGGGTGACAGCCTTCCCTCTTGTCACCTTTAGCTAAACCCTTTCTACTTTCAAGTGCCTCTGTTTTTTCTTAATGTGACTTCCACTGTTTCCAGCAGCAACTTAACTAATGCATTTTTGTCCAATGTAGTTATTTGGACATAAGCAGTGCTTCTTTTCAAGACAAAAATCAGGTGAGCTGCTTCTCTGGGGATGAAATCCTCTAAGAGCTTTAATGCTTTCCTTCAACACCTGCTGTGAACACACTGCCTGTGAGTGCACACGTGTCAAGCAGTGCCCTCCATCCTCACTCGTGTGTCTCTTCCCAAGTGCTCCCAGTGTCCTGACATGTACCACTGCCCTCACTGCTTCCTGCAGGCTCCAGCACTGACCTCTGTGTGCCTTCCTCCCCCAGGTCTCCCTCTGCAGTGTTCTGCATTCTCTGTCATACCTGTGGGGTTAGGACACTGTCAGCCTTTCTTCAGTGTCCGTCCACCCTTTTGCTCAGAAGATGCTACTGGCTAAATTCCAGGGCTCCAAGTGCTGTCCCTGTGGGATTATGCTCCTCAGAATTTAGGAGTATTCTTACCTTTTTTTGCAGACTTTGTTGCTGTTTCTCCCCATAACAGTGAGACTGCAGTTCTCCTTCTGACAGTAAAATTAAAGGATTTCATTTATTTCACACTTTTCCTAATAATGAATTGCAAGTACCCACATCCTCTTCAGACATTGCTGTGTTTCTCAGACTGGGTTGTTGCAGGTTCATAGTTTGCCTGCTCTTCCAGGGTTAATTGAAAGCTGTCATGTCCTTTGGTGCTAGCCATCGACAGGAATAAGGACACTGAATTTTTTCCACTCCACTGGCAGCCACAGCTCACAAATGCAATATGAAGCTCTGATTAAACCACATTTCTACAGTTTAAGCTCTGATGATTGCTTTAGTTGTTCTATCTTTTGGCTCAAGCTATTTCCATGGTTTATTGTCTGTCTAGTACCAGGTGTAATTCAGTAACCATTAGGGAAGGAGGGCTGACTGTTCTGCCTCATTAGGTGCCTGGAGCAGTGGCAGGCCCTGGCAGGCTTGCCCATGCCAGCTGCCCCACACTGCTCCTTCCATTGCCACCACAGCAGCTCATGCAGACACCCCATTACCTGAACTGGGGAACAGACCTAGTTGAGAAGCAACCTTGCCAGGGAAAAATACTTAATTTCCAGCTGAATTAGTACCCTGCACTTGTTTTTTTGTTTTTTTGTTTTTTTTTTTCCCCATAACCATCTAACATCTGTGCTAGCAAAGTGCCAAGCAACCACGGGAGGGCCCTGCTTGAAAAAGGGTTTTCTCCAAAGAAATTCTGGCAGGTCTGCAACCTGAGGGCTGGATTCTGCCTGGCCTGAACCACAATAAAATGCTAGAGACAGCTGCCATTGCACTGCCTTCTGCTACAGCCACAGGAACAAGGGCTTGGTGGGGTGCTCTAATGGGCCATGACTCAAATATTACTGTCCTTGACTCTGAGGAGGGAGGCAGAATTGGGGGCATCCACTGGACCACACCTCCCAAGAGTTTTGTGGCTACAGTTAAGCTGGGAGATCCTTAGGACCACACAATTTAAAGGTCTTATTTCCAGCATGTGGCATATAGCTCTTACCTAGTGTCTTGGAAACTTTAGGGAAATTGTTTGGGTAAATCTGCCTATTTCATGGGACTTCTCTATGGAACAGCATGACCAGGGTTTTCATTTTGAAAGGCCAGGTGCAGTATTTTACAAATTGGTATTCAAACACAAAGCTATTTCATGTTTTTTTTCTGTAGCTATGGTGTATTTTAACTTTCAGAAACTTTAACTGAGGATGGTACAGTTGCTGAAAAAGAAGTTAATCACTCTGGCTGAACTTTAACACCCATTCAACATCTAATTAGTTGAATTAGAGCACTTTGCAAGAGAGTCAATCAATTCTCTAGCTTTAGCTGCCCCAATGGTTCTGAAATTTGATGATGTTATCATTACTTCAGAGGAGACACTCAGCATTTTAATAAGTACATTTTTCTCTGGCACTTTACCTCCTTACCAGGAACTATAATAAGTTAAAATATTATCAGCAAAGTGCAGACTCTCCTGGGCCAGAACTGTGTCCACATCTAAAAACTTTCCCGGTAGAAAATTTTTGTTACTTTCACATGGATCAAGAGAATTATCATCAACTGAGTATCATGATGTGAAGACTGAGAAGGTAATTAAGAGGACACCATCTGAACTGCAGTAATACCTTTGCAGGAAAAGCTCAAAATGAATTATTAAAATTCTCTATTCACATTTGAATACATACAAAGATGAAAGTGCCTCCAGAAGTTTTAAGCTAACCTTTAAATACAAACCAGATGAATACTATGCTACCAACCTTCTCCAAGTTAAGCAAATACATTTGATGTTTCACAGGAGCACTGTCAAGTGGAAGCTGAAGATTATGGTTGAAATATAAAGCATACCAGATGAAAGGATGTATGTGCATAGAGAAAGTCTAGATTGGCCCAAATTCTAAAGTATTCACACTATTCCTTTAGGAAAAGAAAAGAGGGCTCTTGTATATCTAAAAATTCTTGGTCTGACCTCTAACCTTTTTGTTTTGCTGAAAAAGTTTTGTGGGTGATTGGATCCCTCCTTCTGCTTTAGGACTTTAAGATATTTTTCAGGAGGTAACATTCTTCATGCATCTGTATGAGTTTGTGTTTGAAGAATAGCTCACAATGCAGGCTAGTTCTAGTAGGAACCCAGCAAAGTGTAATGTCTCTCTCACCTCTGAGGCTCTGGATTAGCAGTTTGGCTTTCCAGGGAGGGAAAGATGTGAGTTTCCAATGGCATCTTGTGGAAAAGCAGTAGGGTGGGTGGAGGGGATGGTAACTCTGCCTCCCAGAACCTGTCTCTCCAGTCCCTCAGGTACATAAGTGGCCTTCCAGCATGAGTTCACTCTTCAAAAACATTACTCTATTTATTTGTACTTTCTTGACTGGGTCTGCCTGCATGGATGGTATGGACCAAAAGCTCTTGAAAGATTCTCCACAATATTTTCAATCCCTTCTAGCACACAGCCACCATGGACAAATTCACTTTTAAAACAGAAAGTTTCAGAATGAATGAAAACAATGATTTAGAATAAAATTTTTACTTCTACCATGAGCCAGCTGTGGTGTCAGTTTTCATTCCTGCTGTAGAAACCTAGCTGTTGTGCCAGACCAACCTCATTTGTTGGAGTGCTTCAGTGCTCTGCCTTCTTATTTGTGCTCAGTTTTAATTTTTTTCTTATGTGATAGCTTTGCATAGATGTTCCCACCACATTTGTTTCAAACATATCCTCTCTCTGGAACTTCATTTTCCAGCTAGATCTCACTAAAATACTGAGCTCTTGGAAAACAAAACAAGCCAGCATTTCTGAAAGATGCTAAATTATCAGAGATCATTATCTCTTTCACCTCTACAACATCCCCATATGCTTTAACAGTTGTTGTTTTTAACGTTTAGGTAGATGTTACAGAGTAGGATAGAGAGGATAAACGAGGAAAATGGAAATGTGCTGAACCATCTCTGGAACATCACAGTGGCAGGGAGCACCAGTTTTATCTCAGCCATTGCCTGCAAAGGAACAAATCAGGGGTCATGGTGATGTACGGGCATCAACAGTTGCTGTCAGCAAATTACTGCAGGATTCTTTCTCTGGGTCACAAAACCAGGAGCCTCAAGAGAATGAAATATAGTGGAAAATGAGCTAGAAGATTCACATGGAAACTTTCTAGAAGATTTGAGTGAGAGGAAAAAGAAAAATTAGGTCATGCAGCCAGCAGGGAAATTATATGGAGAACAGAGGGGTCAAAGAAGGACAGAGATTGTAGTTTTTATCACTCTTTAGAAAGTAATGGCATTCTGGTATTCTCAGAATTACCACATCATTTACCTGCTTAATTAAGGTACTAACTTATTTATATCTTTGCTTATGGATCTTGGAAGTGCTACTACTTCCTCAGTTGTAAGGACCAAATCTAAGGACCAAATCTTATACAGATCCCACTGCCACTTCTGTTCATGGAAATTATGGACCATGCCTTTGATATAGTTAGCCTTACAATATCCCTATGCAGGAGGCATGTAACTACTATTTCTCTTTTAATTTTGGAATGTAATCTAGCAAAATTTCCTGTTGAGTTTTCAGAAGTTTTAGGTCTGCAACTAGTAATTTAGGCCTGCAATGATGCCAGCAGCCTCTTGAAGAACAGGTGTTTGAATTCAGGACCCTGAATTTTTAAGTAACTCCTCTAACTCTTGATAACCCCATGATGGTTTTTTATACAGTTTATGCTAAAGCTCACAAATCCCAGTAAGGTATGACATGGTTGGTTTTTAACATTCCTTAAGCTGATCTGCTGCACTCACCTCTTCTTTCTGTGTGTCTTCTCAGTACCATGGTCTACCAGATATTTCTTATCAAATAAGCCAGCCTTTTGAGGATCCTAAGAGATAAACATTAAGAAAAGGAGTTGAGACCATTAAAAGGAGAGACGTCTCTCACTACAAAATCAGCTCTTCAGTCAGAGCTCTGTGCAAAGTTGTGCATTTAAATCTAATCCTCTATGCAGACCTTTTGCTTCCTCTGCCTGAAAATGCTCTGGTATCAGGACAGTGACCCTGCACATGCTGAAGCAAAGTCCTGGTTTATACAGATTGAGACCTCATGGTAAAAATGGTCCCTGGAGAGGAACAGGGACAACAAGCCATGGACATGGTTCAGCAGAAAATCTAATTCTCCATGTTAAGCATCTTTAGGAATTGTGCCTCACTCAGCTTAATGCATTTGTCCTTCACATTCATGGACACAAGTTTTTAAAAGAAAAAAAATGGAAGACAATAAATGAAAAGGGAATATGAAGGGTACTGGAACAGATAATCTGTTTCTCTCTCCGTATATGAGACTTTGAAGAAAACAACATGACATGAGTTAATTTTCTTTCCATTTTCTTCTTGTTAAAGATTGCAAAATAGTGAATTATAGAGCAGCATATGCATAGCAGATTAAAATAATTTTTCATGCAGAGAATAATAAGTGTGTTGAATAGTTTACTGTTTTAAAAGATTTAGATATAACCCTGGAGGTAATGTTTGTGCTTGAAGGTGTGAGCAAAAGCAATTAAGGTAACTCCTTTTTACATTCCAGCCCTTTAGGATATTTATATGCCATGGCAACCATGCAGAAGTCAATGGACCAGATCTAAAGTTTGTAAAAACCAATGGAGAAGTTAATAGGACCAGCTCACTTAAAACTTGGTGGGCACCTGACCCAGGATCTGCAATGAAAGTACCATATTTCCTTTTCTTTGTTTATTTGCAAGCATCTTAGCTTAGCTTTTTGCAGTTTTCCTGGTACAGCTTAGCTGACCCAGGTCTGTCTCCTTCTGGGAGCAGATGGTGGTGAGTGTGGCCCAGGGGCTTGTTGAATGCAGCCCACTCCAAAGCTGAGACTGGCAGCTGCAGCAGCAGTTTAAATGCAGGTTTCCCAAGGGAGAGGCAGATGGAGTGCTCAGTTCCCCAGCCAGGCTTCAGAACTGGGCTTACTCCACCTTTTTTTTTTCTTTTTTTTTTCTTTTCATATGACATATTAAGGCACCTGGATAGCCTGAAAAATCTCTCAGGCAGATATTCCCTAGATTACCCCCTCTCCCTAACCAAGTTCCCAGATAACTACACTTTGCTCTTGTTTAAAACTCTTTCAGATCCTTGTAGCAGGCACTTGACTCCCTCCCTAAGATCTTAAAGAGCTTGTAGCCCCCTCCCAAGCTTTGCAATTGTTTGGCTATTTAAGCACAGGTCTGAATTGACTTCATTCTGTAATGTGCAAGCCTGTATTTACCTAGTGCAATGCAGAACCTGCAGAGAAAGAGGAAGCGTTATTTCATCAATGTGACTTTTGGAGACTCACATATGCCAGAAATTAGTGTTATAAACTTGTCAGCAGGTGATGTGTGGCTGCAGAATTATCCCAGCACTACCCCTTGTGTCCTTTGGATGAAACATTAAAGAAGAATGGAAGCTAACTATGCATGAGATGCACTAAACTATATGCTTAAATAACACCCATCCACTCATTTTTCCTATTTTCTTCCTGAGTATTTTATTTAAATGCTTGCACTGTGAGTCTTCTGAGCCTTACAGGAGAGCAGCTTTTTAATCCCTTGCAACCCAACCAAAACATGAGAAGGGCAACTATTTTAAGCTTACATTGAATAAGCTCATCAGTTGCAAAATATGCCACATAATAAAGAGCATTTCCCTTCTTGGCTTGATTCTCCTAGCAGGGTGATTCCATAATGATCTCTCTTCTCATGTCCTCCACAGTAACTCCATGACCTTACACTAGTTTTACCCTGGAGTATCTGAGCCACATGCCCAATTCACTGAAACAAATGGAAAGCTGCCCTTTTTTTAGAGCACACAGGAAGAAATTTAGGTGAACACATATAAAGGTACATATGAAATATTTCTGCCCAATTTTTATTGTTCATCACATTTCCACATGAAATAAATACATAGTCTTGTCCACTGGAGAAAACCGATATAATTAATTCAGTAAAGATGAATAATTCTATTGATTTAGATGGAACAGGCAGCAAAACACAAACTAATGCAGGTTCCTGGGTATGAGATACTTTCCTTTTAGAAAAATTAGATATAGTTTATATATTTTCATATTTTCAACTTTCATTAAATTATTGTCAAAAAGATATCATAATAAAAAAAGAAGAAAAAAGAAAAAAAATCAGATCAACCCAGGTAGGATATCTTCTCAATTTGAGGAAATATTTCTTATGATACTTTTGAAAATATATAGACCTTCAGTGAGAAAATTAACCTTAGAACAAAAAATAAAAGCAGTGAATGCAATTGTATTAATTATCTTTATAATTTTGAGAATTGTGTTGTCAGTATCTGGTCTGATACTCTCTGAAATCAGGCAATTCTCTGAAACTTCTCTGAAAATCTGTAACTTCCAGAGGGAGGTGGGAGGGAAAATGATCTTCAAATTAACCTGTATGGTCTCTGCAGCTTATAAGGTGTGAATCTGATGTCTTGTGGCACAAATCCCTTAAGCATTTTCTGTGAGTTACATTCCATTTCCTTCTCAATAACAGTGCAACAATATTCCTGCAGTACATATTTGCTGTAATTTAATATGATTTCATGTAAAAATCAGAATTAAGCAAAGCTGTAAAGGTCAATTCATGCTGATGACTGTCTCATATTTCTTCCTAGAGAAAACATAAACACATAAATGACATAGAGTCATGCTGAACACCCTGGTGCTGTAGGTTGAGTGTGAAAGGCACATTTTCCTTGCCTGGGCAGGATCAAGAGCTTTTCAGTGTAAATGAGCATCCATTTTAAAAAATTATCAGCTGGACAACCACACATCTGATTGTCAGTCAACAGAATCTGTCAAGAACCTTTCCATAAAGACGATAGCCACGCACTAAAGATGCAGTACAAAACTGATAACAGTGGGTAGATCAGTCCTGGACCATTTGTTTGAAGCTATGTGTGGGTGCCCTGCTATTCTGAAAAGGATAAAACATGATGTGGAAAAAGAGGAATGATGGCAGTAGCTTGGTTCTTTAGCAAAAGTACCAATCTGGTCTGATCTGAAATTAGTACAGAAGATGCATTTTTGGGTTTTCTCCTTTTTTGAAAGTCTTTCAAAAACAAATGTCATCTTGCAGCTGGAGGTAAGGGGGGAATTGTTTTTACAGCTATGCTGCCTTTTTTGCCCAGGGGCAGCATTTTCATCTCTCTGTAACACCCATACATCGTGGGAGAGATTCTCACCTGGTATAATTGACATAAACCTATAACATTCCCCTGAGGATGAGCACAGCAGCTCTTCCTCTGCACATCACTCCTTCTTCTGCTGTTACGGATCACTGTACCTAATGTTGTTTGACTGACTTTGATTCAACCTGCACAGTACCAGGATTAATGACAACACATATCAAAACATCCTTGTAAACATCTTCTGACGTGTGTCTCCAGAAAGAAAATGTTGGTTGGTCTCGTATTAATTGGACATTATCTCCAAGAATGTTAGATGGATTAAAACAGCTTTCAGCCTTTGTAATACAGCCTATCAAACCCAAACACAAGTTTGCTTCTCTATAAACAAACTGCCATCCTGTTTTATGATGATACCTACATGTACTGTGGGAACAAATGACAACAACATAAGTTTTATTGCTATCCCCTCACAGCTGTCAGGAGCTCATTTCTGAAGGGATCCAAATGCCAACTGTGCAGATTTGCTGGAAATAGTAGAAAAGCGCAACAAAGAAAAAAAGGAATTCATCTGGAGTTTGGCTACTGGGAAGAAAACTCTACTTATCATTAGTAATATTTTTGTCTCCATTTTTCCTCTATTCAAGAAAGTGTCAAATTTTCCCATAGGAAATTTGACTTCATTTTCCTTAAACAGGGCCTAATGTCATTTGCAAATTAATATAAAGTACTGTCAGCAAAGTCTACCTTTAATAATATAGATTATTAATATTATAGAACATACATTCCAGTATAAAAAGAAAATTATGATTTATGGGAGATGTCAAAAGGCTTTTGCTATATTCACAGTTATCAAAGCCAAAGGGGTGTTTTTAATATTTTCTTACCCTTTGTTTCTCTCAACATTTAATTGTGGAAAAATTTTCCAAAAAAAGCTTGGGGGGATGTGTGTTGTGTGTGTGTGTCTGTGGGCATTTTATTTATCCACTGGTTTTAGGAGCAGTTTATTTAGGAAGGGCTGTAGATCGGGGTATTTGAATAGAAGTTAAGCTATCTGAAGTAAATTGTGGAGTTTTTGTAGCTTGGAAGCAGAGCTCAAGAAACTACAACTGCCCACAGAAATGAAAATATGGCTGAAAGTAGAAATACATGTATAAAAAAGTGAGGTTTTTTTTAATCTCTCAGAATTCTGGGGCATAACACCTTCATTCTGTTATGAGTTTGATATCACAAAAGTTCTGCTCTAAGTTGTAGCCCTGTAAGTCATAGGGCAAATTTCTGTTTCATGGTACAATACTGAATAGTTCTGTATTGTTCTATCAGAAACTGACAAGCAGATTTTTAAGCCCGAGTTCTGAAAATAAAGCCAAATGTCTTTGACACTCCTCTAAATACCATTGTATTTTGTCAAAGCCATCAGCCAAAATTCATCCTCAGTATAAGTCAGCTCAACTCAGCAGCATTGTAAGAGAATGAGCTTAGCTTAATGGAATTGAGGTCAGGATAACATTTAGTTGTTGTATGTGGTACAGCATAAAACTGCAGTTTTTCAAATATGTTTTATTCCTACTTGGCAAACACCTTCCCTGTTTCAGAAGTGGGTCCTCATATGTCATAAACTTACACATTTTTTGGACCAATTAAATGAAATACTGCTTATTTGCTTAAGTTATGCACCCATTACTTGACTGATTAGAAAGAGTTACATCTCAAGATGATTTTGACTTAGAAGTTTATATGTAGAAGAAATAGTCCAAGAAAGTGGTGATGCAAAATAAGACACGCTGATTTCTTCTAATTTAGCTGATTGCAAAATAAGCCCAGGATTCCCACTGAACAGCAGATCCATAGCTCCTTATTGGTGTATCTCTTTAGTTCAGAAAAAGTGCACATCTCCCAGAATTCTCCCAGCTACACATTTTTCATTTGAGTAATTTCAGAGGGCAGGTCTGGATTCCATTTGGATGAGCTAAGGCAGAAAACCTATTCTGGCAGAGCACCTCAGTAGCACCAACCAGCTTCACTCCAGGAGCTCAAAGTATTGTTAAAATAATGTGCAACTCCTCAAGTCTTTGTAGTGTGGATATCATGATAATAATGTGATAAAGCTAACTATCTAGGCAAGGAAATCACCATACCAAATATTTGATGATTTTTTATATATTTCCATGTTTAGCAACACTTTGAAGAATAGTTTCCTGAGGTTCTTCATCCCTAGCAGAGATGAATACCAGCAGAGAGAGAGCATGAAGAATTTTTTTTATCTATGCCCACAGAAAGAAAAACTTCTCATAATGCAGTGCAGATATGAGATATTGTCTGATTTCAGGGCTAGAAATGTCCACCTTCAGAAGATGAAATGCATTTTTTGCATTTGCCAGATTGCCCTAACACCCATGGGAAACACAGGTTCTGTCTGTCAAAGGAAGCATTTCAATGACAGCACAACCCGCAGTGAACTCAGCTGGCAGAAATTGTTCTTTTCAGTAGAGTTAGGCCTAAGCAACATGGAGCAATGCTCCTGTGTTACTGCCCTTGACAGCAACCTCAGCTCTTTCAAGACTCCTGCAGAAGCGTGAAATGTCTCCATGGAGTTTTCCTTATGACCCCTCTGATCAATCTCATGTCTCCACTTGGGGACATTAGGTAGCATTCAGCCTCCTAACCAGTCTCAGCAGCATCTCATCCACCCTCTCACCTAGCCCATTCCCAGGCTGGCCATTCTCCAGAATGACAGAGGTCAATACACCCCTAAACCACAGCAGAGGCTGCTGCAACAGAAGAACCAGTTGTGTCAGGTGTATGATACCAGGTATGTTTTTCTCAAGTGTCTTTGTGATTAAAGTGCCTCTGCTGCTGAAAGGTTGCTAGGGCTTAGGTGTCTAAGAAACATCATTTTGAAAGACATCATAGTGCTAGGTCTGTGTCTTGACATGCTTATTGCAGGAGCTGGATGGACCCTTGCACCCAGAATTATTTACACCCGTGACCTTGTTTTAATTTAGAAAGCAACTCTGCTACTAAAACTGTAATTCTGGTTGAATTTGCCCCTATCTCTCACTAAGGCTCAGCTAACACATTAAATTTACGAAGCAGTTGCAGTATTTTGAATAAGCAATTCAATGAGAGTAAGAAATTATTGCAAAATACAGCTGGTGCCTTTCCTTTCCAGAGATAGAGTATGCTAATGTGTTTAATCTCAAAGTCTGACAAGGAAATGGGGAAGGAAGAGGACGTAGTAGCCTGTTGAAATGTAAATGTTAATAATGAATGCTTTTTCAATGAAGCAAACCCAATAGAAATTTTCGTTCATTTTTTCAAGTAATTAAAAATACTGCATTTCTACAGCCTGATTGCTAATTTTTCTTAAACGGTTCTTTAACACTTCATTAATAATATTCTATTGTTTAACACTTCAATGTATGTAATAGGCTTCAGCCAGATTCTGTATTTTTTTCCACAAGCCAACTTAACTTTTGGGCCAAAGTACATATTTTCGGGGCTGTTGAGAAGATGCTATCTGATCCTAACCTGTTTGTAAAATGAGAACAAATAGGTTTTAAAAGTTCCTTATCAGCTCTAAAAATAAAGAACCTACCATATTCAGACAATACAGCTGACACAAGGACAAAGTAGAAATGCAAAGTCTGAAATAATATAAATGAATTTTAAGCAAAACTAGTTAGTAAATCTTATTCCTTATGAAGGCCTCTGGGCTACTCTTTCCTTAAAGATGTTTAAACAAGCTGCTCCAACTTAACACATTTCTGACTTTAACACTCATATAGAAAACTATTCCCTGAGTATTTTTTAACAAACTGTTTATTAAACTTAATTTTGTGAATTGTGTGGTGCATTTCAGCTGTTGTTTGGGAAATTCCAGATGAATGGCAAGGAATGGCATGAAGTAGTAGTTCATGGTGGGATTTGTGTAACTTAACTTGAGCTATTTAAAATCTAGAGGTTTAGCCTAAGTCAGTTGACTACATGGTCTCTGTTTTCATACCAGTAGGAGAGACTGAGGAAGATGCTGGAAGTAGGTGAAATCAACTGGCATTTAGAAATGTCTTTCCCCTCTCCATTGACTATCAAGTGAGCTCCAGGTTAGAAATCTGGAAATTTTAAATGGTGAGATGGCATAAGATATATCCTACATCAAGGGATGAAACAGAAAAGTGAGATTCAGAGATTCATTGAACCTGTGTTGTAGTTATTCCAACCCTGGTACTCTGGTATTTCAAGCTCAAAACTCTTCTTTACTTCATTTATTCCAAAATTATGATTATGTAATAAAATCCGACATTCTGTAACCAGAATTAAAAGTGAGGTAAGTACTACTAGAAAAAGAAAAAGTCCATTTAAGGATAAAATGATCAAGAAAACCAGGCCGAGTGCTTTTATTTATTCTAATTTGAATGGTCTTTCATCGTGTGAATAAATTCACTGACTCCATAATTTACAGCAATATATCCAATCTCTCTTCATGCACACACTGTGGATTCTTCTTCAACCTCACAAAACAATGCATTTAGTAAATGAAAAATCTGATGGTGGATTTGACATTTTCATAAGAGAATACTCCTTCTAGTCCTCTAGGTGAGTTGATGTTTTCATCTGTCCTAAAACCGTGAGAAAAATATTCTTTAAATCACATACCTGGGCAAGCACCATTCACAATCATTTACTTGATAAGACAACAGTTCAACCCCAGAAGTTCAGGGTTGTAAACCTATCATCTGGGGTACTATCACCTACCTTCAATAAAGGTTTCTAGTTTTGTGATCAAGGCATATTGCCATTAGGATTTTGTTAGCTGAAGAAAAATAGAATTCCACAGGAAACTGTTATTTTCTGATTCCAGCACATAGGTTTTGGCTACTGGTAATGCCTAAATTACGATTATACTACCGAGAGTGATGCAAACACAAAAGTACAAGGAGGTTGGCAATTTTAGTAGTGAGGTTTAGAAGTAAAAGTATCATTATTTCAGGAGCTTTTAAAATTGTTTATCTGACATAAATTATTGATGTTATTTTTGTGGTTCCTTGTCATATTCAGGGATGTATTGGTTTAATATAGCTTTGTCAAATCAATTCTCTCACTAGTAGGATGTAACAAAGTATTTTTATTTAATTTGGATAGATGTTGAGCTGTAATATCAATTATGGTGGTTAAATTTATTTGCTACATTATCTGAAATGTTGTGCTCAAGACTGTCTTGGCGCAGTAACCTCTAGGAAGAAAAATCTCCATGACAGAAAGAGACAATTTTTTGGGTTTACCATGAACTGATTTTCAGAGTTATAACCACATGCAAAAGTTAAAACCATAAACAAGTTAAAGACAGGTCTTAAAACCTTACTTCTGCGATCTTTAACATAAACATAAAAGAAATAATGCTTCTAATGCAAGTTAATAATTCTTGCATATCTAGAAATCTTATTTCGTCAGTATTTCTGAAACAGCTTTAATACACCAAGAGAAATAGAAATAAGAAAATTCTTAGTGTAAACAATATATGTATTTATAAAATCCCTTCCTTTAAAGCTTTTCACCCCTTTCCACCTTTCTGCCTGCTCATAGGTCTTTATCTGTGGGAATTTCACAGAGACCAAATGCTCCTTCTTGGGCACGTGGAGTAAGTCTCATACACTTGTTTTGGGAAACAATGAGGGGAAAAAAATCACATAATAATACCAGATGACAAATAGAGCCTTTCTGAATATAAACAATCTAGGGCCTCTATACCCTGTTTTCTGCTTTCTCCACCTGATTTCTACTGCAAGTAGATTTCAGAGGATTTGTCCCTGGTACAACGATGCCACAAGGCAGCAACCACTGCCAAAGGAACTCAGCTTAGGAGTTATTAGGCATTTTAAAATAGTACATGGGACATTCAGGTCAGGAAGATAAAGGGTTCAGGTGGGCCAGTTTGTGGTTGAGTGGGCCAAAGGAAAAAGCAGGAGCTGAGGGTCTGAGAGGGCTGGAGGATGCCAGCTGTTCTACAGTATACAATGACTTCAGGCTGCCTAAGTGACAAATGGACATAGCCTTTAATTCTGCCATGATCTCAAGAGCACAGGATGGTTTACTAAACATCAGTGGTCACTACAGGACAAGTTCTTCAGCTGAAGTGGGAACAGGTTTTGTTATGGCCATAAGAGACATTGCTTCTCCCATTCTCTGAGAATGATTGTCACTGTTTATGATATGAGCTCCTGACATCCAGAGGAAATCTCATAACTCAGTGTCCTGACAAATGACCTTATTCTTGCAGGTGAGCCAAAAGAAGTAACCAAATGTGAAAACTGTTCTTACTTGAGACATATCTTCCCTTATCTAGTCTGAAATGGTAAAAATTAGGAAGTACCCAGCACGTAATAATGAAGATTGGCTTAGAAGGGTACTGAAATTAAGAAAATTAAGATGCATTTCCTAGTGCTCTCTGAGCATCTGTGCTCAGGGATTCTGCTCATTTTTTGTCTTGACTGAATTTTAAGTGTTGCCTTTGTGGGTAAGCATGTGCTGTGCCTCATTCCAGGCACAAAATAATACATTCAAAGGTTTTATCCCTGAGATGTCCCCTTACTTTATCAAAATGACACTATGTTTTTACTGAAACCCATTTTTACAAAGGTAAAACAGCCTTTGATTTCTCATATTTTTCTTCATATTGTCTGCTTTTATCAGTATTGGGTTTTTGCCTTGGAATCAAGGACAATAAAACAGCAATTGACATTGGAGAATGACCTTTGAGCTAGCTACATCCTACAGCAGAAAAAGGATATAACAGCATGCCTCTTTTAAACTTTCTGAGAGTCCCTTATTCCTATTATTGTCTGGTGCACTTTCCATGTCATTCACTATTTGTTTTTTCTTATATACATAAGATGAATTTGTTTGAGTTAGTTATTGCAGAAGCCCCAGATTTTCAATGCAATGTTTTCCAGATCACCTGCTCAGTGACCATTTATGCGTGTTCCCTCTGCAGACTTTGAAATTACTTCTGTTTCCATTAATTTCATCTCACATCCTTCTGCTGCAGTTCATTGTTTCTACTAAATAATGTGTTTCTAACACATTCCCATTTAGCATTGCTGTAAGACATGTCAGCAAAGTCCTTTGTTACATTTGGCTCCTTGGCTTCTATTCCGTTTTTCCTTTCAACACTGCTTGTATCCTGAAAATAAAAGAAAGTCTTTTTCATTAGTACCAGATAAACCTTTTTCCTGTTGCCTCCCAGGCATGAAGCATGCCTTCTCATTCCATTTTCTCTTTTGGTCTCTGCACATTCAGAGTCCTGCTCTCCCCATCACTATATCTGTTTCACAAGTTCTGGGGAAGATAAAAAAGCTTTAAACATATCCTTAACATATAAGTATAAACATTTGTATATGTCTTAAATAAAAACAAAACTGCTTTATGATGGAATAGCTTTCAGAAAAAATTAGCATGTTGAAGGCCTTGTCCCCTTTTTCTTAATGTGTTCAAGAGTTTTATAAGGGACTAGAAGAACCTTCAAAAC
Source organism: Cichladusa arquata (assembly GCA_026413545.1). Classification (NCBI taxonomy): domain Eukaryota; kingdom Metazoa; phylum Chordata; class Aves; order Passeriformes; family Muscicapidae; genus Cichladusa; species Cichladusa arquata. Next base: position 32,948,899 of record JAOTQP010001546.1, on the reverse strand, counting down.
GGAGCACGTTGCCTAAAATGTCCCACCCAAAGCCACCAGTGTCTAAGAAAACCCATACACTGTCCACAGAGAGTCTGCCCAGACAGCCAGAGTCTGTCTGGAAACACCAATACACAATGAAGCAGACAACATGAGAGATCCTCTGAGGCTCAGGGGGGCATCTCATTAACCATGCCCCAGCATCCTGCTATCTGAATGACCCTAGGCTGTTCATTTAAGTAAATGTCCTAGATTTCCAGCTCATTTTCCTAGTACTTTCTCAAAGCAATTAGAGTTCAGGATTCTTGGGAGACAGTCCTATGGTGACTATCCTGGGTATCTCACAATTTAATCCCTAATTTCACATGCAGTGACAGCCAGGGTAAGATCTCCAGCATTTTCCCCTGCCTGGCTCTCACACAGACCTTACTCTGCCAACCTGGTGGCACAGCAGATCTACCCCTGCCAGAGACTGGCCAAATGCAAGGATGGCACGTGCCATACTGGCATGCATGGTCTGCCCCAATCTCACTGGGATGTATGGCTCCTGCTGTGTTAATAAAAACTGATGTATACAATTGCAGACGGTTCTGCTCCATAATGATCCAGTCAACCACAGAGGGAATGGGAGAAACTCATCACAAGTAATTGAGATTTTTGCTCTTAAGCCTCTCACATCCATCTGCAAATCCTGCCCTTCCAAAGTATCTGCTGAACACATAAACCCTGCTAATGCTTTGTTAATTTGGCCATGTAAGTGGGGTCCTTCTGATAAGCCTAGTAATGATCAGGCTGTCTGAGGTGTACCAGTTCTCTACTATTTAAATGCGGAATGTCTTCTGAGAAACAAGAGAGGCAATTTAGCCTCTTATTATAGATGTCCAACTCATTTTAGCAGTATCAGCTGCTTTAGTTTTTAAATGAAATTTTTAACTTTTAATTGCTTTGCAAATTTGCGAGTTCATCAGGAGAAAAACAGTTTTTAAACTTACTTCTGCTTCCTTACACAATAAAGTGTTAGCGGCATGCTAAGATTTCGTATGGTCTGAAGAGAAAAATAATATGAGTATACATTCCCTGCTGGCTCTGTCCCAGTACTGCTCATCTGGCTGGTTTTGACAGGCTGGAGACTTGTCACAGGTGTAGTCTGGCTCCCACAAGAACACAGGAAAACAGGTCTCTTCCTGTGCTGTTACGGTAAACTGTCACAAAACTCACATTCTGCCTGAAGGTACTCAAGAATCTAGAATTAAAATATTTGCCATGATCATTTTTACATGCAATTATCACTAAGAATGCAAATGCAAAATGTCACCTCTTGAAACATGGATGGACATGTTAGATCCAGGAGGAGTCTCACAGACACAACACTACAGCATCCTCTCTCTCTTTTGGACCTGGATTTAGCAGGACATAGAAATGAGTCTAACTCACCACAAAAACAGTGTGGACACTTACAGCTGTTTGAGTCATGCCCTTCTGCATCTACTCCTTTTCATCTTGCTACCTTTAAAGTCTTTCCCAGCTCCCATAAATCTATGGATGTGATGCACCTGGCCTGAGTTACACCATCTGCCTCCCCATCTTATAACTTTGCGAAGAACTTTCACATCTTTGAGTCTCCCTTCGATGCCTGGAAAGGCTGACCTTGAACAGAGACTAGGCACAGCGAAGGAATAAAACAGGTATTTATTGAAAGGGTACACCTTGGGCACTGCAAGAGTGTGGCCGGGGCTACACCCAGATCAAATCCAGGATGGATCCTGGTCATGAGTTTTTACACTTTTATAAGTTTTGGTTCATCTACATATTGAGTTAATTGCCCGACCACAGCCCAAAGTTATGAAGTCTCAGACCCCTGGCTTGCTCCCTTCACCATTGTTTGTGCTTTTTGGGTGACGAGTATCCTTGATTCTCTAGATGGGAAGGAATTGTTTTGTCTAACCAGCCTGTGAAGAGACCTTACTAATACCTAATATGAAGTTTCAGAGTTACACACCAAGCAGCAGAGAATCTGAAAAACATAAAAGCTACAACCCAAGGCATCACCTTTGCTTTATCTCTAGTCCTGGTGATTGGTCTTCCCTGAGTACTATTACGTTTCCCCCAATACTGTGTTCTTTCCATGGGGATTGGCCTGAACTCCCTGTTGGTGTTCCTGTTTGTCACACTATTAGCACTGGCTGAAGAGCTCTACCAAGGCATCAGAAATACCTACAGATCAGCTTTTAAGTCTCCATGCACATGCATTTCAGTGTAATGTTTATCAAGTATTGAATTGATTGCAACCTGCTTTGTTGTTCGTTTCACTTGGTTTTCCCCAGCATAAACTAAAATCAGCAAAACAAGAGTGAAGAGAGCTGAGCAGGAATATTCCTCGTGCCAGTGGCTTTTGCTTCCCAAGAGAACCCCTGTAACAATATTGTTGAAGCCTGCAGGTGTGGGGACATGAGACCAATGGTACCAGCATTTGCATAAAATGCACGGGAACACGGCCTGTGTGGCTGCAGGCAGCTCGAGTGAAAGAGCTGCAAATATCGACCTGCAATATTGCACATCTTGAAGCACTAAGGCACCTCAAGCACCATACAGCTTCATTTTCTGTTTACTTCTTCACTCCCCATGTGATTTCACAGTCATCTGCCATACCATCCCTTTATCTCCGTTCTGTCAGAGAAGTCTCTTTAGTCCATCTGCATGCAAAGTCTGTCTGGTGTCTGTGATCATCCTCATCACCCTTCTCAACGCTATTTTTGATTCTACTACAATCTTCTGAGAGCCTTGCATTAGAATTATAGTCAATTTTCAAGACATGCTGTGTGAAAGAATTATAGAGTGCCCTGGTGATGTTTTCTGTTTCGTTTTTCCTCAGCTAAATAATTCCTACCATTGAATTTGTTTTCTCACTGAATCAGAGTAATGCAATAACCTCCTTGTTTTTATAACCCCTTGTTCACAGCAAGCAGAATCAGCCAAATAGTTATAATATATTTTTAATCTTTATGTTTTTAAACTTTTGCTAATAAATTATGCCGACTGAAGCTGAATCACCACGTGAGCCGTGAGCACTCTAAAGGTCAAAAATCTATATGTATGCAGACATGCGAAAATCAAAGAACATTTATTTAAATTATTTTGATAAAGGACATTTTACATAGGTTGAGAGATAGACCCACAGTTTTGCAGTCATTTGATCTGTTAGGGGAGAGGACTTGTCAGGTTTTTAAATTCCTAACACCCATTTTCCTTTAATAAAGTTCCTAACACAGGCTTCCCCACCAAAATACCTAGAAGCGTTGGCACATTTCATACAAACAATCTTACATGCAATTAGTGAATCATGAAAAAATTTTTAAGTGAATATTCATTTAATGAAGCACCTTTTTTTTGTATCACTGAAGAACTAAATAGAGGACATGCTGTTTGTACATGAAGTGAATAAACACGGTCCATTTCTGACATGTGAGTGCCTAGATTCTCTTGGGCTACCATTTTTATATGGAAGCTAGAGAACTACAGAAAATTAATCCATTCCTCCTTGGGTGTGGAGAATCACAGCATTAGCAACATCAGCCCAATGCTAAGGAATTTCACTTTCCAAAAGCCACTGGGGACCTGATCCTAAGGCCTGGCTCCCAGGGCACTTCAGGGATTTGAATCTGCTTCTCAGTGCAGCGTGAAACTCATTTGCGTATAAATTCCCATTGTAGCAAAGTGTTTTATGCTTCCCATGTGACTGAGATGGAGCAGAATAGGTCACTAACAAGAAAGAAAAATATTTCAGTCTTTTGGAGACTTTGGGGTGACTCCTATCACCTCCTCCCCTGCCTCACTCACACCAGTGTCTTGGAGGCCAAAGTGCCCCTTGTCCTGAGGGTGGGTTTCTCATGTCAAGCTGCAGCACAGGGAGTGGGAATGCAGCACCTTTTGTTTAGCACACCAGCTGTTTGCCTGCTTAAACATAATCTGCCTAACTAATTACCTTCTTTTCTTAAATTTGAGCTAAAATTCTTTTTAAACTTCTTCACAATGTAAAATCCAGACAGACAATTCAGTTCCTCAGACTTGTAAAAAACTCATCTCTAATTATATAAAATTAATGCAGGCAAGACAGAAACCTTAAACCTCTAATTTGCTGAAAAATGCAGTTTATTGAATACGTGAAATCAGGCAAATGTAACAAATGTTTTTTGTCAGTAGAAAAAAACCTGTTTCTCAACTTGGAATGCTTTGTTTAGACTTATTTTAATAACATATTTCTTTTTTTTTTTTGAGATAATTTTTTGTTTCCAACTTTTCAGAGCCTGTGTGGGCAAAAATGATTTCTAGAGATGCTATTCTTTTCCAATAACTATGTGAGATGGGCTCACTGCAATTCTCTGTTTAGATGACTCCCTCAGGTCACTTATACTAGTTGGCATGAAAATGGCTATGCCTGTTCTTCAGAGACAAAATTGAAGAAAATCACAAAGTCTTTTGAAAAAACAAAAAACAAAAAACAACAGCAACAAAAAAAAAAACAAAAAAAAAACAAAAAAAAAACCAAAAAAACAAAAAAAAAAAAAAAAAAAAAAC
>JAOTQP010001546.1:32927552-32944245 GCA_026413545.1 Cichladusa arquata | reverse complement strand
AAAAAATTTAATAAAATAAAAAAGAATTTTGAAAAAAAAAAAAAAAAAAAAAAACATAAAAAAAAAAAAAAACAAAAAAAAAACAAAAAAAAAACCAAAAAAACAAAAAAAAACAAAAAAAAAAAACATACCAAAAATCAGTCCAGCTAATATGTAGCAAATAGGAATTACCCAGAGGATCTCATAGAAAATGTGAGATAGAACTTAAAGGGTACTTAACAACCTCTGTATTCACTCTGAAAAAAAAAAAAAAAACCCAGCCTAGTTTAGCTCTTAGAGGAACTGATTGCTGAAAAAAAAACTGTTCTGAGTCCAGGGCAGGATGAAAAGGCTGCCTGAGGTCCCTGTTCTGTGAATGTGCTTCTCAGAATTGTTCCACACCGCTGTAGAAATGAGGAGGAGCAATTTGTACAGGAGAAAACTCCCTCTTCCCTCTCATAGCCCAGTCTTTTAAGATACCCTTAGGCGAAGTTGCCTTCATCAGTGAGCACTATTTCAGGTCAGGATTAAATTGTGCTTGCTGTTTTAAATGGCATACCAAGGAAGAACATCAGCTATGAGACTGGCTCTGACTGAGAAACATCTGTCCTTTTCCGAAGCAAAGCATTGTCCCTCTGCTTCCTTGTCACTGACCCTCTCCTTCCTTGTCAAACAACTTTCTCTTGGACACAGAGGGGAAAACTGCAGAAAAAAAGTGAGCACTCCAATTTTATAGTACCAAGGAACTTTCAAAAACCAGGGAATGGCCTAGAAGACTGAACACTATGCCTGCTTGTTTGCTTGTTCACTTTCAGCATGTGATACAAAGTTGACGGAGATTTCAAGCCTGATTTTTATGAGGGAAACTAAGTTTAAATACAGAAACACTAGCAGGAGAAGAAAAATAAGCAATTAGCCTTGCAGAGATCGTAACACGTTTTTCACTGATTTGAGTTATGGCTATCTGTACATGTGGATGTGTTTCAGAGGCTGGAGGGATGGGATGAATTCCATACTTCTGTCACCAGACCATGTTGTTCACCACTAAGGCTGAAATTTTAATTCAACCTCTTCCTGATATTTACACGTTAATCTCTCAATATACATGACAATATGCTCTTTCCTGAGAAATCATGCTTCATTCAATGCAGCAATGCCACACTCTCCCAGGAAATATTTTCTGCCTTTTATGTAGTGCTGTAAAATGAATGTACATAGTACAAAATGTAAAGTACAAAAAATATAAAATCGTGTAGGGAGAGATAACTGACCCAGCAGCTTTGCAGTCCAGTACTTAACACAGTCATGAATGACCAATTAATTCACAGATGCTATGACTGTACACATGTGAAAAACTGTCCCCAAGAGAAGCTGTGAATGACTGTAGGGTATCTTCAAATCCAGCCATAAAGACTTGATATCCATGAAGCAGCTTTAAACTGTCCCAACAGAGAAGAGACTTACACCTGGGTTTTCAGCAGACTGAAGTACTAAGATATGTCCTAAAAACAGAACATAAATGTCTCTAAAATCTAGGTTTTCTGGTCTTGTTAAGGCAGTATTACATTTTGGATTGAGCACGCTTGATTTGGCCCAAGATAAAAATGCTTCATGTCTCTTTATATCCGGCTAGAAATTTTACTTTTTGTCTTTGCTCAATTATAAATTGTGGATCAAATTCTCATCCTACACATGAAAGTAGAAATGCATATCCAAGAGCAGAATTTGTCAATTTAATATCAAAGTCACGTGCGCTTCTGGTAGAGCACATTTTTAGATTCTGGCATGGAAACATACATTAATAATTTTCAGCAAAATTTAAAAGAAGCAAGATTGACTCTTCTCCATTTTTTACCAATGAGATCTAAGCAGTGAATCCAATCAGAATATACAAATTTAGAAAAGCATTGACTTGTAAGCAAAACATTTTTTTATGTCAGTCACTCCTGATTTGAATTCAGTATGAATTCTGTTATGATACAAGAATAGTTATGTATCTTTTTCAAATGTAATCCATGCTGCAGAGAAGCATTGTAAATAGATCAAAGATTCAGTATTAATAAATAGAAATTTTTGATTTAGAATTTCTATTGTAACAGCCCAGAAGAAAAGGCATTATAGTGTACGTGTCTAACACTGATAGCCAGATAGCCAGAGTAAAAGGTTGATGGCAAGATGTGAGAAAGAACAGGGTGTGGCTGGAAAAGGAGCCATACAGATGTAGAGCAACACTTTTCTGGGACAAATGTTCTTGTTCTGGCTCCTGGAGAAGGACAACACACCACAGCTAAAGCTCATGAATGAGGCTGAGAAGTGGGCATGGACTTTTGACCAAGGGCTGACTCAATAGGCTGGGATCAATATTACCAAACACCTTGAAGCTCTCCAACTGTTTTTCTGAAAGGTCTACAGGAAGGAACTGCAGATGATTAATAATTTGCTCAGAAAGCATGAAACAGCTCCAGCAGGGGGAAGCTTATCTATGAAAAGGCACCCTCAGGAAGCCTGGGCAGTGCCTCAAGCACCCTAAAACCAACAGTGGGATCAACACTGGAGCTAGAACTGGCGATCTCTTTCTTTCATTCTTCATTTCTTTGTCTCTACCTCTCTTTAATCTCTCTCTCTTCTCTTTCACTCTACCCCGCAAACAAAATCCATCCAAGTGTGTTTATACTAAAAAATGAGGAACTAACTTATATCAATCTCCATGACAGGTGTGTAATTTTTTAATAAAACAATTATAAGTTTTTGAGGATCCTCTGACTGTTGCCATTCATTTTTGACCATGCACATCTACCAATCTTGGGTGCTGCCTTTCCTCTTAGGGTGGGAGAGCACACCTACAAAACAATTCTTAATACAAACAGCGGAAGTCTCAAAAAGCTTAGAATTAAATAAAATATAGTGATTTTGAAGCATGCCAACTTTCTTCAGGTGCCAAGTGTAGTTCAGCCTATTCTGCATCTGAGTTCCTTTAACAATTCAAGAAGGTTTTGATGCCTAGGGCCACCAAAGGAAATTGTTGATCATCACCCTGTTACACCAAGGTAAGACAACATAATTTCTTACTTTTTTATACCTTCTGGCTTTTTAAAATCAAATACCTGACTTGAAAATTAGATAAATGCATTTTTTCCCTCATCTAATCAACTGCACATGAAAATAGACATTTTAAGAAAATAAAATTATTAAAGCCTGTAATAAGCCCTGCCAGTGAGGAAAGCCATGCAACAGCTTTCATTTCTGTATCACATCTGCATTTGCTAAGATTTTACTGTTCAGAAGCTCCTTCTGCTCTTTTTTCCATTGTTATTTAATGCTATCAAATTATTCATCATCAAAATTCAAATTAGCTCATCAAATCAAATTTGATTTATTAATCTAAATTTTCCAGGACTGATCATCCCTCTCTGACAGAATCTGATAAAGTCATTTACACATGCATTTAAACAGAGATATGGCATGCATGTTTTGGATGTGGTAAGGAGGCATGACTAGTGCTAACCCAGCTCTGTCCACAGGTGAAGACGTGGCTACAGCAGCCTCCCTGGGGCTCTCAGACATTACTGCTCCCAGCCACAGGAATAACTGTCCTGTGGGAGTGTCCCTCGGGGTGACCTGCAGATCACATGAATTTGGAGCTACTCTGCTTTATTGAAACCTATTTCAGGAGCAAGCTGTTACAGCCAGGGCATGTCTGAATGAGAGAACCATCTAATTCAAACCACAGAGTCCACTAAGGAGACTCACATTGTCATGCAAAACGCTACAGAAAGCCAGGGTATTCTGCACTTCACAGGCTCAGATAAAAAAAAAAATCAGATGGATCTTCCTTTAAAAAACGTAAAATGTTACTTTTATTAACATACATTCTGGCTGAGAAAGCATCAAGTGTGCTCTATCCTAAATGTATCTTAAGCTCAGTGAGGCTGATGGGGCCTGAGCACTCAAAAGCAAAAGCCATTGCTTAGAAATTTTTCTTTTAAAAATCTGGATGGTAGAAATCTGTTACAAATGCTGTAGCAGGAGCACATACCTGGACCAGATGGAACATCAAATATTCACTCAAATGTCGCTGTGGACATCCATTTTGAAACAAAACATTTGGAGTATCTTGGAAATTACTGGATGTGACAGATGTTCGGTTGCCATAGAAAACAAAATCCTCTTTACCAAGATGATTAAATACATCTGTGGGTGGCTGGTTTTGTTGAAAATGGCTGCCTTAAAATCAATGAAGCTTATTTTTCTATATTCTTTGTTTGGTGTGACCAGATTATTCATGTTTATTTATTTCCTGGCAGAATATGGCTTCCTGAAAATAACCTGCTGAACTCCTATCAAAATACTGAGAAAAAAGTTGTCAATATTGACTAGAGACCCAAGTTTAGAAACTACGTGTAAAGATTCTGATAGCATTTTCCTTAAATATGTTGTAGTATCATACCTTTCCATGTCTTGATAGCAGCTAGATCAGGAACCTGATGTTCACAGAAAGCACATAGGTGTTCAAAAAAGAACTGCAAAAAAATCCACCTGGAGTGTTCAATCAAGCATACAAGACATAACTTGCCAGGATTACCAACTGCATAACATTGGAAATGTGATTGCTCCTTGTGCTATGTTGTTCTAATCCATACACAAAAATTCCCAAATTAATGTCAAAGACTCATGTTCTAGCAGAGATGTTAACATAGTGTGTTAGCTGTAACTACATGAAAAGCAAAATTCTGCTGTATATAGAGAACACAAGTTCATAAAGAAAAGTTCATTTTATTTTGGTTTTGTGAAGGACATCACGATTTTTACATTACTGATAACTAATTCTAACATTGTTCAGACTGTGTGCCTATGATGCTGGGATCAGAGCAATCCTTATCCCAAATTTATATCACAAGGTTGCCACAAAATCTATAGATTTGGGACACAAGGTATTGGCAAACTGAGGGGTAACAGCATTTTCAATTTGTGAACAAATGTTCTTAGACTGTAAAATATGAAAATATATCAATATCTCTGGAGCCTGGAGAATAACTCATTCTTTAGTACCTAAATTAACTGAACTAAAGCCAGTTTGTTCTCCATGGCAGAGATCAGAGACCACGGAGCACAGGAACAGGTGAGAAACCAGAGGGCACACAGTACTTCCTACTGGAAGAATTTGCCTGGAAATGCTCCTGACTGTTGCAAGATGCATTTCTGGGCAAATTTCTTTATTGCTTATTTGTGAAGCCTAAACACAATACTTTGATTAATGACTCCCATATTTTCATCTGTTCCTGTTATCTCTACTGGTGATAATCCAGGAAAATGAGCAACAGAAATGTCAGTAAGCAGGCTGAGACACTTTAGCCAAGTCTTGAGGTTTCCAAGAGCTCTGTTTTCTTGAAGTATCATCTCAACAATACTCAGTAAAGCTCCTTAAAAACCTCCTCATGTAGGGCTATCTAAAATTTCTCACATTTCTATGTTACAAAGAAAACTGTCTTACATTTAAACAGTTTTCAGGGTGTTTGTGATCCAGGCAATCAAGTCCCACTTTGAAAGAAATTGTCTCTCTAAGTGCCTTTAGTCATGTCTGAAAGGAAGATTTAGATTTTTAACTTACTTAAGCTTTTCTAAAAAAATATGTCTGTCATCCATCTGAAATTAATTTACCCTGTGCTTTCTAACTCTCTAGGCATTCCTTCCAAGATGTCATCACTCTGTTGGTAGTTTTAAAATAGCTACATATACAAATTTTCTGAGCAGTTCCAATTTTGCAATGAGTGATTTGTCAGTGCTTCTTTTCAGTCTTTCCCTTTCCATGGCTAAAACCTCAACAAGAATAGAAGGAATTCAGCTTGTTTGGTTTTTTGGGTTTTTTAAACATACACTTAGACCACAAAAATAATTTGCACTGTGTGGCTTATTTCCTTTATTTTCATGCCTAATAATAAAATAGAAGATGCTGAGGTTCAAGGACCACCTTACAGTTTTTCTTCAGAAGCAGAGAGAGAGGTGAAGCTCCACGGAAGCTCTTTCTGCGTGTGTCCCAAGATCAGTGCAAAGTCTAATATTGCCAACGGAAACAGCAGCATTGTTAGTCCTCTCCTTGAGGGTGATGATGGAAAAGAAAAACATGCTGCAGTCCACTCAACACCGGTGATATTATTTTGAAACCTGTTGGCACCTCTTTAGCAAGTAGGGAGCAGGATGTGCTCCTTGGGTGTGCAGGCTCGTTCCTAGCAGGGGTTTGGCACAGTCCACTGGCAGGCATTGGTGAGACATTCCACTCTGCTTTTCAACTTCCATCAGTAGCAAATAGGCCCCAGCATGGCCTCAACTGGGACCTTTCTCCTTTTATTGGCAAAATTATTCTCTTCCATACATTCACATGGATTTACCAGCACAAAGCAACGGTTCAAAGGGGTTCCCCATTTTGCCATGTGAACATGAGTAACCTCAGGACCAGCTGTCTCTTTCCCAAGAAGTAAGGCCATTGGGAGCCAGGTCTTTGTCCTCCCTCCAAAAAAGATCTTAAACAGAGAGAGATACAAAAGATGTAACAAGTACAGCAGTAACTGCCGTCTTAAGGTTACCTGAAATATTTCTCCAGTAGATAGCAGTTCTCTCATGAATACTGTCACCATGAAGATGCTGTTCAAAACATCTGAAAGCTAATTCAGAACATCAAATTGCATGCAGTTATCCATATTTTGGAAAATTTTTGCTCTGCTCAGCTGTTAAATCTTGTGGCAGTCCCACTGCACTTGCGTCTCATTCTGACAAATCTCAGTTAACAGTCCAAAATTGATTCATAGGCAAAGCTCAATTTCTTTTAAAGCAACAAATGAATATTTTGGACATTCTGTAAATCACTATGTCACAGTTTTTTTCATTCTTATCATCCAGTATACAGATGCTCTTCTACTCTCCATCTCCATCTTATCTCAGAAAGCACCTGAGGATATGTTGAAGAGCTGTCTGTCCACCAGAAGAATTTATTGGTTTGCAGAGAGATGATTGAATGTAAAGGTTTGAGAATGAGAGAAAGAAAGCTCTCTCATCATCTTATTCAGATCTGAACAAGTAACTCCTTTAGCAAAATGTTTTTGAGACTGTCATCCAAGCAATTCTTTCATTGTATTTTTTAGACAGTGATGGGCAAATGAGACAAAATGGTGATTTCCTATAATGTTTCACTCTATGATACACTAATAACTTTTCAATTCTCATTAAATGGCTCCATATTTAGATTGCAAATATATAATAACTTTTACCATTAAATTATTATATAATTGCAATTTAATTGGGGCTCCACACTCCACATTCAAACATACACGTAAACTACTTTAGAAAATATTTCATAGAATTAAGAATACACCTTTTGCTTAGAATCTGAAGTAGATAGTTTAGAACTAGATATAAGACTGAGAGACAAAGAAGCAGAATGGGAATTCCTTGAAAAAAAAAAGCCTTATCCACTTCTGACAAGCCTTTTGTCCTCAGTTAAAACCCCACATGCCATACAGATATCGCCACTGCCAGAGTGACAACATTACTGAAAACAGAGTCGAAGAGGCAAGTGCTCTGAGGGCAGCACTGGAGGGAGTGGGAGATCTCAGTGGTGCCTCACGCCACTGGTGCCAGCAGCCCTTTCCTTCTCGAGGCACACACATCTACACACAGGGAAGGAACTCAGCTGGGCCTGGCTCATTCATGCACTTCCAGCAGTACCTTTGCTTTTTACTATGCCAGCTTAGGTTGGAAGGACTGAGGTCTGAGGATGTGCCTGGAAGAGCACAAGGATTCTGCTGTTGTGTCTGATCTCTGGGGCTCCTGGGTGCTGACCATGGCAAATGTGTCAGGTCCCCTTATCACACACCCCTACAGGAGCAGGCAGTCAGTTTCCTTGCATCTCCTTTCAGTCACTGCTCAGACTTACTCTGAATTTTTCACACTTTCTTGTTCTCTGAATCACTTAGCTTATTCTCACTTCAGTTTCCTTCAGCATCTGTGAATTTTCTCCAAATTCTTTCCATCATTTCTTCCCCATGGTCACTTTCCTATCTGCTTTGTAATTCTGTGTCTCTTTTCTTTCCTCTTTTCTTGTCATCCAACAATTCTTCCTTGCTGCCTTTCCTATTTTCCTGTTTTCTCTTCCCCTCATTTTGAAGGCATGCCACCATGCTGATATAAAACATTCTGCAACAGTGAGCTCTCCATTACTTGTCATCCTCAGCTGTTAAAGTCGTTCCTGCTCCCACTGGCAACACAAGGACTCTCTTTTCCAAATACTGTCAGTTATATTTTGCATCATGCAAGTTTTGTACACAGCCAGCCAGAGTTGTGTGACCACAGCACCACACTGCAGACCACAGGCATGCCCTGAGCCTCCCTCCAAAGGCTCCCCAAATCCTTGGCTGGCCAAAGTTAGCCTGGAACAGCAGAACTGCAGACCTGGCATCCCAGGTGTCCCTCCCACCACTCAGGGGCCTCCTCCTTTGAAACATCACCACTCCTGAGTACACCTCTCCCAAACTCAGGGGCACTGAGTTAATGTTGCTCACTGCTTTCAGCAGCAGAATGTGCTCAGGGTGACTGCTGAAATCAGATATACAGAAAAGTAAGGTCATAAAAACAAACTGCACATTTAAGCTTCTTTCAACCCCTTTGGAAATAGAAATAATTGTCCTGGCAGAGGACATCAACTAATCCCTGCAGGCCACAGCTGAAAAATGGACAAGTTACTGCACCAAGGAAAGGACGACTGCAAAGGTTGCAATAGCCTAAATAAGCCTGAAAAAAAATAATGAGAATGCTGTTGCAGGGAAAGTGCTTATTGTAATAATGATTGTTATAAATGGGAGTCTGAAAGAATTCTGAGAATACCTTCAGGATAACCTACAGGAGAAAAAAAATCATCCTATAAAAACTGATGGAGAAACCTTGGAATGAAAATGTATGAGCTGGGGATTTACGGAAGTGCTCTGTCTAATTTTTATTTATTTTTTTCTTTTTCTTTTGGCATTCCAGTTGCATGTTTTCTGTCTGAATAAACAACCAGGTCTTAAGATCTACCGATGACAATGTTCCTAAGCCATCCTAAAAACTAGGTAATGAACAAACAGTAGATTTCTATAAATATTAATGTCTTACTCTTCACTTCAAAGCTAATGTAATTCCACTTATTCTGGTAATGGGCTTTTTTTCCCATACTATCTCAAATATCAAAAATAATTCATTGACTATGGACTACTATGGCACTGAAGATGAATTATTGAGTTCAGGGGTCATAGGTTTTATCTATATGCTAGAGAACTAGGGACAGTTTATAATTTATTTTAACATTTAAAAATGCAGTGTTTTTCTGAACATGCTGCAGCTCTAATCAATCTTTGATAAACTCTTCAAAAAATCAGAGGACAATGTATAGAAGGTTTCAGTACTGCAAAAGCAAGTAAGTTCTCTCAGATCATGAGATCTTTGAAACTCCCTGCAAGATTAATATGGTACTTGTGTTAAAGCTCTGAAAGAAGTATTCCACCTCCATTATGTGCCAAGCCTGGCAGCTGTGCCAGGCTTTGTGTTTTAAACCCAGCTGTCTCTGTCTTAATGTAAGTTCTGTTCAAAGAGATATTAATCAGACTGGCTAGACTGTTGGGACTTAATGTTTCAGTACCTACTTTTTTATCTAGGCTTATAAACTTTATATTGAGATATAAATTAAGACTATTTGCTTCTTCGACTCCTTGCCTGAGGGTACCTTTTATTCTAAGCTATCTGATGAGCTATACAAATGATGCATGCAAGAATGTCATCAGCTTTGATATGATGTTTATTTCTTCCTGTTAATGAAAAGATTTCCATTTTTTATGCATACTTCTTGTGATTTAAGAAAATGCCATCTCTGTATTGCTTTAAAATTCACTATGATGGAAAGACTTTTTATTAAAACAATATTTTTCTCCAGTTGCAAGATTGGCACTTACATCCTCTCACTCTGACAGTTTACATTATTTTTCTGCATAATAGGATTGAAGCAGTGGAAGATTAACAGGAGGCAATCTAATTTAATGGTTGCAATTATAGTTGATGAAGAAATGTGTTAATCAGGAAAAATATAACTCTGATGACTTCCTATCTGAAAAAAAAAACAGAAAAGGAAAGAAATGGAGATGAGAAATCTGTGCTGGGTGAGCTTGCTCATCTGTATATCCACTTTTGTTCTAGAATCATATTTTAATATTGATATTCTGGCATAAAATTGTATTCTGTAGTACATAGACTGTGTCAGCCTGATGGCTCAGCCAGTAGAAAATGTTGAGGAGTCACTCAAATGTCTTCACTAACAGTACCTGAATAGGTACTGATAGAAAAAAAACCAAACCAAACACTTTGCTTACTAAATCATCTGTGTAGGCAGGACTCTTGCCTGCATTACAGAAATGATCTGTGAGACTGCTTCTCCATTTCAGCTGCACTTTGATCCTACAAGTGTGTGTAAGTATATAATACCTTGACAAAACTGTACCAGGTTATTATTGACCATTATAAACTGCAATCTGCCTGATGCTCTAAAATATGCAACAGGGTATTGCAGCCTCACAGATCAGATAAAAAGGGTTCAGGGCTCTCCTGACTGTCCCTCCTCAGGCGTGGTTGATGCATTTTCAGAAAAATGTGTGTGGCATTATTTAGTTATTATCAACATGACATGGCAGAAAAATTATAGAAATACAGCAATTTAATAAAATAGGATTTTTTACACAAGGAACACACTTCCTCATTTTTGTCTCTTATTTCAGGAAATGAGAGAGAAGGGACTGATCTAAAGCATGACCCTTCCTTCCCAGATATCCTGAGTATCCCCAGCCATATGCATGATGCATCCAAACATCCAGCACAGAGATCCTAGTACTGATTCTGCATTTCCCACCATGGGACAGCAAAGGTCTCAATTTCGGCAGCATTCCTACAGGTACCTCAGTGGACCTCTGCCTGCTGAACCAGCTGTTGGCATCATGTAAGACAGCAACCTTCTTCTCACAGGGCTGTGAACATGAGGTGATTCTCAACTCTAAAGCAAAATCCACTACTTTAGATCAGACTTTCCCCCCAGGCCCCCTGCCTCCCTCCCAAAAACCCCAAAAAACCAAAACAGACAAACAAGCAAACAAACAAACAGAAAACACCAACTCAAACCTCCATTCTGCATTCAGACATTTTTGTACAAATTCATCCTGGAAAAAAATACGCATTTCTATCTCAGGGGAAATTTCAGTGAGTGACATAAAAAACAGAGGAACATAAACAGTACACAAAATGAACACTGAACACATTACATAAATATTTGCAGTAGAACTGCATGTTTTTGAGGATTGATTTTATGACTATAAAAACATATTCTGCATGTGTTGTGTCTAGTCTGATGAATCCTTCAGTGATGTATAACCCTACCGCGCTCTTTCACCAGCTAAAGGTTCTCAACCTTTGCAAGCAGGAGGAGCATCCCTTCCAGTACCAAGCCCAGCTTCAGGAGCAGTGTAATGCAGACTGTGGCTCTCCCCAGACATCATCCTGTGGCCTACAGGGTTAAGCAGGGACATGCAGTAGGCATGACAGCATTGCTGTGCATGGTCTCCTCCCTCTGCCCACCATGTGGAGTGGTGAGCCCATAGGATTGGAGTCCATAAGAGGAGGGTGTCAGAAGAAGGACAAAATGGGCCCAAACAATTGCTCCTTTGAAGAAATTAATCCACCCTACCTTTCTTTAACACTTTAGCTTAGAAAGAACAACACTCAGCAGCAGAGGTCTGAGTACCAGAATTAACCAGAATTAACATCTATCACCACTTGGTGCTAAGACTACATACCTTTTTGGCAAAACTCAAGAAACATAATATTATTATCATCATCATCATTACCATCATTATTATCTTTTAAAGGACATAGAATTAATGGAATTAATGCTATGAACAAAAAATAACGACTGATTTTAAACATGCAGAGTATCCTCTGAGGCAGAACTTTGGTTCTTTATTACTTGTGTTATAACAGAAATATATCTGTCATCTGAAAAAGCTGAACAAGGACTTGTGTTTCAAGTGACCAACCACATATTACAAACAGTCTGCAGTGAAATGTTTGCAGATATAAGATTTATATCCAGTGATTTAGTCATTATTTTGTGAACAGTTCTGAATAGCAAATATCTTTGCATGCTTCGTGGTCCATTCACAAACAAACAAGTTAAATACAGTGGATAATATATTCATGGAAGATAACTCCTGAAGCTCCCATGCTACATGTTTTTAAACCTGATCATGTAACTGCTTCTTAGGAGGGAAATCCTTGTACATAAAAGATTGAGACTTCAAGATCTTGCATGAGCAACAAAATGTAGCACTTTTTTTCTGATTTGCAGCACTTCAGTTCTTCCAGAAGGCTCAATCTTCTGAACTCAAGAACTTCTGGAAGCAGCAAGTTATGTCATTACTTTTAGAATAGGGCTGTTTTCTTGACCTAGAAGAAAAGCAATACTACTTAATTTCTAAACTTGGGAATAGATGTAACTAATAAAGTAGATTCTGAGGCAAAATTTTCTTTGGCCTTTGGGCTTTGAAACAAGTACAACCATTAGCAGATGTAACATGTACATATGATTTATTATCACTGGTGGACAATCCATCATGCTTCTATCTGTCCTCCTCCCTTGAGGCTCTCTCAATTTGAAATGTTGTCCCAACACTCCTCTTCAGTGCTTGACTCAGCCTTCTGCATTTGCTTAACATTTTTTTATGAACTAAATATTAATTGTTAAAATTGACTCTTAGAGCAGTTAATGCCATGGCTCCTTAGTGTTTGAAACATTTGTTGTGCCTTCAGGACATCTCAAGGAAAAGCAGACTGCAAATCCACTGTAATGCAGTAGCCATTTCCCCCTGTTCTCCTAGGAAAGTTATAATTGTCCTTTCCAACTGGTCTGAAAATGAAACTTGAATACTAATTTATTAGAGTTACAGATCTATATTCATTCAGGATACACCATAAATAGCAAAAGAATTAATTCAAAAAATACTTTTGATTTCAAGCTGAGTTAGGAAACTGACATTTAAGAAAATATGGGCTGTGCATGCATCATATTTCATCTATGGAGGATGTTTAGTTTAAAAGTTTGACATTGAAAAATAAGTCAACATGCTTGCTTTTCTAAGCAACTTTATGTTTGGGAATTCTTGATTTTTTTAATCAGAAAAAAAGGAGAGAAAACACTCTATTTTGAAGAAGAAAAAGAAAAGAAAGCAAATTGCCTACAGAAATCAAAGTACACCTCTTACACCTTCCAGATCCACAGAGTAAAAAATACTTGGATGTAGATTGCAAATTGATAGTGGCAATGATAATATGAATAATGACATATATTTAAAAAAAAAAGAGAAATTAATGGAAATAGAAGAAATGAATAGAGAATATAAATGTAAGAAGTGACTTGGAACTTTAAAATGAGCTCACTGGAAACAGAAATGGAAAAACCATTGGACTGGAACATTGAATGACAGGGATGGAAGAGGAAAGCGTGGAAGGAACCTTGGTGTGCACACAACTGAAGTGCTTTCAGAAACACTTAAACAGGAGGATATTAGCTGGCTCAGTTCAGGAATTATTTTGAGTTACTAAAGAGAACAGAAGGGGTGATTATAAAAAGGTTCAGCTTCGTGGATAATATTTAAATCTTTTGCAGTACTGCAATACACAGCAGGAAAATCTATTGCTATTATGCTAAACACTGCATAATAATATGAAACTTTTCAAGGAAACTTTTCAACAGCTAATGTCTCTGGCAAGGGAAGGGGATTAGGGCAGGGACAAAAACCTGCTCAAGGAGAAAAAGAACGGGGTCTTTTACCAAGATGTGAGTTGAGAAATTAGAAATTATCAAAAACCAACAGTTTGCAGTTGCAATTTTCAGGGATGTGACAGAGATACGAAGTGAACAAAACCTAATTTTTTATTTTCTTTTTTAATAGGACCAAGTCCTAACCAGCTCCTTATGCTTGTTGGAGAATTAGAACCAAACCTGCTGTTTCTACCTCTGAAGAACCTGACAGAGCTTCTGATTTCTGTGTCTTCCCCATTGGTGCATGGCTAAAACAACAGCAGAGCAGGACATTTCCCACTTGGATTTCTCTTCCTCTGACCCCACTTTTATTTTTCAGCCATTTCTCTGGTCCCCTGAGACACCAGGACTCATGGATCTAGACCATAGTCAAATGAGAACCAGCAAACAAGAACAAATAGCAATTAACATTGGTTGAACCAAATCCAGTTGCATTTTAAGATTTTTCTATGCATCTGAAGAGGAAGATGTAGCAAAGAGCCAGAAAGAAAAAGGAATTTTTCTGTTTGGGTACTATTTCACTGGCAGAAATTCATAGAGTGGGATTAATAAAGATATAAAAATATAGATATTTTATGCCATGTTTACTGTTACAAATTTAGTCCATTTAATTTATAATTTGTTTAAATTTCCTATCCATCAGCATATTGTAAAATTTCTAGGCATTATGTGAAGGAATACTGCCTCTTAAAGGTGTGATCCAAGGAAGAGGGGATGAAAGTCTTTTACACATCTGTTTATTCTGACCACAAGAGTTGTGTTTTGAAGAGCATTTAAGGACACTGAATTTTTCCCTCAAGGCTACCTCAGTTATTTTGTACAGGGCTCCATGGTGTAATATGGGTCTGTCCCATGCAAGCTCCTTTTTGTGTCAATCCAGACAACCCATGATTGTCACAATTTATATCCCCTAACACCACTGATTTTTGGAAAAGCCATTGAAGGAATGGCCTGACGCTGCCTGGGTATGGTAATCAAAGAAATGTGAGTTTGGCCTGGTGTGGCAAAGAAAGAAGCAGCTATCTGGAAAAGTCATTCTGTCTAGGAGATGAGAATAAGCGTTTTAATTTAATTGCCATCAGGGAGGTCCATGCCCTGCTTTTGAGTGATTGAAAATATTTTTATGTTTTTCCCACTCTGAAATAACAAAAATTACAAAACAAAACAAAATAAATAAACAAAAGAAATCACTCTCTTCCTGACAGACTTCCTGGGGGGATTTTTTTAATCACTTTATGAAAAAATTTTGATACTCCTGTGGGAAGCACTGAGAAGTGAGGAAAGATTTAATGCTTCATTGCACTTCTGGGTATCTGCAGGAGACATCTCTAAAATTACCTTATCGTATGAGTAGTGCCTTTAAATGTTGTGTTAGTAGCATTCATATCACCAGAGATCAGGAGCAATTTCATTTCCACACCCCATTACAGATGATCAGGTGCAGAAAAGCCTGAATCCCAGAAAAGAGAAAATGTACTGCACCTAAACATCAAGCAGCATCATTCCAGCTCAGGCAGCAGGGTTAACCCTCTGTATCCTTCCAACAGAAGGTTGGTCTCACTTTACTTCTTTACATCTTCCTTTTTCCTTGCTGGCCCTATGATATCTTTCTTTATTTTTTTTCTTTTTTTCTTTTTCCTTTTACTTTTTTCCTTTTTTTTTTTTTTTGTGAGTAGTGTGTCCTGGTTTGAAGGACAGGTGTCTGCCAATAAAGGCAGAAGCTTCTTTTTGAAATGGAGAATGTAAACCCCCTCCCTCCAAATTATTATAATTTTTGAATCAGGGACTCTCAAGCAGAGATGTGGGGGTAGGAGTAACAGCTCTTTACTAATATATCTAAATGGACAAACAGAAACAACAGCAGATATGAAAATTAACAACAAAACAGAACAAATAACTCAGTTCCAGTCCCTTTTCAGCCACAGACACACTCTCCCTGCGCTCGGTCCCGGTGGTGAAAGGCGGGGCAGGGCCCGCGCAGCAGTGGAGGTAGCAGACTGGAGCAGGGAGGTGGCAGCTGTGTCCCAGGTGGGAGGAGGGTGGAGGAAAAGCTCCCGGCTCACCGTTTGGGTCCTGGTGGTCAGCTGTGTTCTCAGAGGTAGGAGGCTGGAGCGGAGCAAATGGCTGGACAGTGTCCAACCACAGAGAACCTCGCTTCCCAGCGTTTGGACGGCGAGGGCTGGAAACGAGCAGTCCACGGACACCTCTTCAGACCCTGTCAGCGATCGAAAAAGCAGGGAGACAGCGCCCGCCCATCTCTTTGTCTTGAGCCATGAAAAGCTTGGGTGTAACCCGGCAGGATTCCTTAGCATAATAATGGAAAAAATTCTCCAAAAAAGAGGAGGAAATGTAAAGGAACAAACCCCAACCCCCAACAATAGGTCCAGGCAGAGTGGTGTGTGACCTAAAATGCCGAATGTAATATTCGTGAGAGCTGTGAAGTAAAAAGTTGTACAGAGTGGTTAATAACACAAAAAGATCTTTTTTAGAGACTTCTTTCAATAATGAGTGCGCAATTCTCTCAATGATTCCTGTAACATAAAGAGAATCACAAGGTGTTAATAGATTCCTGTGAAAAAAAGGCAAAATGCTTCTACCACAGCTGCCGGTTTGACTAGCTGGGTAGATCCAGTTTGAAATGTTATCGAATGTTCCCACTGTCCCCTATCATTTCTCCACAGGGTGATGGCTTTGTATGTCTTTCCTGATCCATCAGTGAAAACAGTCTTTGCATCAGGGACTGGAGTTTTCATTTGCAGTCATTGTTGAAAGGGGAGTTCCTTGAAGGATTGTAGCAGGGCATGTTGAGGCATCATGTGAAAAAATTGTTCA
>JAOTQP010001546.1:32867140-32927452 GCA_026413545.1 Cichladusa arquata | reverse complement strand
AAGGGTAAAATGCTTTGGACTGATCCAAATACTAAGGGACACAACTGGCCCCTACAATTCAGGACACACCAGTTCAGGGTCCTCTCCTGCCTAAGAGACCTGAGCTCACATCTTGGTACCATGCCTGGTTATCAAGCCTTTAGCTGTTGCAGTGCAGGTTTCCCTTATTCCTCGCTCTCAAAGCTCTTCCCAGCTGCATGCAGTAACAATTCATGAGGCCAGGGAGGGGCTGAGCAGGTCCCAAGCTTGGGAGTGAAGGCACAGTGCCAGGATGCACAGTGCCAGCTCCCACACTCTGCTCCCAGGGTGGGCTGGTTATTTGCTTGGTTATTTACCCAATGCAGAGCTGGTTCAGTAGGAAAGAGCTCAGCCAGGCTGCCTTTGGGATCTAAATAAAGTATGATTTTAATTTGTTTTTAAACACAGTCATATGAGTGAGACTACTGTGTATTTTGGGAAAAAGACATGAGTATTATGCGTTTAGATCTTGATGTGATAATGCTAGGTTTAAATATCTGCTGTCTTTGAAAGACAGATGAGAAAAAAGGCATCTGGAGGATACTAAAAAATCTTGCCAAGGAAATACCATTTTACACTGCTGTAATTACTGGACATTCACCTTGACTGCGGATTTCTCTGAAAATTATTTGTTGATGCCAAAAGCCACATAGTTCTTTTTAAATCCTAGTCCATGTTTTCTTACAAAAGTGATGGTAGGTTTCATATTTATGTCATATGTGCATCATATTTCCTAAACTGCTGTGCATCCCTCTCTTGAAAAGGGTTCAGCTGTTATTGAACAACTGGAGTAAGTTTGAAAGTTACAGAAGGACTATATCCCACTTCTGTGTAAACTCAGGTCAATAATAAGAGTTGGTGCAGAAGCAATAGATTAAATGTTCTGAACAAAGAAGGTTTAGAGCAAAAGCCTATATGTGACATCAGTAAAGGTGAAACTTTAGGCCTTCTCTGTACAGAGCTGAATGAATTGGATTGTGCTCAGGGGAAAACTCTACAATAGGGACCTGTCTTTAGACAGCTCTGATGCTACCAGGCTGTAATAGCTTCAGTTCCTTCTTCTCCCAGTACACAAAATCTCTTCAAAACTTGATTTGGGTGACTGCCTGAACTAAAACCATCTCTTAGTCTACTCCACCAAATAAGATCCATTTGTTAGTTATGTGAGAAGAAGGGCTGTTTATGCTACCTTTTATTAATATCTATATTCTGTGCCTTAATCCAAAGTGCAATGCCCTGAGGTTATGCTATATTCAGTGGAGTTATTCCTGAATAGATCACAGTTTGCTGTGTCCAGAACAAGAGAGACATGGAGCTACAGCAAAGTCCACCAAAGGGCCACTAAATGTGTGACAGACTGGGAACACCCCTCCTATGATGAAAAGTTAAGGGAGCTGGGGCTGTTCAGCCTGGAGATGGGAAGGCTTAGGGAGTAACTTATCAGTGTATGCAAATATCTGAAGTGTGCCCACTAACAGGAGGCAATGACATACACTGAAACATAGGACATGAGGACTGAAGCACTTTTTTCACTGTGACAAACTTTTTTTCACCAAAAAAAGAGGCACAGGTTGCCCATAGAGGTGGTGGCATCTCCCTCCTTGGAGGTATTTAAAAGTTGTGTGGCTGTCTTGGGCAGCTGCTCTAAATGACCCTGCTTGAGCATTCCAACCTCTGACAGTGTGTGAACCTGTGATCCTATGATCACTGTGAAAAACTGAAAATAAACATTCATCTATTATTAACGCGTATGTCAAGAATCTCTGTCAAGTGCCAGTTCAGCTCTTTTCTTGAATTCTGATAAGCATTTGGCTTTGCTAATAGAGGAGCTAATCTGTTACAAGGGTCAACAATGGAGCAGAAGTGAAAGCCCAATGAGTTTTCCTGCTGATAAAATTCTCCCTAATTTAATAACATATATTATGACATTAATAAAGATACTTATTGAAAATCTTTTATAAACACTTTTAGATGAAGTTTCCCTGTGGCAAGTGGGGTAAAATGGGAATAAGAAATGAAACATGATATTGACACCTCAGAAGAAGGTGCACCTGAATTATTTGTTTGATTTATTTCTCTGTGATATTACAGCAACCTAATCAAGGAGAAAAATTCCTACATCTCACAATGCCACTGGAATGATAACCCCATATGGTATTTATCATTGCTGGGTGCAAGACCAGTGTACTACATGGAATTGACTGCAATTTAATTTATTAACTTAATTTTTAGGAGAAACAACAAATATGAACTTCTCTTCCCCATAGTTCTGATACACTAATTTTTTTAAGGTCTCTTGCTAAGGAATATCTGGTGATAAATACAGGAAATTGTAAGAAAACACATCCTCTGTCTGTCTTCAGAGAGTTTTTAGGCAAAAATATCTGACTTTCACAGTGTTCTCATTAAAAGTGCTGAGTCCCAAAACAGCATATTGAAAAGTTTTAGCAACATTGAACTTTTACAAATTTCTGGTATTATTGAGCCAAATCATATTGTCCAGTTACCAGCAAAGAGTAGGGTTATGGACATAAGCATCATGCTTCTTCAGTGTGATTAACAAACTCTTTTAACTTCTATGTAGATTTTTTCCAAGTGGACCAAGATCTTTAGATCCACTGAGAACTGACTGTCGGCCTAGAAATTTTTGTGACTTGTAATTCATAAGGATAAACATTTGATTTACAGGTGAAAAAAACCAAGATGTCTATTGAGGACTGAACTGCCTGCCCTTTCTCAGTCTGTGCTGTTCAGAGCATCTTGGACTGCTGCCATTGCCTGTGACAGAGAAAAACCTGTCTGTGTTACTGATGTGTAGCATAAAATATTTAGAAAAATTGAATAACCAAGGTATTTTGAGATCATATCTCAAGGTAGCCTCCTGCTGAGACAACATGTCCTGGAAATACAACAGTGGCATTGGCATAGCACTTTTTCTTTATGAGATGAAAGATGAATAAAAGACTGTTACTGCCCATTCACCCCCAAAATCTATCTTGAGAGAAGGTGAGATCCAGTGGGTCTGTGTAAGAAACTATAAATTTCAAGCTCAAAACTTAACAAAAGTGTTTCAAACTAAGAAAACTCCCATTCCAAAAGAGTAGTGTGCTCATCATTCCTTTGAGGTCTTTCCAGAGCAATATTTAAACTGCCTACAATTTTCATGTTCCTTATTTTTTACTTTGTCATAAAAGAGATTAGTAAAAACTACAGATGGTTTTAAAATGCATTTTCTCCTTTTATTTTATTTTTGTAAGAGATTAACAACAAAACTATTAACATAACCGAATTGCAGTAGTTAAAAACATAATTAACCTTTTTGAATTAATATATAAATATTCCTGTATTTCATGTCTGATGATGGGATTTGATATTCTTATAACATTAACCCACTGATGGCTCAAATCTCTGAGAGAAATGCTATCACTCCTGCTGTCACACAGCAAACTTTGATTGATTTTAATGGGAGCAGGGTTCCCCTCTTGCAAATCTTTCAAAGAAATTGATGGCTAATTTCAGAGAAACTCTAGAAATGCCAATAACTTTTTTCTACATTAAAAAAATAAAGAATTTAAAAGAAATATTTTAAAATACTGGTTGTGAGAAAGCAATTGTATCAAAGGGTTTGTTTGGGTTTATCTTTGCAAATTTGAACTACACAAACTGTTTTCAGCCTGTACAAATAGAGGAAAATCTTTTTCCTGCTACACACTAAATTTGCTAGTTAAAAGGAACAAGATTTAAAAAGTACAAACAGAATAAATAATTTGAATTTTTGAGAAAGTAAAATTGTAAAAACAGTTGTATCACAGAGGTATTTCCAGAAACATACATGATGAATCACATACATGATAAATACATGATCCAGCTGGTATAACTAACTACTGAGTACTTTTGTCTCTGAGAATATTGAACTGGTTGTTTAAAGAGTTTCAGCTCCTTGGAAAATATGTATAAGAATCATATGACCAGAAAGCTTTTCATACAAAATAGACATTTCATACTTACAGCTAATATTTGCAGAAGTACTCAAGTTTAGAGTTGAGTGATATTTCAAGAGGTTAAGAAAGGCCTTCTATATTTAAGTTTCTTTCAGAGGACCAATAAAGTATTCTTTTTTACACATACCTACAGAAAAAATGTGCTGCTGGTAAACAGAGTTGAGTACAGGCAGAGTTAATTCTACATTTTCTCCAATTCACAGATCAATGTTTCTGACCTAGAGGCTACACAAAAGACATAAAAGTGAGATTAGGCTGCCCCTTTAGAGTTTTTCTCACATATGCACACAAAGGTAGAAATAGCTTTTTTGGACAGAGCTGCTGTCTGGTGCTCTGGAGGAGAAGGAAAAGCACTAACTCATGTGCTGGACAGTAAAGCTGCAGCATGCTGGATATTTATCAAGAGAGAGTGTGGACCTTATTAAGAGTAGCAGCTCCTGTGCAGTTTGACTGCATCCTATACACTCAATGTCCAAACTACTTTTTCTCCTCTCTAGCAAGGAAGAGATCTCTCTAACTCTGTATGTTAGCCTGTACTATCTTTGTAGAACTTAAACACCACTAGCAGTAGACTTCCAGAAGCCACCCACTTCACCCAGCTCCAAGTCAAGAGGCAGAAATTCTGGCAGCATCTGTTAATAATGTATTGCATTACTTGAACCCTTGGCCACAGGTGAAATGTGATGATGGGCACTTGATCACAACAAAATGCATTTTCCATCTGCATGATCCCGTATTTCCCAAATTCTCTATTCTCTTGTGAGTTTAGACTGTACAGGGCTGTCTGAGCTATTGTCCAGTCTTTGTGTTTTAATTGCCAGAATATTTTCTCAATGCTGTGTGGAACTCCTTTTGGAAAAGAACCTGCTGCCTTGTTCAGTCTCATCTCACCTCACCTGGAGCTCTCATTAATACTGTGGTTGTCACTCATGTCTAATGGCATTCCCCTTGTGAAATCAGTGGATTCCTGAAAACACAGGATGATGAGGCAGAGGGTGGGGGCAAAGAACCAGACATGTGGGGAACCTGATGTTTATTTTCTCCCCTCGAAACCTCTGGGGTTTGGAGGATGAGTCTCCTGACCAGGGAATACTCTGCCCATGAGAGTTTTTCAGATGTGACAGGAGATCATTATTTCAATTTTGGAATTTGAAATCCCTTCACCTCATTCCTCTACATGGTATTTGCAATTTAAAATTTGGAAAAGATCAGAGTTAATAAAAATATGCAAAAATATTGTGGTTTAATTATTTATTCTTTTCTTTTTCTTCATTTATTTGTTTTTTGTCTGTTTATTATTACTTGGGAAAGTTCCTCACAACACATAGCTTAAGCCCACAATGCCACTGCAAAATAAGGCACACAATAAACTCCCTGCCCAGTTACCAGCATCCAGTTACAGCCTCAGACTATGCTTGCAACAAGAACCTGGTCACTGTTGTCTCCATTTCATCCAGATAATCTCAAGTCTGCCATTTTTGGTGTGCCACAGAGATCCTGTTGCAATTCTAGTTAAGTACATAAATTTCCAAGGATTAGAATTGAACTTACATGTACTTTTTTGCACTGAAATTTGTGTTTGATTCCCCCTTACAATTGGCAAGGGGAGTGGCAGGAGTCTGCCACAAAGAGAAGTCGTTATATGTTTTATGGCAATTACCATGCTTACTTGACTCATCTTCGTGAATTAATCATGTTAAATGAAAATTACATGGAAAACATTATGGGGTACCAGATAACAGTGAGGCTGAATGCCACAGAGATGATATCTTTTAAAATTACTTAATTAGGCATTTGGAGAGAATCCAGGTCTTCTAAAAAAATTAAGTAATTACTTTTTTTCACTGAGCATTTTTTTAACTGACTCAATACTGAGATTGAATGCCTTCAGTGTGACAGAGAAATGAGACACTTCTGAGCGTGAAATAGGGAGGCAAGACCAGTTGATAGGACTATGTTGCTAAAGACAGAGAAACCAGAGTTAAGTGGAGGTAGAATAGATCACCCACTGGGTGTTTTCTCTCAGGGAGCAGCTGACAAGGCAGTCAGAAGATGTAAAACTAAAATAAGTGAAGTTTAAAAAAGAACTTAACTTGCTGGGCACTGCAGTAGGAGCTCTGTAGCCCAGGGAAGTGAGAGATGGAGAGAGAGATCTTGGGTATGCTTGCAGAAAGTGGTGAGTAGAGCCAGTGGGTCTGGCCTGTGCGGATGCTGCGGTTTTCCCTTCTACATCAGAGTTATCCAGTGTCTTATGTCACCAGGCAAATATGAGCAGGCCTGTTCTGAAAATGTCTGCTCTTTGTCACTGAAAACACACAACCCTGTCAGTAGTCTGAGTTCTAAATTTGGTAAGCCTCCAGGAGAATGCTTATGACTTCTTGGAGCCACTTGAAAGAAACACGGTGAGAAATCAAGGTGTGGAAGCAAGTTATAATCTTGGAGCTCTGGACTGTTCTGTTGTAAAAATGCAGTGTGAGTAGTATGGCCTGCAGCCTAGTATTTCATCCCCCTCTCAGGGTGAGCACATAAACCTTGAAGGCATTGCATGGCCCATGGATCTATGATGATGCTGTCACCTCCAGTGGGAAAGATATCTGGTTTTGCATGATATAGAATATCTAATTTTCCAAAGTTATACTCCATATAATAAGAGTTTAAATTATGTAGGGTTTTGAAAACTGGCTGGTAAAGCTGTCTGCTGATGAAAACAGGACTGTTAGTAATTTTTTAAAGTGAAAAATATGTAGGACAATGCTGGCTACCTCCAAATTACTTATTGCACAGCTGAAGGCTGATTGTGTATGACAGGTGACAAAGCCCAATCTAATTCAGGTGGGTGCTATATTGTGGCATTTTCTACATACTGTTTAAAAGTTGTAATTTCTTCCACATAAACACAAGATTGCATTTCTTTGCCTTATAATGCAGAGATTTGGGGAGGAAGGCAGCAGAAACTTTCATAGCCAACATATTTGAGTTTAAAGTTATGCAAAAGATAGCTCTGAAGGCTTCAGGGAGTGCAGCTGAGATCATGCTGAATTTTAAATTATACTCTACACAAATAGCTTGGGGCCACATTATAATTAATAACTACTGTACTTAAGTAGTTAGGAAACCAGTTTCATTTATTATTAATTATAGCTTTGTTTAGCAAATGTTCTCCATGGTAATTGCCTGTTTATCTTGTCTATATATGATGTTAGCAGGTAGCTTGGACGAACAAACTGATTAGCAGGAGTCTTAATTATGTTGCAACAGTTGTCCCTATTCTAGCAGGTAATAGGAAAAAGCCTGTAAAACAGATAAGAAAAGATAAGCTGCACATTTCCAACACTGTTATGCATCACTGCATACCAGTTTGCTAGAGCAGTGAGGTCAGGTTTTGTGAATGAGTAAGAGTAAAGAGTAAGTTTTAGAAAACACAATCCAACAACCCATGAACTACCCAGTGATCAGTGGGGAGTAACTGTGATTATATAGGAGAGGATTACTGGATTTTTGTAATGCCTTTCTAACAGTGACCTATGATCACATCTATAAATCCAGAAGGAATTCTCTGAAAGAGGGCAAACAGAAGAAAGAGCATTGGTAAGCAATTATTTTCTGGTTTGCCGTCTCTGCAAATGACTACATCTGTACTCACAGATAAACTAATTTCTTTCCACAGTGGCAATAATAAAAACTGGCTGTATGAGCAAACAGAAGGAATACATTAAAAGTGCTTTACAGCTAATCTGGAAAAGTAAGAATTTTTTTTAACCAGCTATCAAACATCCACTGCTTGGTGCAGGCTTAAAAGACTGATAAAAGGCTGCAAGAGGCTTTGGATAATAAGTAGTCAGCTCTGGATCAGGTCTGCTTTTTCCTGCCCAAAACCTCCCAAAAATTTATTTTCTCACTGTCCAATATTTACTGCCTTGGGGATTTTCCTTTTCTCTAGGTGGGGATGTTTCCGAAAAAACTAATATTTGCAGGAAAAATAATAACTCCAAATTTACTGTGTACCTAGTCAACTAATAACCCATAATTAGATCAAAACAGAAATAAAAAGAACAGATTTACAAGAAACTGTAACACCTTGTGCAAAGGCTGAAATGTTGCTAAATGAGAAAAATGTTTTCCCCTGGGATTCTTATAACACAATATAATGGTGATTGAGCTGAGAAATTGGTCTTGAGCAAAACCTGCAAGCAGACATCAATCTGCTTCATTAATCACTAAAAGAAGTGAACTTTCTTTATTTATTGCCCAAACTATTGTCCTGTCACTTTTTTTAACATGCCCTAGGGGTGGGGTTTTTTTCTTTCTCTATCTAGGGTCTTCTTTTTCAATGTTAATAATGGCTTCATACTTGCTTTCAAGCACTTTTGTCATCTCCAGCTTTTTCTCTTGATTCCAATTCTACAAAGAGCTTAGATAGCATATACTCAAATTTAAGCACATGATGAATCTGGCTTGGGGAGGGCACTGTGCTGGCTTAGTGTAAATCTAAACTGGAAGAATAAGTGCTCTGAGAACTCAGCCCACAAGTGGGCACCTAATTGCTGCTTTCATCCCCATATTTAGGCACCACAGAGAATCTCACACCTCTCCTCTTATCAGCTACCTGAAGCTATGAGAAGTCATTTTCCTGCTTCCTGTGCCAAGGTACTGATATCACCATTGCTAGCTAATATTTAAAGCTTTGTGAGAGGCTTGAACTTGGCATCCCTTTAGCATCAGGACCGAGGAGGCCTCTGAAAGAGTTGCTGTGTGGCACAGGGGATGAGAACAATAAAATGGTAGTGCTGGGGATGGCACTGCTGCATTGCCCTGATGACTCTCTGCCTCTCATGGTGATTCATTTTATAGTTCTAGTTTGGAGCAAAGAGCCACAAAAGCTAAGAGAGGCTAGTGCCTCAAGAGTAATAGTCCAGGTGCCTGGGCAGAAAGGGGAAGGTGACTATTTCCCCTGGAAAAGATTACACTATTCTGCAGAAAGGAACAGGAAAAGGGCAAAATAAAGTTTAAGTCTCCTGCAAAGGTGGTAGGGAGCTGGATGTGAAGAGAGCAGGAACATGCTGTCCACCTGTCTGCAGAAGAGTTTCACCCATGGCGAAATCAGGCAAGACACATCTTGGAGAAGTGATAGCTGGATGGCTGGGATGTGGCTTTGGGGTGCAGGAGGCCAAGATCCAGGCCCCATAATGAGCCTGAAGGGCTTTGGTGGATTCCCAGACAGCTCTCTAGCTGGTGCTGGCACCATTGCTCTCCAAAAGATCCCTGGGGAGTGCAGGGTACAAATCTTAGGGCTACATGGCCCATTGGGGCAGGCAATGTTCACGTTATAGCACCAAGCTTCCTTTGGGAAGTTTGTCCAAGTCAGAAAATGTTGTCACTCTGTTTTGTGACAGGTGTTGCTGACTTTGAATGAGGTGAACGTTCATGTCCATAAAATTAGGATGGAGCCATAATCTTTCCCTGAATCTTCTTCTGAGAAGTATTTTGCATCTTTAATCTTCTTTTGTAAAAAAATCCAATCCCAAGCCAAAATCAAAACCACTTCAATGGTCTGGGTTTGGATCTGGATGTTTATCTCAGAGCCTGAGGTCCAAGAAGATTTGTAGCTGAGATTTCTGATTTGTTTGATGGCAGAATAAAGATGTCTGGGTCTGCAGTTAGAGACCCAGCACATGGGTGAGTCTGAGCAGACACACAGCAAAACCTAAGATTAAGCCTTTACTGTTGGCTGAGTGAGGCTCAGTGCAGTTTGTGCTATCAGCACAGCACCATGACTGCTCACAGTCATCTGAGCACCACAGACTGAACACTGTCTACCCAAAGTGAAACATACACTAGCTAGAACAGCATGAAAGACTTCACAATTTGCCTTTGCCTCTTCTCTCTAATCTTGGAATCTCTTTTGTTGAGCTTTCTACAGAACAGCCATTAGAGCACTGGAGTTGCTGTGAAGTACATCATTATGACTTGATCATCTGTTCTTTGTAGAACTGGCAGGAACACCTTTTCTGTTTCAGTAGTTTTCATGTATCTCTGAATTTAGGGACTGGATGACAGTAATTGCAAAAGAGCCTGAAGTCACAAAGTGATCTTGACTGTCTCTGAGACTGCAAAGATATAACTTGATTTTCAATCACAGTTCAATAGTGGCAGAAAAAAGAAGGAAGTAGCAGGAGTGGAGGTGACTCTGGGCACTAAGTCCATGCAATTCCTCTTGCTTGTTAGCATCAAGTCCATGTACATTCTCCCTGAATATCCATCATGTGTTTGCATTTAGCAACTCCACAAAGAATTTATTTTGTGTAACCTTTAAAATATTTTTATTTTCTAAGCTGGTTAGGCTTTTGGTCACACTTTCATGTTCAACTCTTGTCTGCCTGTTACTGGGAGCTTCTATTCATTTTAGCAGAATCTAGAATGAACACGTTTCTGTGTAGCTGGGACCAGCCTAGTGTAAATTCTTTTGTAGTGTACTCCAGCTGTTTGAGGAATCAGCCATTTCCTATATCACTTTATTTTTTTTCCCTGTCAATTTTAAAGAAGAAAAATGAATCATGACACTTCTCCCTACAAGTTCAGGCACTTTCTCCCTTCTGAGAATCATTGCAGATGTTGCATTTATAGTGGGTGTCTCAGAAATCCTTGATACCTAGTGAATTGGCCTGACATTCTTTAAATCTATCTGGTGGAAGAGCTGCTGTCACCTTCCAAAAATGAGCACAGAAGGTGCTGGAGGAAGGTGGGGGGGAGTTAATGTGTTCATGGAAAGCAGGAAGAGGGAGATATCCCCTGCATGACCACTGCTCTCTGCTTGGCTCTTGTCATGCAGAGGCTGAGCCACTTGAAGAGGTTATAAGCAGCTGAGTTAGGCAGCTCCAGGCTTTACACACTGGTGAAGCTGAAGATGTGCAGGGACTGTGTAGGAGTTGTGACCCTAGCTGGCAAAAGCTGCTCTGTTTCCGTATCTTGGTCACATCATTGATTCCTGGCTACAGGAATGAAGCTACAGTGCCTGGCTTTGAAGCACTGACTGAAATGCTGACATTGATTTCTGGTACACATTTTTTCTCCAAAAGTCCTTGAACAGAAAGACAGTAGAAGCATGAAGTGAAAGTCAAATCTTCAGCTAGACCCAAGGAGTCTTTAACTTAAGCAACCAGCAAGAAAAGGCTAAGTTCTTACAGCTACTCAAATTTTACAGAAATTTCTGGTTTAGTATTTATATTATAGTATCATCCAGAGTTATATCTGGAATTACAGCTCTGTTATATTGACAATTTTTGAAAGCAAGTACCATGGAGCATATTCTGATTTAGTGTATCTGCAGGATCAGAAGTAAGTTAACTAAGCATATCCAAAAGCAAAGTGTCCAGGAAGAGTAAGGCATTTAAGCAATCATCATTTACTGAGCAGCAAGTGATACTCCCAGTGAAATATCAGCACTATTAAAACACAGTTTGACTGAAGATCCAGATTAGATGGACCAGTAGAACCTATTCTAAATTACTACAGAAAATAACTCTGATAAACCTAAAATTTTTATAGGTCTTGAAATGTATAAATGGTAGGTCTTAATATTCTCAAAATGCACTAGTATTTTTTTGCTTCTTTATTCCTGATTTTTACTCATAGACAAAGTAGAGTGATAGAACCATACAGGGGCTGAATTCACTGACTTTTGTTTTAAATGAGATTAAAAAAAAAAGAAGTTATGTGTGAAAAAAATAAATGGTTCAAGCAACATTAAAAAGAGCTTTTTCCTGAAATTGTATTTACAATTTCAATGTTTATTACACCATAAAATTATACCACTTGTGAAATGATGCTTCATTCTTGAAATAAAGTTCCAGGGAGACAGACTTTGTGCAAAATAGCTGTAATCAAATAATCTAGTATTCTAGTAATCAAATTCTGCCTGTCAGTATGTACCACAGTTGTTACTATAATGTTAATGCATTTGGAAAAAAGCTCATATGCCAGATTTTCTGCTCTTGTAATTAGAAAACTGTGGTTTAATTACACAAAGAAAATTTGTGATTGTAAATCTAGATGATATGGCTGTTTTCATTTGTCTGTGATAAAATTTAGATTCCATAATATGCGCCTTTATAGACTCAAAACCTCACCCACTTTTTACATGGCTGATTTACTGGGTGCACTGTCTCTAGGAGAAATCACTATGAAAATCATCATGGTCCTCTATCAAATGCAAAAGCAAAAAGTGTTTGATATGATGTGATTCACAGAGCTTGGGGAACACAGATAAATATTCTAGGCATGCAGCCTGCATCCCTTCCATTGCTGTGGCTTTCTGGTAGACTCAGGGATGACAGCACTGAAATCTTCAGCACCTCCTTGATAGTCCTGCTGCAAGCTGAAGGAAGCACAGTCAGATCACAGTGGATTTTACTGAGCTGGTATTTATTGCACTCAAGATGCTGATGCTCTATGACTTACTGTCCCAGCACCAGACTTGCAAGTGCCTTTTCTGCTGTCCTGGATGCAATGATTTTCATCTTGAAGTGGGGCCTTCTGGAAGGCATCTGTTTAAGTTTTGGCAGCAAGAGGCAGGATGGCTGTCAGTCTGTCTCTGCCCTAGCATGATATTGATGTATAGAACTGGAGCTTAGGAGACTCATGGTCATTTTAAGAATATGAAAAAATAATTTTAAAAGAACCAACAGAACCCTCTCTTTGCAAAACTGTGTTTTCCTTTCGTCATGCTACTGCACATGCAAAGACAAACCCTCTAGCTGACTTATCTAATTTATCTCTTTGTGGGAGTATGCAGAGAACAGATAAAAATAGATATCTCTCTTAAAATGAACAGACTTAAAGGAAATAAAATTATGAATGTATCTTCATGTTTTAGGATTCAAAAATAAATTATGTAATAAACCAAATTAAGTAATTTCATGCTATCCTATAAAGTGTTTTCTCTATCTGACTTCAAGTGGGAAATCCATGATGGTTTGAGGAGAGGCAGGATAGTTAAGATTTGCTAAAGTGGAAGAAATAGTTGAAGGAAATTAATGACTGTATAATCACTAGGTTCTTTTATAACACCATTTATTCTGAACTGAAAAGAATTTTGAAATGCTTTCAATTGTTCTGAGACACAGGCCATGTAAGACAACCCTAGACAATTAGTAGGCTTAAGGTGCATTTGTTGTTGGTCGATTACAGATGAACAAGGGATCAGCAGTATACTCATAGAAAACTCAAGTTCCATTGCAGCATTCAGGGCTGACTTAAGGTTGTGCTAAATCCCAAGATGTCAAGGCTTGTCCTCCCCATGGTGCTATACATATAGGAGTTAGGATGATTTTTAACTCTTTCTTGGCAATTTTCCTGCTTAAGTTGCATTAAGTATATTTGTAGCCTGTATTGCATGCTTTCACCACCTCATTCAACAAAGCACTCAAGTACCTGAATATTTTTAGAAGTCACTGGAATATTATAACCAAATCCATCAAAACAAAGTGATTAAAGATAAGATGTGTTTAAGTAACTTGCTGGATACATAACGAGAAGGTGGATAAATCAACTTGTTTGGTAGAAATTGGTGTTTATGGAGCATTCACGAGGCAAAGAATATAAGAAAACTCACCCTATAAGAAAGTTCATCCCTGTAGTTTATCCTCAGTACCAAATTCAGGAAACATAGACAGTGATTAGGATAGCTACACAGATTTAAGTTCTTTGTTATAGGTTCTATTTTTTTCCCAAACACTCATTTTATCATAGATTCAAAGTCATCTATCTTGTCTCAGGAGTTCCTTCCCCTTACTCCTCTGCATCATCTGAAAAAATTAAGAAAAGGATCCAAAAAACCTATCCAAATCCACAAAAACCTCATTAGCAAATCAGTGGTAAATAACTGAGACATTAAAACTACCAGGCCTATTGCTAATGTTCTAATAAAATATCTTCAAATAAAAAGAAATCATAAATGTTCAAAGATGCTTTCAGTGTTTTATAGCATAATAAATGCCTTATATGATCTCATTAATGCCATTAGGATTCTTTTTTGAGTTGAAGAAGGAAAAGAAAGATGCAAACTGAGCATGGTCCGTGTCAGAGCAAAAATACAAGAAAAGGGGGTGCTGAGCAAGCCAGTAGCAGCAGCAGGTTTATTCATAAAGCAATGATTTCAGGCTTTGCCTGCAGTTTTCATGGTTTGGAACTATTTCCTTTTTTTCCTGTCACTTATTTATACTCTTCAAACTTACATAACTTCCCTGTCTTCAGAGTCTGCAACAACCTCCATGAATCACTACACAGTTTTTTCTGTCCCTGCTTCAAGACTCTTCTCATGCAACTTCACAGGGTACCAGCCATTACTGATGCCTCTTCCTCAGGTAACCCTTTTGGGAAGCAGCAAGAACCTTGTTTTAAACACCAACCCTTTCAAAAGCCCAAAACACAACTTAACCAAAATCTGAAATGTAATAAAGTTTGGTTTAAAAAGAAAAAGATGTAATTGCAAGGATGATCTTTGGTTCTTTCCATTTGCCTTTTTTGTGTGTCTATGTGTGTGTGTTTCTGTAAGCTGCCAGGATTCTGTTTCCTAGATTTACCTTTTCTTTCCCAGTCAGAGATAGGAAATGTATTAATTTGAAATCTAAATCAAACCTAGGAAGCTGACAATAATATAAGAACCATTTGCTGAACTAACCTTTTCCCGACAATACTGATTGTGGAAAAGAGACAAGGATAACTGAGATTAAGGTAATGTCATTTCTTGTTGCTCCAACACACCTTGTTAATTGAATGTGCAGTTTAGATCTTCATCTGTCAGTCACAGAAAGGGAATCTGTGTATTGCAAATGGACACACAGGACTGTGGCCACCACAACAGCAAGTTGAGTGCTTTGCATATGGCTGGTTCATATATGTGCCTCAGTTCTTGGATAGTTAATGCCTTTTCCTCCTGTAAGAAATTTATTATACTCTTTTAGAAAATAGGTATGGTATCTGAAATGTACACCAAAAAACCTCAGTAAAATCCCAATTTTTTTGCTTATGATTGAAGATTTTTTTTGTTACAAGTAATGGTAATAAAAACTGAGACAACAATAAATCTGCAATTCTCAAAATTCCTGGAAACTGCTTTTTTAAGGGATTGATTTGTAATTCAATATTCCATTTGCATGTATATACCTTTTAGGCCTTCAGTTATGTGACCATGATAAATATTCCTGGCTCCTGATAGCCTGTACAGCACTTGCCAAATTCCCATCTTCTCTTCCAGCCAGCTCCCTGGTCTGCTTGAAATACTTAGCAATGTACAGTGAAGCCACATAATCCTGAATTGCCTCTCCCAAAGTACTGTTTATAGAGAGACATTTGTTTGGCCTATGAACACATAGCAACATTTTTACCTTGTTCCAGGAGCAGCTTCTGTCTTCTAAACTCTGTTTTGTTTAGGAGTTCCAGAGAGCTCTAGAGATCATCTCATTGCAGAATGTTTTGCTGGAAAATGACTATCAAGAAGCACTTTTCTGGAGACCTGCTGCTGCAGAGGATACACTGGTAATTAATTTTCTATTGGCTTAGTATTGGGTGATTTACTATGACAAATATGACAAACTGCCATTTTTGTTATCAAAATCCGTGTCAGTGTTGACACTGAAGTCTAATTTTTTTGGACTGTCCAACTAATGAAAGTGCCATCAGTTCTCTGTGGATGATGTGCATAAGCAGAAGTACTGATGCATGATACTTGAGTCTTGTAGAAGCAATAGAAATGACTGTAGATACAGTAGGTTCCTTCTAGCAGCTCTGTATGTCAGTTCTCAGAACTGCTACCAGCCAAGAAGCCTGTTTCCTTTGATCAAACTGTGGAGGTTAGTGCTCTAAACACTTAAAATCCTAATTTCTATTCCTTATCATGGGCTGAGCATGATTTCAGGAAAATCTTTTTCACTAGGTTTTTGGTTATCAACTCCCAAACAT
Source organism: Cichladusa arquata (assembly GCA_026413545.1). NCBI lineage: Eukaryota > Metazoa > Chordata > Aves > Passeriformes > Muscicapidae > Cichladusa > Cichladusa arquata. The sequence continues at coordinate 32,911,475 of JAOTQP010001546.1, read as the reverse complement.
TAAAGATTCCTCTAGCACAGGAACATGTTTGTCACAACTCTGATGTCCCCAAAAACAATGTACCACAGCCAGCAGCTGTGCTCTGAAACGTTTCTCTCTTTGCTAAAATAACATGAATTATTTTCCCATAAGCAGCTCTTCTCCAGGGGAGCAGCAATTCATTCTTCATCCCTCTGATATCTACAAACCTGGACTAAGGAAAGTCGGAGGAGTTTATAACAAAACCAACTTTAATATGGTGGGTATCCAAAACACATTAGCCAGGAAATAAAGTTACTAGAGGATCGATCCTCTTTTTAAACACTGTGTCTAAAATGCAAAACATTAAAATATTTGTCCTCTTCTTTTTTTCCCATATTTGGGAGGATAAACTCATGGCTTGTATCTCTAATTAGTAGCCGAACACGGAATGTCACTGATTTCTCTGTGAAATAGCTGCCTCTGGCCATTTACAGTTGGAGTCAATGGCCTGAATGGTCTTTTCCAACCTATATGATTCTCTGATTCAGAATGAGGATTTTTGTTTCAAGGAACAATGTGAAATAAGAACATTCTGGTATTTCCCTAACAGCATCTGCCTTTCTGATACATATCTCTGAGTGGAAGTGGCAGGTACCAGAGGAAAAAATTCTTCTCTTTGGAAATTATATGGACATAAACAGTAAAAAGACAAAAAAGTATTTCCCAATTGACAAATGAGTGACTCTTTTCACATAGCTTTTCATCTCCTTGTGACAGATGGCCCAGTTACAGGAACTAATTAATAAATCTTAAAACTCTATTAATGAGCCTCTCGTTCAGGGAGTTTCAAGTACATGCTTGATATTACATATGTTCTCATGGCATGGAAGGTGATTTCTGGAAAGAAAACCAATTAACACACTTTGTCTAAACAAGAAGTAGAAATAAGAAGTACATTTTAAAATTTATTTCTAAAAATCAAAACCCAAAAGATAAAAAGTTCCTTCCTGAAAGTAAAATTTTGTTTTTCATCTTTCTACCTTCTTTCCTGCCAGAAAGTTGATTAACGATCCATATTTTCTTAAATTTTTTTAAAAGTCATATTTCTGAAATTATTTATTTAAAGGAACCACATCAAAGTGTTCTAGCTTATCTGAAATAGAACATTTACAGCAAAATAGCTCAAAGCTTGTTTTCTGAATTTATGTATATGTATAAATATATATATACATATATATGAATATATGTTTACGTATAAAACTATGATATATTTAAAAGACAATGAAGGAAAGAAGAGGAAACTGTAGTAGAAACAGAGACAATAGGCAAACATAGCCACAATGACTTTAGATCCCAATAAAATGTAAATGGAACATGAAGGACATGCTCCATCAAAGGTGAGGGTGAGTGATTCACCTTTGAATTATAGTTTAATTACTTCCTCCAAATTATTATAATTTTGAAATTAAGGGGCTCTCAGGCAAAGATATGGGAATTAGGAATAACGGTTCTTTTCTAGGAAAATTAAAATAGAAACACAGTACTACAAAGAACAATCCCAAAACACTGACAGAGTCAGAATACAGTCTGACACCCTGTCAGTCAGGGTGTTGGTAGCAGTCCCATTAAACTGCGGCTACAGTCCCGCTGCAATGGCAGATGTGGTTCAGCTGAAGCAGTGGTCCTATAGAAGGAAGCAGTTTTCCTCTGAAGGTCCAGGGATGATGTGGGAAGGTTCAGTTTTCCTCTGGAATCCAGTGGAAAGATGGATAACTTGCTGCCTAAAATCTCAGCTTTTTTATCTAGGTATGAAAGGCTTGGCTCCTCCCCCTGGCTGGAGCATCTCCCAGTGGGATGATGTAATTTTATCAGTCATACAGTGGGACTTAATGGGCCAGCAGCAGATGATATCTTCCTGGAGGGAGGATGGGTTGTGGAAAAGACAAAGATGATTGCCCCATCTTGTCTTTAAGACGGCCCATTAGCAGATGGTATGTGCCACAGAGATAAGGGTCACTGCCCCACCCGGCTTGAACAGATAGTGATAGAATACACATTTCTGGCCACATCAACCCAACACAGTAGTGTTATGAAAATATTGAAATGCTATTATTGACATTATTGTGTACTCATGTTGTCTCCAATTTTCTTTTTCTTCATTGTGTCGTTCCTTTTTTCCTTAGAAAACTGCTTGTGACCTGTTTATTTGTTCTTAAAATAAAAACATGGGGATCTGTCCAGGCAAGTAAGTACAATAACCCATTGGTGTGGACACTGTACATGAAATGGTCATCCCATAAAGTTTTAGAAATTTTTATTTTTCTGTTTTTTATTTTCTGTTTTACTTAATGAAGTATATTTTCAGGGTTTGTCTGGAACTGTCCTAATGGACATTTAAAAACCTCAGGTACTAATTAACTTATTAGCAAAGTTGAAGTGGCAAAGCCCTTAGATAATCTCTGTTAAATAATTTTCAACATTAAAACAGAACTTCCTATATGTTAGATAGAATACCTTCAATATGTAAACATCTGCTCAGTTGAGAAGTTTGATTAATGCATCAGAAAAATTGGCACAGCTCTTCTGGTAGAATTATTTCAGCTGAAAGGGAGCTACAAAAATCATTTCATCTACCTGCCTGGCCAAGGAAGGACTCACCACATTAAACCTTTTTGTTAAGGGCATTGTCCAAATGCCCCCTAAAGACTGACAGGCTTGGGGTATCAAGCACTTTTTTAGGAAGTTTGTTCCAGTAGTTGGTCACCCTTTTGCTAAAGAAATGCTTCCTAATGCCCAGTCTGAACATCCAGCTCTGGTACCTAGAAATATTCAAAAACCACTCACTTCTAATTACATCTTTTTTTCCCTCTTTACTTACATTATGAGTCGACATGGCTCGATGTTCATGATCTATCACATTCACTTAAAAAGCTTTTATCAATCTGTAGTAATACGTATGTAAAGAAAAAGTTACAAATGTGTAACTTAAATTTTGTATGCATTTTTCACAACTTTTGGTTCTAATACTGCTTTTCTTGATTTTGTTTTTATGTTTCGTGTTTTTTTCAGTCAAAGACCCTGAGGCGCAAATTTAAAGTTTTGTTTGATTCTACTCTGAACTCTGCTTTAACTATAACACCCATCCTAAAAATGTTTTAGTCAGGGACTATCTTTTTGATATTAAATAGTTTTTGATATGATATGATATGACATATAACAGCTATAAGATAGTAAAATATTATGGTAATCAGTAAATTTCAGTATTTCTGTTATGAATTCTGATTTGATAAGACTTGTTAACATTATGTGAAATAGTGAAGAAATAAACAAAAGCTTAAGAGAACACTTTCATAACCAAAAGAGGGTGTTGTTTTTATTTAATTTTGAGCAAGCTCAAATTGGTAATTGTTTAAATTATTGTAGTTATCCAGCCTAAAACGGTAAAATGGGAAAATCTGAATTGCACTTTCTTCAAATTAAGGTTTTCAGTGAAAATGTGCTGTGTTTTTCTACTGATGATGCATAAACATTGCCTCTAATAGATAAAACTACAGGAGATGTTTAAAAGCACTCAGTGTTGGCCTAACTAGTGAACACAGTGAAAACATTTTCCAATAACTTCAATGCCTGATGACCTGGGTCACTGCCAATTGCTTTAGAAACTCTTACTTTCAGACTTTTTCCTACTAATAATTAATGCTTATTACATCAGTTTTTTATACCTTCCCATAAAAACCAGCACTTCTGCTGCTTATTCAACAAAATGGCTTATTCAAATACATTTAAATTCATAATTTATTTGAATATATTTTCAGGATGCTGCATCTCAGGAGCTTATTGGATTTATTTTCCATATAAGCCATTGAATACCATGACATCCCCAGACTTGAAAACATGCTTCTGCCTCTTAAATCTGATGAAATGCTACCACCACTAGGCATGATTTCTGTCACAGACCATCTGGAGCAATGGATTCACCCAAAACAGGCAGCTCCTCTCTCACTCTCCCACACCTGAACTGTCTTTTGTAGTAATACTTGAGTTTTAGTGTTCTTGTTTATAGAACTGTCAAAGCTAGAAACTTCTGCTTATTTCAAAGTTCAAGCAAATGCTCAGTTTTACTCTTGTTTAAAAAGAACATAAAGCATATTTCCCAAATAATAAATGTTTCATATTTCCTTTAAAAATTGAAAACCAAAATCAAAATATCATTATGTTACTGCTGTAAAAAAATTACATTATTTCAATTAAAACATTTTCCCATACTAACAAATTTTTCCTTAATCTTCCATGGAAACAAAGTTTACTTACTGAGCAGCTTTCTATCAAATTCTTCCCAGAGATCTACATGTCACAGTTTGAAACAGGTGGAGTAGTGGACAGCAAGTGAGGTCCAGAGAGAAGGGGAGAGAGAATTTCCTGGAATGGGAAGTACACCTATGTCCTCCCATGTCATACCCAGGACTTATCTTCCTACCAAGGGCCTTACTACCATCCATAATCTCACATCTTATGAGATGTTCCAAAAATTCAGGGCAAAATAGGGCTGGTTCTTCAAGAAAAGTCACAGAACTTCCCAAATGTTTTTAACGCACACGTTTCAGGAGGAGATACAAACACCTGCAGAATACACTGAACAGTAAAAGGAAGAGTTGGGATATCTTTATTTCAGAAAAACTTATGCAGTGGGCCTTTACAGAATTTCTGGGGAGTTTAAGGAAAGAAAAGACAAACAAGTGAATTTGTGGAGTGAGAATTAAAATATCATGTAAGAGGTATAATAATAAAGCTTTGCCTTAACTGCTTTATTACTGAAGTGCTACTAACTTTGCTCAGTCATTTGAAAAATATAATTACTCTTCGCTTATATACTAATAATTTGTTTTTTCACATTAATATTCAGGACCTGAAAAAAAAAATATCTTTTTTTTCTGTTTTTAATGATCTTATAACTGATGATTTTTTTGTAATTAGAAATATTATTACAAATATAAGTGGAAATGCATATACAAATATAAGAAAAGCAAGGTTTTTTTTCAGGCAGAGCCCAAGTTTTTTAAAAAGCCAACAAGTCAAGAAAATGTGGTTGCAGTTTCTCCTTTACGAAGGACTAGAGTTGTCACAGATCCCTGTATCAGTGCCCTGCACTTCGTGCCAAGGGGGAGCCTGATCCAGCATGCTGCAGTTGGTGCTGCTTTTATTGACCCCAGGTGGAGAGAATTCCTGCCTACCTGATACTTCCAGGAGGAGCTGTGAGCTGAAATGTCAGCCTCCTCAGCAAGAAGCACCTCCTGTCAATCCTGTCAAGGTTTGGCAGCACAAGCTGAGATTTAGCATGAAGGCAGTGAGGACATCCTTCTTTCTGCCACACTTGCTAAATTCAAGGGTTCATCCTCAAGCAGCCCCTGGAGCCACATGGTGCTGTGAAAGCCATTCTCTGTAGTGCACATTAGGGCACTGACTTTGCCTCAAAGGCCAACTGAATCCTCACAGAGCAGACTGCTGAAGCCCTTACTGGAGTCTTTGAGATGCTCTCCTAATATGAATTTAGTTGATTTTTATTCTGAAAATACAAAAAAAACCCCAAGCAAACTCAGAATAATTGTCACAAAATATTTTAATGTGATATTTTCAAAATTCTCTCCAGCAGCCACTAGATTTCTAATTCTTCAATTCATTGGAGTTTGAAAAGTCTGATACTGTCTTGGGGTCTTTCAGGTGTGAAAGAAAATTATCTAGCCTCTCTTGAGAGCTGAAATCCAAAACCCAGCTGGGTTGCTGGAATCCTCTTCTCCCAGTCATTGTTCTGTGTGGTTTACTACCTGAAGAGACAATTACTGAATGTGTCATTGAATGTGTCATTGACAGCTTATAAAATGAAAGGATTTAATATGGCTTTGAGACAGAACACTCACTCAAAGCAATGCTCCTCTACCTTCTTTTCCATGCTATGGAAGAATAATTTGCCAGCAATTCCTGAAAGTTTCTTCCTCACCTCTCCCTAGTAACTCACACAGGGATATACTTTTTATACCTGACATATTTTGTCTCTGGTCATTTTCCATTCTTTTCTTTCTTCCATTCTTACAATAGGTAGGAAAAAATCATAGGGGACAATTTTCACAAACCCCTGGAAGGCTCTATGTGTGTGTGTATGCATGCTAAGTTTCATCCTATATATTCTGAAGGTATCTTGCAAATCTTTATAGGATACCCTTCTTTCTTCTCTTCACTTTTTTGTTGTTGGGTTTTTGGTTTTTTTTCAGTTATTACAGTTTATAATGGACCTGTTGACCAGAGCAACTGAATAAGTAAAGCTTCCTTAGTGCAACTAAATAGGACACCTATGGGACAGAATGCACCTCTTGTTTAGAACATCAAATATTTCTCATGTTAGTGACAAGGAAGAGAAATAATTGCCTGCAAAAAAATGTCATGCAGTCCTCAAGTAAGAACTAATATATTTAACTATTGTAATAACTGAAAATTCTAGGAAGAAGTTTATGATCCAGGAAAAAGATTTTTAAAGGTCTTTAATCTGATACATCTATTTCCTTCTCCCAATTTGTGCTTGACTGTGATTCAAGTTACATGCAAACTGAAAAGGAAGGTTACTCTGAAAAGGATTATTTTTTATAATGTCCTCCAAAGTTTTATAAGTTTCATGATTTTTCTGATTAAGACTGTGAAAAATGCCTAAATCCTTTTCATGTTCTTCTTTAAAATTGTTCTTCATAAATTGAAAGCCTCAATTCCTCCTGTAAATTTCTCCCTCCCCCTTCTTCAAGATGACAGGTCCTTAAAGAAAATATTGTTTTTACTTAAAGTAAAATTCTGCTTAAGATTAGCATTAGAAAGCATCTCAGAATTTATTAAATGCCATTTTTATAAGAGATAGAGAAAGAATCTAGAAAATTTTTGTACTAGAGGAACATAGAGGGTACAAAAACAAGCCACTGCTGGGAAAGGGGTGTTTAGTTTTAGGTAAGGGAAGGTTGCTAAGAAAGATATATAGAATACCGAAATTAAACTGGATACGTGGAAAATCTTCTTATAAGTCCAGAGCATTGAAATGACTATTCAAGGTCTTTAGGAAAGTTAGAAAAACATGCAAGAGGAAAAATTGATCTGCCTGGGTGGGAAACCTTCAGTTTCCCTTCCCACATTGTGATTGATGATGTTTATTTGACATAGTAAATCTAATTTTATCTCGCAAACCTTACTATATCTCTTTCATTCTGTCTATGATATTTGTCACTTTTTGTCTTCTTCCACATCTCAAAATTCTATTCTAAAAGAACTCTAAACAACTATTCCAGTGAGCTATTGTCTGTTCAGAGGTTCATAATTCACAAAATCTCTTTCTTCCCACCCTCCTGTGTGACAACATATTGAAAATCTTCTTTTATGTGTTAGCCTAGCCCATTTTATCTCAGAACCTGCCACATATATTTGTCTCGGTTGTGCCTGTATTCCACACAAGTCTTCCCTTCATTTATGTTGAGGAAAATTACTTGCATCAAAGACATAATGCAACATAACTGAATCACAGAAACTGAGGAAACGGAGGTCATCGAATTTTGGTTTTACACTAGGGAGGGTTTTTTTAACCATCCAGCTATAGGTCCTTGAGAAACTCTCTAGACTACTTCTAAGGGGTAGAAGTAAAAAATAAATAAAGATAATAAAAGCAAACAAACCTACCCATTGACAGTAGACTGAAGATCCATATACAGGCATGCACAAGGAATGTTTCAAGGGATTTGCAAATTAAAAGTGTTTACTTGAGAGTAATTTACACCTCCAGTTTTAATTTTTATTTGTAAATATTAGGACGCAACTTCCAATAGATCTTTAACCGTGACAGCCCCTCATGGTTTAGCAGGACAGGTACAGTTATGGAACACCTGGAGCCTGGGGGAGTTGGATGAGACCAATCTGGGTCCTGCATCAGAAACAGAAACCTGTGGTTTCTGTGGAAACAGAAACTCCTACCCATGATAGAGGCAAGGGTGGCTTCCCACTGGGAAGTGCCCTGACGCCTTCTGGCCAGACACACAGCTGCTTTTCCTGGCTCTCCTAGACAAGAAGCTGATCTTCGTAGAACTGAATGTCTCTGAGATGGAGGCTTCCTGGGGCAAAAAGGTCTGACTTACAGAAAAACAAATGCCAGAAACAGCCCCATGAGCCTCTGTGCCTGGCGGCAGTCACAGACAGGAAAGTGCATTTCTCACTGCACATGGAGATACTGGGACAGCAGGAAGATTGGGATTTTCTGTCCTAGTCTCAATGCTATCATTAATGGAAAACAAGAACACGAGTTCTGTCCTGGAAACTGGCTATGAAACATTCAAGAATACACAAAGAAGAAAGATTTTTATACCTGCTGAGTTAAACATTAGTAATTTATGTCTTCTGGGACAACAGAACATTTTAATTTCCAAAAACCCAAGTTTGACATCGAGCTGCTGAAGTTTTGATGGAGTTTTCAAAGATACAACTAACCATTGTAATGGTTCTTGAAGAAAAGAAATTCTTTCTTTGCAACCATATTCTTAAAATAAGGTGCTGTCTTCTAGTCACAATTAAGCTTTTTAAGTATGCCAATTAGACTGTATCTTGTTCTTAAGAGATTTTGATTGCACTTCTGAGAAAAGTGATGTGGGAATCAAGTCAATTCTCAGAAGAGGCTCAAGAAGCTTTTAAAATAATTTTTGTGATGCATGAAAGCACAATCTAAATGGAGATGTGTGTTTTCACATAAGGTCTTTTTCCTTAATGTACAATGTATTAAGCAATATTACTCATAACTATAGTTCAAAGAATTTTAGGAGGCACCAAGTTTATTTAAAAGGTGGTAGGAAAAAAACACCCTCTTGAATTCTTTCTACAGAACAAACATCACTGTAAAACTATTTTTTCACCTTGCAGGTAACAGCTTTTAGCTGCTGGTATTTTTGCTCTGTATTGCATACAAGCTTAAGAGTATGTGAATATATTTGCACTGTAAGGGTGAAGATTTTCAAGGGCTATTACCATTTAAAATTTTACTTTAAGAAGGTAGAGAGGATCAAGATGGAAAGAGGGATTAATGACATCAAGAGCTCAACCTGTCCAGCTGCAAGAGAGCCTGGAGGTTCAGCAGCTATGAAGACCTCTCGCTCCAGACAGTCCTCCACCAAAAGGCAGCTTGGGAGGCAGCAGATCACAGAACTACCATTTCCTGGCTGCCAGGACTTCAGGGAACTATGGTTTTGTTTTTCACTCAAAATACTAACTGCTTTCTGTGTGTGGGAACTGTTTTTTTTTTTCCCCAGCTTACATACAATGTGTACAGAACTTCAATGAAAAAGGTGTTTTTAATCTGTCTATATGTTATATTTAAAATAGCTGGGAGCATATGGCTCTTTCTTTCCAGGTTCTGCAAATGAAATTCACCAAAGTGAATGAAATACCTGAAAGTGAGTGCAGAATTATAGTACAATACAAATGTCACGAGTTTCAAAAGGATATAAGAAATTTTATGGTGACATTGTAATAGGTGGTGGTCATAAAGTCCTTACACAGCTGTTGCCCTTTGAACTACAGAAGGACTCAGAATAGTACAACACACACACACACACATCTTCCCCCATTATAGACTTGGTCTAAAAAACATCTTACTTTTGAATAATTCTTAGGAATAGTGAATATTTCCGCTTGGCTCAGCAGTCTCACTGACAATGTGAGCTCACAGGACACTCTGCTCTCACCATCTGCCCTCTCACACCCCTGCAATCCCTCCAGCCCCACAGCCCACACTGCTGCAGAGGAGTGGTGCTGTGCCTGGAGTTTGGCCTGCATCTCAATTTTCATCAATTCTTAGCCCATCCCTCAGAAATTTCTTTATAATTACTATTAAAATCAATTCAAAAAGTAGAGTTAGAAAATGTTTTGGCTATCATTCCTTCCAATGCCAAAGTTTCTGACATAACAGAATACCCTGAAAATTTAATATTTTATCCTCTGTGGGAGCATTAAGGAACTCCCCCAGTAAAACCGAGCTGGCAATTTGTCTGTAATGGAGTCCTGAAGGATTATAAAAGTAGCTGTATTATCCTGTGCAAATATTCAGTTGCTACTTGCATGAATTTTTTAATTAAACTGTCATTAAGAATTACCAACAAATTTGAATGTATTCCTGTGATCCTACATGGAGGAGACAGGGAAGATGGGAAATAAAAGCTGTCTTGTGCTGAGGATAAATTTCTGAAATAAAACATCCAATATCTCACCCCAAAACAATAAAAAAAGGAACAGGCAGGAGAATGCTATAGCCCAAATATGTGCTCTTATTCAAATCCAGCTTATTTTGGTTCAGTGCAAAAATCTATTGAGAAAATAGATTTTTTTCCCATTTGAAACACAAAGCATGGGAAAAATGTCACAAACTGACTGTGATTTCTTAAAAAATATCTGTATGGAAGTCTTTCCTCCTTTTCATATATTTTCTATATCTGTTTTGCAAAAATTGATTAGTACAGATAATTTGAAATAATTAAACAAAATTGAAATAAATATTGGAACTAAATATAGGTATGGCTTTAAGCCAATCTTAATAGTTAGTTGATATCATGGTAAAGACATGCACTACTAAGATTCTTAATATTTTCTCATCTATGTTTTATCTAAGCTTTAATTTCTTTCCTGTTCCGGTAAAGACCTACTCTGTTTCCATCCCGAATGTACTGTTCCAATTAAAAATACACTGTGCTTATATTTACCTTTGTCACAGGCAATGGGTTGATACTTCAATTCTCTCAACAATTTTAAAATTATCTTTATAAGGAGTAGCATTTTTTTTTAGATTTTTTCTGAGACCATGTTGTCTCCATTTAATTACAGATGTAATTTTACATAATTGTTTTGAAACTTGGACTTTTGGAGACAGCTTTCCTTGTTTCAGGGTATTTTTATATGATTATAATTCATTTATTTTCCAACAGCATTTTTTCTTTGAGTCCAATAAACCCCCAGTATCTGTACAAAGGAGCTAGCTATTTAATGCAAACATGGACAGCATCCCATCACTTCTCAATACAAAAAAAAACCAGCACCTCTGTTAACCTCCTTTCTCAGTTCATTCATGAAAGTGGCATTTCAATTAATTTTGCTTTATACAGTTTACTCTTGCTTGGGGTAACAGATTTGTCCCTAATAAGGCTCGTGTGAGTGAGTGGCAATGTGGAAGGACAATATGATGTGTGCAGTATTTATTTTAGCATTGAAGGAAAATTCAGTTTAAAAAAAATGTGGTTTGTATTAAGTGTTGGTAATGGCAGAAGACAGGACTATTTTTTGACCTCCTGTGAGTTCCACTGTTGTGTGCCAGTTTCTGGGAATTTCATCTTCTTAGCCTTGAATTTCCTTCTAGCCCCTTGATGTTGGTGTTCTGGTGGAACATAATGGTGCCAGGAGCCTACAAAGCAGGTTGTGCCAGTCTGGGGGCTGCAGGAAACACCAGGGCTGGGGCTGCACCCTGCATGGGCAGCCAGACCTGGCTCTGGGGTTGGGCACCCTGGGCAGCTTCCCCCATGGCTGGGAGGGGACATGGGACACGGGATTTAATCCTAACAAGTGATTGGCAGCAATTATTACAGTGACCTTTTGGAAATGCCAAAAGGAGAGCTGTATTTTGTGGGTGAAGTCAGGGCTATTTCAGAGCTGGAAGAGGTGAAGCACCTGCCCATTTCACATATTCCTGAAGTTATAGTGCCTTCTGTTTGGGCAAAAGAGCACACCACCATCTGCTACCCTCTTTAAAATTACAACATCTGCTTTCCAGATGTGCTGCCAGTGCATCTGGCAGCAAGGTGAAGCTCAGCCAGGCCCCTCAATCAGGAGCAGATGCTGCCAGAAACTGTAGTGGGGCCTCAGAGACACGGCAGGGAGAGCAAAGCACCAACACCTCCCTTCTGGGAACAACTACAGGAACCAGAAGCTCTTCCTGACAGAGAAACACATCTTTTCTGATCCACACTACATGACAGAACACAGTGAGAAATTGTTTTATGTGATATTCTATAAATTGCTACAACTTTAAGCCGATTAGAAGCTGTGAATAACATAATTTTCTCCTAAGAGAACTAAGTAAATGATCATTTTTAGCCTTTTATTTACAGCATTTCAAAAAAAGCTCTCAGCTTTACCTGCATGAGCAGTCACACTAAAATTCCTCAGGCAGTTTGCAGGCATAAGGATTGGTGCCTGCAAATAGGATTGGCCTCATACTCAGTGTTTGCAGAACCCCTTTAACAGCACGGAGGGACACCAAAGGGTTAGGAGATAATTGTTTACATGAGTTCATGTAAGTCATGCAGTTCTGGTGTAATCTGCTGCTTTTTGAAGCATTTCATAGAGTCATAAAGTGGTTAAGGTTGGAAAAGACCTTAAAGTTCATCAAGCCCAACCATCAACCCAGCACCACCACCATGCTCACCATTAAGTCATGTCCTAAAGTATCACATCCACAAGTTTTTGTGAACACTTCCAGGATGGTGACTCCACTGTTTCCCTGGGCAACCTGTTCCAATGCTTTACAACCTTCTACATGAAGCGTAATCCAACGCTAGCCTGATGCAACTTGAGGTAATTTCCTCTTGTCCTGTCATTTAAATCCTGTTTTCCTTTGACAACAGAATAATTAAGATGCAGAAGTACCTTTATGCAACAATTTTAATTATAAGGTTTTGTTGTTGTTGTTTTTGGAGACAAAAAAAAAGGCATATTCACATGTTTTGTATTAGCAAAAATAGCTGTGGTATGGCATGACCTTTGAATACTGTGAAACAATAATTATGAGAGGAAAAAAACTCCAATCATTTAATAAGCTGCAGTTTTCTATATTTCCTTAAATCGCACATATGTTTTCACTCCAAATATGAATAAAGATGAGGTGAATGCTCATTTTATGTGCATCATTTCAGCCTTTCTTAATGAGCAGACTTATGTTCAGTGCAATTTGTGATTTTCTTTTCTTTTGAAGTTTTTACAGTAGGTAAGAAAATAGAACAAAAGGCATCACTTTCCAAAAATGCTGTGGCACGTTTTAATTCAACATCTGTATAGTGAACTTGCTGCACATGTTCAGGCAACAGCAACATGTTAATAAATCCCATTAATTCCCTTCCCCTGAGGTCTTTGCTCACTGTTTGACTGATAAAGTTCAAATTTTATTAGTTATGACAGATCAGGCTTTGATTTTCCTCTCTCTGGGGAAATGCCATCCTGTTATTTTAAGGTGAGTTGTTCAGTTCAATTAAAAAAACTGCCTTAAGTTCTCATGACTGTTAATGCAGGGCAGCTTTTTTAGCCAAACAGTTTCTCACTTTCCCTGACAGTAGGATTATACTGACTATGAAAAAAATGAAGATAGTAGATGTGATGGACAAGGATCCTCCTAGGGATTCAGTCCACAACACCTGGAACACCTGCTTCCCTGAGCTTCAAAAACATGCACCACAGAAAGGTGAGCAAATAAATTTGCCTTTCCCCTTTTAACTTGTTTGGGTTTTATTATTTTCGGTATGATTCCTCTGCAAACACATACATAACCAGCCACTCCTGTGCAGATGGGAGCAGCTGGAAAGTCCCAGTCTCTGATGTTTCTGCCCTGGCTTTGGTTCCCCCTCCTGTCATAGATGTGAACCTACAGGCTCAAAAAGCTGCGCCAGAATATGGAGCAGGCAAATAAAAATCCAACCTTATCTCATCACAGCTTTCTGAAAACCCATTTCTCAAAATAAAGGAGCATAGATTGTTCTTGAAATCCCCAAACTGTGGATTACTAAAAGCTGCTCTGGGACAAGTAAGAGAAATGAGAGTGTCATTGTATGTGGCAATGGACAGATATCAACAGTGAATCAAAGCTGGAAAATTCTGTTCTCTTCGTTTTTAAGACCTGATGAGTTTCAGTCATCAGTTGCATTGATTAGTTGAAATAATTTTGTGTCTTAGGAAACTTTCAGAATTTTTCTTTTCAGCCCCACTACTGTTTTACTTCATACTTGCTATACTGAATGTAATAGATTTATAGTGTTTTTCCATTAGCAAAATTGATAATTAAACAATTGATCTAGTAGACCATCTTGTAATACCTGATGTTAACTTTCTACAATTTAAAAAAATGGACTGTGCTCATATTTTTTCACAGCTGAGCTGTTTTAAAGGCATTGAGGGTACATTTCTCACTGTGGGACCACTTCATAGAGTTTTAAAATTAACTTTATAATTGGCTTTTTAAAAAATATTCACAATTTATATTGACCTTTTTCCCACAGACTGCCATTATTTTCATAAGCTCAAAAAATTGCAATAGGTTAGAGGCAGATGGTTTTCTTTTAGAGAAAAATTGCTGCTGTATCTCTGAATTACCTCAAATCTCTGCAAATTGAATAATTTTGTTTTTAAAGATCAATTTTATGACTAAGATAAGGCTTAATTTTCTGCAGTTCTATGAAGCATCAGCTCTGATTTTTCAAAGCATATATATAATACTTTCCAACTTCTCGATCTTCAGCAAGTGGAATGATATTAGTATTATATTCATCATGAAAAGCAGCATTATAGCTTATTTATGGGGTAACCAAAATAAGAATGACAACCAGTCTAAGAAGAAGAATTTGAAATACAGTGTGGGAGCGCAACACAACTCCATTTCACTGGTGAGTGGTGAGAAATTCCCTTCTACTGAATCATTAGTGGCTCATACATGCCTGAATTATTTCAGAAGTTCACTAAAATGTTAATTATGTTCTTAAAAGGCTCTATCTGTCTTTCGAAGTGATGCATGTTCTTGGGGAAATACAATTAAAGCCAGAAATAATAAAAATGCTGCCCAAGCCCCCATGAATCCTCAAAAGTACTCATCTTCAAAATTATTTCTAAACATGAAAATCCACTATTAGAAAGCTCTTGACAAAATCACAAGAGATTTGTGCCATAATTAAACCAAACTGATAACCTGTCCTGTGCTGATATGCTCCTGTCAATCATCTTTGTCAGTTTTTCCTACCTTTAGACATTCAATCAGGACTGTGAACAAAGCTTGCACAAAAATATCTATATTTTTCCAGTCAATGAAAGAAAAAGAATCATAGAATCACTAGGGTTCAGAAAGACCTCTAGGATCTTCAAGTCCAAGCTAACATTGTGAGGTTCACAACTAAACCAAGTTCCCTTGGAAGGTGTAAATTAAGCTTCAGCCAGGTGTAGGTAGTCAGGGTAAGTTTTACTCCTGTAGCCTGTCCAGCTCAGCATTCATCTCTCATCATCAGGGCTGGTAAAGTTCAGGACAGAACTTTTGTCCTCAAATAAGCATTGCAAGGGAGAGGAGCAACAACTTATGTGTTTTCCAAAGACACAGCACTTATTGTGCCTGGCATTCTCTCAGAAGAGGGACTTTGCAAAGAGGCACCACATAGCTGAGTACCAGAAACATACCCATGAATCCTCTGGTCTTGTGACCTATTCCACTCTCACCGACCACAAGTGATGGAAAAACCGCTTTCATCCCTGTTCTGAGTGCTATCATGAGTACTTAATCACCTCTTGGACTGATGTGTTATGTCAGATCTCTCATGGGGTTTGCCCCATTTAAAAGAAGGAGACACACAAAGAATTAGTAAATGGGAGTGGAAAGGTTGTACGCCACGTCAGGGCTTGTAGAGCTCTGATTATGGTATGTCTGAGAGCAGAAAAATCCCATTCTTGCATGACCGAGGAAAATATAATCAGCAAAAGGACTGGAAAAAACCCTGCCTAATTACATATTTACACAATAGAGAGAAATGGCATTGGAGTAGTTCCAGGTTTTTTGGTTACATAATACATGTTTAACAAAACTGTCTAATTATAACTGCACATATTTGCCCAAGAGATGTAAAAGCCTTCAAAGAAGATCTTTCAGCCTCCAGGAAATATTTTTTTAAACATTTAAATCATTTACTATTGCTTCAAAATCTCTTACATTTCAGTTTATAAATATATTAAATGAAATATTATTTAGTACTATATAATAATGCTCTTTGGGTCTTTTTATTATTGGCTTCAGCCAATAATAGCTTGGAACTGAAGTCTGAGTGGGATATTCCTAGTAGAATAGACAAAAATAGAACACAAGGGCTTCAAAATTTTCCTTTCTCACAGGATAACTGCAGGATGCAACCTTAAATCCTGAAGAACTAAAATACCTTCATGTATTAACATACAAGGGATGTGATGGCTTCTTGGATGACAGAGGTTGTTGTAATGGGAGGTCGCCAAAACAAAAACAAAATCCAAACATAAGCTGTTAACACTAGGAAAAATCCATCCTGCTGAAAAACAAAATACCTTGTGATTTTTAAGCTTCCCTTCTGAGTATTGGCAAAAAGGGAAAATTCTGAAACGGACTGATTTTCAAGCAGATGTTGTTTTGGAAATATGGAAACAACCTTAAAGGACAGGTTTCTGAAACATTTTGCTTTTTTTTCTTGCCTCTAAATTTAACCTTTCCCTCTCTGTCCACCCAATGGGCTTCCTGCTTCACACCCCACACTCTGGGCATGCCACTGCATGGTGCAAAGGGCCAGGAGCCTCTCCCTGCACCCCATATTTCAGCTTCTTTTCTACTCCTTCCCTGCCCATGTCACAGCACACAAGCAACCCAGGAGCCTCCCACCCCTTTCTCCTGGACAGTCACAGTGCCCTGGAACCTCATGGCCATTGCTCTTTCACCTGTCCCTTCTCCTTCCTCTGTGACACCTCCTGGGCTCAGCCACCAGCACAGAGAAGCCAGTGGTTCTCCTTGATGCTGGTGTACTGGGAAAGCTGCACCCCAGCTTTGAGGTCAGGAGAACTCCAGCCCAGGAGGAAAGTGAGGTTTCAGGTAAGACAGAAGTGTTGTAACCACCTGGAGAGTCAGGAAGGTTCAGGAAGATCCAGGCATCCTGTCCTTTGGCCTGATTCCTATAGGAACCAGTGAGTCTCCACAGATGGTCTCATTCCATGGTGCCAGTACTTTCTGATGTAAGAACTTCTCTATCAATGATTCTTCTTTTTTCCACCACCTCTAGTCCTGAGATAAATCTAATGAGGTTTTGTAGAAGCATCACATCAAGCATGGACACAAAGCTGTGCCATTGACTCATCAGATGCAATGCAAAATATCTCAGCACAGCAGGGCTTTAGAAGAAGCTCAGGGAGCAAGTGACTCTACTGCCTGTACCTTCTGTCATGATGAACTCCCAGCTGAACAGCAACTTCATTTTGTTAGTAAAAAAGCACTCTTTAGTCAACAGGACTTCCACACAATTGATAGGGTTACACATTAAACGAAAATTTTTCTTCTCCTGGAGTGTGTACAACAAAGTAGTGTCTTCACAGTAAGTAATGATAATAGTGGTACACAGGCTTGAGATGTTGGGTCTGCATGTTCTCACCAGAGACTAGAGATAAATTATACCCAAGACAGAAGAAAACTCCCTTTTGCAGGAGCCATTAGGAAATCTATTTCTTGTTTTAATAGATGCACCTCCCTCCCACTTTTTTGCACTCTCTTTAAATATGTTAAATATCCAAATACATTATCAGACAGGGAAGGCTATTACTTGAATGCTGATTTTTAATCTGTGACAAATACATTATGTATAATAGCTTCCTCTTAATATTTCATAATCATCTTCATTTAATAATTGATCTGAGTCTAATTGGTAATGCTCATTACTCATATGAATTGAGAATGCTTTTCATCTCACACTATAGATCCAGCACGGCAAAAACAGGAGCTGCGACTGCTGCTCTCGTCATGTTAATCAGGAGGCAGAGCCTGGAGAGAAGCACAGGTGCAGAGCAAGAAGCACATCCCTTCCCTGGGAATGCTCAAGGACAGAAATTGCTCCTGCTGAGTGTGCTCTGACGTATGCTGAGTGCCTGTCAGCAGAGTGAAGGGCATGTCTCGTGCTGTCTGTTCAGCTGCACTGTCACTGCCAGCTCAAGCATGTCCTTCCCTGTGTTGACATGCATGACAAATTGCAGAAAAACCTCTGACTGCTAATACTTTCTTCCCTCATCCCAGCTTTCAGTGCTGGTAAAATGCAGTTAAGCCTCACAAAAGGGCTGTGCTCATAAATTCTTGTTAGATATGTAATACTTTGCTACGTGCGCTGTCTGTCATGGAATAACTCTGCTCATGTTTTGGAATCCTGCATGTTCAATCTATTGTGACAATTACCACTTAAAAAATCGAAGGATTTTTTTTTTATATTGTAATATTACAGCATGCCAACCAACTATTAGGAGGATCTGTGAGGATCTGTTGCCTGAACTATAGCTGAATGTAGGCGATTTTGCTTGCTGCAATATGTTTCTTAGCACAAAATATACCACAGTGTTTGGACTATAGGAGCAGTGTTTGGATACAGCAGGTGAATTATCCAGAGTTAACAGATAGGCTAATCCAAGGAAACCAGCAATTAGTCATGTATCAAACAAATATTGGTGGAGGTATTTTAATTTGTAGAAACTATGAAGCAAAAAATGTGGGAAACTTGTTCAGCAACTGTGAAGTCATGCTCCTACAGAACTGTGGACCTTTTCAAGCCTCAGGCTGTTTCCACAGATGTCTTGCACTCTACATTATTCAAGCAGTAACAGGTCACAAAAGGCATGAAAGAAAACCCAGGGTGAGATGCTGTGGTAAAGTCCCTGCTGCAGCAGGTAGGCAGACAGGGGCTCCTAGACACAGCTTGCTGCTGCTCTGCCCAGTACTGGATGGACCTTCCTCCCTTTTCCACATCTCTGAAATGCCTCAGACCTCACCTAGAGATACTTAAGGTGAAGCCTTCCATGAAAATAATGGGGTTTATTTCAACAAATTTTATGTGAATCTATGCAAACTTCTTTTTAATTATATTCTTTTTTGCATAAATTACAGGGATTTTTTTTTTGTTCAAATAGAGTATTTTAAATTTACTACTTCTTCTGGTACAAGTTTTTGCAGTAGGAATCATTTCTTCACATGCAAAAGTAAGACACTTCAGGCATTGAGTGCCAGAATTTTGAGGGAAGATAAATGTATTATCAATACAATCATTTTCAAGTGTAGAAACCCATCTGTTCTATAATATATAAAACAAGTACTTTGGTACTCTCCATCCTTCCTTCCAGGGAAAGACTGTTGAGAAATGAAGAGGAAAGTAATGTTTGTTGAAAAACCTTTGAAAAGAAGATTTCTGGTCTACCTTCCTCCTTTTCTTATGTCAAGACCAAAGCACTTCTGAGCAAACTTCTGGTATTACCCACACATTTGGTGTATGTATGATAATATTCATGATTTTTTCCAGCACTAGAACTAAGCAATCAGGACAAACAGTGCTCCACCCAAGCAGTCCTGGCAGTGCTTGCAGCTTTTAAGAGCCTGAGCCATGTTCCCCTCCCAGGGTTTTAATTTTTCTGTGCTGGTCACCCGCTTTAACTTGATCCTAGTAATTCTGTATGGCAATGGTGTCTGTTGCATATAAAACACAAATAAAATCTTGCTGTATTTTAGATGGTCTGACACTGCAATCAGCACTGGCCTCAGCTGGGAGTGTGACTGGCTCATGACTGTCATCATCTCTGAGCTGGGCACTTGCATCAGGTCTCCCGAATGGCTGAGACTGATCTGAAAATGGGGGTAGGTGTTCACTGGAATTTAAATTTCAGAGAGGATAGGGATGTTTCACGGAACTTTCAAATGCCCTACCTCTAAAAATCTTACACTGATTAGTCTCTTTTTCTTAAGAACATTCTCAATCCAGGTTATTTGGGTTGCTAATGTAAAAGTTAGAGAGTGAAAAACCTCCAATGCTGAATATGCGCAGATGAATCCCACTGTTTCTGTGTGCAGTACAGAGCATTTCCAGATGGCTTTGATGCATACTAAATGTTTATTATGTTTTCTAAAATTATTTGATTGAGTTTAACAAATTATAACTGAGTATCTGAGAGAGAAAACAACTATAATGTTTCAAAAAGCTAAGTAATTGTCTGTAATTGCTATTCAGAGATATTTGTTTTCACCTGTGGTAAAATATTTTTGTTGTGTGCTCTCCAACAAGTACTTTGGAAAGCAGCTTCCAGAACAAGGTGTTCCTATTTACTGTTTGAACTCCTGGCAAAAAGAGAATAGGGGTGAGAAAGTCCTTAAAAATAGAGCAGGCAAACAAGGTTCACCAGCCTGCCAGGATGAATGCATTCAAACTGGTTTGCTAAATCTGATAATTTCCCAGTAAGATTGTCTTTATTTATTTTTGTATTTATTTTGGTGTATAGTAAAAGATTTCCAAAGCAGCAAAGTATTATATTCAGAACATTAACTGTTCAAGTTAGCTGCTGTGGCTTCTTCTTGACTTCAGAGAGAGCCCTGAGAAGCAGAAGGTCCCAGGTTTTTATCATTCCTTCATAGAGTGCCATGTCTTCATATTGCAGTTGTGCCATTGAAGGTAAGATTGCAGGAGGTAGCATGAATATTGGATTAAATTACTTGGGAGCTTGACCCTCATTGCAACTCCCTACGAATTATGTTCATGATGCTTAGCACCCAAGCTAGTCTCCCTAACTCCAGTGAATTCTGGTAAAAGTTAGTCACAGAAGTCTTTTTGCTGACCTGGATCTGAAGCCTTGCAACATCTACAAATCTGTGCTTAAGTATCTAAGTCACCCAAGAGGAAATTTTATTTTAGTCCTTCTACTGCTAATCTCTAAGTGTTGTGATAACCTCTGAAGCCAGTGAAAGTCTAGTGAAAGAAAAGCAGACAAAACTATTTAAAATTTAACATGAAGTAAAATTCAGTTTGCTTCCAGCTCACCAAAACAATCTTCACATAATCATCAAGATTTAATTAAAATTTCTCTTGCACCTCTTAAACTGCTTAAACTAATTTTCCACTTTTCACCTCTTGAATAATTATTCCCCCTTCATAGGTGAAATGGGGAAAACCACTTGAAACATCAAGCTCAGTTTGAAATGGCATTTATAGCTTTTCAAATAAGACTTCCAGGATCTTAGTAAATGATAGGTTTCTGAAGGATCAGATTGCTGCAGATCAGTACACCTCACATTCATGGTTATGTATTGGAAAGGTGGTTTTGTAACATACTGGGAATACTTCTCCCTTGACTTCTGAATTTAAAGACAGGCAATGTAATGTCTTTGACTCACAGCTTTGAGCATTTTCAGAAACCAGTGTTGGATTTTCCTCAATGATAAAAAAAACCCTATCATCAGATTCAAAGCCCTATAAAGAATTCCTTTGAAAAGCTTCACAGTGAAGTACAGATGAATATAGACAGAGTAAGAGTGCTGAGGCAACAAATAAGGGATGTAGTCTAGAGTAATAGGCTGTATCAGAAGATCCCTTTGGAAAGCTCACAGTCAGCACTGCTAGAGAAGTCTTCAGGAATTTACTAGACAACATTTCACATGGCCAGGAAGAAAAGACAGGTATAGGAGGAGAATTAAAGCTGGTTCATCTGAGCTGTGCTGTGCACTCAAGACCTTTCAATCTCAGCCTCTGTGTTTAGGTGAGGTTACTAGTTATTTCTTCACCTGCTCACATGAATAATTTCATAAGTTCCTACACTAAGAAAATATTTGTATTTCTCCCCACGGCAAATATTCTGTTCTGCTAATTCTCTTATAGATGGAAAATACTATATTAACTCCACAAGCTGCATTTTTCTTTCTGCTAGCTAGCACTCAGGACTGTGCATAGACAGAGGCAGAAGTTGAGGCATTTTTGTTGCCCAGTATGAGAATGGCAGGTTACAGCTGGCAACTCCCTATAACTGCACTGCTGAAGCCGAATTTTCCCAACTCCTCAGTCATCCTGGGTATATCCACGGCATTGAAAAAAACCAACCAACCTACCTACCAGCCAACCAAAAAACGAGCAGAGGGTGAAAGAAAACGAAGGTGAAAAAGACATTGAAAAACAGACTTCTTTTAACAGAATGAAAAGCTAAATTTTCTATTTCTCCAGAATTTTCAATTAAACAAATGCAGGTGGAAGGATCAGTGGAAGAATAGCTTTCCTTTTTGTTCTTTTCTCACACAGGGATTTAGATCCCAGTACATTCAAGAAGAACTGAAATATGTATTTAAGATGTACTATAAAGGCTTCCATTTTGAATCATTATTTACACCAAGGCAAAATAAAACAAACACTTCCCAAATATGGGTTATTCCATACACCTGCCACTGCACAAGGATTCCCTTCCTGTAATTTTTGTCTCTCTTAATAGATTGCAATTTAGAAAATTCTTTCAAATGTGAAGATTCTCCTGTGTGCTTAAATTCTGTATTTCCCCAGTATTTTGGAGAATGTATCAATGCCTGAAGAAAACTGCTCTGCTTGAGCCCATGTTCAAAATTAAGTCCACTGTAGTGTTTTACTGAATTAAGATGTCAGTGTGACCCACACCTCTGTTCTAAAGCCAGTGGGAAGTAAGCATTCACGTTACTTAAGTTTTTTCAACTCTTACATCAGAATCCTGACTTAATATCTCCTAGAGCATTTTCCTTTATATTTTTATCTTTCCAAACTTTCTTTAATATTTCCTATGTAATGAAATCAAAAGATCATACTTTATTCTACATACTGACTTATCAGAGCTATGAAAGCTACCCTGTTTCTACATGAATCCAGAACATCTGTCTTGTATTTTGGTTATTTTTATCATCTCCAGATGTTCTCTGGTAGTTTCAGGAAGTCCACCTTCAAGTTTTTGATGGCACTTTTTTTTCATCCTTGGTATTTTACACAAAATGTATGTCATGTTCCTGCATTGTGCCATTCTAATCTCTTTAAGTCTCCTTGCAATTTAACTTCCTTCTGTCTATTTGCTGATACACTTGTTTTGATGTATCTGTCGAATTTGACCAATGACAAATGTAACAGCCCTTTTAAAATGATCACAAGATCTTAAACACGAAGGATCATAGTACAGCTGAATGCATTAACCTCAGCTCTCTGTATGACAGAGAATCTAGTCTATGATGTGATACTGGATGCTTTGATTCCAGCATAAACCAATGATGTAGCACATGCATTATGGAATTTTACATGTGAGGAGATATCCATTAGTTTTCTTTCTTTTTTTTTAACTATACAACAACAGGTTATATTTACTTGTCATGCAATAAAACCATATTTTTTTACTATTTCAGAATGATAGTCCTATTATAAATATTCATACAGGACTCATTTCAGACCTTACCAAATCCAATACACTGGATGATTAAATAGGATTAATATCTGTATAATCTTTTTGGTTTTTTTTATTCTCAGACCCTTATGAGGTGAACCTTGTGTGTGTCCATGCAGAATATCATATGAAAGTATAGGTTCACTTTCTGCAAGCCAGCTCAACAACCAAAAGTAGGTACATTAATGCAGTTCCTGAGTTTGGATAATTCAGCTGGAGCAGAGCATCAAAGACCAGGAGTTTCTGGACACAAGTGGTCTGAGAGGAATTAGTTCAGCTATCTCTGCATGACAATGTGCAGTGCTGAATGCCAGGACCTACTGCAATCAGTATTTCCATGGATCCCCATCTTCTGTAACTAGTCAGGCGTGTATTGCCAGTAGTCTCCATACAGAGATTCATGCCTTTTGAAAATAAAAGGGAAGAGGACCAAGAAGAGGGAAGATTTAAGAAACTGTCCAGACTTCAATGCTTTCTTCTGACAAAATTCAAGCACTTCCCTTTGGACTAGAAGAGCTTACTCACAGTGTTCCTCTTAACAAATTCTTATTTTTTGCTAAAATGAAAATGATCAAGCAATGAAAAGAAAAGGTAGACTTTTTTTAAAAAACCTTATCTACACTTCCAAAGAGCAAGCACAGACAAGCACAGCAATCAACAGTTCAGGCCAATTATCAGAAAAACTGACTCTCAGTGGTAGCAGGAGCCAAGGCCCTCTTCTCTTTGAGTACCTGGGTCATCTTCCATACTCAGCCATGCCTTTCCTGGATTTTCAGGCAGCTGACCAGTGCATTAATCCCAAGATAAAATGAACTTTCCATACCATTTCCAAGCAGCATGATCACACTTGACCTGACCCCCGTCATTACTGTCCTCGTCTTACTCCTGGGTGTCCTTCTGCATTCAAGTCTAAATGAAAAAAATCAGTTATTTTTT
The DNA here is from genome assembly GCA_026413545.1 of Cichladusa arquata. Classification (NCBI taxonomy): domain Eukaryota; kingdom Metazoa; phylum Chordata; class Aves; order Passeriformes; family Muscicapidae; genus Cichladusa; species Cichladusa arquata. Next base: position 32,887,313 of record JAOTQP010001546.1, on the reverse strand, counting down.
TTATTTAGACTGCAATTATTTCTCTTTAGCATTCATAGGGCTCTGCCACCTCATTCTACTCCTCTAAAAATTCTTCACAAAGTACTGAGGTAAATAATGAGCTAATGCAATGTTTGTGTTGCAAAGTATTTACTACTTTTGTTAGCCCTAAAGAAAGTACTGACAGATCATTATGTGCATTTCTCTATGCCATACAATCAAATTTGTGTCTAATAAATCCATTAATTTCATTATAATCACACTTGGAGAAAGATTAGATCATGATGGTCATGGTTAATCATTTGAGATTTCTTGTTTCCTCAACCAGTAGTTCTCCTTATTGAACATTTGAATATAAAATTATATTTTGTTTTTGTTTTTACAATTCTTCATTGAGTGAGAAGTGTCCTTGGGCGGGACACTTTTATTTTGCTCTCCCTTGTCATGTACATCAGCAGTTCCTTATTCAACAGTTCTTAAACAACACAGAGATTTGCATTTGATATTGCAAGGTTTATAATCTGGGGTGCAGCACTTCCACACATAGACTCCCAGAAACAGAATGAGCAGAACCAAGAGAAAGGAGTGAAAAGATCTACCTCCTCCTGCTGTCAAGGATATCAGAAGTCCTGAGGCATTACCTTTAACGTCTCACACATATCACAGCCCCTAGGGAAGGAGTTGAAAGGGTGATTTGGGAGTTAGAAGAACACTAATGAGCTGAGTCTCTGAGCTCTGCCTGTCTGACTCCATTGACTTCTTTGCACCCTTGCTCATTATCATCATAGCAGTTCTACCTTACACAGTGTCTGCCACTCTTCACATGAACTGAACTTACACAGCAATCGCTCAGAAGATAATAATTGTGAAAACTCAGCATTTTGTCAGTGTAAGGCAGAAGTCAGACACAGCAAGATCTGAAGTGCAGTAAGACTTTTCACAGCATCTGTGTTGTTTTCAGTCCGTGAGATACAGGGGTGCAAGGGTGGAGGGACAGGGAGGACAGGACAGAAACCACTGTGCCCTCTGCTCAGCTTGTAGGTGAAAGCAATCTCTACAGTGCAGAGAGAGGGGACAGAAAGCCACACCACCGATTCCACTGATAACAGGGAAAAGGAGATCATAGAGAAATGTGGAAAAGTTTCAACAATTTTCCTTACCTACTCTAAAATTCAGGCTCTAGCAAAGTCTGTCTCAATTTCCCCAAAACAAGCTAAGAAAATAAGAGATAGTGTCTTCAAGAAACATCATGGTTATCATGTCTCTCTGCACTACTCAAGAATCTGGGGAGAGGGAGCAATATTTGACTTTATCCCAGTTAACTTCTTGAAATTGCCATAAGAGATGGCAAAACAGTATTCACTACAAAAATTCCAGAGCATTCTTTAGTCTGCTTCAGTCTGTTGGGCTAGCCGAAGAAACTCTTTGGAATCTGGTGGAGGAGCTGTCTCCTAACATGCCAATGAAAATATTACACTGCATTTCCTTTGCTGTTTTGGGGTCTTGTGTGTGAATTGGCAAGACAGCATTAGGAAATGAGTCTTAGAAATGTGCAGTGATGGAGTTCTCAGCCTGCATCAGTTTGTCAAGTCAGAGCAATAGGTCCTCTCACCACGGTGGCAGGGCACGGCACATGAGAAATGTGCCAAAGAAAATCACACTCTATTGGCAGATTTTTCAAGGATCATAGAGATGTCTCCTGCTGTGCAGTTTAGCTCCATTTCCAGCCTCAAGGAAAGATTTGTAATCTAGGAATCTTTCCTGGGATAGGATGAGAGGCTTTCAGGCAGCACGTGCCCAAGGCTATCTAAGGCGGAATTACCTCACAATTTTCTACTTACAATTTTTATTTTATACACCAACAATAAAAGAAAGATATGAGAAAGAAATCTCCTTAAGAACCTGGAGAGAAAAGACTTGGTTGATTCATGGTCTCATTCAATCTCAAATATGGAAATAAAATTTTAATAGGAAGATGATTTGAGCAGAAGGAAAGGCTGAATTGTATTTCTTCAGTTACCTTGAGAACAATTCACAAGGACTAGACTAACAAAGCTAAAAACTAGTAAAATCATTCCCTGTAAGCTGCTCTTCTTTGTGCCAAGGCAATGAATTTTGTCTCGTCAACCAGCTGTCTCTCGAATACATATGTTCTGTTTTCAAGCAATTACAGAGAGTTTTAGATACAACTTATTGTTATAAAATTTTATTCAATGTGTAAATTGAAAGGCTGTTCTTTATTGAACTATAAAAATAAGGGTAAGCATAAAAGAAAAAATTGAATAAATGAGATATATATACATTGGGTATGGAAAGGCTAATTTACACTAAGCAGAATAATGACTGGAATTGGACCAAAGAACAGAAATAAATAATTATTAGTCAGGCTAGAGGTAAATTGCCTGTCTTCCTGGGCACTTGAGCCCAGCAGCAGAAAATGGAAAATGTACTCCCACCACATCTGTGGATTATTTTCCAATCACAAAACAAAAGTTACATTATCTTAGGCAGTTGCCAGTAGATTCTGTGACCAAAGAGTAGTAATAAAGAAGAGTTTAGAATATGACAAAATTTATGTGAGAAGAAGGAAACCTGACATTTTGGCTTCACTGAGGAATTATGATGCATGAGGGAAGATGTAGTCTGACTAGGAACAAGAGAACCTGAATACACTAACTAGAACCACTAAGAAATATTTCCTGACCAAAATACTTCAGAGTTTTGACTAACATAAATCACTAAAGTTTTAAAGGTTTCCACAGAAATTAAAAAACGCATTCTGACCTCTGGAATGTCAAAGGATTAAAGGGAATTCTTTCTCCTATGTGTCTGAATTAATGCAGTACTAAAATATTCTTTTTCTTCATATACTGTGATATTCAGTATACATTCACTAGAGTCACAGGGAGAGTTGCAGACATCCTTCCTTCACGCTCCATATTTCAGAAACTGCTCCTTAAAAGCTCCCATCATAACCATAAATGAACTTCAAACGGTTATGCAGCAAAACTTGCCTTTCATATAACATTACATATGTCTTGTATTTCTAGTAATAATGAGTGTTTAGGTTCTCCTTTGACACGGAAGATAAATCTTGCAGAATAGCAAGTTTCACACCCTTAGATAGGAGGATACTGTATGGGTAAAAAGAATCAATGGTTTACTTAAGTTATTTCAAAGCTGCATCTAAAAACCAGTAAAAAGTGGTTAGTAAAAACCACTAAAAGCAGATCTCACTTGCAGGAACCTTTTAAGGATAGAGCTTGGAGTTTTTAAAATACATGCAGGAACAAATACGTGACAATGACTTATTTAAAATGACCCTTAAGCACCTTTCCCTTTGCTGCCACATTAGTTAATCTCATGAAGATTCATTTCTCAAAAAATATTGACATCTTTGAGAACTTCATCAAGTCACTGCAAAGTTCATAAATCCAATCAAAGATACAGTGTGTTTCTTGGCTCTGATACACTCTATTTAATTCAATAGAAAGCTTCTCAGGCCTCTTGGGGCAGTGAACCATGGCCTGCAGAACTTCAGGGTACCCCTAAGACAATACAGGTTGCAATGAAAGCCAGTGAAGCAAGCAAAATTTGTCAAAAAAGACTCACAATTTAAGCTTAGCTGGTAAAAATCTGTTTCCTTGTACTTTACTGTATGACATATCTACCCTTTTAAGAAGAATTAGCACGTAAAAATCCAATATTTTTGGCATACTATTAAATTAAAATTCAGGTGCAGATAATGTTGTAAATGTATATTCAGAAAAATAACAGAGAATTGCATGGACTTTTGGGATATTTGATAAGCCAAGGTTTGTTTGTCTGGGTTCTTTTTAACTTTAACAGTTATAACTAAATATCTCAAGTCCTTAAAATATTTTTCCATGTACAATCCAGGCTTCCTCACACAGCTCTCACTCCAAGGTTTCATCCTCAGTCCAGAATCCTGCAGTTTTCTTCAATATCAGGGAAGAAGAGTTAAAAAGGAAATGAGTTAACATAGCTTACAGCTGTAAAATTTTGGCCATTTACTGGACAAAATTCACAGCATAATCTACTGAAACTATCAGTCACACATCTACATTTCTCTTCCTATTTTATGCCTTTATGGAGAAAACATGCAATTTTTTGTGAAGCAAAAAAATATTAATCTGTGTCCAGCATTCATCCTGGTTTTGACTAAAATGGCTCAAACCTCTGTGATGCCTTGATATATGATTCAGATCCTGTATTGTAAGGAGGCTGATAGAGGGTGGAAATAAGCATCAAATCTTAGGTCAATTTTGGAAGCTTAAGCCTAAATTTCCTGACTTTAGTTGCTTTGAAGATAATTATTATCCCCTTGTAGCTATTATAAATATTTTCATAATATTCACATTTCCTGATTCCACCCTGAAAGAAAGCAGGAAATGCCAACAACTGGGAGAATTGGCATTTGCTAATGGAGCAAATGGCTGGCCTTTGTGTGCAATACATGAGCTGGAGAAGTGAAGTTTACATGCTGATCCAAAGCAAATGAAAACCCTGAGTTTTCTGAGATTTCTTCCTTATTGGAATTTCTTCTCACATATTTCAGCTGTAAACTATTTTTCCAAATTCAAAACAGCTTGTTGAAGTGATAGCCCAGTTGTGAAAGTAAAAAGTGTATAGCTTATGATATCAGCATGTAGGGTGAGAGGGTAAAAAGAGCAGGAGGGCTGTGTATCAGACTGGAGACACGGGGAGGAAAAGTGGATGTGTGCTTGTCAGAAAGAAGAATTTTGTAGTATGAACATATGACATGCAATACATACTTAAAGAAAATCCCAGGTTTTCAATGAAACTTTCTTCAGTTCAAAAAGAGCCCTCAGGTTTAACAATCTGTCAGAGCTAATATTATATATGTGACCTTAAATATTCATTGAGTTTGTAGAGATTTCATCTTCTTTTGCATTTATCAAGAATTATTCATAATATGGCAGTTTCTGTCATAATTCAGACACTTTAGGCCAAAAAATGTAGAAAGAAAACTAAAGCCCAAAAGAGAAAATGACAGCTACAGTGATGGAATGGGGATAAGTGATAGTTTTAAAGAAACTCACTGTACATCTATAATTTTCCCTTTTAACACCTTATCTTTAAGCTATACTTCATTTAAGATGTCAACACAGCTTGATGTGAAGTGCATAATTTATTGAATGCTGACTTTCTTGTATGATTTATTTTGTTGTTTTGCAAGTCAAGTACAATCTTGCAACTCGTCTTACTTGTAAAATACAAAAAAAACCCTTTGTGTTTACTGGAGCAGTGATCAAAACATGAACATTATATGCCACATCTAGTTTAAAGCACAAATATGAGTGCCAAATTTGCCTAAAATCAAATCACTCATCCAGAATGCACAGCATCAAAGAGTTTTGATCCAATTTGACAAGGTAGCACAAGACACTTTATAAGACATTCAACATACCAATACAAATTTGCTTTGCCTGTTGCGTGACTCTCTATTTCCTGGTCTGTAATTCTTCCTTATTTTATGAGGTGATGGAGTTGACAAAAAGGAGATTAGAGAGATCTAGATGGAAATCTGTACTTTGAAACTTGCCTGTTTAATTATTATTTGTCACCTGTATCACATCAAGATGGAGAAAGATGCATAGTCCTTATTTTCAGAATAAATAAAAAGGATGAACCATGTGACAAAGAAAATACAGTGATAAAGCATAAAAAATAGGTTCAGAAATTATTTGTAATATTGGGCATACAATTAATAACAAAGATCTAGGCACACAAAATTACTTTTCTAGGCCTGTTATAACCAATTGCAGGCTTTAGAATTGCAAACTGTAGTCCTTTCATTTGAAGACATCTTTTTACCCACAAGTGTATCCATAGTAAAATAAGCCTCATCAAATCCTTTTATGCAGAGGTAATATGGAGGACAGGTAAAATCTTTTCTAGAAAACAGCACTATTATTATTAGGGAATATTTCCTATACCTAGAAATATATCCACATATATCTCTCTGTTCATCTCTCTCTCTTCCAGATACCCACAGGTACCCATCTACAAAGATACCTGCACACAACATCTGGCTCTGTTGAAGGACCAATGTCTTACACTTCTCCTTCTAACAGTATCAAATTTCTGCACTTCATGCAGCTCTTGAGAGCTATTTGGTACTTTGTGATTGTGTCCTTTTTGATGGCATCACAAGGAGTTTGCCCTTATGAAAAGAAATTAGGTACTAGATAACTAGTTTGAAGAAAATATTAGATACCAGATAGCTGGAAAGATATTAATGATAAAGTTCATGATACACTAAAAAGTAAAAACAAACAAACAAACAAAAAACCCCAAGAAAATAAATCTACATTATAGTCATTCAGTATCAATTCACATGGGAATAGGTTTGTCACATTTTTCTTTTCCCCCTCAAAGGGAAAGAGCTCTCTGTACCAGTTCCCAGGTCTCCCCCATCACAAGCCCACCTTCTGCATCCTGGCACTTCCCAGCCCAGAGCAGGACTGCACCCTCTTGTCCCCATACCACTGCCCCAGGCAGCTCCTTTCTCCTTTTCCCCCTTCAACACACACTGGTAACATGAAATAAAAGGTTAGGCTCTTCAGAATATTTTTCCCCCAAAGTCAACAACTACAGTGGGATTAAAAAATGAGCACTTGTGATTTATCGAACTGACAGTTTAATTTCCTCATTAGAAGAACTGTTTTTCTACCACTAGCATCCAACAGAGATGGACAGACAGACATGAATATCATTAAATGTAGGAAAAAATAAACTATAGAAAACAAGAAAAAAAAATACACAAAATAAAAACCCCTTTGTACTCTCTGTCAGTTCTTACCAGTGTGAAACACCGCTGGAACTCAAGTATATATAAGATAAAAACAAAAGTTTATTAAAAAGGCAAATTGCTCTTCTGTATTTTGAAAGGTAATTATTCCATGTCTGTATGTGAATATGAAAAGTATGAAATAACAAAATATTCAGACTCCTCTTATTTAAGCATGAAAGAAGTAGAAGAAAATGGCTTAGATTCTGCCTTCCTGGTAAAAGCTTCTGGTCTAGTTCAGACCCAGGAATCAATGTGACATTATAACCAGGGACATGACAAGAAGCAGCTTGGACCATAAAAAAGCTCTCTTGTTTTTCAAAACAAATCAGTCTTGTTTGGATGTGTGCACAGTCTGCTGCTCTTTAAATCTTCAGAGCACTGAAAACATGGCATTTACCTCCCAAAATCCAGGCAAGTTTTTCCTGAGAAACAGAAGTACTCCTATATAGACAAGATTGTGTGGTCTGTGACTGAGTTTCTTCGTTCAGGCTGAGCAACTGTTGGGTATTCTCGAAGGCTTCACAGAGACACTGACTGCATTCAGCATGACTGCATTAAGTTGACACAATCATTTGTCCACTTTGCACAGTCTAGAGGAAAAGAAACCACAATAGGTATTGGGATTAAATAATTCAACTTTGCTGGTCTGTTTACACCAGACAAATAGAGTATCTGGAGTATCCTGAATCAGCACATTTCTACTTTAGGAATAAGGAATTCAAAGAGCTTCCAGTACCATCTTGGCAAGTCTTTCTCCCACTAGGTAGTTGAGGTGACAAACTAGATTGAGATTCAAAACAAGGTCTGGGCTTCAATCCAACTATCTGCAGCATCCTTCAAAAGCCTACAGTGTTGCACAGTTCACCCTCTGTCCAATTCTCCCTCCAATAAAAAAGAAAATGAAGACAACACGCAGATCCTTACCTCTGAGAAGCAATAATCCATGCAAATCAGCCAGATAATGCAAGATGACATTGTGGGAAAGTGAACAAAGGAAGAAAGAACAGTCAGGCTTTAATTTCACTGTACATCATGAGTTACTGGCACATGAAGTGTCAGAAGCTAAAACACCCCCAGTTTGGATTGAGCAACATCCCATTCCAACATCACATCCATTGCAAGTACTCTTTCCTTGTAACACATGATTATATGAAGCATTGTTTTATTTATATCTAATTTCAGGATCTTAGAAGTTCTTGAATGTCCAAATGACTATAAGTATCTTTTCTCACAAAAGGAACATGGTGTCAGTCAGCCAGAACTCTGCTTGTCAAAGCACTGTGATTAGTTTGAAATTTCACCTCTAATACTAAACAATAGGCATTCTCATAGATACAGCAAGCATTCCCAATACTTTGTTATCACAAAATTTTGTGGAAAAGGAAATGCTGTTAGGAACAAAACTCAAAACTTTTGTTTTTTGTGGGAGGAAATTAACATCCCACCAACATCCTGTTCTACTCCAATTCATTGATCGAGATATAATTAATTAAATCTTTATCATTCCTCAGAATGGAGAAACCAATCTCTAACAATGGTCTACTGAGCTGCAGCCATTAATCTTAGGTCATAGGCTGTGAAGAAATGACCTGAAGAGGTACTTTAATTAACAAATATTTTTTACAAGTGATAATCATGATCGTTTTAGTACATGCCAAGCAGAAGATAAGACTGATGAATCTCTTGTGGTTAGAGTATTGATTTGTAATTTATATGAGAGAAAGATATTTAAACAGAAGGAAAATGGTATCAAACATTTAGATCAGAGGTTATAGTGTTTTACAAGTCTCTGAGGACTTTGCTTTTTTTCTGAAGAGCATGTTTCTCATGTAAGTCATCATGGTGTACACAGCAGAAGATAACAATATTCAACTTTATGATATGGCATCCAGATTTACACATTTGTATGTACTATGTTGCTTCTATTCACTTAATATAAATACTTACAAAGTCCTAAATTTGAACATTTCAGCCCTTTTATAGTTTTGTAGATCCAATCCTAAAAATATCAGCATTTGTGAAAATCAAACTCAGAGTTCCTGTTCAACAGCCAGTATCCAAGGTCAGTGACTACTCTTTAAAACTTGTGCCTCATGAAAAGACTTGTACCCAGTACATGTTCAGAAGTGTTGCAAGACAAGGTGCAGGAAGGTGCTAAGATAAAGGAAAGATAATTTCCCTCAATAAAATCAAAGGAATTATATGCATAAGAAAATTTTACTCTGTGGGAAGGGAAAAGGGGGGGAAAAAAACCTGAAAGTCTGAAAATTGGCATTTTAGAAACTAATCTAAGAATCTTTAAATTATTCCATCATGCTCTTTTGTTTTGGCAGGTGCTTCAATAAGTTATATTTGACAGTTCACATTTTTCTAATGTCATCAGTGTAATGTACAAAGTATATTTGAATTATCTGATGGGCCTAATGTACTGAGCAGAAGGAGTAAATCCAGCTATCTCTGGGGACATTAGTTTGTTTCAGCATATGCCAATTCACATTGAACTTGAAATTGATGTTGTTCCCCATTGTGCTGTTGCGTCACTTATGGACCTTTATAATGCTTCCACAAGTGAAGAAAGACATCATTAGAATAAAAACTGTGAGCATTTTAAGGAATGATTCTGAGACAATGGAAGAGAATTTCCCTGTGGCAAAAAAAAAAAAAAAAAAAGAAAAAAAAGAAAAAAAAAAGTAGTGAGTGAGAGACTCAATATCTTAATGGGCCTTACACGGATAAAGGAGGAAACAAAATTAAAGATTTATGCTTCTTCTTGTGCTCTATGGTAATGGGGTTAAGAAACTAGTGAAATTTTGCTACACTTGAATATCAGGCAATGTCATGTTCACCTGTCAAATTTCAAGGGCATTAAAATATGGTCATCTAAACAGCTCCTGGTTTGGATTTCAATGAGAGCTCCGAGAGCTCCAAGTCCTTAGCAGTGCAGAAAACATAACCACTTTTATCTAGGCATCCAAATTTTTGTCCAACAGCCAGCATTCCAGTTTGAACTTTTTGCCCCTCATTCATGGTCCCATTTGGGATCTGATCTTTTCAACACATTTGCTGTGTTCAAAACAGGCGAGTTCCACTAGGAACAAGAGAGAACAGATAGAGTAATGGATGGCACCTCTGTACAGGAAAGCAGGGATGGAATGCAGTGCATGCTTTCCGGGTGCACAGAATAATAGGAGGAAGCCAGACCTGCCAAAGAAAAGGGTCAGGCGGAGAAAAAAGCTTGACTGTTTTGGCTGCATAAGGAAGGATGTGAGCAGCCAGAAAATTGTCAAAGAGTGGCCTGAACGCCTGGAGCTTGGTCTAAGCCAAAGCTCTCCTAGAGGCAGCCACAGGAAGCTGCCACCACTGTGGTCCAGTGGGACAGGAACAGAGCATGGCATGCTGTACCTGTGTGCTACTGCACTCCTACAGTGTGCTCTGAATAGCTTTCCACCACAGTGCTAGATCAGCTCTTTCAAATAGCTTAGCAGCAGCAGGAAATATTTTCCAGGTTGGAGAAACTGCCAAAAGAGATGAGAGAGGGTGATCTGACAGTACCTGCTTCCTCAAAAATGGTGACCAGCAGCAGACAGACTTGTCCCCCATCTACATGTCAGAATCTGTTCTTGTGCTTAGCCTTGCATTCTACAGGGGGAGTCCATTTCCTCCACTATCGTTGGAAAAACAGAAGACCAATATCCATACCTTCTCCTCCAAGGCTGTTTTCCCACCTGTGATGTCAGCTGATTACTCTAGATTTAAGCTTTAGAGAACCAAAAATTAAACCAAGTGTGTGAAACGAGGCACAATCAGAAGCTCATGCCCCAAGCTTATATATCAGGGCAGGTTCTGCTTTCGGTGTTTGACAGAGTCTGTGGGGATGGTTTAAGTGGATGAGGAGAGCTGCAGCAGCAATTTCAGGAAGAGCTCATCAGAGCTGTATTTTTCTGCTAAATCCAGAATCAAAGCACAGAAGAAATATGCTCAGGCTGAAAAAAAGTATTTGGCAGGGAGGGTAAAGTGGAGAGTTCAGTTTGCAATTGCACAAATTCAAAATACTCCATCTATTCTGCAAACAAGCAGCAAATGTATGGTGCCACTGATGAACAGCTGAGGTATAAATCACCACTCTGATATATGTGCCTACTGATTAAATTTATGAGATTCACCACTAAGATGCAACTCATTCCAGGGAAGAAGCTGATTGTTCACCATGTTTGCTCTGCACTTACAAAGTCTCCTGGATTGGAAATATCCTAATTAGAAAATGTGTATCCACACACTTAGAACTAATTATATAAGAAAGCATATACTATTTTACCACACTTACACTATATTTTAGAGAAAACTTTAGACTCCTCATCTTCCACCTTACAGCTGACAACTGCTTACTAGATAAGATCATATCTATAGTAAGATTACAGACATTTTCTTGCTGAAATGTATGAAGTTCCTCTTGTGCTTTAATTAAACATCCACTTTTTCAACAACATTTTTTCATCCTCCAGAAAGCATCATGCATTCATAAGGTCCTGGAAACCTCCTTGCCCTGAAACAAAACCTTGACCATTACAAATCTCAGCATCAGTTTCCTCATATACATGTGGACAGCTCTGACTATGTGAGATGGTTTAACAATGTGGTGACACTTGGGGGAGTGACACTGCAGCCTGCCTTGTGAAAAGTGATATCTGGAACAAGCTTATGGCAATTCCAATGTCAGCTGCATCAGCAGCAATTCCTTTATGCAACTCAGAGCTGTGGTTGCCTTTCTTTTCCCTGCATACAGGGTAATCCTCAGAGAAATATACAGCATTACCAAAAATGTCACTGCCTTGTGTCAGTGTAAGAAGCCAAGTTAATGTGGTTTGTGCATGTGCATGATGATTGTATCTTACATTTTCCATTCAGTTACTGAAGTCATGCTTACCAGGGAGAAAAAATGCTATGGATTATTCTGTTCCAGTATGTGAAAACCATGTGAAAACTGTGATTGATGACACGGCTCTGAGGAATAAGCCTCAATGGCATCTGCAGCACAGCTATGAGGTTACTAATAACCACAACCTGTGAATTGAGAAAGAAGCCCTTAAAAATGACTGCTGACAAACACAATGAAAGAGATTTATGGATTGCCTGCATCAAGAGTACCCAATCCTTGTGAAGTGGATGGCTTGCCTCATTCATTATGCTACTGTGACATGAAAATGATATTCTGCTCTCTTTCAATTTTTTGTTTCCATTTCCACTGTGTGAATATCAGAGACTCCCTTCCAGGGAAAATAAACATGACTTATGTAGCCACTGAACTTTCAGTGATTTTAGTCCTTCATTCCTTTAATGGTTGAGGAAAACAGGATGTCTTTAGCTCCAAACAAAAGGGATATCAGCTTATCAACAGTAGATTTTAGCAAGCCTATTATATGGCAGTAAAGTCAAAGCCACTTTTAAATCCAATTATCTGCATTCTTACTGCTTTTATTCCTGAAAAGTGCTCATACTAAATCATTGAAGGCTGATGTCTGTGTTAAATATACTCAAACACTGCTAAGTTCTCGGTGGTCAGGGTCATTTCTCAAGTGTGTTGTTATAAAATATAGTCAGGAAGAATCTAGAAGACTCTCAGCCACACACAGACAAGGACGTAAGGGTTGTTTCTGTATCACAGGGTAAAAATAAATATATTAAAGTTAGAAAAGAGACAGTGGGTCAAATATTTAAAAATGAAGAAGCCTGGTTCACAGGCAAAGGTTATTCTCAGAACCACTTGTAACCAAAAGACCAGAACTTGCAGTGAACACTAGTTCTGACACTGTGATCTCCTGTTTTAGTCTGGTGGAAAACCATGCAGCTATGAAAGCTGAGCTGGGAATAGACATTCTTCTTACACCAGTCAGGGCTTCTCTGATAGTATCTTGCTATCCAGAGGAGAAAAAAGGATGATAATGTCTGAATCTGAATATAAAACAATTCCTGAGATTCACAACTGGCACTAAATGAAAAGGATATTGTGCTTTTTGAAGGATTTTTGTGTCTTAAGGTCTAGACAGAAGCTGTATGGAGGGAACAACAGGTAATGCAAAACAGCTGTGCTGCTAATTTATGTCAAAACAACAATCTTAAACTACAGAAATATTGTGGGTCACAGGAGTGGTTGAGGCACTCTTGTTAGTCTGTTAATAAGGGATTCTGTCAGGTCAGTCAAGCTCTCCATCTGCTTGGGGATTTTTCATTGCCACCCATTTGTGTAGTGGGATGCACCTGCACTGCTCCACAGCCCACTGTGTTACACTGCTGAAGGGTTTGCTTGCCTTAGTAGAGCCCATGTGCTGGGACAAAATATGAGAAGAAAACACCCTGATACATGTATCTGATCTACAGAACTTTACGTGGATTACTTTTGTAAGTACTGGTATCTCTCATTTCTAACACTAAACATGAGCATTTTCCCTCTAAAGATCATTTAGAGAACATTTGGGAGTAAGATATACAGCTTAGTTAGTTGTTAATCATCATCAAAGAGATATCAAAGGGTTACAGAGAAAGTTCAAATACTTATCTAACCTAGTCACAGAAAAAGAAACATCAGTCTGCAACTAAGTCATAAGAGAATGAAATAATTTAATTCCAACATATGTGCTAATGGGAAAGACTGGGTGTGAGAAATGTGACAAGAGGTATAAAATGAACAAGCAGCTGGACGATGATGGACTGCATTGTGGAAATATGAGGAAATTAGTGTATCTTGCAGATCATGTGGAAAGGTGAGGAAATTATTGTATGTGATGTGTTGTGCGAAAATATGAGTTCCACCCTAGGCTTCATTATCAGTGCTTTATTGTTGATGTAGGCTGGTTTTGCTGTGGAATCCTCCAAGGATTGAGGTCACACAACATCCCTTGGCAGCCTGTTCCTATCCTTGGTTGCCCTCAGGATGAAAAAGCTTATCTCTGAACTTCTGTTTCAATATTGCACCTTATCCTTTGCCCTCTCACCAGGCACTGCTGTGAACAGGCTGGCACCCTCATACCCTGCAGATAGAGACTGGGAGGCTGCTGAGAACCCCCCCACTAAAATCTTCTCTTCTCCAGGGTAGCTGAGCCCGTATCACGAGCCCTCTGCTCGCAGGGCAAGCAATCCAGATCCCCCTTGGATCTTGGTGGGTCTCTGCAGAGCACACTCGGGTTTGCCCATGTCTGCTGGTACAAGGGGAGCCCTAAGTGGTCTCACACCCCTTGCCCTGCTGGGTGCTCTCCTCCTAGCACATCTCAGTGTGTGCTTGTCTGCCTCTGCTGCAGCTGGCTGCTCTGCCCACAGGGTTTTCTGGAGCACACTGCCAAGATGGATATCCACACTAGCCCCAAACCAGCCTGCTCTGCTGAAAAGCAGAGCACTGTGAGGACTCAATTTCTTTGCCAAGGAAATTACTAAGAAGCCAGAGAAATTAACCTGAGTGGATCTTCTTGCTGCTGCAATCAGATGATTTCTGGTACCTGCAATAACTTGCTTAGAGTTAATTAAACAATGCAGCATGGCACAATTGGTACTGTGGTCATCTCCTTTCATGAGGAAAGAGAACAAGATGTGACTGTCATAGCTGTAGCTGTGACAGTCTGAAGACACTAAACAGCAGGCTTAAAATAGCTGTCTTGGTGTTAGAAATGTGAAAGTTCTAGAAGTCAAACTTAATCACCTACTCAACTTCTTGAATGCCTGTGCTCTCAGCAACAGTGACCTTGAACCAACTCAGAGCTTTATTTTCCATAATGCAAGGACACCCTCACACCCAATATATAGTACCCAGCACCCAATATATCCTAGACAGAGGCAGATGTAAATGCTGGCTGCTTCCTGATGCTATAACTGTGAGTTACAAGCTTCTGATAGTAGTAACTGCCTCTTTGTCCTCACTAAACGTTTTATTTAGCCTGAATTATAAATGTCTCTTTTTTTCCCCTCAAAAATATATGCAAAATCCTATAAGGGATATAAAGTAAAAACTGTGCATGTGTCATGCTGAAATGCAAAATGAGAAGCTAGGCAGTCAATTGTGTAAGACTACTTTAATAAAGTAAAATTACAATATTGAAAAATGGTTCCTTATAAAGTCAGCTCTAGAGGGGGTAGGGAAGACTACAAGGGAAAGAAGAGTGTATGCTCCAGAGGTATGAAACAGTTAAATTAAACAGAAAAACTATCTTGCCAATGAATACGCAGAGCAGATTCTCAAACACCTTTCTGAGATGTATTGCATTTTATTTGAAAGAACATATGAGAGACACTGCCTGTGTCATTATCTGAAAAGCATAATCTTTGGTATGGTACATTAATGTTGCCATTTAGTCTATGTTTGCTTGGAGACAGGGCAATTTTATGTTTAGCACTGTGAAATCAGCCAGGTCTTATGAAGACCTCTTTGAAGTTTCTGAAAAATCTTAACTATTCACATACTTGGAAAACTCTCAGCCTGGGCCAGAGAAGTCAGTGTGGGCTGACACCCTCCTTCTCAACAGGTCTACTGGTAGATAGTTAGGAGAAAGTTATGAGTCACAGAGATTCTTTCCTGGGAATATCCTGTGACCATTTTTGCAAAGATTTAGAGCCCTTCAGAGACACCCATCTCCAATTATTACAGAGTTTTATTCCTAAACCTAGACACACCGTGCAATCACAAAAAAAAAAAAAAAAAAAAAAAAAAAAAAAAAAAAATATTTTTTTTTTCCCTCTTCTGCCTATCTGCCTTATACAGTACATTACAAACTTTCCAAACTCTATTTTTTGTATAATTAATAAAGAAGCAAACAACTGAGTGAATAAGTTAAAATGTGCCCTCCTTTTGTGGGAAAACTAGAACAGTAAAATGCTGCAGCACTAATCTCTCCTGAACACAGCAACTGTGATAGAGTCTCATCTCTTACACTCTGCCTAGGGTAGCCCCTGTCTGTTCCTTCAGACTTTGCCTTTGGCACCAGGAATTGATGCTAAATAGTTAGTGCAGCAGATGTGAATAATACTATTTTTCTGAAAGATTCAGAGGTGCCTTGCTTTTCTTTGTAATCCTGCCAAAATTGGTTTGGCCAACTTCAGAGGTTCTCCACCCAGCTCTGTGTAAATTTGAGTCTGATAATTTTTCAGCAAATAAAACAAAGTCATTAATCATCCCTTTGTGTCACTTAGGACAGCAAGGTCTAAGATGATGAGCAGCAAGTCACCCAGACTGCTGCTATTCAAGTACATCTGTTAATGGGGAGCTGAATAGAGCTGCACAGGCCTTCTACTCTTTCTGACCCTGCCTTGTACAATACCCAGCTAAGGATAGAATCTTGAAATGTGGAATGGTGGGCAGAACTCATCTCTTTGGGATCATACTTTGAGTTAACAAATTCTGAGTGGCCACATAATCATAAGCAGGGGACAGCAAACTGGGTGATATGTGGCATATAGGACTTGCCCAGGATCAGATGGGAAGTGCCATGGAAATCAGAGCCATATGACAGTTGATAAAAATGTCACTGAGGGTTTCATGCCAGCGCTACCCCTGTGACATCTACAGCCCAAAACAGGTCTCTCAGCCATACCTCGCTTTCTGGGGAGGGATCAGCCACCCCAAGTGCTTGGGCAAACAGGGTGTCTTCCCTGCTTATATTTTGAGACCTTGCACATCTTGTATTGTGGGAAATCTACAGTCATTGAATCTGTATATCCTGGACACAGGAGCTAAGATGTTGATGAGGATCTCCATGGAAAGTGCAAGGAAAGAGAAGGCCATGATGGCCACTCCTGACCAAGCATAGTACCAACCACCCCATTTCAGGGAATAAAGAAAAACCAAACACCATACATACCTTTCCTTACTTCTGTGCTCAACAGTTCATCCATATTCTCAGGGGTTGGCACAAATCAGGGCTTTAACACTGCACTTTCTGGGCACTAACCCACAGACCTTCCACTGAGGTTATTAATTCCCAAAAGCTTGTTCTCCAATCTCTCACCAGCCCTGTCCCCTCTTGTCTGGGTTTCACCTTCTGACTGACACTCATTCATAAAAGGGTGCACTGAAATTGACTCCACTTCACGTCTCAGACAGGACAGGTCTGTTTTCCTGTGGAGACAGTCTCCAGCATGCACCATCCACTCTATATGCTCCTCTTCCTCTGTTACTCCCTTGCACACACCAGGTGATATACCTGGCACCTTTCCCAACAGTTTGAAACTTGTGAATTATTGATCTGGCTCTGGCTGAGGCTTGTAATCCACCCTTTCAACAATGTTAGTATTATCTCTGTGTCAGGGTGCACAACTTTTAGCAAACTCAAGCTGATCATGACAAGCCTTGTCCCTAAATATAATTGAGTCTTTTCTCACAAAAATCCCCTCAAGAAATTCTGACTCCCTCTTCCCACCAGCTCTCTGGTTTATTCCTTGAGCCACAGTTTACCATAGAAAGTATCATAGACCACCCCAGCTTTGAAACTATAAATATAATATTTATGTATATATTTATGTACAGTAGTATATGTACATGTATATCTGTATATCTGTATATATGTATATATGTATATATATAAATCAAACTGTACATAAATATGTAATAATCCCAGTAATCAAATCAAGGAAGACTGACAATGGTTGAATCCTTGTCAAATCCTTCTTTATACATACTGGCCTCCTTCAACTCCTTCAACTACACAGCAGCAACTCCTCCTGGGTTGCAGTTCATTACAGTATGGGGTCATAGCTTAACTAACAATTAACAATGATTCATCGTAGTTATCCCTTTCAGCACTCAAGGAGTCAGGCTGGTCACATTATTTTGACTGTGATGAGGGAAGGGGGAAGACTAGTATTGTACACCATTTTTCTCAAAATGATATGAAGCCTGTTTAAATGTTACCTTTGGTTTTATAATTGTTTAAACACGGTTCAAACAGGGAAGGACTTTTTCTTGTTTCTTATTGTCTTTTCAACCAAAAGTTGGAAACAGTTTTTTTGTGAGGCAGCCCTTGAGCCCAAGCCCTCTGGCTAGCATAGCAGAACTCTGCTAAGCTGCCCCATTCATAAAGTGACTTATCAGCAGTGCTGTGGTGCAGCAGTGAACAGGGGATCTACCACTATAAGTAGCATATTTCTTGAATGCCTCAAGGATCAAAAAGTGTCCAATACCCATGAAGGTTGATCAGATTTTTTTCATTAGAAATTATTTCACTCTGTTGTGGTCTGTTATCAGGGAATGGCTTCCACAGCTGCAGCAGGTACCTAGTGCAGAAGGGGTGAACGATCCTCTGCATTATCATTCCTGCTATCATTGTCATACACATGACAAGTGAAGACACATTTTTCTCCATTAACAGTTCTGTAACTTGCAAAACATCCAGGGCTACATTTTGATTCCTTTTCTCTGTTGATAAAATGCAAACCATTTTTCTTTCCTGTGTATGCACCCACGGGTATTTATTACTGCTTCCTGTGCCCATCAGCAACAAAATTCTTGCTGTTTCATCAGTAAGAAAGTCTAAAATAATTTATAGAGCATAACTTCCTCTATGAGAAATGTGAATTATGTGGCCAATAGAGCCTTCAGCTACTTGCATCAGTATTTTTTTCCCAACCAGTCTCTGAGATGGTTATCTACACTTTCATTACCCCAAGATGACATTAATGCCATTCAGTGCTGACTGGTCTGCCTGATAAAGCTAAGCATAAACCCAGTCTGATGCAGAATGTGACTGACAGTTTTCATAAGAAAAGCAAAAGCCAGGAGCACATATCACCTCCCTAGAAAGAACTGCATTTGGCTGTCAGTTAAACATATGAATTTTAAAATCGTTACATTTGCTGAATTAAATTTTACATTATCTCATTATAGTCTATATCACTTTTCCCTCATGTTCCTGAATGTCTTTGACAGTCATCTGTCAAATCACAGGAGCTGATGTCCATTTGCAGAGTAAAACCTTGTACATTGGCAATGAATAGGAAGCCACACTTCCAGGGAAAGCACCTTCATAAGGAAGAGGAGGAAGAAGGATAGGAGAGAGAATCAGGATCTTGCTTTAAATCTGGGATGCAGGATAGCACCTGAGAGCTGTTGTCCCACAACACACCTCACCTCCTAAGATGAAGAATTCTGAAACAAAAATAATGCTTTTTCGTGTTGTATAGCATGTGGCAAACACAAGTTTAAGTGGATTTATTTGGGGAGCAAGAATAATACAGAAAACTGAATATAACACTAATACAGTCACCATAGTAGCTGGTGGCTTATTTCAATTAATTCAATTCTCACTTTAATTTGTTCCTATTTATTTTTACTATTGCTGTGCCACAGATTTGTGTATTGACAGACTCAGTCACATCCTAATCATTGCCATGAAAATTTAGGCTTCAGGAGCTAGATACAGCTTGGACTTTTGACACCAAATTTGGCTGAGATATTTCCAGTGAATGTACAAACAACCAGCACATTTTGAAGCCAGGTTATGATCCAAATCAGGAAAAACTGCTGGCCAGGACAATTGAAAGAAGCAAGATTTTCTGAAACAAGAGGAAAGCTGTTCATTGATAAAAATGATTTGTTTCAAAATTGTCATAACCTTTTGACATTTCAAAATGTAAAACAGTGATCTCTTGAAATAGCATTGCTGCTCTCTGTAATGACATACAGTTTTTGAAAAAAAAAAAGTTTAGAAATATCAATAACCATTCAAAACAAAATAAAAAAAATATTTTCAATTACAAATACATTATTTGAGTCATTTTTATTCTTTTATTTCCTAAGTTTCTGATAATCCTAAATGCCTTACCTTATTCTCCTACCCTCTTCTTCAGAGTCAGCAAATTTGTCATCAAGTTCATTTCTTGTCCAGCTCAACTTGACATCATAAAGACATGCAAGGTAATAGAATACTGGTCTAAACTTTTGGTGATAATAAAAGTGAAATGACTATGAAATGCTGGCATTATCTCCAATTTGTCACAGGAGATGAAGGGTCATTCACTCAGAACCACTGTTATAAGCTGTCTGCCAATTCAAGCTATTGTATTTCATGTACCCCTCCCCCATACAATTTGCTCACTTAATTTGAAATCCTGTGATCCTTTGCAATTTCATTTCGGCTCTCAATTACTTGACTTGTTCATTTTCCTGAGTAGCCACCTAAAATTGCACACAGACTGCCTATATACATTTATAACTTTTTTCCTTTTACTTTCTTTTTCCTTTGTATGCAATCTTTGCTCTTGTTTCATCTGAACTTCGTTTCCTTCCAGTGTTTCCTTAATTCTAACCTGTTCTCATCAGGTTGTCTATTTATTTACCACTTGTTTGGCTCCATAATTCCCCAAACTCTCTGTGGAGAGGAG
>JAOTQP010001546.1:32829680-32866894 GCA_026413545.1 Cichladusa arquata | reverse complement strand
GGAGGGGAGGGGAGGGGAGGGGAGGAGAGGAGAGGGGAGGAGAGGAGAGGAGAGGAGAGGAGAGGAGAGGAGAGGAGAGGAGAGATTTGCTGGTCTTGGGCCCTGTTCCCTTTAATAATTCTCTTACCTTCTTTGCACCATCTGCTGCTGCCTATTTCCAAGCCAGATTGCAATACACTGGCTGTATCATCATGAACAGATCACTGCAGACATCTGCTCAGCAAGCAGAGGTGGTCAGAAGAGCAAACAAGACATGAGACTGCAGTGGGGAGGGACTACAGAATAAAATAGTTTTTATTTCTGGATGTGCTGAGAATTTTTTTATCACACTGGACCTGTTCATGCAGAGAAGAGCTTTGGCACCTCTGGAAAGCAGCCAGCTGCTGGAACACTCTCCAGTAGATTATGGGGTCCAGGTGCACCCATGCCTGTGTGGGCTGAGAGAGGATGTAGGCAGCCTCAGGAGGTAAGAAAGTCCCACCTCAAGGGTCCTGTCCGTGTGTGCAGGCTGTGCACAGCCTGCCTCAGGTGGCTGTTTTGGCAGCTGACACCATTATAAGCAAAGCAGTGACAGACAAATGCCCATAACAGGATGAGGAAAAAATTTATTGTTCCTACAGTGGACACTGCTTGGTCAGAGGGAAGAAGTTATTGCTGGCCTTGACCTTCCTTCTGGATAAATCTCAGCTCTGAACTGCGGTCTCCCACCACCATGAGAGTTGTCATTTTTTCCATAATGGGACTACAAATATTTTAGCTTCTGAGAAACAGTTTTGCAGCCACTCATAGCTCAGTCATCTTCAGGTTCAGTTCTCACATACTCCCATTCCTCTGTCTTCCTGCCTGGGCTCTGGAAGCTTTCAATGCCTGCTGTCAGCACATTTCAAGACACATTAACTTGAAATGAGACAAACTTCTCTTAGCATTTAATTCACCTGGCTGGCATGTGCCGAGGGAGGCATGTCATGTTTACATATCGCTTTTGTTATAAAGTATTACCTGTCATGTGACATAAATCACCTCCTAGATTAAAAAGAGACTGAAGTGAGGTAAAAACATTCTCAATTTTCCAAAAGAGCATGGTGGCAATATTCCCACAATGAAAAAGGCAAGAACCTGGAATTTAAAAGATATTGTTTTTGTATATCATCCATCTTAATGGAAGCAGAAATTCCATTATTTAAGATAACAAGTGCAATAAAAAGATGTACTAATACCATGCAACACTGGCCCCAAAGCCTTGCCAATCATACTAAAGACAAATCAGCTTGCTTAACTTTGTTCTGTTGAAGTTTTTTATCTTTGTAAGAACTGTAGTAATTTCAATATTGTTAATACCTTATTATATTAACTAATTTCTTATGTTTCTTATTTAAGTTGCTGGGAGCAGAATACAAGGCTTGAACCAGTGATAGCAGTGGCTCTGAAAGGAAGGTATTGCTTTGGGTTTTTGAGGCTCAATCAGAAACACACACATTCCCAGACTCCTGCACAGACACTAAATCACTTTCTGTAGGAATGTCAGAGCAAACTGGCACTAAGTGCCAGGTTCCTTCCCAGAGGATAGTGAGGTAGGACCAATATGAGCCTCAGCCAGGACTGAGCAAGCTGAGATTTCAATTAGCAGTTAATTACTGCCCACTTGTGGCAAAATGGCAGGGGCTGGGTTGGAAACAACCTGCAGAGAGGCAGCAGATACCCAGCTGCACCTGCACCAGGTCTCTAAAATTTGATAACAACGTGATGGTTTCCCTTCTCTTCCTCTGTCAGAGAAGATGTACTCAGCAAAGCAAGGAGAAAGGTGGATAGCTGGAAGACACCAAGCTACATAAAACATGCTTCTGCTGCAGAGATTGAAAGAGTTAAATGTTTTGTGCAGTGCCAGCACATAACAAAGTAAATACAATCCTGCAAAATAGGGAAGCTTGCAGCAAAGAATGTCCACAAAAATATTACTGTGAAAATCCCAATAAAAAATGCATTTTTGTCTCTTATTTGCAATGTAAGATTGAATTCAGATCCTAAATTTAATAAGTTAATTGTGGACTAATAGATAATCTGCTAACAAGTATTTGTTCACAAATGGTGGGCCCGTATTTCTTCCAGTCAGCACATAGGGATGAATGATCCATCTCTTTATATATGACTAAACCTAAAGCAATTTTATCAGCTTAATATTACACAAGTGCTTTAGAATAGTAATACTAGCTTCTCCCTACAAATCAGGAATTGAAAGCTCTAAAAGCAAGGCTTGTGAAATATAAAAAAATTTTACAGCCTGAAATGTTTAACAGTTTTATGGAATGAGCAGCTATTGCAGACTGATTTGTTGTTTGAAAAACTGCTTCATGAGATCCTGCTATTTGCTGCAGAGTACATCAAGGACCTTTCAATTCAGAGGCTTGAAGAGGCTATAGCCTGGAAAACTTCAAGGGCAAGGTCAGTGAAGGGAGGGGTATGGCATTATATCATTCTTAGAATATTGCATCTGTTATACGTAGCTCAGCTCAGCAAGAGCAGCTTTTCCAGAGTAGTTGCTGTGACTTCTCACAGAATCAGAGAATAAGCTGAGTTGGAAGGGACCCACAAGGACCATGGAGTCCAGCTCCTGGCCCTGCACAGGACACCCCAGGAGTCACACCATCTGCCTGGAAGCATTGTCCAAACATTTCCTGAACTCTGTGAGGCTTGCTGCTGTGACCACTTCTCTGGGGAACCTCTTCCAGCACTCTTTACAACCTGTGAGTTAGATCTTGTTTTCTTCCTCATCTTACTCTAGGGAAACTAGAGCACAAGACAATTAGGAAGCCTATTTTCAAAGGTGTTGAACACACCTGCTCCAGATAAAGTGAATGGTATCTTTGCAAACCAGACCATAAATGGTAAGTCTGAAGTCATAGCTGCCTGCTGTATTGGCAACAGGAAGAGAATCCATATCTCCTGTCCCCCAGTTTTTGCTCTAACCAGCAGTTCTCACCCTTGTAATGACAGTCCTTTTTTATTTTCCTTGAAAAACTGAAACATTTGGCTTGTGACACTACTTTAATAAAATATGTGGGTCTTCTTTGATCTCATGCCTAGCTCTCCTTTAGCAGAAAAAAAGGAAACCTTCTTCCCAGCAGTTCTTCAATGAGATGGGCTGGTAGAGCACACATTTATTAGGGACCATTCCTAAAATCGTTAGCCAGATAACATTACATTGTGTCCCTATTATATCTGCCTCATCTACTTTTTTGTCTTGTCTGTCAGCAATTAACAGCTAAGCCAAGTGTATTTTCTCCAATTCAATTCAGAGTAAAATAGGTCTTTAAAAATCTACAGAGGGAGCATGCAAGGTGTTCATGTACTACAGTGATAAGCGTAGTGCAAATTAATTGGAGACTGCTTTGCAGCTATGAGGTGAGTCCTAGCCCCTGCCTGTGATATGGACTCTGCTTTCTGAGAAGTTTGATCAGAAAAAGCCAGGATTTGCAAAGTCTCTGTGGCATGAGCTACCCTTGCAGAACCTCTATTGATTTTTATGTGCCAGAACAGCAAGGGAGAGCTTGCTGCTGGAGTGTGAGGCAACAGTTCAGTCACAAAGAACTGTTGTTTAGGGAAAATATAAATTAAAGAACTCTAAGTGAAAATAATGGTGAAAAACAATGGAATAGGATATCAGATAGTCAATATTCTCTAGGAATCACTGGAGCAGGAGCACTTGCATGACCTAGCATTTTATAATAAGACAAGGTAAAATATCTGAAAATAATGAGCCATAATAATTGATCCCAGCTGTAATGAAAATATCACTTGTTATCCTGTTCCAGTCCTATTTGGCATTGGCCTTGATTTGTGAGTGATAAAAAGAAGCTGCGACATTAAATAGAAAGTGTTGGGCAAATGATGATCTACAGGCAATGCAACATCCCTGGATCTGAATTTGGTCTGATTGTGCTTTCAAAACTCATTGCTGTAGAAGGGATCATGTTCAATGAGTCCAAGAGACTGAAATGTGAGGACTTGAATCTGGACTTGAGGATGAAATGGATCCCAGTGAGAGAGGGAAAGAATCTAGCTCTTGCCAGTGAGAAAAGCTTTTGCCAGATGTCAGCTGGAAGAGAACAAGAATGATGATGCCAGAATGAGGAAGGTGCAGAGTGACAACAGATCTTCAGTGGAATATTTCTGATCTGCTAAGGGAAAGTTAAGGACTCTAATACAGACTTCACAGGATAGAACTGCTTTATGGATGAAAATCTCTTCAATAGAATTTAAGAAATAAAGTATCAACCTTTTCTTTTTCTTTTCTGTGAGGATATAACTTTCCAGGTATGGAGACAGAAGTTATAGTAATTTGGGTGCAAACATGCCTGGAGATAATAAAATGAGGTATTTTTCCTATCAGGTACTAGCTGAAAAGAAATAAAAAATTAGTTACATAAAGTAATGAGGACACTCTAGAAAATAATAGCTACAGAAAATTAAGCCAAGAAGAATAACCTGCAATTAATTTGATCTAAACAAAATGAAACAATAAAGGTATATCTGTAATTGATATTCTTTAGGGCAAAAGAGAAAACTTTAATTAAAGAAGAGGAATGTAAAGTTAACTGTATTAAAAAACTATTGAGAGAGAACCTAGAATTTTATTAGGATAGATACTTTCAAAAAAACTATGCAAAATCTGAATCTTGAACAAAAAAATGACGGAACAGTTACAGGCCTGCAGACATCAAAAGAATGTCAATAAGAACACAAAGAATAAACTTACTGGCAAATGATAAACAGGAAGACTCTACTTAGAAAAGCTATTTTTAGTAGATGTGTGGATGCGATTGAAATATTTTATTAGATATTGATAAAGCCTTAACCAGAATTTTCCACAAATCTGCAGTTCCCACCACAAACCATTTTCTAATCAGGTAAGCAAAGATAAACTTGGTGGATTATCTTTTGGGGAGAGGATAGGAAAGCTCACTTTTAGTAAATCAAAGACTGAGTGAGGATCCAAGAGCATTTTTCAAGATTATATGAAGAGCAAACCAGCATTTAAAAAAACCCCAAAACGAAGGAAGAACCAAACAAACTTGTCATAAGCATAAAAGTGAGAATAGTTTCCATGTGAGAGCTCAGAGGCATAAAAGTTGATGTTTATGATAGTGATCATATAATTTCCAATATCAAAAGGTGGAAATCTCTGGATAAGATTAAGAAATGTCCTCTAGCTTGTCTTTTCCTGAGTTTCCTGATGTTCCTGATACTGTATAGTTTTTCTATAGTTTTTTGCACTGATATTTATCACTTGCTTATCCAGCATGGGACAAACTGAGAAAAAGACCTGCCACTTTAACATACTGCATAACTACCCTATAAATATATTTCTTTGACACAGTAAGGCCAAGAATTTCTCAAGGGTCAGAAAAATAGGCATTTATGAAGATAATGAGCACAGTCAGTGCTGCTGTAGAGAAACAAATTAGGGGGAAAAGCAATATGAAAAAAAGGTGTTGAAAAAAATAAGATGATTGAATACCAACCTTGCTGTTTAGGTTCACAAGCTAGCTACTAATTGGTCATTATGACAAGTTAGTTCATTTTTATCTAGTGTTTCTTATATTCTCTTCAAAAGCACCTAGCATTACTCAATTTCTAGCAAAAGGGTACCAGTTTTAGATGATTCTTTGAAGTAACATGTTAGAGCACATTTTATATAGTTTCTCCATCATCTTTGTTTAGAGGGAGAAGAGGTGAGACTCCTCTGCATATCAGTTAGAAAATTACAAAATATGAAGAGATTCTGGTAGTTGCAGCAGTTGATAGTGAAGACAATGGAGAAATAGTGACAAAAAAAATCAGGCTGAAGCCTGATGTTTCTGGGGATTTGTTGTGGTTTCTTTGGTTTTATTTTTCCATCATTTATACATGTCACTCTCTTTCTCTGGTGCAAAAAGCTTAATTCCCAGGATGCACAGGTGTAATTATTAGTAGATATGAAAAACATAAAGCAGTGGAGAATGAGAGTGAAATATTAAAAAAAAAAAAAAAAAAAGAGAGAAAAAAATTTTAATATCAACAATAAACACCATTTCCCCTCCACATGCTTCTGGGGTTGCAGCAGGAGTATGAGACAAAGTCAATTACTCACTGAACTAAACAATAAAAGGGTAACCTTAACACCTACAAACAAGAAGTTCATAAATAATGGACAAAGTAATTCAGAACAGTGGGAGTAGGAAAAAAGTTGAAATAATTTCAGTGTATGTAGCTTCTGCAATGGTCAATACTTCTTTGTATTTTAGCATCTCATAAATCCAAATGGGTTTCTGCCTTAGTTTTGATACATTTTTCTCCACTTAAATTCCAGGCACAAACTTATCTTTGACTAAGTGATATAATCAAGAAAGATATCATATGCTTAACCAAGATACTAGGAACCTACATTTCTTCTTAAAAATAAAGCACAAGTCTCAGAATTTAAATACCAGTTTTCCAGAAACACTTCAATAACACCAAATTGAAAGAGAAACCAAAACAAAAACACATCCAACAAAAAAACAAAAACAAAACAAAAATGGAAAACAAAAAATCCCCCACATCTTATCAACCAAATAAACAATAAAAACCAAAACCACTGACAGCATGGTCTAAGATAGTTTTTAAAGAAAATACTCTATGCTGAAAAATACTAAAAAGAAGTTAGAAGTAGAAATGACTGCAGTAAGATATGGGCTCATTTTCTGCCCAGTAAAAAATAGATAAAGCACAGTCTGGAAATGATAACTAACTCTAAATTATGTCCCTTTTATGTGTGCATTGAAACAGTTCATTATTCATATAAAATGGTGGGAGAAAAACCTGTCACTTATGCCATCTGTGCGACAGAAAAATATCTTCTCACAAATAATAGGAAGCCTTATGATTAACAATTCACACAGAAACATAGAGAAATCTAAATCTGAAACACCTGTGAGCATGATTTGCTTTATTTTTGACACACCAGAGTATATTGGAAGGTATTCTGGTGGATGCATGTATATCTATTTGGATTCCAAAAATGTTAAGCATTTCCAAAAGGGATTTTGTTTGGTTGTTTTTTATTTTTTTTTAATGGGGCAACTGTCATATGCTTCACCCTCCCCAGTGTTTCTCTTAGCTTAGACTAATCTGTGACTCAAGAAAACGCTTAATGCATTTTCATTGTCTTCAATGACACAAGAATTCTTTGTGGCATTTTTTCTCTTTCTATAAATATCTGCATTCCTTTTTTCAAAATTTACTAAGCCAGGAGAAAGTTAGGATACCAGTTCTATTTGATTCTCTTCTTCCCTTTAAGTGATATGTTCCTGATGGCTCATGCAACCTCAGTCCCACTGATGACCCTTGTCTCTAAGAGAATATCCAGTTGCTTCTTTCTTCCCTGAGATAAGCGTGCCACTTTTTGAAATATTAAACAAAAAGGAATCATGTGGTGACTCTTGTGGACTACAGAAAATATGCTACAAAGACTCTTCTGAGAGCTGCTTGAGAGCTGTTGTCTTAAATTATTATTTTTACACACCAGTGAGAGTAGTGTTTACATTGAAAGAAACTTCAAAGATCTAAGCTGTTCTAAACAGAAAAAAAAAATTAAAATATGCACCTAAAAATACTATAATAAAATGTCTTGACTCATTTAGGAATGGTATTATTTGAGGGATACATTTTTCTGTACACTTGGGCAAAAAGAAGAGATGCAAACTCACAACAGATTTGATTTTCCTTTACGTCAAAAAAATTTCTCCTGAAAAATTTTTAAGGCAATAACTATTGCCTTAAGGAGAATTAAAGACTCAGGCCATGGTTTTCAGATTGACAGAAGCAATTGGCTAGAGCAAGAAGAAATCTAAATCATAATTCTTTGATAAAAATTAAGGAAGTGTTGATTAAATTATTGTTACAATGAATGAGATGAATTGGGATGATAATTTTCTATTTTGAGGTTAAAATACAAGAGACCAAGAACCTAAAGAAACAAAGCTTAACCAAAAGAAGGTAACATAAATTTCCCATGGATACAAGACAGTTTCTATGGGATTCCACTGGGAGTTGAACACAGTGAAGCAAAGGTTACAATCATAACTCAAATGGCAGCTTCCACTGATTAAAGAGGAAAGGCTTGGCCGGTGTTCAATAACCTTGACAAAGACATTTTAGAACAGGTTGACCCCTCTGAATTTTTGGTATAATTTTCTGTGAAGAATTTACATGGTTGGCACTGCCCCAGAAAATGAAGCTGCATGAAGGCAAGGGACTCTCAGCAGTGGAGATGCTCAGTGCAGTGATGTCACTGAATCATACACACACTAAAAATGCACAGTATCCTAACTCCAGCCCCAGCTGTAGGATGAGCCCCACACAAGGCCCCCAAGCCTTTGCACAGCCAAAACATTTTATAATAGTTCTCATTGCAGCTTATACATTGCTCCAGCAGCCAAGTTCCACCCCCACTCCACCTGCAGCCCTCGGGTTCCTTTTGTAGCGCATGAAATGCAAATTTGCCATTAGCAGTGGTAATAGACTCCAGAACTGATGTTGACTTGTCTTGAGCTGGGTTTAGCTTGTTTAAACTGTAATAGCAATTGTCTGGCAACTATGTAACTGTTCCCTAAATTGGTTTTGATTTGATTTAATTTAATTTTGTGCAACGGTGTGGTTAATGGTTATTGTTAATAACAATACCCAGTAGTTGTGCTCTGTGGCAGAAACTCTGGAATAAAATGTGCTGTGGAAGAGCACCAGCACCTGCAGGTCTCAGTGGTCTCCTACAGCAAACACAAATCACAGTGGCCACCACTGGTCACAGCAGGAGTACAGCCCTGCAAATCAGGGACAACAAAGACAATTGAAACAGAAATGACAAGCTATGAAAGGAAAGAGCTATACATACATATATGTTATGTCAGGAAACAAGAGATTAATAACCCCTTAGGAGACTGCAGCGCCAAGAAAGAAGGTGTCACTGTGACAGTATCAAACTCCTTCTGGGCAGAAACTCCAGGGCACCAATGTCTCTTGATAGCCTCAAACCCTTCTGGGAGAACTCCGAAGCTGTGACATGGTGACTCAGAGAATGAGTGACCATAACATCAGTGAAACAGCCATGTAGGTTTTTTCAGGTTTTGAGGGTTTTAAATTAATATTTTAACCGTGTTGTTAAAAAGGTGGGTTACTTTGGGGTTTTTTTCTTGTGTTCCTTTGGACTATGACTGTTCTTATTATTATTGTGTCTGAGCTAATAATAACTATTTGTTTTATGTGTCAAGAATTTAATGAGACTAGCAATAAATTTTTCTGTCTATACGTCTGTTGTGCTCCCTGTTTGCCCATAACAGGATTTTGAGAGCAGTATGAATAGGTGTATAGATCAGTTTTGTGATACAATGCAATCTTACTGTGGAATTAATCTTTTTTAAATGGCAGTGTAGGGATCTGCAACAAGGCTGATGTCCTTAGAGCAATGGTGTTAAGAGCATGATTCCTTCAGAAAACACAGACATTGACTTTAGGATAAGATGGATTGCATTGGATACATTACTGACCACAAAAACTAGATAAACTCCATTGAGTATTAAGTGATAAGACTAATTGTAAGTCCTGTACTGGAGACACTCACATTTAGTCCCAAGGATAGGACCCCTGAGACCCCAGTGATCCGTGTCCAGGAGCAGGCAAAGTCATTCTTGCATAGGACACTTCATCTGGCTGATGGAGGAAAAAAATCAGCAATAGCTGCATGCAGGAGAAAAAGCAATGAGTGCTGAAGAGTTTTGCCATTGGGGTATTCCTGGATTGCCCCTGTAGCAATAGGCTGAAGTGCTGTTAACCCCTACATTAGTTACCATTGGATGAAGACACAATATTTTTCCGTAGCCAGGGCCATATGTATCTGTGGACAATTTTAAACCAATTTTAAGCTCAGTCATTCCTCTCTTCTGAACAAAACAAAATTCAAGAGTGAAGTCTGGAAACTATTTGTGGAAACAAATTATAAGAGGAGAAAAATATACACAATGTTTGAACACTAACTTTTTAGTCAGCCCTCCTGAAGACTATAGGAGAATTTCTTTGGCATTGGTTTATGAAAACAACAACTTTTGTTCACAAGCATCAGTAGAAATGCATGTGGAATAACAAACCATTTAACTCTTTTTTCATTAAACTTCTGGACACTACCCACAAGATAAAAGTGAACCCTGCTATGATTAAAGACTTGTGACTGTGTGTGGATTGCTCATATAGCATCTAATGAGTTGGTGTCTCTCCCAGTAGCCATGCTCCTAACAGACTCCTCACAGAAAATCACTGATTGTATTAAAGAAGGGGCAGGACATCTTTCTGAGAAAGGTAAGAGGGATGAGGGCTTTTTTCAAATCCACATTTACAGTATGTGATACTGGATGCTCTTAAATCCTGCCAACATGGTAAGATTTAGGTACCTGTCTCAGAATTACAACTATTTTCTCCTTTAGAGAAAGAGGTCTCTGGACACAAATTTTATCAGATATGAAACAGACTGGAAACACACATAAGATGCACTGGAGTCTATCACTCTGGTTTTTAACCTTGTGTTTCCTGTCCAGAGGACCATGCCAAGCCAACTGACTTCATTCCACAAAGTGCAATTTCAAACTTTACCGGCGTTATCCTGCCACGGCCTCTTGTTTCCATAGATGAGTTGGCAACACTCATTTATGGAATTTTTTTTTTTTTTTTTTTTTTTTTTTTTTTTTTTTTAATGGCAGCTTTAAAAAGTTCTAAGTTGTGTGGTTTTTACTTTCTTTCTCTTTTGGATGGCAGGGAGGAGGGAATATGTGGAGGAGGGCTGTTAGACTTCCTGCATTGTTTCATATTTCATTCAGGGATGGCATTCAGTGCAGCCAAGCCAACACTTCTCTTTTTTCCATCTAGGGTCATTTACCCTGAGTGTTTGACTGCAAATATTTGATAACACTTTTCTTAGTTAATAATTCACATTAGTTGGGTTTTTTATGGGGTTTTTTTTTTTCACTTTTGACACCTAGATTCCACTGTAATGAACACAGAGAATATCTATCATCCTGCTAATCTCTGGTTTGAGTACTTCTCACTCCTGTGCTGCATGTTTCCTCAACGGTTCTTGATTCTAAACAGTTTTCAGCAGCTCCCTTGTCTTTCTCCAATTTCAGTGATCATGTCCCAGCTCTTCCCTGCTTCCACTTTCTGAACACATCTTCAT
Organism: Cichladusa arquata; assembly: GCA_026413545.1. Classification (NCBI taxonomy): domain Eukaryota; kingdom Metazoa; phylum Chordata; class Aves; order Passeriformes; family Muscicapidae; genus Cichladusa; species Cichladusa arquata. The sequence continues at coordinate 32,855,658 of JAOTQP010001546.1, read as the reverse complement.
GGAGTGAAGTAATAAGTAATAAGTACTACTTATTCAGTGAGTACTGTGATGGACTAGGTTTTATTCATTTACCAAGATGCCTTCTGCTATTTTTGTGTGTAAGCAGAGATAAATTTAAGTCATACACAAAAAGACAGTCAGTGAAAACACAAGAAAGAATTCAATAGAACAAAATACTAAATAAGGAATCCATAAAAATACAGAGTTTATAACAACATTTTTCATACCCAGGTATGATTATAAAAACAGCAGTTATCCAAGATGTTGACTGAATGAGTAAGAAAGATTTTTCTTTTAGAAAACAGTCCAGAAAACTATAAAACACAAGAAATCAAAATTATTTCAGTCAACTTTTCCTTCACAAACTGATTTTTAACAAAAAAAATACTAGAAAGTATTTACCTTCTTTCTTGCCCCAAAGTTATTAGTTGTAAATTTCCTAGTATTGATCTATGAAAATTCCATTTCAGGAGTTTTTGAATTGTTTCAGAAGAAGTTTGGTATCTTCAAAAAAATAATAAATAAATGGAAAATAATTTAATCTTTTATAGTGTTCTCTCACTTTTTTTGGTTTCCAGTCCAATAAATTCTGATAATATTCTTCAGGATGAAACCCTGGTTCCAAAGAACCTTGCCTAATAAAGGAAACATTCTAGTGAAGTAAAATAATTTGGAAATAAACTAAACAAACTAACCATTTATTATTCTATACATATTTCTATCTACATGGTATTATCCAAGAGGGCACAAGACACCAAGGGTACAATACCAGTCTCTATACTTAATTTTTTTTGTCTATCCAGTGCCTTACAAAAATTAGCTGGTTGTTTTGTGAGAAGGAGTTCAAAGGCAAACACCCAACTCTCCAGGTTAGAGATGAGCCTTGTCTTCTTGGCAAAATATCATTTTTCCAATGATGCAGGGTTGTCTTGAGTGGTTACATGCCCAAATATTCCTCTAGCCAGCTTACTAAAGTCTTCCAGGTGCAGTAATCCTTCTGAAGAATTCCAGCACCAACAGAGGGGACTTGTCATACCAAGATGCAGTCCTCAAAGCCTCAAACTTTCCTCTGCTTTAAACTTAAGACAATTGCCTAGTAGCAAGACCATATCAGCAGTGAATCAGCAGGAGAGTGTCAGTTTTGTTAAATTACTGTTATAGAGTAAAGCCTAAGATTGCTGTTACCATCCTATATTTTTAAGGTAAGTGACGGTTCTGTTCAGATTTTTTTTTCCAACAGTCTGTCTCAAGGGAGAAAGCATTTCTTTTAAACTAAAAAGGCATAAGATATAAAACGTCCATTAAAATATTTCAGCTTTGATGCTATTTTTCTTTTTTTTTGTTGTTGTTGTCTTTCTTTTGATTAAAAGTTTCAGTGTTTTCAACGATAAAGTTTCCAGTTTTCACTGCAAATAAGATTTTAAAAAGTGAAATGAAAGGGCAAAGGATATTATTTCTAAGAAAAAGTGTTTCTCCAGCAGAGTCCAAAAAGGAGCTGCTCATTCTGCAGAAAAGCACATACAATGCCTGTGCTTAACAGAATGGAGTCTCATTTTCCCTCAGAGAAATGCATTATGTTGAGTTCTGTCTGTACTCAGTGGTGGCCCCATACAGCAGCCAGACACCATTACACTCAAAGGGAGAAAATAAAGGTCATTTTCACTATTATTCTTTCCACCTTGAAGATTTCTCTACAATGGAAGCAGTCTACTGCAGCTAACCCACTGCAAATTATCTTTTAAGAATAAGAGTTTAATTAAAGCACTTACGAGAACTATCTGTGTTGACCTCTAAATATAGAGTCAAAACCCTGAAATAGCATTACTCAGTCCTTAACAGAGGTCACTTTCATCACAGAATGCAAAATACCCAGCAATACACCAGTGAGTGCTAAGTACTTCCTTCAAAGTAGATGTTGAAAGTACTCAGCCTATGCCAGGTGTGAGCCTCTGCCAGTAGCACATACTTTACATACATGCAAATATATCTACATATATGTGTATTGTGGTGGTTGGTTTGACAATGGCTGCAGAAAGGGACACAGGTAATCCAACTTGAAAATTCAAATGTTAATCAGGACTGATTTAAAACACAGAGCCATAGGCCCCTGTTTGGAAAATAATCCTACAACTGGTCCAGCATTTGAGATGCTAGACCCAATCTCCACATGTCAGGCAGTGACTCTGCATATAGGTAACTATTCCCAGGATCCAGGCAGGCAGAGATGCCCACAATAGCCTGGACCTTACCCTGCTATATCTGCATGCTGCTGCTCTGCCCAATCCAGAACTCATGGAAGTCAATAAACCCTAATAGAGTTCATCTGCTTTTTCAGTTCACAATTTCTTCAGAGGTCCCTGTAATGTATAAATTAGATGCTGGTAATGGCAGAGATGTCCAAGCAAATGCTTTGCAGGCTGTGACTGACTTACAACCAGATCTGCTCACGTGCTCACACTCCATCCCTTGTGGCTTCATATGGGCACAAGCTCCAGAGTCAAATGCAGCAGAAGACTTTTGAATGAAGTATAAGTCTGTCTATAGTGATTAGATAACAAAGAATGGGCTCTGAATTTCCAGTGGGGCATTTCTGTGGCACTAGTTATCTTTAGGCATAATTTTCTATAATTATGTTTACTCTCGGTGAGTAAACTTCCAAATGATGTTTTGCATCACAAACAGACATAATCTAATTTCTGGTTGCAGAATAAGCAGCAGAAAATACATTTATTGTGATGATAGACAATGAACATTTTCTAACAAATAGGCATTGCAATAACATTTGGAACTCACAGACCTTTCCATGAAGAACCAGAGATTATCAGCAGCTTGTTGTGCAATCATGAGTTTGATTACATGAGTCTGAGAAAACTTATTAACTTTACTGGGTTTTAATTAATTTTTATTTTATATATTGCAATTAATGATGAGAGCAGAAGAGAAGGTAGTATTTGGGAAAAAAAGAAAACTCTTACAAGCCAATTTATTAAAGTCGGCAATTAAACTGACAAAAGATCAACAGAGCAGCGACAGAGACCTGTAAAAGCCATTGTAGTTCACTTCAGTGCCTCTAGGAGGGCTGTAAATTTTAATCCTACAAATGCAACGTTTCCCCCTAAAGCCTGAGACACCCATCTAACATGCCAAAAAGGATTTCTCACCTTTCTCAGATTCCTAAGTTCAATGCAGACACTCACTTGTTATGGAATGAACAACTGCAGTCCCAGAAGCATGCTCTCAGATACACTTGTGGCTCTGCTGTCATTCCTGTGCTCTGCCACTGCCTTGTCACTCCTGCACACAATGGGTTTGGTATTCTGTCAGATTCAAACTTGCAGGCTGTTCACTTCCTCTCTTGCTTGTTAATTGTGTCTCTTCTGATAACAACACTATAGGCTGTTTTTTGGTATTTCATAATGTCTGGAACAAAAGCACTGTATGTACATTAAAAAGAGAAATCACACCTCATTACAATGATAAGAAAATCATACTGTGAATTATTATTAAAGCACCAGACAGTAGCAGTACCAGATGATAACATAATCCTGTCCCATGGGGCTCATTACTTGAAGGTACAGCTGAAAAAGAGATATTTCCTGTACAGAGGCACAGGTTCACAGCATTGCTAGTTTGTCCTGGTTTTATACATGTAATCCTGAGCACTGTGCCTGAGTGTTTTCAATGCCAGCCTGAGCAAAGCAGTGTTCTGCAGCTCACACAGTCCCTCAGCCCCAAGGCACCAGCAGGACACCATCACTGATGGAAACACAGCTTGAAAACTTTGATTTTTCCACCTTTCTTGTTCAAACTAAGGTCAAATGGGTGTCGACACCATTTTTCAGTGAAGGAAGCATTTTCCAGGAAGAATGAACTTTCCCAAGGGACTGAAATGACTTAAGCAGACTGAAGTTCTGCTCAAATTTAGTCTGTAGCCCCAGAGCAAAGAGAGGGAAGAACATGGAAATATTCAAGCATTTGTATTTTTGTAGCTTTTAAGATCCTAATACTTAAACATGTTAACTAACACAAACATGCATTAAAACTGAGGTAGAACGCACCCTAGATAACATTTACCTTGGTTTTCCTCCAGGTCCATTTTTTGTCTACTGGAAAATAAAAAAAAAAAGAAGAGTAAAAAAATTATTTCTAATGGCGTGGATAACAAAATATTTAAATAGACAATCACTAATCATATGAACAAGAGCTGTTTCAGGTATCTTATCCAGTGATCTGTGTGAAATGCCAAAGAAATGTGAAAACCTGCGTTAGTTATGAACCAAGTGAAAAAATAACATGCTAAGTTTGCAGCAGTGTTCTGGCAGTGTACTATTAAGGTGCCAGATAGGGAAAAGGGCAGTGTCACAGAGTGAGTCAGCTGGAGGAGATCCAATGTTGTATTCTTGAGTCACACAGGACAAGCACAGTTCTCTCAGACTTTGGTCACCTCTTACAAAGGGTGGCACTTCTGCCTGACGTGACCTCCCATTTAGCTATGGGACTGTTTTCAAACAGCCAGCGCATCCCTGCAAGAAACCACCAGTGCCCACACTCCTCCCTGTGTCTGCTTGGACTCCAGGTGGAGCTCTCCCTGCAGGTCCTTGCAGTGCTGGCATTGCCAGGGGCTGTTTATCCTGCTGCTGCTGCAAGTCTCACCCAAAGCATTTCACTGCCTATGCCCCCAGACCCCCAGAGATGGGGGCATTTCCTGCTTCTGGTATTAGTATGACAGCAAGAAACATGAGTATTTTATCAATGAGTCATGAACATTCTCATTCTGTCCACCATTCTTCTGAAAATCACATTTGCACAGCCTGATGAAGAGTTGAAAGGATGTGCACACCTGCTTAGGGATAACTTGCATTCAATGAACAGAACATCTACATAGCATTTAAATACTAATATAAATGCTGTGGCCATCAATAAAGACTCAACTTTGTAATCATACTTGTTGCAGAAAACAGCTTATAACTTGGAGATGGGAGCCATAAAAAGTCAGGAACTAATGGTGTGTGGTTAATTGTGGTGCTGTGTAGGGAGGAGATGAGTGAAAGAGCATAAGTGTTTACAGAAGAGAAGATATTAACCTTTGTATAGGACTCAGAGTAGTGAGAATGTCCAGAGTTATATCTATAAAAACAAACAATCAAAAGAATATTAGAAAGGGGTGTCTGGAGTCCAGGAGAAGGTTTCATAATGGGTGAAGGATGAAGACAAAGAATAAGGAAGAAACTGGTGGAATGAGTGGATGTCAAAATAGTAGGTGTATCCATATCATAAAATTATTAAAAATTATTATCCATATTATATTATTCATATTATAAAAATACTAATAAAAATATTTTTCTTCTATTACAATTAATTTATAGATAGAAATTATTGCTTACAAGTTATTAATAATATTTAAATGCATTTCTCTCTGTTCACAAAACTCATACAGATTCTCTGTGCAAGACAGATTTTAGATAACTATGATATACAATTTTTTTAATCCCTGTTGTATAAATGTGTTTATTAGAGCTTTGTTATATGAAATGCTACAACTCCTACATTGGTGGAATCAGAATTCACTCTTTGCAAGAGTCTCACTGAAGGTGACAAGATTATGTGCGTGACTAAATACAGCACACTTCTGTGTTCTGCACTATGATGAACTAAAACCTGTCCACAGCTAATCCTGGAATTTTTGTTGGTTTGTACATGATTTTCCATTGCAAAACTAGATTGATTTTTTTTTTGTTTATTTGCATGATTCATAATGGCATTTTGAAGCTAAATTCCTTTTCATACTGTCATATAAAATGATAATCACAAAAGGCCTACCTTGGGGGCCTTCAGAATGTCACTGTTGACTTTCAGACAGCAGAATAGCGTAATAAAAAAGCAAAGTTTATTGGAGAATTGGGAAAAATATTGCTTAAGTAAACTATAATGTGCAACTAAAACAAGATTCAGTTCAGTGAGGGTTTATCAACAGGTTGTGCTGAAAACTGAGAGAGCAGAGTAATTAGTTTGTCCTGTTAACTCAACCTAAGAAGAGATTTATGCTTTTGAAACCAGAGGGGATTTAGTCGAGCCATTAGATGTTATGTCACTATAATTAAGGGATGTTTCTCCTATTGGTCTAATATTTTTAAAAATATGAAAAATTTTCTAATCTCTATTCCCCATAAAGAGTAAAACCATCTTTCTTGTATTAAAGTTCCATGACTCTAAACTGAGTTTCAGTGCATTTGATAACCTCACTAGGGCTCTATATTTTAGTGGCAACATATTTAATGCATCCCTTGATGTCATGAAGATGTAAATCTAAGTGGAAGGTTATAGTTTTAAATGGCAAATACAGAGTCTCTTTATTAGAAAGGTAATTTTCCAGTGATGACACATGCACATAATTTGACAGTTTTTTCTTTCTTGCCCACCTTCCTTCAAGGATGCACAAGTATGTCTGTTCTACACATGGTACATCATTCTCTAAGAAAGAAGGAAAAGAACAGTAGGCAAGGACAGCTATTTTTAATTTTACAGCAACCAATGCAGAGAGACGTATATCTCAGTGTTAACATTCACAAAAAGGAAGTATACCAGCAAAAAATTAATAACCAGCTCATTTTCCTATAGTATTTAAAAGGAAGTAGGTACTTTTCTGACCTATCATTTTATTAGAAGGCTTCTTGCAAGAAAATGTTTACATCTTAGATATTTTGCCCTGTAATCTAGCAGATTAAGTTTATCATTGATGGGGTCATTTTTTATCGGGATAGCAGGATGTGTTTCTCCTATTCAGTACTAGCAGGACTTTTCATAAACTGCTATTGTGCAGTGCAAAATGTTGTTTTGTGAAAAACACAGATCTAAAGGAGCTATAAACATAACATGCCAGATAGAAAGCTGTCTGCTCTTCCAGAACTGAGGTTTTTTTGTCGTTGATTTGTTGGGTTTTTTTTTTGTTTGTTTGTTTGTTTGTTTAAATATCATTTCTCAACAGATTTTAAGAATATATGCAAATTTGGGGTAAGGTGTGTATTGAGGGAAGGACTGGTTGATCTCTGAAAGGCTGAGACCAGTGGAGCCACTGGGATTTGTGGGGATGAGGACAACTCTAAATGACAAGGAGCTAAGGAAAGGAGTCCTCTAGCTCTATGCTAAAACCTGTAGGCTGGGACAGAAGAAAAATGAGGCCCAACAGAAAACCTGGCTTCAGATTGGAACATCAAATGAGCTTCTTGCTGCATGGCAGGCTGAGCCAAAGCCCACACAGCCATGGAAAAAACATTCCCACTTTTTCGTGTTCATTCTACTGAGAATAATGAGCATGGCAGAGACCTGGCTTCCTGTAGAGCAGTCTAGGACTGCCACATTGTAGCATTACCATCACCTAGAGATTTTTCACTAACAGTACAATAAACAAATTTCTGAGTTTAGGCTCATTTTGACCAATATTTTGTCTCATTATATTTCTGTAAATGTCCAAAACTGCTTTGGCAGATCAAACCCCGTCATTTGCTAGACTAATTGTTGGTTGTTGAAAAAAGGACTGCAATTTACCACTTACTATTGAATTCTTAATTTGGCAGCTTATGAAATTTAAGAACACATGAAAGCACATCGCAGATGAAAGGATGTGTGTTTAATTGCTTAACAGATTTGCTGCTGTGCAAAGACTGCAGAGCTGCTGTCCAAGAGTGATCCCTTGGGCTTCTTCCCTCCCGCTTTCAGAAGCGAGAGCTATCGTTACAACTGAGCACTCTCCTTCCAGGAGTTTTCCAGACTGGTTTGGGTAAGTGTAGAAATTCATACTTATGAGGCAGATCTAAGAGCAAATCAAAGTACACTTTGAGAATCTGGCAGTCCTGGCTGTGAAATGAATGGCTAATCTTCCACTGACTTGAAAGTCAGCAGGAGCAGCTTCATAAACAAGACAAAAATACAAGACTTTAATTCTTCAGGAGTGAGATTTCTAACTGCCAGTAGTACCTATGCATCACATGAGCTCTCCAGCTGATGCTTAACCTGACCTCAGAGATGCACAGGCTGTTAGCTGTCAGTTTATGTGAGAAAATATCACATATGTTTGTGAAAATTCACACTGAAGACTGAAGGCTAGCCCTTCTTCTGTTTTCATAAGCACAGTCTAATTGGATATGATAAATAGCATAAATGTAACTGCCTTCATATTTCTGCAGATAATAAAGTCAAATTCTCATTTGGTATTGTCCTACTTCTAAAATTTTAATGAAGCATTATGATAAGAACCAATTTTCTCTGTTTAATCTAATCTGAACATAACAGACTCAGAACAGCACAATTACTGTGCTATGGCATATATAGAAAATTACTCATTATTACTAAGCTCCAAGTAGAGAAAGAGAAGATTTCCAAAGGCACAAAATGTCTAGGGCTGTAATTCCTGTTTGCACTAATAAGAAACTCTCGCAGTACCATTAACAAAGTAATCAGCTTTTCAATATTTTAAGGTGACAAAAATAAAATTATAGAAATAAGCAAATAATTTTACATTGCATTTCAAATTTTTTTGTTTATTCATTCTTATTTCCAGATTCAGATCTTTATATTCAAGACTTCATATTTAAGATCAAGGACTGCATCAATCTTGTCAAAGTGACTTTAGTCTGAGAAACAGCCATAACAAAGCATATATATTCACACACTGAAGTTATTGATGGATTTCTGCTCTTTGCCGAATTAATTACTGAGCAGTATTTGATCTTATGTGAGTTGATAAATATACCAGATCAAACATTTACAGACTAAAGGATTCAAGATGAAATGTCAGATATCATGGCTAAGTTTTGCTGCATGTCTCAATGCCTCAGCCCACAGGCACAGCATCCTGCCCAGGTCTCAACCTAAAGTTAATGATCCTACTCTCTGTTCTGCTCCATCATTTTTGATCCTCAGTGTCACCTATTTTTATTATAAGTATGACTGTGATAAGAAAGGTTCCTGGCATGTCACTGTTTATTCCAAAGAGGTCTTAAGGCAAGGAAAAAGGAGAAAAAAAGCAGCAAGAGTCCAGAAGAGAAAACAAACAGCATCCTCACTGAAAAGGAGGGCCTGCAGAGCACATTGCTAGATCTGATCACAGTCGTAGTGAGACCCACTGCCAGCAGCTCATATGTTGTGATAATGACTTCTCCATTACCAGGCAGGCTGAGCCTCATGACTCTGCTTAATTCCTCCATGAATCGTGTCAAGGAGTCAGCACCCCCTCCAGCAGGGAACAAAAACCTTCTATCCACATATTCCAAGATTTGAACACTCTCAAGAAAAAAGATCTCCCTTTTCATTGCACATTATTTCTGAAGGTTCTCTAGTGCTTTGTGTCCAAGTAACAAGATTTTAAAATAATGAGAAGAAGCCTAGAATAAACCATAAATTCTCATAAATACAAACATTTGCTTGTAGACACTGAAATAAAGGCAAATAGAACAGAGACTTTACAGGTTGCTGTCTGAAAGCTTGGCATTTTCCAGCCTCTCAAGATCATGAGAGAACAAAGAAAGCTTCAGCTGCTGTTTGTTGAGAGGTATGAGATTATGTTTTGGATATATCCCCACAGATAAGAGTTGGAGGAAAAACGTGATTAATGGTTACTATGCAATCTTGCAAATAAAACTGTATTTTCCAGGGACATAGAAAATAGCAGTTTTCCTTCTGTTAACAGTGAAAATATGCTCTGGTAAGTTGAAACATCCTTAAACACCTAGCTGCTTTCTTGCTTTGCTGCTGGTGTGGTCTCTGTTGTGGGTAATACAGACAGCCAATATACACAGGGCTACAGGATTTTAGGCATCTGAGAGATTGATTCTGGCATCAGCAGTATCCTCTCTCACCCTCTCAAGCATGTAACACCAGGGATATTGCACCAGGGATAATGGTAAGGGAGGAGGCAATGAGAACTAAAGAACTAACTTTGTAGCAACAAAGTGAACACTGGGAAAGAAAACAGAAGGAACAAGGGAGAAAAATCAGCTTGGGGAATGTTATTCCTCCATTTCAATATCTTTGCAATGGGAATAATTCTACATTGGCCAGAGGAGATGTTCGAATTAATTCTTCTTTTCGTGTTACCTCACTGTACAACCATCTGACAGACACTTGCAATCAAACCCTTGCCTGCAGCTGTACAGGCAGGAGTATCTACTGTGGGGTCTAAGCAGCCAGGGCAGAGCTAAAAGCAGCAGTCAGACACATCACACCCCCCAAAACTCCAGAGCAGCGATAAAGGCAGCAGAGCTGTGGTAATGCAGGTCAATAAATGTGTGCGAAAAAAGCCACCTCTCCTCACCCCCTCAGCTGTCAAGCTACTGTTTTCTTGATTGTGGCAAAATAGACATGTAGTTGACATGGAAGTCCCGTGGTATCACTGACCCTTTTTCCTGGCTGAGGGCAGTGGAGCCATTGCCTTGTCCTGTGACAGTGCACAGCCACTTGGCTGCTCCCAGATTCACTGAGACTTCAGTGATGCCACCACCTACATGGCAGGAAAACCTTTCATGACTGCAGCTTGTGTGCCCTTTTGGGGCCTGGCTGCTCAACACATGGTTTGCCACTCTGGGAACAGCCAGGAGCAGACTCCTTGGAAAACTTTACACATGGAGGTGCAGTTATCTGTGAAATTAAGGAGCACCTAAAGCAAATAATAAGCCACTATGGGAATAGGCAGACAGCAGGTACACAGTTCACAAACGTGACTGCTAAGAAGATTCTCAGGTAGCCTCTGAAGTCACCTTGCTTGGATTCCACATGGGACTAAGTCAAAGGCTTGCAAACAGTCAGTCCAAGAGAATATATATAGGGGGGAATTTTCATTCAGGTCTCCATCTTTAAATTCAGTGATTATCTTTACTATGACAATATCCCATGGAGGCTTTAAATATGCTAGACATCTAAAAATTTTACATAAAGGAGGGGAGAGTCATCCATGCCCAGGAATTTTCCATAAGCTTTTCTCAGCTCATTTTTTCACTTGCTTTCGTTCTCACATTTGCTTATATAGAAAATCTTGCTCTTCTCACACAGAAAATCCACTGCTTCTTTATTCTTCCCATTCCTCAAAGGATTCTGGTTCTGCTACAGTGTTTGGAATAAACAAAAATCACATGGAAGTGTGCCATGTAGTCTTGTTACTATATTTCAAGAGATGGTAAGCAGTATTGTTCTCAATGCCTGCACAACAAGAAGCTGTGTCTATATCCTTGCAGGGCTTTTTTCCTGAGGAGCTAGGAGACCCAGCAAAGCAGCACTTGATGTAATTTTCTTCTATTGTTCCTAGTTCTGTTACACACATGTAAAACTAAACAAACAAGATTCCCATTTTGAATGTGTTAATCACGCCCACAGTTTGAGAACAATGAGGAATAAGATTAACTTGTATTTGTAGTTGTGCACGTTAGTCTGCATAAAACACACACACACACTTTGTGGTAAATTCAGGTACTTTTTCTTTCTCTCATTGTATCTTGAGACTGTGTCCAGTGGAAGTTGGTGTAATGAGGGTCACATATCATGATTGTCAGATATAACATAGCAGCAATTACCCAGGCGAGCAGCAATTGTGACCACTCTCTGTTCAAAGGAGCAATTTATAGAAGTGGCTCATGAGCTGACAAGATTAAGAATGACCAAAGCTGATGATTAAAAGTTTTGACTAACTCTGCTACCAGCAGTTATAAAACTGTAAAGCTGAGGAGGGAGATGCCTGCAATTGCACATTCAGACTAAAATGCAGGGCTCTTTCCAGTTCTACCTGCATCACAGCACCAGCCATCATTCTCAGTGAAGACTGGTTTGCATAACACTTCTGTAGTCAAAAGTAGTTGAGGAAATGAAATTTGCCACAAAATCCTACCCAGACACAGAAGTATTTGTTTGGGAAGTGGTCAGTAGTTTCTTTCAAAATGCTTGGATGGTCCATGAGCCATCTAGCCAGGAAACAGCAGTAACAACAAAATGTCTATTATATATCATATATATATATATACATGTGTGTGTGTGTGTATATGTGTGTGTGTCACTGTATAAAATTTATGATTAACAAACTACAGATTATCAGGAATAATAAGTATGATAAGAAAAGTTCTCAGTCTCAAATATGCCAGCAGCACTGAATGACTTTGAATGAAATATTTTAGGGACATAAATCAATTTAAGGACAGTTCCTAAACATGGAAAGCAACTAAGATGATGTTGATATTCTTTGCTGTATAGAAATAATCAAATTCTTTTTCTGAGAGACACAAAAAGCCCTGCAGGTCATTGGTGCCAGATGAGATGGTGAGGAATACATTCAGTGCAGGCAGCACAGTACATAAACTGCAGATTGAGCTCTGGGTGGCAGGAGCCTCAGGCAAGAGGCCATGAACTGGACCCTTTGCACAAAAAAAAGGCACAGAGACCTGTGGCCCAGCCAGGTGACCAGACAGAGACACAGCAGAAGCTGAGGACTCAGCAGGAAGAGCCCAGGCTTTCATGTGCATAGACTGTGAAGGTGTAAAATCCAGATGTTACTTTATTTGGTGTCCCTTCCTGGAGGCACTCAGCTTGAGCTGTTCCTGTGTTACTGCATCATGAATAAATTGCTTTAAGAATGCAAGAGAAACCCGTCCAATATCAAAATCGGATGTGTGCGACTGGGGTGGGTGTGTGTAGGGAACCAAGCAGGGCATCCATGGGCTCACCAGAGCCACCCCCAGAGATGGGGCTTCAGTCCCAGCAGTGCAGTCTCTGGTAGGGAGAGTGTGGCTACCAGAGTGTCCTCTAAACAGTCAGACAGGAAAGTTTCCTTACACATGAGATATTATAGGATAAGAGAGTATAAGTGATGGACCACACAGCCTTGAAAAATGCCAAGGGCCACATGGGCTAACCCAAGAAATCTGTCCTGCCCTTACATCTGTGACACTATGCTGTCTTGGAGCACCTTTTATCTCAGTGTGGCTTGAAAGCAAAAACACATCACCAAGAGGCAGGAAGAAGAATTTGGAGGCAGAAAAGAATGAAAGTTCTGTCTTTCTCCATTTATTTATTATTCCAAGGGTGGTATGAGACCTGACTGAATCCCTATCTGGGTGTGCATCTTAGTTAATATGTCAACAGGCATTTGAAATAGCAACTCTCTCCATTCAACCTGCTCTATCTGACTGAAATAGCTCAGTGTGCTTTGAATAAAAGAAAGACTGCCTACAACCAAATGATTGCAAAGATGGAAGGAGTGGATGAGTGCTTTGAGCAACTGACTCCAATTTCAGTCATTGATGCTGACATTACTGTATGATGAATCTTAAAATTAGGCTTTTTTTTTTTTTTGCCTTACTTTTCCTTCTAGAATATGGCTCCATACTCTCCACCTTCAGAATATTTCCTTTTTGCAGCTGCAGCTGAATTATGGCTGATTTACCCCTAAATAGTTTTATCATAAGTACATCATTTGGGTTAACTAGTTCTTCAGTTTCCAGCAGTGTCCTCTGGGACATGCATATAGGAGAGAACCACCCTCTCCAGCCCCATTAGAGACATCATTTTACATTCCTAACTGAGCCAAATTATTTTGACTTCTTAAACATGTTTACCCAAATGTCCTTTCCCACTACTGAGATCCTAGCACAGACTCGTGCTATTAGCCCCAAGAAGTGTGTCTTTAGCCTGTGTCCTGCTGCACCCATTTCTACCCTTGTCCTTAAGATCACACCGTGTCAGTATACAAGATTCTGATACTGCCATACACTGCAGATGATTCCTATATGTGTCAGTCAATTTAATTTTCATGCTCCTGTCTTTTATGCCAAGGTCTTTATTAGAAATAGTAAATAAACTTTGTCCAGAGAGTCCTTGAGAAAATTGTCTAGTAACCTCTTTCAGCTTGATCATTTGCCTCACAGCGTGACTCATTGTCATCTCTCATTTAGAGAGCTCCTTACTACATCTCAGCTCCTGTAATAATCTCCATCTTCACCATTTTATCTGATAATTTCCCATGTGACACTGCATCAGATGCTTTGCTCAAGGTCAGACAGATTTGATCAACTGCTTTTGTCTACAGAATCACAGCTTTCTTTTATTTTCTAGAAACGTGAATGAAGATTATTATCAATCTTTGATTAGATAGAGATCAGGACAGCCTGACACAATGTGCCTCTGACCAAGCCTTACTACATTTCATCCCCCTTTCCATTTATCTGCAGACTTTTAATTAGTGTTTCTTTCAAAGTTTCCTACATAATCTCTGCATGCCAGTGAGGTCAGTAAAGCTCACAAGCCACAAGGAGATATTTTAAGTTTCCCAGGAGGTAATGTGATAATTATGACAAAGTGATAATATGTGCTTGATGCAGCTGTGGGTGGCAGGGGGAGGTAGGAGAAACAAGTAACTTAACCTCTAACCTCTAACCAAAGTTATGCATATTGTCCCTGTCTTTCCTCTACAAAATCAGGGAATGACATTATCCAGTACAAAGTGGAAAAGCAGGAACAAGTAGAATTAAATTCAAAAGCTATACCTGTACCAGCTCAAATCATCAGTCCCTCTCCTGCAGAGCTGTCTCTGTCAGGGCACCATAGCAGGTACCTAGGGAAGAGGACAGAAACAAGAAAAGCCTACTGGTCTGTTTTCCCACTAGTTGCTTCCAGCTCCACAGGTTTGTGGTTAATAGATCATGGAGATAAAGGCAGTATCTGCCTGTTAAATAGTTCTTACTGTACTAGATTGCTTTCCACAAATCATTGTAAGCTTCTAGCATTCACAATATCTATGAAAACCTTGTTTATTTTGAGTTCATTACCAGCTGCTTCTTCGCGATGTCCTGTAGCTCTTTCACCAGGAGAAACACCAAACCATCACACCTCAACACCTCCTCCACTCCACAACACAATTCTTCTGTTTTGTCCCTTAGCTTTGTTTTCTGGAGCTGAGCAGCCATACTCACAGAGGTATTACCAGGGTATAAGCCATTGAACACCTTCAAACACCTTTGCTGCTCTCCTCTGGGCTTTGTCTTGTCTTTTCTCTGCCTCCTCAATGTCCATCCTACTTTTGCCCAAAGCAGTTGGGCCATCCACAGGAGGAGAAGAAAGTTTAAGATCTTCCATGATGAAGCCAGATCCATACAGAGATTATTCTGGGACGTGTTGAAGAGCACCTCAAAGATAATGCAGTCATTGGTCACAGCCAGCACGTCACACTTTGCTCTGCACTGGTGTGGCCTCAAGTTCTGTGTGCAGTTTTGGGCACACAATGTAAGAAAGACATAAAGCTATTAGAGAGTGCCCAAAGCAGGGCTATAATAATGGTGAAGGGCCTTCAGGAGAAGCTGTATGAGAACAGTTGAGGTCACTGGATCTGATCAGCCTGGAGAAAAGGAGACTGAGGGGAGCCCTCTCTTGTAAGGGGAAGAGGAGGGGCAGGCACTGATCTCTGCTCTGTGGTGACAGTGACAGGACCTGAGGCAATGGCCTGAAGTTCTGTCAGGGGAGGGTTAGGGTGGAAATTAAGTAAATGTTCTTCACTCAGAGGGTGGTTGGGCACTGGAACAGGTTCCCCAGAGAAGTGGTCACAGCACCAAGCCTGACAGAGTTCAAAAAGTGTTTGGAGAATGCTCTTGGGCACACAATGTAACTTGGGATATCCTGCACAGGGCCAGGAGTTGGACTTGATGAACCTTATGGATCCCTTCCAACTCAACTTATTCTGTGATTCTGTGAATTTCCACACTCCTGTTCCTGCCCCTTCAGAAAAATCTAACCCTTTAAAACTTTGTGAACCCCATTTTACGTGTCTGCTCATGGTTCAACAGGTAACAAACAGAAACCAGCAAGTTAGCACTTTACACTGCCATGTGTAAATCCTGTTAGAGAGATACACCTGCCTGAGGCCATTCATAATATCTTTCTGATTTACCTTTAATTTCTGTACAAGATGTTTTCTCACTTTGTAGATCTAATTACCCAGTTATAGACAAATTGGCCCTCACAAGCTGCATAAAAAAGGTCAAATAGACATTAGCAGCCAGCCAGTGGTGCTGTACCAGAGTGGGGCTGCCCAGAAGGGCTGCCCACTGCTGGGGCCTCATCTCTACCAAGGCATCTGCACCTTCCCAGGGCTCCAACAAGCTCCAGCACAGCCCTGATCAGGCAGCCAACAGTGCTGTCTTATTTTATTCGGAGCAAAGGGAGAAGCTAATAGACCACTGTAGAAATGGCACAAGGAAAAAGGGGGCATGCTTGTTTTAATACTTTTATTAAAGAAAAAGGATGCATTACTGACTCTTTAACTTTTCACTCAATGTCACTTACGCCTATTAATTTGTTAGAACATTAATTTTTACCAAGTGACTACACAAGCAATTGTTTTCCATTTATCTGAAGAAAGACTTGTGATTTTTTTTTGTGAACTCAAAGAAGAAAGTGAACATAAATCTGTTATACCATGTTCACCCAGAGCACAGATGTGATTGAGATTTTCAGCTTTCCCTGACAACTGCATGTCTGCTGACATTGCACATGTGATCCAATATAAAAACTGATTTAAAAAAGCATTCTGTATAGCCAGTACCTGTATGTCTTGCAAAAGCTTCAAAACTGATAGTCTATCTTTAGCACACAATGCCATAAACTTCCAGTTTTTCAAAACTGTGGTCTTTGTTAAAAAGAGCCTTTGCCGGTAATGCAGATTTTTTCAGGCTTGTGGTTTTGTACCACAACCAATATAACAAGAGAACATTGCCCTCTGGTGTCACAAGCTTTGTGCTTGGCAGAGCTCCCCACCTGCACTTTGTTACTCCTTTTCTTCCCTCTATTCACTGCACTGAGAGCCAGGCTGTGGTTCACAGGCATAAATCAGCAGAAAGTATGGAAAGGGATGTTTCCTTTTCAATGGGGAATTTTTTGCAGTCATGTAAATTTCCATGGGTGTGAAAACAATCCTTCTAAAATACTGAAAGCCAGAATTAACTCTTTTCAGGTTGGGTGATGCTGTTAAATCTTAGCTGATTCTTTTTTTTTTTTTTTTTTACCAGTTCATCAACTTATTTATTCATCCTCTTGAATAAGTTGGTGGGGGTTTTTTTAGGATTTTAAAGTGAGTATTAGAATTAAAGCTAGCAGAAGACTGAAGCTAAATTCAGTAGCTTATGCTACCAACTCCTTTACTATCACCAGAGTTTTCTGATCATAACCGAGTTCCCCAGCCTGCACTTGGAGACATCTGAGTTCTGCCTCACTGCTCACAGGTTTGTCTCCAAATATTGTCTCCAGTATATTAGGACAAAGGAGTGGCAGAAAACAGCCAAATCAAATGCAAAGAAGCCAAATGATTACTTGGTGTTGGATGACAGTACCAAAAGAGATAGAAGCAGCATTATTGTTTAAGTAGTTGGGGAAGGGACAGGAAGATTTGCAGTGGGAGTAGCACAAATATTAGATTTACCTGCCCTAGCCCTGCAGGCTCTGCTGTCAGATGGTTTGCACAAAGCAGAATAGCAAGGTAAAGTGTCAGATTTTTTTACCTCAACTTTAAAGCCAAAGATAATTTTTTTCATTCAAATATTCCAGGCGTTTAGTAAATGCCATTTTAAAAGAGATAATTGCCACAACTAATAGATCTTGCAATTTAATTAGTCCATACAAAATTTATAGACAGTCATTTTTTCTAAGGAGTCAGTGATGATTCCAACAGATGATCCACTAATTCCATCAGTGACTAGCAGCCACTCTGAAAACCACAAGGCACAGAAGTTTAAGGTACAGCCTTAAAACATAAGGTAGAGACTGACTGCAGGGGTGGCCAGATGGTGCTGCTTGTAATTGGCTGCCTGTTATACAACTGCCTGGATGTTGTCTGATCACTCACCCTTTGCTCAGTGGGATCCTACATCTAGCTTTAGCCTGATAATAGTTGATGGTCTAGGCTCAACTCTAGGTAGGACCACTCACAGACCATGGAAACAGATCCAGGGATTATTATTTTTTCCTCTTACCCTCTATATTGGAGGGACATGCTCCTCTTAGTCCAGTAACCAGAAATAAAGAGATAATGAGATGAGAGCAGGCACACTCAGCTGTATATGTGGCTTTCTATCTGCCCTCTGGATTTTTCCCCAGAAGCATCAGACCAGTTTTTACCCAGACTCTGCACTAGCTTCCAACCACTGAATTAAGTCCTTGCTGATAAACACAGATTTTCTTCCCAGTCATTTACAGGACTGTTCACTTTGAATTATTAGCCAAAAAAAGCCCCATTTCTCTGCTCTTACAGGAAAATATAAATTGCCCTCTTGAAGAATTGAGGGCTGACATTATTTTTTGTCCATCTCTACATTTGTAGATGGCTTTTATTTTTGTGCATCTCCTCATTTGTAGATGGCTTTTACAGAGGCCTTTCCTATCAGAAGGATTGAAAGAGGGGAATTAAGAGGCTGAGGCCAGATATGATGTTTAATTTAGGAATTAAACAAAAGAAAACCACTGCAAAGCTGAAATTTGAAAGGAACTTCGAGCTAGACTTCACGGAAAAAATTACAGGGAAAAAACCCAAAAAAGCATTTTCTTTTTTCAAAAGAAAATTACGTGTAGATAAACAAGTTCTGAAAAATCTCTTGAGGTACTGAAGAGGGAAGTAGGGAGATAACTGTACAAGAAAAATTGGTGCTGAAACCAAAATGCAGTCTGCAAGCACTGCTCTATGGAGCTATTTTTAAAAAGCAAACTTTGTAATAAACATGTGGTTAATATAATAATAATATAATAATATTTTGTTTGTGCTTTTAGTGTCTTTAACAATGTCTGTCTATACCTCCCTTACTTAGAGCTAGCATAGTTTTTGGTGGGTTTACACCAGACCAAATCAAGGCATTGGTCAGGCTAAATTTTACTTTTGCTTGCAATGTTACTTCTTGGCTTGTTTCTTCTGTATTACTTCTTGGCTTCTTGACAGTTTGGAGGATTTGGCAGCAATGAAGCTTAAACGTGTTTCAGGCTACAGTGCTTCAATCTGGGTGTGAAATTCAATGACCGTTTTAAATTCAGATTTTGCAGAGTCATGACATAAACAAATGTAGCATTGAAAGACATTCTCCATAGCAAGCTGTTGAGCAGACAGAGAGCAGACTGAAAAAGGTGGGGTGACCTCACCAAAACTGATTACTAGATTACCACACCAGGGGCCAGGCATTAATTTTGCCCTTAAGATTTATTTGCAGTAAATCGTGTCATGCATGCTCTCTGTGGCTGTTAGATCCCATTTCTCTATTTTTGCAAAACAAGTATTTAAAATTAAAAAAAAAAAATTGCACATTACCTGCCAGGTGTGGTAGCCAATGAAAGGTGTTGATTTCTCCTCTATGTCAGAGAGCCAATATCTTCCTATGCATCAGTTTGTCTTGCCACCTACTTCATTAGTTTGACTTAATTTTAGGACTTCAAAGAAATCCATGGAGAGTTTTATTTTTCACTCCCAAAAATCTGCTGAACTGCCCTTTTGATTTTGGTGCCGTGAGATCATGCTGCACCTTTGTTGGTGGAGTCTTTAGCAAGTGATTTAAATTCTTGCCATATTGCTTGCCAAGGATGCTGTTGGGAAGCATGATTGAGAACACACTGACTGGAAAAGTTGCTCCTTAGCTCCTGCATAGCTGTCTCCAGAGGCTGGTCAGTCAGTCTTTGCAAATCCCTGAATTTGCAAGTTACTGGTGGCTGAAGAAGGCACTGGAGCCACTGTAAACTGAGGCAAATTGCAGACAAGCCGACTTTCCCTTCCCTCTCTTTACTTATTTACCAGACTAGAAATTTGCATACAAGCATGTCTGGGAACAGGCACACTTGGGAAGAAGGTTTGCAGAAGAGAGCAGAATGCTTCAGGGACAGTAGCACAATGAGGTTCATCCAGACCTCTGGCCCTGGAGGTGAGTGGAAGATCAGTTCCTCAGACATCTGTCTCAGCTGTCATCCATCTGCTTTTGGACTTCATGCACTGCTGTGGCAAAGATCTTAGAGGCACACACTGTCTCTTACACATTACTGCAGCACCTGGCACAGCAGAGTGTGATCACTTTTAAGGCTTTAAGCAGCACTGCTGCAATAATGATTGGTAGAGAGAGTCAGATAATTAATTACTTTCCAGAAAAACTTACTCCCTAGTGTAGCGTTCAATACAAGTATTGACCGAATTAATTTAATTTCAAAGTTGCAGAAGCAGCTTTATTGTTGTTTTTTATTTTGGAGCTGATTTTGTGTTTATCAAGGCTTTGTTTGTGCCAGACTAGGACTGTCTCTGAGATGCTTGGAATTGAACTTTAACCTTTTATTCACATTCAGACCCAGTAGAGCCACCCTAACCTAATCCAGCCATGCTATTTGAATGTTGGGTGGTTGTGGCTGTTTGCCCTGGGTGTCACAGCTAGTGCTGTCACTGCTCCTTTTGCAGCTTCTTCTGCACACAGTTGTACTGAACTCTGTCACTCCCCATGTAAATCCCATTTCCCAAGACCTCTCCTGCCTTTCTATCAGCTGCTGAAAGAAGAAAAGATGACTCCCAAGCCCACTTTAAATTCTCGCTGGTCTATTCAAAGCACTAGATGCAAATCTCATCATAAACTGATACAACTCCATTATTTTCAGTGGAACTATGCCCATGTACACAAGATTCAGGTCCAATGGCTTTCCAAAAATATTGAGACCACTGCCCTTTGGCTACATCGGTTTAATGGTTTCTGGTATAAGTTACTGTTAGCAACAAAGACAATTCTTCAGCCTAAAGCTTCTTACTGAACTGGGGCAGCCTCCTACACCTTATCCAGAACATGATTCCAAGTGTAAGACTATAAACAGAAATGCAGGGACTGACAGCAGCCTGCCTTTTGGGAAAATCTGTTTTTTATCTCCTGTCTTTAGAACAATAACTCATTTTTAATGAGTCTGGATTTTTTAAAATATGTTGCATTATTATTTAAGGCTATTATTTTATTGGGGGAAAAAGTACAACACGTAATGAAACAATAGATATATTCATCTTAATATTCAATGCCTATTCCAACAATATTTTGGTCTCCTGGTAACATTACTAATGACTTGTCAACATGAAAGAGAGAAAGAGTGAAGCCATTTCACTAGATTCTGAAACAGCATGAAATCAAGTGTGGGTTACACCGATTTTGCAAAAACACACTGCTGGCAGCAATTCTCCCTGTGTTCAGCAAACCATGAAATAACACTATATCAAATTTCTGGAACTTGAAAACAGGGAAGCAATCCAAAGACAGTGGCCTTTTGGCAGTGTCTAGCAGAAAGGTGGAAGTGCTGAAACATGGAACTTCCTTTCTTCCCCCTCTTCCCATGCTCAGATGTTCACAAAGGATCAGTGTAACAATCCTCCAGAGCATAGCTCAATGGAAACATGGAAATTAATTGTTGCAGTCACCTCATTACTCGACTGTCAGTGTTAATAGATGTTCAGCACTGCAATAAGAGCATGGGCGGTGTATGATTTTGTCATTGCAGATAAGTGCTTGTAAAGGAACAGCTCACGCCGAGCAGCTGAGCCAGGTGCTGGGCACTGGCAGTACAGCTCGGGATGCTCGGGATGCTCCTGCCCTGCAGCTGGAAGAGAGGGAGGGATCAGAGCTGCACAGCTCCCTGCTGCTGGCTCTCAGGGGCAACTTGGCTCACATGAACAGAGCAGGGCAATCACAGGGAGCCCTAAGGACAGTGTGCCATCGTGTGAAAGTGATACAACATTTAGAAGGATCTACAATTTGCAATTTCTTCTGAATTTCCAGAGGACTATTATGAGTATAGTGTCATCATCACTCTGTGGCACTAGCAAGCACAAAGATAGCCATGCATCTGCAGAGCTGTTTGGAGGCAGTGCTTCCAAGGAATGGGTCGGCTGGGCTGAAAAAACCCATCTAACCCCTTCTCCTTCAAAAGCCCAGCATCAAGCATTGAAGTGCATAAACGGTTTGTTTATTTATGTATCATGGTGAAGCAAGAAACATCCTTTCAAAACATTGGTAGCTTCATCCTCAGACTTCTCAACTGTGCCTGTTTTGGAAATAGACTAAGCTAAAAAACTGAAAAAGTCTATGTGAATCCAGTCCTGAACAAAGTATCTGTCTCGATGAGGTTGAGGATATGGCCAGAGCTGATCAGAGGTCAGATGTCCTGGAAATAAATTCCAGTGAAAGCTGGGAGAGGATTCCTCAGAGTCCTTTCTTTGTGTGGAAATAAAACCCTGGGGAATAAGGCCAATGTGCTCAGAAAATTCCATCTAATTCTATCCTAATTAAGCAAGGTAGTTCAGACCCTGACAAGACAAAGGACTAGGCTATTTTTATTATTCTTTTTATTTCTATGGGAAAAGGTGCATAGTGAAAATCATCTCACAAGACAAGACACTGCATTTGCTGCTCATCCCTTTCATTTTCCAAAACTCAAGTAATACTTCAGAAGCAGAGGCCAGGTTTAGTCAACAAACAGTAAGTAATTGTTACAAACTCACAGCTGTCAGTGCTTGTCTATACCAGAGGAAATATTTTACTGACCCTTGTTAAAGTGACACTGGTTTCATGGGTGTTAAATTGCCATCCACACACAAAAAGTCTTTGATTTGGGTTTTGCAGTGCTGAAGCTCAGTTCACCCAAGGTAGTTACTTTGGTCTGTTTCTACAGATTTTGTTCTGCAGATGTCACTTTCTCCCTCTCCTTCTGTGCTTACAAAACATCAGTCGAGAAGGAACTTTGAGTGTCTATAATTCACTACAGAAACTTTTCAGGCTGCAAAGGAGACAGATGAGACACTAACATTGACAGTATCAACAAAATAAATCTTTCAGCAACAATGAATTGTATCTGTGCTTGTTTATTGAGCCTGGGGTTTTTTTCACCTGTCCAAACTGATGGAAGCTCATCAAGACAATGATACACAGGTTTGAGAGTATACTTACTAGCTGACAAATTTGTAAAGCCACACAAATCTCGAAGCTTGTATAAAAAGTAACCAATGTGTTGTCTCTATCTTCCCTATGTCAGTGTGGAAGCCCAGAAGATAAGGAGCTAATGTCTCAAACACTGATAGCTACACATGTTAGGAAAGAATGAGATGTGCCTGGAAAAGGGGGCCATGCAGAAGTAGGGCAGCACTTTTCCAGGACAAACTTCCTTGTTCCAGTTCCTGGATATGAGCACAATACAGTACAGTGCAAGTGTAGGAACGAGGCCGAGAAGTGGGCATGGACTGTAGGGGGGATCAAGACCACCCAAGACCCCTGAAACCCTTCTGACTCATGTCCAGAAAGGTCTGAAAGAAGAAACTATGCATAGTGACTGATTTGCATAGAAAGATAAGCCCATCTTCCAGCCAAAAAAACCTGTCTATAAAGAGGTACCCCAACCAAGCCTGGGCAGAGCCCCCAAGACCCTGGACATCCCATCAAAGCTGGAACCAGACTGGGAGCTTGCCTGCTTCTTTCCTTTTTTCTTTGTTCTTCTTTCTCTTTTTTTTTCTCTCTTTCTCAGTCTTCCCTTTAATTAATCTCTTTCTTTTTCTCTGCCATGTGCTTATATAGTAGATCAGGGAGGGACTAATATACCACTTTCAATGCCAAGTAATTTACTAACAACTCTTCATGAATTTTTGTGAACCCTCTGACTTTTGTCATTCCTTTTGACCATGAGCATTTACGAACCTTGAATGCTCTTTTTCCACACAACAGGAACAAACAAGCTTTGCTCTTGAATTGCATGCCTCATCTCTAATGCTCTCAGATCCCATTCATCTATACATTCCTCATTTATAATCTGTGCTCTTCATCTCAGCCACCACCCCAGCAGGTAAAGAAGGCCTTTTAAAGGGGCAGCTCAATTCTTTCGAAGTAGTCATGATCAGAAAGGCTACCAATAGGTTCCAGTGATGTAGATGGGATCTTGGGATCACATGCTTGCAGCAAGTGAAAATTCCAGAAATATTCACATGAGAGGAGGAAGAAGACATATTGCTACTGCAATCTATGATGTACTACCTAGACTATTTTCTTCACCCTGAACCAGAAAATTCCTCTTGAACAAAGAATACCCTTTCACTTAGGCTATATGGGGTGTCTTAAGCCTGGATATTAGAAAAGTTTTTGGTGAAGATGGTAAGACTGAAGCATGAATTCATTACTTTATTATTGAGCCTTGCACCTTCTTGGAAGCAAATTCGGAAAGCTGAGTTTTATTTCTCTGTGGAGAAGAGAGATGGCATGATGCCAGTACCCTTTGATGAATGTCAGCAATGTAAAATCCTTTAGTACTTCATGTCTTTAGAGGCTCCATTTGGAGATTTTCATGCTTTGCCTAAATGCAGCCAGGATTCTGATATAGGTAAACTTTCAAATGACTAGGCTCTAACTCCTGTGGTAAAACATATTCTGACTGCCAGCAGTTCGACTCCTAGACAACAGAGGAAGAAAGGCAGAAAATTCTCATGATGATAGGGGATGTGACAGCATAATCTTGCAAAAATCTTGCTTTTCTACTGCAGTCTTGGGCATTGATATTGGTCTCTAGTGTCAAATATGCCTTATCATTCAAAATGGAAAAATGTTACATTAGAAATCACTCGTTAAATAGTGGTAAAAACTGAATACAACCATATGCTGCCATGTGAACAGTCAGCAGAGACTCTTGACTTTTGACATGTCAAAGCCCAAGAGGCAGACTGTGTCTTTCAGAGAAGGGAAGGTGTAGAACAATGAGGATTACTAACTGATAAGCAATTGGGACAAATTTGCTCCTTCCCCAACATCAACTCATAGAAAAGAGTAATTTATTCTATGCTTGTCACAAAACACAAGTACTGTGGGGAGCAGAGTGCATGTTAAAGTATTACCCCAGAAACTGGCTCCCCACAGTGCATTGCTTGTTGAATATAAGGAGTCCCTACAGCACATGCCCTCCACCAGCAAACAGAGAAGTAAAATTCTGTGGATCACAAGCTGCTGAAGAGGAGCAAAGAAATTAAGGCATAGCAACATTGAATTTGGGGTGGTAGAAAACGATCTGACTCATCAATAACCTTTCTGGCTGCTATTAGTTTATACAACTTGATATCATGTCGATCATATGTCAAGGATCCCTGCAATGAACAGAGAGTTTCCTCTTCAGCATCTCTTTAAATGCAAATAAAATTAAAAAAAAAATATTACAGCACTGACAGTTTGAGTACCAGAGTCTGTTTTAAAATTCAGATTTTCTCTTCAATTACCCCCTCCTTTATTCTTTGGATTTATTTTTACATCCTTACATCTAAATGCACTTTTCCTGATTCACTCGATCCATTGATATTTTTCATAACCTCCCGTAAAGGACTCAGTTTTAAAGATGATATTTTGGTTAGCAGGGCTTTTTCTGCTTATCAGTTTGGGGGGGGCAGGGGGGAGGGTGTTGGGTTTTTTATGCTATTAGTGACCCCTTAGATATTTTGATGCTTTTACTGTCCTTGAAAAGAAATTCTCCTTCTGAGTATTTCTAAATACAGTGTATTCCATTTTTGCTACATAAAAATTGGTGGTTTATTAGCATTCCAGAGGCAACATGTCTACCAAGCTGACTGCAACAAAGATAAATTATCTGTTTTATGCTGCATGAATTCTCTTCTTTATATAAATACACACATCTATGGGACTATCTAACTTCATCATTCTAGCATCAGATAGCTACATAATCAACTTGCTTAAATTAAAAATTCATTGAAAAAAAAAAATCTTTTCTTTCCTTAACCCTATCCTGTTTGAATTTAAAAAATATATAATTACTAAAAATTTCTGTATATAAATTTTCTCACCTGGTAATTTCCAGGTATGCATTTCCAGTGTAACACAGAGCTATCTGTTATACAGTTGTAATATGCAAATATCTCCATATGCTGGGTAGTTATACCTTTGTTCATGTTCCTTTGTTCATATTCCTTTGTTCATATTCCTGAACC